>OX439141.1:77483785-78733785 GCA_949318255.1 Pollenia labialis | reverse complement strand
AACGGCTCGTCTTTTCGTAATAGTTTTCGCAACGGTTCAGATATAACTGCATATGCTGGAACAAATTTTCGGAAATAGCCGCTCAAACCTAGAAATCGGCGAACATCGGAAATATTTCCAGGAGTTTTAAAATTAATGATTGCACTTGTTTTTACGCTGCCAGGTTTTAAACCATCTTGTGTTAACTGGTGACCAAGAAATGTAACGGTGCGTTTAAAAAATCCGCATTTGCGTGGATTTAAAGTTAGCTTAAATTCCCGAAGTACCTGAAACACACGCTTCAGCTTTTCAAGCATCTCAAGCTCAGTTTCTGCCCCGACAAGTATGTCATCCATATAATGAATCATATCACTAGGTTGAGTACTATCCTTCAGCTTAGCCATTAACCGTTGGAAGGCAATAGGGGCATTTTTAAGCCCGAACGGCATCCTTTTAAACTCGTATATACCGTCAGTCGTGACGAATGCTGTGTACTTTCTACTTTGGGGTTCAATTGGTATTTGGTAGTAGCCACTGTTTAAATCTAGCGCTGAGAATATTTTATACTGCATTGCCACCTGCAATCTTTCTTCTATGTTGGGCATTGGGTGAATCTGCTTACTCATATGACGGTTAAGCATCCGATAGTCAACACAAAATCTATCACTTCCATCTTTTTTCTTTACAAGCACTATCGGGCTGGCGTATTCTGATTCTGATGGTGTTATTATATCGTTTTTCAACAGGTCTTCTTTCATATCATCAACAATTCGCTTTTTTGGTTCTGGAATTCTGTAAGGGGCTTGTGCAATTGGTTTGCTGGTGTCCAATTCTATTTTTAATTCAATCATATCCGTCTTACCGATCTGACTTAAGTTCTTGGCAAATACATCCTTATAACAGGTTATTAAACCCACCAAAGCTGACTTAGTTTCATTTCCAACCTCACCAATCATTAAATCAGCTTGTAGAGAATCCGAGTTTTCGTTATCACACTCAAAATGGAAATGGCCATCGCCGACTACTCCTCTCACCTTCTTCTCGACAAAGATATTCTGCCCAATCAAAATGTCGGCCTCCAATAGATTGTCGTCTGCAACATAGAAAATTGTTTCAACTTTAACGTTATCAACTTCAAGATCAGCTTTTATAAAACTATCGAGTTTTCGTACACCACCGCATATTCCCTTAATTATTAACGAACAAGGGTGTAGTTCGCACGAAGTCTTATCAACGACCGTTTTCCGAACCATGCTACATTGACTCCCGGTGTCAATAAACGCAACGAGTTCAACGCCATTCAATCGTATCTTGCGCATAAATATATCGTCATGCGTTTCCACGCTACGAATATTTTGGATTCTTCTGCCGCAGTTTTGTGGTTCATTTCGACGGTGAACCTTCTGGCAATCTACACATCGCGTCCGACGTTGGGGTTTCGGACAGCTTGATGCGAAATGGCCTTCTTCAAAACAATTATAACACATCTCATTCTTTTTGACAGATTCGACCGTTTGCGACTTTATATTTGTAACTTCGGAGTCACCTTTGGTTCCGAACGATGGTGCACTGCTGCTTTTTGATGGCATATTTCGTAAATATTCAGAGAACGTTTCCCGCATTTCCCGCAATGACGAAAAACGGATTGCTGCAGTTGCTACTTGGAGTTCTCGGTGCTTTAATCCGTCACGGGTATACTTTATTATCGCCTGGTCACTTAACCGAAATTTCCGACCAAGAGCGGAAATTCTAAAGCAGTAGTCTATTATATCCTCGTTCTGTATTCTTTGCGCATTGCATAATTTTCTATGAATTTCTGCTTCATTTAACCGCACTCCAAATTCTTCTACTAATTTAGCTGATAAGTCATTCCAGTTAGAATACATCTCTACTGATCCATCAATCCACAACTTAGCTGAACCTTTTAATTTGCTATACACCGCCAATATTAAACTCTTTTCCTCCCAGCAATAAGCAGACCTAGCCGTATTAACACGATTCACAAATTGTTCAGCGCTTAACGAAGTATCATCAGTTGGATTAAACTCAGGTATTGTCTCTGATATTTCCCGTACAGAATAAGGGCTACGGTTAGCTGATTCATGTACATCAGCTGAAGAAAAATTTTCCCTCAAAAGTGCAGCTTCTTGAACTCTTGGCAGTGTCGTTTCACTAACGTTTCGATTTATTGTTGACATTAACGTTTGCATCATATTACGCAGCTCGTCTATCTGATTTTTAACGTTTGTTTCGGGAAGATCCATATCCACTTCGTCGGACCCAGTTTCTTCGATAAATCGCTGTATAAGCTCGTTTTTGTTACCCGTGCTTGACAAATTTCGATCGCGTAGCAATTGTTTCAATTGCTCTACCTTTAATTCTGATAATTTAACCATTTTACTTTTTCTCAGGTCTTTTAAATATCTATCACTATTGATCGTTCAGTTAGTTTCCTTTTCGTTCGTTTATATCCGTTGTTTCGTTTAATTTCTTATCCCTTCTTTTTCCTTACACACAAAGCAAGTAATTTTAAAATAATGTATTTTATGTTGCCCCTCAGACAGTTGAAATGAAATTAAAATAAATAATCAAAAAAATAAAAACTAACAATTCGGTTAGACAAAAGAAACAATGTTTTCAAGAATAATAATAAATAATATAACTTGAGTAAAATTAAGAAATTTCTGGAGGCCTACACAAGTAAATGTTTAATTCACTTGATAAAATTTTTAATTAAAACTGATTTTATTTTTGAAGTTTTTCTGTGTACACAACAACGCGTTAAAATTGTGGAATTTTTTTATTATTGGCAACGATCTATTGCTATGAAGCAGCGAAAATATCGTCAATTTTTTTAAGCCAAGATCATGACCCCAAATTACGGTACTCGATTGCAATCGAAATTCCCGTTTAAATGGTATTGCAATTTTGATCGATATCGAATGCCGTAATTTGCCACCAGATCCCACAGTCGTCATGACTAAAATTTAATCGGTCTTTATGTGAAACGGGCTTAAATGATCGACCGTCCTGGAAAAGGTGCTCATCGAAATATTCGCACCAATGGCAACGGGGAAGCTGTGCGGCAGAGTGTTTAAAATTAACCACCTGTCTCAACTCGTCGTTTTTATTCCGGCATTTCCAGAACTCCATTACAGAGAATTTTAAAGATGGATCTTAAAATGCATCCATACAAAATTCCAATTATGAAAGCACTGCTACCAAAAGGTCACCGGCAAAGACGTTGGTAGGTTTTATTTAGGCCACCTTGTAGTACCTTGTCAATCGTACAGGGTTATAAGTCAACTGTTCGATTGTTAAATAGACTGCGATTTTCGATTTATCTTCTCCTAACAAAGGAAAATAAATTTTACTCCCTAAAAACCAGGACTGTGGAGTCGGAGTTGAGGTTTTTGTACCGGAGACGGAGTCGAAGTGCCCACAAAAACTCGCGACTCCGACTCCAAAATTTTTGGGCATAAAAAATGTTCTAATATTTTTTTAAAATATAAAATTTTCAAATAAGGACCAGTCTGCTTAAAAAACGTAAATAACTATAATAAATCACTATACGGCACCGATTTGAAATTTTGACAGAATCATTTTCTTGCCATATTTAACCATTTAAAAGGTACTGCATTAAAAAAAAGTTTAAAGTCAAATAAGGACCAGTCTCATACACATTTAGTATCAAGGTTAGACTAGAACAATGGTGTGCTTTCCATAGCACAATTGTGCTGAGAGATTTCACACGTATTCTTAGCCTCTTTAATTAAGTTTTTGATAAGAAAGCGTCGTGTGCACTTGAAGCGGATGCTTACATATTTTCTTATATTTTTTTCAAGAGAATTTACCCAGCAAACACACATGTTTCATTTAAAATAAATGATGTTATGCGAAAAATTATTTTTTTATGTGAATAGTAAATCTCTGCAATTTGTACTATTAAAAAATGTTTTATTTTCAAATGCGTAAAATATTAAAAAAGGAAATATAATGCACCATTATATGTCAAACGCTTGGTTTGTGTTAAGTGTGTACTTCTGCCATCTCAATTATACTAATAAGCATAAATACAAGCACAGTTTTAGTTGTGCCCACTTTTGGACTAGAATTTGGAGTCGTAGTCGGCTTTAAAAAATGTTCGGTTGGCGTCCTGCTAAAAACTCTACAATAATGACCAGGGAAACCAGAAATAAGCACTAAAATCATGTTTATAATATTTGCATAAAATAAACATGTAAAAAAGTATAGTCGATTAAGCATTTGCAACAGCATTTACAGAAATATTTTTGATTGTTGCTTGCTAAAGCATATGAGCAGAATAAAATTACGTTATGAGGTTAAGATTCATATAAATTATTTGTGCATTTTAAAAATATTAACAATTATTAAAACCTGCTTCAAAAAGGGGCCTTATAAGCTATAAACTAAATAAAATGTTCTCCTGACTAATGTGTGTTAAAACATGCTGCAAATGGTAAAAATATACACTAACAAATCGATGCCAAAATTCATAAAAAGCTCCTAATCGGATAAATATGTATTTGCCTTCATTGGTCGCACAAGGAAAAACACAAATAAAATTGTATCACGGTTTTCCCGATTATGACTTTAAACTGGCTGATTAATAAGTAGACGTGGTTCCTTTTTAGTCAATCAAAAGGCCTTTTTTCAATTTAATTGTCAATAAATATATTTTTTTAAAATATTGGGAATCGGTAGTTGGGAATTTTTCCTGCATAACTGATGTGCAATAGAAAATTCAGCTCCAAAGGAACTGCTAATCTATTGAGTTAAAATAAATGAACAATTTTTGGGATACCTTTGACTAAAATAGACTGCAAGGTAAGGTCTGAAATATAAAACGGATAAGGTAACGCCGGGTAACGGCTTTTTAAATAAAACTGTCAAAAATTTTTAATTAGACGGTGTCCTATCAAGGAAATCGTGTTTTTAATGAACCCATACAGAAAGAATAGTGGTAAAAAAAAAACTTAATACTTTTAAGGTTTCACTCAATCTCTATTATTTGCAAACTTTTTACCCAATCTTTCTTTACTTGCGTATGCAAGGAAAATAACTCTTCTTTTATGTCTGGGAAAAATATTTTGACAGTTTTCGTTTTCGTTTTTTTTATCTAACCAAATAATAAAGTAGATTTAAACTTTAACTCCTTTTTCAGACATTTGAAAATGTTAAATTTTCTTTTACCAAAAAAACAACAACAAAACTTATATTGATGTGGTGGTACTCAAAGGGGAAACACTCGTATTTCTACAACCCTTAGGGAATCAATGAAGTAGTAAATACAATTTAAAAATTGAACGTGAAGTAAAAGTTAAAAAACGTTGACTTTGACTCCGTCTAGTTGCATTTTTCAACTCGTTCAACAGCAGCAACAGCACAGTACCATGACTTTGAACACAATGTGAATAACTTTGAAATAAATTTTATAGTATAAGGAAACAATCGTAACTACTTAATATATCTCGAAATATAAATACATCACCAGGGAAAATGGAGAAAAGAGAAAAAAAGGAATTTCAATTTCACTGCAACAAAATTTTCACAACAAAGAATTACTCTTATAAATTTCGTAGAAAACTAGAATGTTGTAGCCAGAGTAAAACAGGAAGGCAGACAAAGAATAGACATTAGAAATTATTTATTCAGTTGTGTGTGGATTTGTATTTTTTTTATTTTTTTTCTATACACAAATGCATATTGACAGGTTTATAGTGGAATTGAGCAGAAAAAAGTAAATAACTGTCGTTAGATTATGAAGCGCAATCAATATTTACTACATATTGTTTTACAAGGTACTGTTGCACAGTGGTTCTTGTCCTTAAAAAAGGACTTATTTAATTGCACCTGTAAAAATTTGTTGAACTCTAATGAGATCAAATAAAAGGGGGTTTTGAACATCTTAGAACTTTAAGGTACTTATGCCAGAAATATTTATCTCAATCAACGCATTTTGGTGCTGGTTTAAACGAATTTAAGCTTATGGCAGCTTATAGCTGGCACAGCTAACAGTTTGATCGAGTTCTATATTTTTTGTTAAGTCAAATAAAGCCATACAAACTATTGAATACGATTTCTTATCCCATAGCACGTGTATCCAGGGGGTTTATCTCTATTAGACGAGAATGCAATAAGAGGCCAATTTGGTACTCTTTATCGCTTTCGCAAACTTTTTAGCAAAATTTAAAAAAAAAAAAAGCAACACCGGCCATAAAAATAAAAGATATGCTGGCAGGTACTTTTATCCTTGTCCTAAAAAATTAAAAATATATTCCCAAAAATCCTTAAATTTAAAAACAAAACCTCAAAAAGTTAATTTTTTTTTTTACCAAATTTTGGAATTTTTTTTTAAATAGTAAGAAAAATTTGAATAAGAAATCCGCAAAAATCCCCAAATAAAAATTTTTTGTAAAAAAAAAATATTTTATTTTGTTTGTGGCGACTGGTTTCGGCATGTTTTTAAACCCTTTTTATGCGATGAGGAATTGCATGCAGAACAATATGCTGTTTTTGAAGACGAATGCGCCGTGCCAATTTATAAGAATTTGGAGCCAAATACATTTCTGTGTTTTCTTTTAAAATTTTGGCACTTTTGTATAAAAAAAATATTGAAAGAAAAGTATTTTTTTTCAGAAATTGTGGCATTTCTGATTTATAGTAGATGTTTCAATTGTGAATGCATGTTTCATATTTTCAACATCTTCCATGCGTTCCTCCGAAATGTATGCAAGTGTACAAAAGGTATTAACGTGTTTTTATTCGAAAATATTAATAAATTAAATAGTGATTATTTGCAAAATGAAAAAGAAAAGATGGAAAAGACAAATATGCAAACGCATAAAAGAGTACCAATTAATCGATTTGCTACCATTTTTATGTTTCATCGCAGTCGATTAGTGCAGAACCCCAGAGTAGTGTAGACATCGTTTTCTATATTCTGGTGGTGCCATAATTCTTGTTGATGGCTTCACGTTTGCAGCAGTCGGGTTTATTCTGTAGCAAATGTATTTTTAACAAAAATTTTTAAGCATATTGTGGTTAATATTATTGTCATCGGCAGTCATATTATGGTTAAATTAGTACATTATCAAGAAGCCATATTACGGTTGCCTCTAAACATGTCAAGGCATAACCGCAAAAAAAGCTTAAGCGGCAGTATTTTCAATTTTCGTTTTTTGTAATAAATGACTTTTTTGGCAACACTTGCATCATCTCCTAAAATGTCATGGTCTCATAAGCTGCTGTTACAATTTTATAGCAAGTACAATTTTGTCGTAAGCGATAACCTTCATACAAAATTTTTATGAAATAAAATAAAATCCTTGCCCTGTAAAATTTTGTTTTTGTCGCTTTAGCTTTTTTGCAGGAAAGACAATTGTTCGGTTTTCTGATTTCGTAATTCTCAATCTCCTCAAATATTTTCGATATGGCTTAAACCACATCTCTCTTCCTATTTGATGAGCTTAAAGATTTTAGTAAAACAAAAATGCAAGATGTACCACTGTGCTTAGTAGCGCTAAACAGGTAAAATTTATTAAAACAAAAACCAACTATCGATAGCGTTGACTTTTTATGGCAAAAGTACGTTAACAAAATTCTCATTAAAATTACAAATAAAAGATTTAGACTTTTTCTATTTTCAAGCCAAAAATGGTAAATGGAATTTGTTTTAAGCGGAATAAAGATTTGCATTTAAATGCATTTTTCCAAGACCAGCCAACGAAAAAAACTCACCTCAAGTAATTCAATACCATGTGGATATTTGAAAAGATTTGCTTGATTTTTTTTTATTACATGATTTTGTTTTTATAACCTCCAACATTCAGTAAACAATGTCAAAGAACAAAAAATAAATAAATAAATAAAAACAATTTGCTACTTGGCTGTTAATAAACCAAACATCCACATGGTTTATAGTTGGGCTAAAATAGTACTGCTGCTGGCAATGACAAACCTTTAAGAATTACTCTAAATGTCAAATTAAAACAAAAACATGCCAAACAAAAAACGTGAGATTTAGAAAGATTTAAAATGAAGAGAGACTAACCCCCTATTCATAAGCGGTTATTAAATTTAACATACATACGTTTATTTAGGATAATTCTTATAGTTCTTTAAACCTTTATTAAATTTTAAAAATTTTTATGAATACAGGCATAAAAAAGTATGAGTAAAGGGTGTTTTTTTTAGCCCGATAGAACTTACGAAAGGGTTAGCTGTCAGACGAATTGCCATACGGCGCTTTATTTTTGACATTTATGATCAACATATCTATATACTTTGGCAAATCATCATAAACTGGTTAACAGCGCTACCAAATTATTAAAATTTAAGGCCCAACTATAATATGCTTAAGTTGGCTTAAGCAATTGTGGGAATACATGTGATTCATATGTGTCGAACCATAGTGAACTTAATAAAACTTTTTTGTTAATTTTATAAAACTCGAATTTGCTTAAGCATTGTGCGAAACAGCTCGCCCTTTCCGTACGGAATAAAATATTTTTTATTTAATTTTTGTTTTTTTTAATGCTGTTGAGAGGCTTTTTATAAATTTTTGACAGAATCTTAAGCCAGCTTATGAATATTACAGTTTGGCCTTCACTTTGAAAATCAGTAATAAATATTTTATCCCGAACTTGTTAAGTGATGGGCTCATTTTTGGCTTAACGGATATGTTAATAAATTTGTTTGCATCATATGGAGTGAGACGAATCCACAACAGACCTCACGAACTCCATTTACCGTTTGGCGCAGTTTACACTCTGGTGCCATCATCGGACCTTATTTCTTCAAAAAAATAAGTCGAAGTTCGCGTTTCGGTCAATGGAGATCGTTACCGCACAATAATTAAGGATTATTTGTTTAAAAACAGGATGATCCGGGCGAAATTTTGTTTCTACGGAATAGCAACTGAATGTTGTCAACATATCAACGGTATGCTGTCAAAAATTAAAACAACATGTTGTTGGAATAACACCATTTTAGTGATAATATATTAAAAGTTTGTTGTCAGAATAAGTCTGAATGGAGACATAACGAGGTGATTAATAAATATTGACAACATCCGTTATCAAATTGAACACAAACGTTGTTGACAACGGATGGTGTCCGTTTTTTCACTCTGTGTTCATTTCAAGAAATGTGGCTGTCAATAAGCCACTAAGGTCATGCATAAAGACACTGTCGTATTCAGATAAACCAGCAACAATGAACTCCTTGGAGGCCACCAATGTTCGTGCTTTTCTTGACAAACGGCCAGCAAGGCTTTAAAATATGCCACAAAATTGGGCTACAGAAGGCGCTTTGGCAAGAACAGCAGCGTCGATCATAATGCACGATGTAAATTAAATTTTTGCACAACTTAATTTGACATTTCTTTGTGTGAGTGTTTGACAAAGTCAACCATGGAGAGGTAGACAATTGTGCAGCGCTTTAACATTTATGAAGCCTTTTGCGAAAATGGGCGTTCAAATCGGCGACCAGGTACACTTTCACCTTAGTGGATTCGTTAACAAGCAGAAGCTGGGTATGGGCAGGCGGCGTCATCGGGCTGTACTTCTTCAAAATTTAGGTCGGTCAGGCAGTTACCGTGAATGGTGTTTACTATCGCGAGATGATAATAGACTTCTTGTGGCCAGAAATTGATAACAAAACAATGGCTATTTGCGCAAGAAATTCAATGGCCGTGTTTTCTCACGTCGTGGCGATGTTATCTGGCCGCCACGATTATAAGATTTGACACCATCTGACTTTTTTCTTTGGGGATATTTAAAGGAAAAAGTGTACGTCGGTAGGTCAAGAACAATTCAAGAGCTAAAGGATAAGATAATTTGGCACATTAACGACATGAAACCTCAATTATGTCTCAGAGTCATTGAAAATATGCCGACGAAGCCATGGCGAGCATTTGGCTGTCATTTTGTTTCGCACATAATTGCCATGGACCCTTCTATAATAATAAAAAATATTTAGATAATTTTCTGAAAGCTTTTTGTTTTATTTACAATTAATATCGTGCGTTTTGGTAAGACCGAAATAATTTTTGATTTAAATTACATTTTTTATGTTATTTTTTAAAATTTCAAGTTCTATCGGGCTTTAAAAAACACACTTTACAATACGTAAAGCAAAAAACATTAAACAAAAAAAATCGCACTTGATCATAAAGAGTGTATTAACTCAAAATTTTTATTTTTTTTTCCTTTTTTGAAAAATTGTCAAGTAAAATTCAAATCTACCCGCTGTAAAAAAAATATCGTGATATTTTGTCTACTCTTTTGTAAGAAACGGTTGGTTAAAAATCATTTTCTATATTTCTTTATAAAGAAAATTTTTACATTTTGAGTTAATACTCTCTTTATGATTGAGTGCGATATTTATAAATAAAAAATATTAAATATCATTTAAAAAAACAAAATAAAGCAAATTAAAAATAAACTTTATTCTAACTGAGTTGCCATTGTTATGTTTAATCGACGATTGTTTTGCTGTATGTTCAATTGCATGAAACTTACATCTAACGTCATTTGAGTGTAGGTATGTATAATTTAAATATTCAAGGTTAAAGTTGTTTACACAAGCACTCAGAGAATTTAAATAATTGTTGTTCTTAGCATTAGTTTGTGACGGAATGAATAATTTAATAAAACGTTGTTAGTTTTTTTTTAATTTTGAAGAAAAAAATTTACTAGAAGAAAGTCTAAAGAAAAGAAACCTCTGTGGAATTTAGTTGTTTGGTTGAGCAAAGATAATTTATTTAAGTCGTCTTTTGAAAGGCTAATTTCTGAAATCTAATAGCTGGAATTTTCGCGAATAACGTGATAGATAGAAATTTTGCTTTAAAAGATGATGGTTAAAAAACTCTTTGAAAAGTTCCGGTATCCAACCAAAGAGTTGGAATATCATCCAACTAATCATTCGCCATTTATGTTTAAATGATACGTATAAAAGGAGCGTTAGAAAATGAATTATATTTAAAGGGTTTAAAGAGCGTTCGTATGTATTTTTTTAAGATGATTTAGGTATGTAGGTACCTGTCAGATTTCTTTAATTATTTTGATTTATAAATATTCTTTATTTTCCTTTAAATACTACATTATCACAATAAAAAACAAACAATCGTAAAACATTATTCACATGATTCATTATACATATGTTGCGTTTTAAAGCCACTTATAAAGATTTTGATTAGAAAAAAAACGTGAAAAACACAAATCAGAGGGTGACCAAAACAAACAAAAAAAAACGCAAAGAGAATGAATCTTTGAAAGAGAAAAAGAAAAGATAAATAAATTAATTTGTGTGTATGGTAGCACGAATAAGTTAAAATAACCAACAAGTAAAATAAAAGAAAAAATAAAAACAAATTAAAGGACGTCATCATCAGTCATTCAGTCCGTCTGTCTGTCTGTCCGTCAGATATAAACACATACCTATACCACAATCGCATACCCACTTGTAAAGTATAACCAGCGTTAACGCACGTAACAACGTATGTATGTATGTATATGTATTTTTCACCTGTCATTTTATTCTATACACAACGACTACGTTAGCAGAAAATGCGTTTAGTGGTGTTATTCTTATTGTGTTTTTGAAACGTTCGTCAAAATACTTGTAATTGTTTGCTTTTTATTTTTGCTGTTCTGACTGCGTCTTCTGTTATCTGTTGAGTTTTTGTTAATTTTTTATTTTTCAAAAATGTTAAATGTTTTTGTATTCAGTTTTTATAAAATTTTATCGGTTTAATGATTATGTTTTGTTATTATTTGTGTGCTTTGTAAACTTTGAATAAGAAAACAAAAAAAAAAACAAACAAAAACAGTGATGAAATTTGCGAGAATAAAACATAGAACGGAAATACGTTTAAAGCTAAAAATGGATAGAATTGCATTCATTTTAAATGGAGAAAGAAAAAAATACGCTAACACTTTTTGTTTAATTTTATGAAACTGTCATTTGCTTAAGACCCCTTTCCGACTCACCAAGTTAGTTGCGTAAGTCACTTGTCAAGTACAACAAAGTCTGTTTTGTTTTCCCTTAACCCGACCTTACCGCTGACATTTAAAAACCCACAGTTGCTCAAGAGACTTGCGCAAGAAACTTGCCGAGTCTTAAAGGGGTCTAACCAAAGTGCGAAACTGGTCGCGCATTCCGTACGGAATCAAATGTTTTGGAGATTTTGTTTTTTTAAATGCATTGGAAAGGTTTTTTGGTAATTGTTGACAGTAGCTTAAGCAAGCTTATGCATATTATAGTTAGGCCTTCAATGCGGTTCAATATGTTTGTGTATCGAAATCTTGGTACAATTGCAACAATTTAAATGACTTCTTTTTGCCTGATTTGAGACTTTTCCAGCTAAATTTAATAATGGGCTTGTAAATGATATAAGAAATGCCACAATAGAATTCTAAGAAAACTGTCGGAAATAAATGCCGTTTTTCAACTTTTCCAATCTCTTAATATGAACTACTTTTATAAGGCGAATAATAAGATGTATATAAGTTGAACTTGCGTTTCTCTGTTAACATTATTCTACGGCAGGTGAGCGGTCTATCGAACCAGGGTAGTAGTAGTTCTAAAATAACTTCAGAACTAAATACTACTGTTTTCTAAAGTTCTGAAATTATTTCTGAGCTACCACTACTCTCGTTCGATAGACCGTTTTCCTGCCCATCGATTCCATGTTATGGGATAGTGACATTTTATTAAATTTATTGTATATTTTAGTTTTTAGAATGTTGTTTAATGTTAACATTGCTCTGTTTAGTATGTAACAGTGCAATGATAGCTAACAAATCGTTTTATGTTAAAAACTTTGGTTATTTAAATACGTGAATAAATTCGAATTTAACTTCTCACCCATCTAAATATTTAAAAACAAACACTTTTTCCACTCAACTGTTTTCCATTTGGAGGACATCACTCTTTAAAATTAAGCACAAATTACTTAACAGCCATTCTAATTGAATAAATTGCGAGGTTAAAAGATGCTTGAAGTAATTTAAACGCGTTTGATTAGTTAATTAAAAATTCATAACACTTTCTTACGACGACCTATTTACCCCATTTCTGGGAGGAAAATAAATCTTACTCTTTTATGCTGCAGTAATCCACTGCATTAAGAAAGACTAGTATTTATTATTGTTTGCTTTACAGGTTCAATGATCCGGTAACCGTATTGGTAATTAAAAAAGAAAAACTTACGTTTTTTTAATATTTTCCTACACTTGCGGATAAAACCATTCAAATATGTTTCCCCAATGAAATTATACTGCACTTTTATAAATTTGTATTTGACACAGTTTTTCCCACAACATATGCCTTGTGTGTGAGTGTGGACATGTTTAAAATTGTTGTGCGTGTGTGTGTGTTTAAAGCTTTAACGTATAATGAACGTTCTTAATAATTCATAACAAAAAAAAAATCACACTGAAGAATTATTGATTTCAGCACCCGCAATAATAAACAGCATGAACGACATCACTTAGTTTAGCTACCAATACGAGGGTTGGTTGAAAGTAGCTTATAAATATTTTCATTTGTGTTAAGGATTAATTCTTGAATTGCGAAATTGTTTATACAAATTTTTAAATTTTACTCAGTCTAATAAAGTTCATTGAATTTAATTTTGATTAAATTATTTTTATGAATACAGGAATTTTACAACATGAAATGAATTAAAATTTATATATAATTTTTCATTCTTGACTGAGCTTGGAATTGAACCCAGGTTTTCACGGAGAAGTTAAACGGCAAACCCCTCTGAAGAGATTGTGTAATTACAATTGAAACAATGCAATGGCAACCTGTCCGTGAACACCTGGGTTCGATTCCCAGCTCAGTCAAGAATCAAAAATTATCAATATATTTTAATTTATTTCATGTTGAAAAATTCATTTCCTCATATTTTTATTAAGCCTGATTAAAATATCAATATTTGGATTTAAAACCATAAACCGTTCAATAAAATAACCACAATACTAATTAACTATAAAATTTTTAAAAAAATTATCCAAAGTATGCAAGAAACCCCTTTTCCTGGTTTATCAATCGTCTTATGCCTTAATGTCTATCCGCTAGTGTATGTAAAGAGAAGAGGAAATGTAGATATTAGCCAATACTTTCAGTTTGTCCGGGGTTTAAAATTGACAATTCTCTAAAATTGTAGCTGATCAGGGACCATCCTGTTACCATGGGAACTAGAAGCAATTAGATATTTAGGTAGGTAGGTAGGTAGGTAGAAAGGCTGAAGAGGACTGAAGGAGACTTCACCTAGAGACCAGTATGGTCCATTGTGACGCCTCAATTAGAGATAGTTATATAGAGATAGAAAGTAGGTGAAATAAACAGCGAAAGCACAAGTCAGAAATAAAAGATAGATAGAAAAGAAGGTTTCGGACCAGCCCCGAGAGAAATTCTAACCAAGCAAATTCGCCCTACGTGCGGTCAGCACCCAGTCTCCTCTCGCGCAGGCAGTCCATCCCCATTACGAATCCTATCAGATTCTCGATTACGCAACCCGAGACATCCCCTAATTCGCCCAGAAATGTACTGTCCAGCCACCTCAGGCTGCTGCCCTGCAACCTGGGACAGTGGCACAAAAAGTGCTCAACTGTCTCCAACGCCTATTGGAGGCCTAACCGCCTTTTAGATTAGATATTTACTTTTTTAAGTTTTTTTTTTATTGCGCTGTGTTGGAGTCTCAGGAAGTCGAGCACTGGTGGTTTTAAACTAAAAATTGGGTTTAGAGGCTGTGCCTTGCTTATACGAAGGTGAAACATTTATTACCGAATACTGAAGAAATATTGGTGACAAAATGTCATAACCAACAAACCATTACTGGAGAAATGCAATCAAATTGTTATACAAATTGAAATTAATAGTGTCGGACCGAACCGAACGTTCGTGTTCGGTTACGGAGTTCGGCAAAAAATTATGTTCGGCCAAAGTTCGGTGTTCAGCGAAATTTTTAACGAACTTTCTTCAACACCAAACTTTTTTATAAAATTTCGTAGCTATCAGGTGTGTAAATGAAAATAACACGAAGGCACCACCCACATGTAGAACTCCAATAAGAACAGGAATAAAATGTTGTTGAAAAATAAATCAATATGTATTTGGCTGAACTTTTAAGTCTTCGAAATACAGATAGATATATTTCAATAATGAAGCTCCAGTCCATTGTTTTAAATCATAAGGCCGTGGCCAGAAAGAACTTTTCAGTTATTTAGTGATGCTGGACAACATTATTCAGACCGAAGAAATAATCTTCAAAGCAAAAAAGTAATAAAATTGCATTTAAGCCATTGTTATATTAAAATATGAAATTGTTGGTACTAATATGGGCATTTCCATTTTGACGTGTCGTGATGTTTGTTGCACAAAATGTAAAAAAATTAAATGACGAAGTCAAATTTGTAAAAAGGATTTTTATATATACAAAGTAATGAAGTAGCTCTACATTCAGAAAAAAAATTACAGTAATCGACGCTAAGGATTTGCAGATATAAGCAAAAATCTGCCCTGGCGTGACGTTAAAAAAACGGAAGTGGGTTTTGATTGCATTACAAAACTGAAAAATACTGCGAATTGAGCAAGAAGATTTGTACAAAACCTTTTTTAGTAAACTTTGGACTTATATAGATTTATTTTTCAAGCAATCAAATTTAAAAATCTTTGCTCGTTTTAAGGTAAATATGGCAATTTTCAGCTAAAAGTCTACTTTTTTTAATGTAACGCCAGATTGCAAATAAGGTTGTATTTTCGGACCATGTTGTTCAATCGTTATCCCATTTGTTACTTAATGTAGAGCTTGTTGCGCTTTACACCAAAATATAAAGTAGTAAACGATACATATAAAATTTTTTGAGAAACAATTTAAAATACTTCTGGCGTTACGTGACAAAAACTAGACTTTTCGCTGGAAATGCCCATATGTATTCTATATCAAACTCCTCTATTAGAGTACGTTTTTTCTGCGTGTATATTGACCTTTTTTTAATTTTTAGTTATTTTTCTTTTTAAGCTAATAAGACCTAATGAAGTTGATGCAAATAAAAACAAATTTGTTACATTTCACCCGACGTTTCGTCACTTTTTTGGTGACTTTTTCAAGGGTCGTAAAAATTATAGATTATTTTACATTAAAAACATCAGATTTTTAATAAAATTAAATTAGACAAAAACATTTAACAAACAACAGTAAAGCACAACTTAAAATTACTATCACAGATTTTGTTATATTGAACAATAACTGAAAAGTAATAACTAAAAAAAGTTCGGTCAGTTCGGTTTGGCTTCGGGTTCGTTTTGAAAAAGTGCGTTCGTTTAGATACAAGAAATTAATAAGAAACGGTGGAGCTGCATTGCTAACACCTTACGAAAGCCCCCGACAGATATTTCTGGAACTTGAGACCAGCTAAGCAATAAGCGATTAGGAATACCAAAGTTTACTAAGCGACATGCAACGAGTTATATACAATTTTAACAGATGTTTTCTGTATTTATTAATTAAAAGTTATAAATAATTTCGCTTTTATTTAAAAAAACTAATTTTTAAAAATTAACGCTATTTAACAGAATGAAGAATGTACATGGTTAATAGAAATGTGCGACGTATTTAACTGACGAATTTATTTTCACATCGTTAATAGATTAAAAAATCGGTTTTGATTTTTCGATCTATTTTTCTAACTCGTTGTGTAAAACCGATTAAAAGCACATTTAAATCGTTTAAAATTTATTCGAATTTTGTTAAAAAAAAAACTTTTTTTTATTTCTTTCTTCAATTCTCTTTTGAAACTGCATTCGTACCCATAGAGTAAAAATTTTGTTTTACAGCATTTCTTTAAATAACAAACTTACAAAAATTGCATTTACATGAAACAAATTAAACTTTTCAAGACTATAAAGATGCTGTGCTATGGTTAAGCAATTATAGTTATTTGATTACACTTGCGAAAACAAATAAAAAATTAAGTTTATATATATAACAATAAAGAAAAATAAATTCTACTTTATTTTGATACTGTGTACTTTTTTCTTAAGCTTAATTGCAAAAAAAATAGTTGGCAACCCTAATTATACTTTATAAGAAGACATGTCTAAAACTCAAGTAATATGCAAACTTTCACAGGGCACTGATATCGCAAGGATGCACGAATACTCCCTAGCAATTTCATCTTTGTTTGGAAGGATTACTTTGTGTTTTTCGTAACCTTCTAGTTGATATAAATTTCGACCACACAAAGGTGATGATTAAATTTCTGAAGAACAAACGCTCCCATCACAAAGTTTTAAAGTAAACCAAGGGTATTACGTAAAACAACAACTCTATATTACATATCAAACAGCATATAGTCACTTTCACAGAAGTGTCACGTAACACCAACAAGCTTTTTATCTTGTATTTTAGACCCATGGTGTTCAAATTTTTCCTCCCTTTTCACTAAAATAGAAACAAATTTTATAATATATAAATTATTCTTTGAGAAACAATCAAAAATGCTTCGAGGCTTAACGTGACACAAAGTAGACTTTCGTGTGGAAATACCCATATACATACCCACATACGTATGAATAAAATTTGTATGTAGTTATATTATTCATATTTTTCATTTTAATAAAGATTAAAATTAAAAACTGCTAAAATGTTGATAACAATAGAAAAAATCGATTTTAAATAATCGTATCAGTATAAAATCGCAAACGTAAGCACGATAACAAAAAATCGATTTTTTAACACAAAATTGATTTTCGATTGGAATCGAAATCGGCTTACCATTCCCTACTTGTAATACATTCTAACATTTTCCAAATTCTTTTTCGCTCATCCTCGATTACTCATACTTGTGGCAGTTGTAATCTTTAACAAATCCATTATTTTGCTATAATTTAGAGACCACATGGGGGCTCATTTGGAACGTTAAGCAAGAAAAAAGAAAAGAATAAGCAACAAAAACATAATAAAAGCAGCAATAATAATAATAATAAACTGTGCGGCCTTCAGAAGGGAAAACTATATAAAACATTCTAAGCATAACACAACTGTAGAAAACTGTAGATGACGAAAGCCAACCCTGAAAGTTTAGAAATGCAAAAACCGCCCCCTCGTCAACTTTGGCCACTTCTCATCACTCTGTTATCTCTTAACTAACAGTGCCCCAAGACAGATAAATAACCAACATCAGCAACAACAAAATAAATATGGTTCTTACAAAACACTAAAACAAAAAAAAGCAGAATACTACACGAAATATAAAAAAAAACAAATAAAACAAATAAAGTAAAGAAGTGGAAATACCGACCGGTGGTTGATGGAGATGAGGATGTAGAAAAACTGAATACAGAAACAAACGAACAAACAAACTTTGTACACAGCTAACTGACTCTATGATGATTATGTGGTTGGTACTAAAGGAATTTTTCTATTCTGTTCCTTCAAATTCAAACAATTGCTACCCTCTTATAAAGTAATCGAGAAGTTTTTTCTTGTTTTACTTTTTAGTATAAAATTTGTTTCTTTTGAAAAGCAAGCGAAACGTTAGAATTGTTAAGAAAAGTGAAGGAAATAGTTACGTTCTTTTCTGTATTTTTTATTTCCTTTTGTAGGAAATTAAGTTTAACAAAAAATGTTTTGTGGAATTTAAAGGACAAAAAGTACTTATAAGCCAAAAATCAAAGTTAGAAACTAAATCGGATTAATTAATTAATTATTTTTTTTTCGTTTTTTTCAAAAGCTTATTTAAGTTTACAGAAAAGTTTTACACGTTTAGACAATTAAAAAGTTTTTAGATAAATACATATTGACGAAAAGAATTCTGGTTAGAAATTTTTCTTCTTTGTCGGTTTGTGTGTTAGTTTGTAATAAAAATTGTTACCAGGAACCCATGTGCTGTAACTTTAGTGGGAACTTCTCGCACCGAAAGATGTGAAACAAAATATTCCATCGTTTCTCGAAAAGTGAGAAAACAGTCTGTCGAAAACTATCAAAAAACAGATTACGTGGTTACGTTTTAATTGTCATAACATTGCACTCGCATCCGATGTGGCATTGCAGATGTTCAGAAAGCCATGTCGTTGACGGCGACCAAAATTTACTAAAATTTAAACATTTTCAACGATTGCGGCAAAAATACAACCGTCGGATATACATACCAAATAAAGTGAAGTGCAACTTTAATGGATGTTGTTTGCAAACGAGCTTTGAAAACATTCGTATATTTTATAAAATTATTAAAAGAAAAATAATTAAACAATGAAAAAATTTACCAAAAACAAAATATTATTATGTATTATTATTCTTTGCATTTTGCATTTTCAATTGTTTTTTAGTGTTAAAATTTTGTTCGCCCCATATTTATTTGTGAGTATATTTGGCAGTTCAAAGCGGGAACTTTTTTCACCAAAATGTGGCAGACACACTTTTTATTTATTTATTTATTTTATTCCATTCTTTCAATACAAAGAAAGTCTATTAGGGCAATTATACATTATAAGGCCAATTATGTATTATAGATGTATTTTTTATATATTGACCAGTTATTTCCTTACGTGACGGCTTATACTCGCCAAAAAAAAGTTACAGACACAGTTTAGTGAGAAACCCGGCTTCAATATATGGCATTTTTGTTTTATTTCACACATTTCAATCGAAAAGTTTCTCGACGCGAGAGTTATAGAACATGGGCACAGTTATAGTTAGTATTAAAAATGAATCACATTAAAAGTAAGGTATATAATTTAACTATTGATTTTTCAAATTATTCATACGAATTAATTACTGAGTATCTTAAAAGCGCTGCTGATACCTTTATTATTGTTGTATGTCAAAATTTTTCTTATAATCTATGTTTCTGTTTTGATATAAACAATGATTTTACAAAAACCAATTGCTTCTGTTTTTTGTACGTATTAAACATGATGGATTACCGAAATTACCTGAGGCCTAATTGTGGCCGTCGTGATCGAGTACTTACTCGATTCGAAAGTAATTTTATTTCTAATTCTTTCAGTCGATACTGAACGAAGCGAAATTATTTTTTCAGTATTGTGAAACTCAAATTAATGCTTTACAACACTTCGTTCAGTATTAACTGAAATAATTAGATATTAAATTGCTTTCGAATGGAGAAACTGCCAGAATCAGGCCCCTGTAATTAATTCGCCTTTTTACGCAGTGAACTGAGTAAAAATTTGTTAAGGTGTACAGTGAACTTGTGTAGTGTATGATAAAAACGATTTTTGCGATATTTTAAGAGATGACAGCAAAATATTTGCGCGGATAAAATATTTTGGATAGTGTTCCTAGAATTGTCTAAAGAATCGCATGAATTATGGGGCATTTAAAGCAGCAATTGTCTCAATATGCGAATCCTAAAAAAAAACTCAGACTTGAGCACTGAATTTGTGCAGTGTATGGGCTGCAGAACGTTTAAGCAAATACATTTAAACTTAAATTTTGAGCAGTTAGTTTTTTTTCAAGTCATTTAAAAACAAAGTTTTACATCTTTAAACTTTAGCAATACTCTTATGCCAGTTAGAACCCTATAAGATCTTCTTTGGTATAATAATTTGAAGCATTTAAAAAAATTTGGACAGATTATTTTAAATTTCATCTAAAAAATATATGTAGCTACTATGGTGCCACCCTAGTAAAAAAAATACTCTAGTTATTAGAAAGCATTACGACAGATGAGAGACAAAGAATATAAAAACTTGTAATTAATGCCTTAAGGGAATATTACATAAAAAGTGAAATAATGCCTGAGAGCAGAAAAATCAGCAGTATGAGTAAAGAAGATTTTTTTCATTAAGGGTAATCACGATGGTCATTGTGCAAATTTGCAATGTGTATATTTGCAGTGCATATTATGATTGATCGTGAGCGTACAACTTTTATTTTTTGTGCAAATGTGGTATTTTTCTAAAAATTTATTCTGGCAACACTAAAAACTTCTGGCAGCACTGCAAAAAATCTGCATTTGTTTACAATTATACACAAGCAAATTAAAATAAATTTTTTCTTTTTAATTAACTAAAATTTAATTCTCTATTTTATAATAAAACCTACGAAAGTCTTGAATTTATAAGTTTTCTTAAAAACAATATGGCGCTCCATATGTCAAATGTTATTGTTTACATTTGTTTGCAACGTAGCAAATACGCACTACTAATCTTGCTCATGGTTTTTTTTAGTGCAAATGAAGTAAAATAGAGCAAATTGCATATACATACGTACATTTTGTTGTTGTGTTGTGCAAATGTGTGTATTTTTGCACGCATTTGAATCGTTTGCACTACCCATCGTGATTTCCCTTATTGTTTTAGTCAACAGGAACACTGATCTACCTGGGACTTAAAATTTGTATAGAGGAACTTTCCTATATATAGGTATATATACCTATAGCTATCCAGATTTTAAGAACGTGTTTTTAGAAATTACTAACGGTTTGTGCTTATCAGGAACAGATAGAATGTTTTTTATCCGGTTTTATTAATTCTCCAATAAAAGGCTGCTTGCCTCATGATAAAGACGATCTTTTTGGTAGGAATAGCTCTCAGAGAATGATCTCTACTAATACATTTCGTTGTGTTGGAACTATGTATCTTTAAATTGTAAAGAAAATTTGGGAATACGGCCACAATGGCTGCTGTCTACGAAGCTTATTCTGAATTTCCATTTTTTTTGTTTTTTTAATAAATATGATGAAAACAACAGCGTGTAAACCGCACTAAATGGTATGGGTATTTTGTTTGACAATTTGGTTTATTAACAAAGGCATTCGGCCAAAGATGGGGCCGAAACGATTAATGTTTTTGAAATAAGTTGTCCAACACATAACAACATGGACACATCTATTTGAATTCAATCAGAAATCTATTAGACGTATTGGTACACACATAAATTTCCCCAGATATACCCATACGAAATCGATCAGACAATACGTAAAATCAATATCTGACAGAAATCTTGGAATGAAATCAGGCATTTGCATTTTGATGGATGTCTTGTATTATGCAACTTATTTTATTGTTCCTATTTTATATATCAAATATGTACATCAAGTCACGAATTTGTCCAACCCTGGCTGTATGTGCGATCGAATTTCAGTTGCGTTGTCAAGTGAAACGAGCTTTTAAAATTTGTTTTTATTAAAACAAATTGTTTTTTAAGGCCCAATTTTAATATCACTAGAGACATGTGAGTCAAAAGAGCCCAACTCTAGTGGACTTCCTTCGAATAAGTATCTATGCTTAATTGGCGAACCATGTCTGTCAATTAAAGTCCATGTTGTGTTCTTAATTTTAAACAAATAGTCTGCTTTTAAAATAATTTGTCTGTAGTGTTTTTCGGAATGATTCCACAAGTTCCTACGCTTGAGATTGTTTGATCTGTATCAGGCAAATATAACTTTTGTGGCCAAATTGCACCAACAAACAAATTTTTCTAATTTCTGCATAAATTTTCCAATTAGAAAGTTCCATAATTCTTTACAGGTGAATTAAAATTACAATAATTAGGTATATCTAACATTTACATACCTTTTTTAATGTTTTATTCCAAAAGTTTTTTTTATTGTTTTAATTAAAATTGCAAATGTATGAATATTGTTTTCCAAGGTGCACAAATAATTGAATTTTCACATTAAAAATAATATTTAAAGGCTTATTTATACATATTTAATTAAAGTTTTTTTTAATCAAATATTAAATTAAATTTTCTTTCTTTATTTTTTTTATTTGTTTTTCTTGGCAACCCTTTTTAATTAATTAAACACAAGTTGCAAAAAAACTGCAAAAAACAATTTTATTTATTTATTTTGTGTGTATGTATTTGTTTTTGTTATATTTTCGGTAAATTTTGATATTTGTGTTGCTGTTTGCAAAAGTAGACAACATCGTCTCTCAAGTCTGTCTACATAATTTTTTCTGTGGTTTTGTTGGCGTTTTTTTCTTTTGTTTTTGTTATACACAAGTACTTTTTGTTGTAATTTTATGGAAAACTTTAAAACACCGGGTTTCTTGTTAAAGTTTTGTTTTTGGTAGTTTTCACAAAACAAAACAAATAATTTACAAAAAGAAAAAAGGAAACAGCAACAACCAGACTGAAGAGAATGTAACCCTGCTAAAACGAATTAACGACAGTTGTCAGACTTTTCTTCTTTTTTGTTTAATTTTTCATGTGACAAACGCACACACCTGCTTCTTTGCATACGTAAAATAAAAACAAAAATAAAACACAAAGAAAACTTGGAAAAATTATGTTAAAGAATTTCACCAATAGTTTTTATTTATTTAATTTTCTTTGATTTTAAAACATTTTTTACGTTTTCTTGAAAAATGACGGCCAAGTTTAGTTTACAATTATTTATACAGAAAACGAAAACTTCACTTTTTTTAAAAAACCGAAATGGCAAAGAAAAGCAAATGCTTTTTTCACTTTAAAAAAAATACACACACCGAAATATTATGCAAAAACAAAATACAATGGGAAAAAGTTAACGCCGGCAGCGCAGCTTTGGCTTTGATTTGTTTAACCAACATATACTTAATTTTTAATCTAATTCATTTACTTTTTTGCTTGTAATTTTTTTTAAATGTTCTTTTTGCTAATTAAGAATACATCTGTTAGGTTTATTAATTTATTTTAGTTTTTTTATTTAATTATTTATAATTGAATTAGCTTTTTTTATTTTCTATCTGCACTTTATTTGCAGCCGCTTCTAATTAAACACACGGTTGCAACGACACTCTCTTACGGAATCCAAACGTCTTGCGAGTTTGACAGCTAAAAACGGACTAAAATTACAACAAGCAACAAATAATAGAAAATGGCTTGTTGCCATATCATAAAGATTTTTTTCATGAAATAAAGCTGCCAGAAATTTGGAAAAACTTGTGTTTTCGTACTTAATGGGGGAAAGAATTAAATTAAAAAATTTAACATAACTAAAATGTATATATGAATAACTAAATAAAATACAAATATGTACATAGTCTCAATTTACACTAGGGACATTTCTTGCCGGACATTTCTTGAATTATTTTTTAATCTTACCTGAAGCGTTTACATATGAAACATTAGAAGTCAGACAGAAATTAATACTTGTATGTATACTACGAAAAGAAAAAGAAATGAAATAATGTACAGTACAGATAGTCATGTACTACACACTCTAACTTTTCAACCTCTCGCCAACAAACCGTCGTCCGGCAAGAAATATCCCTAGTGTAAATTGCGACATAAAAAAGAAATAATGGTTTTTATATAAAAAATCTGTATAATATTAAAAAAACGTGATTTCAAAGCATTCTTTGTCACGTAAAAATCGTCACGTTTCAATAACAAATAAAATTGTATATCAGTGTGGCGCAGAAAAAGGAGCGACTTTTGTGCTACCTGCACACGATTCAACATTACCGCGCTGCAACACGAGCAATAAGTTTGACCATACACAATATTATTTTATATGTTTTTCGCCATATTATTTTCATTTGTTTTAGTTTAATCATAGTGCAACTTTCATTAAAAAAACTATAGCCTATAATCAAAGCATTTGCCAAAGCAGTTCATAGTAAATTGCCCTTCTTTTGGTTATGCCATAAAAATCAAATGACGTGATTGCTGCCAATATATTGTGGCACCTTTGACAATACAAAAAATTTAACAATGATATTGTAAGTGTATGGTCCTTTTAATAAGACATGTTTCGCAACAAATGTTAAAATTAGGACCTGGAATTTGATTCATTTACTATCGGATGCTTTAAAAAAAAATCAAAATATTCCTTGAAAACTGAACTGAAATTTTTTATAGAATTAAAGTTATTTTTACTTACAAACATTACCTTTTTTTTAATGTAAACTTAATTTTTATTGGCTGTACTACTTCCATTCTTTTGCAAAAAGAGACGAAAGAAAAGGGAAAAGCCGACAATTAAATACAATAATAACTTGAGAAATTTTATTAATGCATACGAAAATGTTCCAGAGTTATAGGATATTAAATGAATTAGTTATTAAAACAAAACTAACATAAACAGTATGAAACATCAGAAAATATACTGTTTATGTTAGTTTTTGTTTCATCCGCATGAGTTTAAAATTGAAATATTAGTAGTAAATTTCGTGTATGGGAAACATGACAGTTCAACCATTTGTGTACGGTTGCTTAATTTGACGATTTTTTAAGGTGGAGGCTTTCTGATTTTTCTAAGCCACCATTCAAACAGGGAAACATTTGGAAGGAAAATATTGATAGCATATTACGGGTGGTTTTTGTGTTCGGCACTCGGCGACACGCTTTGTTTACATTTACTTTGCTTTTTGACAAAAAAAGGCAACAAAAGTAACATATTGTCTCCGGCATCATATTCGTCTGTGTGAGCGCGAATGAAAAAACAAAAGAGAATTCGAGATGTTTTCCTTCCAAATGGTTGCCCGTCTTAGCTTGGACTAAAAGTTACAATGTTAATAAATCTTCAAAACATGCTTAATGATTTTTTTACATTGATATTGCAGAAATAAATGAATCAATGAAATAAAAGACGATTTTTAACATATTTCTCGGGAAATAGACGATTTTTTCACAAATTTACCTGGCAGCCTCTTTTTGTCTTTTGTTTACAAACGAGGCTGCCAGATAAATCTTTGAAAAAATCGTCAATTTCCTGAAAAAAAATTTAATATATGCACGCCGTTCTTGTTTTTAAAAATCGTAAAAAACTTACACCAACATAAAAATGAGTATAATTTTGAAATAATTTTATTTATATATTTTTGGGCAAAGTAAAATTTTTTCCAGCATTTTCTTTTCCAAAAATAAATTTTATAAACTTTTTTTCAAGTTCAACCCACTCAACAGGTGGTATTACTATACAATATTACAATTTGCTGCTCTATTTTTGCTTGTCTTGTCTTTTGTGAAAGTTTTGTTTATGTTTTCAAAAAATTCCACGTTTTGTGGTATGAATGTTAGTTTATTTTATTAAAGTTTTTTGCTATTTTAATTTAATTTAAAGAGATATTGACCACAATGAAAAAAAAATAGACTAAAAATGTAATTATTTTATCATGTTCAGAGCCACAATTATATAATTGTTTTAAAAATTTTTTTACATCTTTGGAGACAAATTTCCATTTTGGTTGTACATATTCAGAGTAAACGTTTTTGGTTATTTTTAACCAAAATTGGTAATTTCTTTCTATGCGGAGATGCGAATATTATTTTATTTTGGCTTCTTTTTCCCCACTTAAATTATAATACGATTGAATTTATACCATGTTTTTTTTTTTAATTTGTAACGATTGTATATATCCACCTGTTTTCATTATGTTTGTTCATTATATGTACTTCGAAAATCGCCGAATTTTTGAAAGTAGAATTAAATGTATAAAAGCGCTTATTTTAATGTATTTTCAGAGCAAGATGTTTCGAAAATTGTTTCGATTTCCATATCAATCGAAATTGATTTTAGAACATGGCTGAGCAAGTACACAAAAGTAATTATACTGTTTCTAACATTCTGAATATAAGTTAAATGTTCTTTATTTATATAATTTCCTGTAGTATATTTGATTATTTGGGAATTCATGTAGATGATTTTTCAAAAACAGTAAAATTTAACCCCTCAAGATCGAATATAAAATCATCACATACCATGTTAATTTTATGTTAATTCAACTTTTTTAATATATTGAGGGGTTTAATCAGAGCTTTCAGGTACTTATTTTCGTCCTTCTTAAACTTAAAAAACTTTTCCCTCAAAAGTCTCCCGATAAAAGAAAAAGTCCCCAGAATTAGGCCCTGTAAAAATATACCATTTTTAACGGATAAGTTAAATATTTATTTGAGTTTGACTTGTACTTGAAGGTTCTACAAAAGATAATTTTTATCGTAAGAAAATACGTAGTTGTATAAACAGTCGAACTTCCCTATAATGAATCTGCAAGGGACCATAAATTCTCTCAATTTTTAGAAATCTTCACTATAAAGATTAATTTTATTTCCACTTTTGTGGAAAAAAATCAGGCAGTTCTAGTTTGGATTACACTTCCATGTGCAGCGGTTATCAATTTGAGCATTGCTTTATTCATTTACCTAAAAATACAGGTTAAAAGCGTTTTGCGTTTAGTGCTAAATTGCTTTCGTTCTACTTTTTAAGAGTTCAGGTTGATTTTGCCGAGCATAAATGTAATGCAATGCAATGTAACGTACCGTAACGTACTGCATTTTCTGTAATTGTTAATTAATGTCCCACAATTTTGAGCCTTTTGATTGCGCAAATCCATTTAAAAAACGTTTTAGGTGTGTGCTCGAATTTCTCGGTCGAGTAATCATTGGCACATTAGTTACCTAATCGTCACTAAACTTTGTATTAAATGTTTTTATATACAAAGGAACCAAATTAGCCCATTTATTGACTTAAGAGTTCATTTTAATTGTTTTACATGAACTTGTTGTCTAGGAAAATATAAATTTTGAGTTCTTATACATAATGGAATTATTGACAGATTAGCTTCAAACTTTTAAAATATTTTTTTTAGATAAAAAGGAAACTTGTGCACTTTTATATAAGGTGATGTTGCAAAAATGGATATATGCATGTGTGCATGGAGCTTAGTTGTCTTTTATAGAAAAATTAAACTCATAAGTTTTATTTCTCCAAAAAATCCAAATTTTTTTTTAAATATTCCCAATGCAACACCCAAACAAAATTTTGTCCCGCTTGTCAGCAACAAACCCACTAATTTGGAGTAAAAACCCCAAAACTGGCAGCCCTGGGTTTAATTAAAAAAAATTAAAAAAGTAAAAAAATACCAAACAACCTTGAACAGATTAAATGAACGATGTGGATGTTTTTTAGTTTTAACATCGATGTATCGCGGACATCGTCCTTATAGAGATGTTTTCTAAGCATTACTGACCCTAGGTCTACACTAAAGCTAAATATCTGAGCAAGAGCAATATTTCTAACTGCTCAGCTTATACCAAAGGCATGGGAAAACGTATTTAAGTTAACTCATAATTTTAATGAAATCAAGGAAGGAAAATTATATCTAACGGGGCCGCCGGCTAACGTTTTTTTCAACTCGTGCTTATTTCGTGAATGGTAACACTTAGCTCATGTGTGATTTGACAGATAACTAGTTTTATCCTTCCGCTGAACGAATATGGTTGTGTATACGCTTGAACAACGCTGGGAAATATTGCGACATTACTTTGAAAATCATGGTAATGTTGCAGAATGTGTGCGAAAATTGGATTTTGTTCCAAAGGCATAATTGGGCCATTTTTCTTCGAAAATGAGCAAGGAGTGGCCATTACAGTCAATGGCGATCGTTATCGGGCCATGTTGAACGAATTTTTGTTCTCAAAAATTGAAGAGGAGGATATTGGCAACATTTGGTTTTAACAGGACGGCGCTACGTGCCACACAGCAAAAGCTACATTCAATGTTTTGCGCCCTGTTTTTGAAGATCGCATTATCAGCCGCAGAGCTGATGTCGTTTGGCCACCTCGGAGCTGTGATTTGACACCGTTGGACTATTATTTGTGGGGTGCCGCCAGAGATAAGTGTTACGCCGACAAGCCAGAGAGAATTGACGCTTTAAAGGAAAATATTCGTGAAGCCATTGGTGAAATACAGCTGCACACAATCGATAATGTGCTTAAACATTGGACCGATCGTGTAGGCTACTGTATGGCCAGCCGAGGCAGCCATTTGAATGAAATTATTTTCCATTATTAACCGGAAGGATTGTACTTTCAAATAAAAAAAGAAATTTGAGAAAATATTCAGTAGTTTTTTTTTATAGCATTTTCAAAAAAAAAAGTTATTTGGCGGACCCGTTATTAATGTAAAGTCTTTCTAATTCGACTTATTATTAATTGTGTAATAATTTGTTTAAGCTTGAAGTCTTTTTTTTATAAAAAAATATTAATGTTATTAAATGTATATTTTTTTGTTTAAGTAAAATTAGTATTTTTTATATAAAAAA
This sequence comes from Pollenia labialis, assembly GCA_949318255.1. NCBI lineage: Eukaryota > Metazoa > Arthropoda > Insecta > Diptera > Polleniidae > Pollenia > Pollenia labialis. Next base: position 78,704,772 of record OX439141.1, on the reverse strand, counting down.
TAACTCAAGCTAAAACAAATTAATATAAATCTTAATTATAAAGATCGAATAAGAAAAAAGTTGCATTAGCAAAAATAATTTTTGCAATTTAATTTTAGTGTTTATTTAAAAAAAAATAGTTTTAGTGTTTATTTTTAATTATTTTACTTCCATTATAATTTGCTACATTTTCACAAACTTGATTTCCTTCCCACATAATTTGCTTAGATTTTTATCTTTTCAATTGAAAACCAAATTTGACGTTTTATGTAAGCAATAATTGAAGCACAGCCGCGAATAACGTTGTAAAAACTGATTTTGCAGATAACCGTTAACAATACTCTCTTACACTGTTTAAACCTCAAATCACCTTAACACCTACAAAATGACATACAAAGAGTCAACATGAAAGAACGTTGTAAGTGCCGGTTCACACAAGTCAAGTCTTGACACTAAGCTACTTACAAAATGATACAAAGTAAATGGTTTTGAAACGCTTGCGTATTGGAAGAACGTTTTAAATGACATCGCGATTGTGGATATGAATCGTTTTTCCACAAAAAAAAATTTATAAACTGTAAATTTGCATGTCATTTAAATTTTAAACTTCTTGATATTTAGCATAAAAGTTTCTATTATCATTATTTTTAATAATCTAAAGAAAAAAATTAAAAATTAATTAAATCTTGTCTGTTAAAAACGTTTTTTTGCTCTCCTGAAAAATAATTATTTTGTAACTTAAAACGTTATTCGCGGCTGTGCTTCAATTGTCAACGAAAATGGACTAACAATTATTGCAACATAAATTGCCGGCAATAAATATGTACAAAAAATGTTCTGTCTAGCTCACCACTAAGTGTTGAGTAAGAAACGTCATTACCTTCTTCACTGTATTGTGAAGAAGCTCACCACTAAGTGTTGAGTAATAAACGTTATTATCTATACACTGCACTACCAACTGGTAAAAACCGAAATCAACTGCTACAATGGTCTGTAGAAATGCTAGATAGCAATAAATTTGATTTGATTATTCAATTCACAATAACAGCGATTCACAATAACAAATTAAAAAAAAAATGGTAGTTCGGACAACAACCAAACTGTTACTTCTTGAAATCATATTTTTTTAATATAAATTTTTTTTCAACTTTATTAAGAAATTTAATTTGTATGAAATGTAGTTGGCAAGATCAATGTTCTTCTTTAAAAGTGTTTTTTGCGCATTTTAGAAAAATTGGCGATAGCCCAAGCGGTTACGCAAATTATATAGAAGTATGGAGCATGTTTGTTAAAATATTAAAAATTTTTAATATCCACGCAAACATATTGTAACTGTTGTTATACAGCTTGTGTCATTTATTTGTCTAAATTTATGTCAGTAAAGAAGTCTGTAAAGTTAAGAAAACATTTTGGTGAATTTTATGAAATTGGCATTTGCCTCAGCAAAGTGCGAAAAAGATCGCACATTCCGTACGGAATAAAATATTTTTTGATTTTATTTTTTTAATGATTTTTTTTGTTAATTTTTTACAGAAGCTTAAGTCAGCTTATGCATATTATAGTGAGGCCTTAAGGCTGCGTTGCCCCTTTACAATAGAATTGAATGTAGGTGGTCATATGTATATAATCAACACATTTTTGTAATGATTAAAGAAAGCCCCGTAATATTAACTTTATTCAAAAAAGAATATTTGAAAAAAGCTTGAAGTATTTGAAAAAAGTTTTATGGAAGTAAAATAATATTAGCAAAACTTTCGGAATCCCTTATTGATTTTGGATGTGAAATGTTCGCACGGGTTTCCTAGTTGATTACTAAAAAAAAGTTTTGGGGCTCAAGCATAGCACTGTGAGTAATTTTTTAAGTCATGGAAAAATAACCATATACCGACAATAAATAACCATAAAGAAACAAAAAAAAAAAAAAACCCAAGTCTCCCAGTTTTGACCAACGTCATGCATTTTTTTATGGGCCCTCAAAGATTTGAGGCATTGGTGTAATTTTTGCAAAATAGTGATCATTTTCTCAGGCTCATATCTTGCAAACCGTTCGGAATTTGTGAACATAAAAAATCAAAAAACTTCATCTTCAAGATCAAAATCGCAAAAAATTTTCACTTTTGCGGCTACCTAAACGGTGCTAAGAATCATTCCTAGGAAGTTCATATGTTCTAAAAAGTAGTGTATTGAGATCTTATTTGATCTTGAAGATGAAGTTTTTTTAATTTTATATTTTCACAATTTTTGTTCTTTATGGCTACAACTTTGTCTCAAAGTGTAAATTAAAATTCCGAACGTTAAAACTAACAACGCAGTTTGAAAGTTGGTTATAACGTTCCTGAGTTATGCCGGGTTTCAGCTTTGTACCCAGTTGATGATATTATTACTCATACCCAACAAACAAATTTCGTTGTGATTTATTTTTTTATTTTTAATTACTTTTACATAAAAGGAATAAGTGTTATAAAAAATTTATTTACAAAAAATTTCTGGTATAAAACAAAAACTCATAACTTAATTAATTAACTTATTTCAATACATTTTCCCCCATATTCATAAAAAATATTATTGATTTATAAGAGGTTTATTAAACAGATTTCCATGGGAAATTCGTTTAATAAACCTGTTATTAATCTGAAATATTTTTTATGAATAAGGCCATTAAAGTTTAAACAACAACCATAAAAAAAATTATAATACAAAATTTTGAAGACGTTCTTTTTACACTCTAAACAAATCACTTATCCAAATTCACATCCATTAGTTCCTTAGTGATTTCGGATTTGGTTTTTCCTGCGGGATTCTGGCGTAAAACTTGCAACTCCTCTACACTGGCAGGAGCTTTAAATGTCTTTAGTCTTTCGTGCAAATGTGTGGCAGCATCAATTGTTGCAGGTGTTGATGGACTCTCGGTAGATACAACTTTACCTTCAGGCGTTGAACTGGTGGCCATTTTGTACAACATTTGCAATTGCCTTACAGTTTGATTCGGCAGCTGGGGCATTCTGGGCATTTCTATATTTTTATTAGGTATTTGTTTTTTCGTTATTTTAACCTTCTTCTTGTGAGAAGAGTTGGCCTCATTCGACCATTTTTCTAGCCAAGTGGCAGGAGCAGGACGTTCTGTAGAGGTCGCTTCATGTTGTGCTCTAAGTTGATGTCTTTTGTTTACTTGCCTTTTATTGAACGAGGAACCATCAGAGTCATCTTGATCTCCTATAGGTCGGGTTTCTTTCTGGGGTCCCAATTCAAGTAGCACTTGAAAATCGGCATGTTCTCCTAGACGAAAACCAAAACCAAGTCGTGAATCGGTACCTTTAAGAGAAATATGAAGGGAAATTAAAAATTAAGACAGTATCATGTTTTGTAGGATTACAACTACCTTTTTTTATTGGTGGTATATTGGAGTAGACCAGTGACAATATTGAAGGCAATTCATTTGGAACGATAAGTGAGACCGAATAGTGGACTATAAAAAAACAAGAAAAAAATAATTAATAAATTTTTACATGGATTTGTCATAATCGGTAAAGGGTTTTGATTTCCAAAACAACAGAATACGTAAACAATAATCAGCCATGTTCTGGAAATCTAATTCGAGTGTAATAAAAATCGAAGAAACGATCCTGTGTATAAAGTTAAAAAAAGCACTTCGTCCATTCTACGAAGCTCATTTTTTGTTAAATGGTTACGTCAATAGTAAAATTGCCGTTTGCAGAGCGAAGACAATCCTGTTTCCAAGAATTAATCTGCAAACCATCAATGAAAATTGGTTCCAACAAGATGTTGCGAAATTAATTTTGTAACACCTTTACTTCCAGAACCCCTCGTGCGATTTTATAACTTTTTATGGTGCTAAGTTTAGTCATTGGTTAATGTCGACAAATTTGCAACTCTTGAAGCATTGAAAGCCAATATTTAAGCCATACGGCCAGATTTATTGGAAAATGTAATCAAAAATTGGACTGATCGAAGGGAAAATAAATGCCATGAAATTATCTACCAGATTAAAGTACAAATTTCATTTCATTAATATTTCTGCCTTGTATTTTTATATCGAGTTCACATACAGCTAAAAAAATACCCTTTACATATTTATGGACCGATTAAAAAAAATGCTAACCCGATTAATTTTTTGACAAAATTTATTCCAAAAACCAGCATAATAAAATAGTTAATGTCCACAAAATCTTTATTCCGGAAAGAAGTTCGCCATGTGATATTATGGAACGATTCTCACAATTTTTAGCAGGCTCAGTCCTCATAACAAGTTCCGTTTGATATTAACGTGGTATTCTGTCTTACGACCTTACCCACTGTAGTCAATCCAAACCTACTTGGTGAGTTCATATTAAGCACTTACCAAATGCCCCTGTGTGAGTAAGAATTCATTTGCACACACAGGTAGCAACTTTGAATGTAGCAGACCCGTCGAGGCCAGTTGATATATCCAGTTGTTACCGGGAGCCACCACGCGGAGGTGGAACATAGGTATGTGATGACCATTGATGGCTTGCAAGGCACATCAATAGACATCTTGGCTCCCAGTCCTCATAACAATTGAAATGTATGTGGGTTATTCAAACAAATTAACTTCAAACTCTACACTTTACGCACAAGGTTACGTGAACAGACAACCAGTCAGCCAGCCGGCCAACTTGAGTCTATTGTTTTACTTAGGCTCAAATTAACAGTCATTAGCAGGGAAACCATAAATATGCAATTGCATGTTTTTCCTTGTGCATCCCATGAAGGCAGAAGCAATAAATTTATCAGTTTTAGAGCTTTTTATGAATTTTGGCATCGATTTGTTAGAGCACATTTCGGCATATTTTACCGTTTGCATCATTTTTTTTTTTTGGATAATTTAGTTAAAAGAGCATTTTTGTAGCGTTTTTTTAAGTTTATGGCGCATATTTTGCATTTTTAATGCATATTTTGATACATGTTCATATTTTTAGGTGACTACAAGAGCTTTCGCTGCAAATAAAAAAAAAATTTTGGGTTTTCTTTTTTAAATGTCAATCTGTATACTCAACATGTTTGCTTCAATTTCGCCATCTACATTAAATTTTTACTCTAAAGTTGTAAGACAAAGTAGGTTGACATTAAATATAAATTTTATTTTAAACTTTAAAATTCTATATTCATATGGGCAAAAATTAAGGAAAAAGCCCAGCGGTAACTAGAATGAGTAAAGAGGCCTAATGGAAAGCCTTATTTAGTAGTCACATGCCCTTCCCGTCGCATTACATACTTATTTATTTTTTACTCAGGTTGTCATTGCGAACAAGCGCTTCTACACTCCCTTTAGTGCCGGTTCAAACACATCAAGTTTGACTCTTCAAGTCTTGAGTTTTTCTCTTTTCCCTTCTCTCCTAAAAGCTCAAGACTTGACGTGTGTGAACCAGCACTTAATATCAAATTAGATCCCTTGCCAAAGAAGGAAGGTCCCTGAAAATAAAAAATAAATAAAACTGAACAACATCCTTTCTCCCTTCTTAAAGAAGGGAGTAGCGAATGTGTACTGAATATTTTAGAAGGTCTTTCAAAAATAGATTTATACCTTCTAGAAATCATACTTCGAAATGCAGGATATCATGCGAAGCGAATTTGTTAGAAAGGAGTATAGAGGTCTTCAAAAAGGACTGCCACTTGCGGTCCTTTCAATATTTACCGCTGGGAGCAATAATGTATGTACATACATACGTTTTTGGCTATGTGTGTAATATGTAGGAATCTGTTCCAATCTTTAAATATACCGATCGATTCAGAATCACTTATTTAAGCGATCTAACGATATCCAACCCTCTGGTTAGTTGTCTGTCAATGTTAACCTTGTGCGTAAAGTACAAATTGCAGATAATTTGCTGAATTTTGGTAAATACATTGTAATTGTACTAAGGAAGCAGTCAGTCTATTTTAATGGTGAAAATCGGTATATAATTGCACATATTCCCCATAAAAATTTTTTTCAAATAAGACTATTTGTGACCGCAAACCATCTAATTATGTTGGTATTTAGACAAAATTTGCCTCAAAAATATTTTACTGCAAATTAAATTCTTTTCGAATCGGTTCACATTTGCACAAAGCCCCCATCTATACAAAGCTTTAATAAATAGCACAAATAACTCTAATATAATTTGAAACTACATAATAACATAACTTTGTTTTTGTGAGCCCATGACTGCCCATCGTTTCCAAATAGGGTACACTTATTTATGTTCGTAAAAAAAAAAAAAATTATCAAAATAATTTTCGTGGGAATATAAAATTTAATTTAAATGATTTTGTTATTCGTGCTTATTTTCCCAATTTTTATCTATATATATAAAAATGAAAAATGTTTGTATGTTTGTTTGTTTGTTTGTTTGTGTGTTTGTTTGTTGGCTTATAGACTCCGAAACTACTGAACCGATTTTCCTGAAATTTTTACAGTAACATCACGTGAGCCCTAAAAATAAAATAGGCTACTTATTTTTTCGATAGGGGCAGGGGAATTGTTACCCCCATAGGATGCCAATATTAATTATCGCATATCTTAAGAGCCGCTGGACGCATTTTGCTGAACTTTTTGTAGTAGGATCTTCTGAGCCCCAAAATTGAAATAAAATAGCAGCGGGGGAAGTGGTTCCCCCCATAGGACGCCAATGTTTAACATCGCATATCTTATGAACTGTTATAGTGAGAATGTTCAAACTTTGTGGAAGTCACTCTTATGGTATACTACACTTTTGAAAATAAAAATAAAGCGGGTAGGGGAGGGGGGGGGGGGAACCTCCCATAGGATGCATATATTAAATATCGCTTAACTGAAGAACTATTAAAGGGGGAGTCTTCAAACGTAGTTAAAGCTACTACTATGGCAAACTATAAATTTCAGTATAAAAATGGGCGGGGTAAACAGGGGAGGAGCAGTACCCCTCATAGATAGATATATAAATAAGAGCCACTGCACGCATTTTGTTGAACTTTTGGTAGTAGGATCTTTTGAGTCCCGAAATTGAAATAAAGTAGCAGCGGGGGAAGTGGTTTTCCCCATAGGACGCCAATGTTTACCATCGCATATCTTAAGAACTGTAATAGTGAGAATGTTCAAACTTTCTAGAAGTCACTCTTATGGTATACTTCACTTTTGAAAATAAAAATAAAGCGGGTAGGCGCAGGGGGGGAAATACCTCCCAAAGGATGCATACATTAAATATCGCTCAACTGAAGAACTATTAAAGGGAGAGTCTTCAAACGTGGTTAAAGCCACTATTATAGTAAACTATAAATTTCAATATAAAAATGTGCGGGGTAGACAGGGGAGCAGCAGTACCCCTCATAGAAGACATATAAATAAGAGCAACTGCACGCATTTTGTTGAACTTTTGGTAGTAGGATCTTCTGAGCCCCAAAATTGGAATAAAATAGCAGCGGAGGAAGTGATGCCCATCATAGGACGCCAATGTTTAATATCGCATATCTTAAGAACTGTAATAGTGAGAATGTTTAAACTTTCTAGAAGTCACTCTTATGGTATACTACACTTTTGAAAATAAAAATAAAGCGGATAGGCGCAGGGGGGGAAATACCTCCCATAGGATGCATACATTAAATATCGCTCAACTGAAGAACTATTAAAGGGAGAGTCTTCAAACGTAGTTAAAGCTACTATTATGGTAAACTTTAAATTTCAATATAGAAATGGGCGGGGTAGCCAGAGGAGGAGCAGTACCCCTTATAGATAGAAATATTAATAAGAGCCGCTGCAAGCAATTTGTTGAACTTTTGGTAGTAGGATTTTCTGAGCCCCAAAATTGAAATAAAAAAGCAGCGGGGGAAGTGTTACCCACCATAGGACGCCAATATTTAATATCGGATATCTTAAAAACTGTTATAGTGAGAAAGTTCAAACTTTGTAGAAGTCACTCTTATGGTATACTTCACTTTGAAAATAAAAATAAAGCGGGTAGGCGCAGGGGGGAACTACCTTCCATAGGATGTATATATTAAATATCTCTCAACCGATAAAGTGGTTAAAGCAGTGTAGCGAAGCGCACCGGGTTAAGCTAGTTTTTGATAAAAACACTGAAATATATTGTTGATGGGATAAGCTATTCCTATGCGCATTTCACTGGTGGCTTAGACCAGATTATCAGGAAACATCATCCATAAAGATTTTAGAAAAACTAAAGATATTAAACCAAATAAAACTGTTAAGCGTATAAGAATTACAGCAACAGTTCTACTTGTATAATGGTAACGCTGCTTTCAAAACCAATTCTTTTTTGTCAGTGATGTCGCAATAATAAGTGCTGGTTCACACATGTCAAGTTTGACTCGTCAAGTCTTGAGCATTTAGGAGAGAAGGGAAAAGAGAAGGCCATTTCTTTTCCCCTCAGTGTAAAAAGGCTATTAGATAAGCCCATTGGCAAATTTTCGCTTTTTTTAGCGAACAAATTTATTAAGTAGCAAAAACTCTTTGATTTTTAACAAAACGAATGTGAATATTAAAACTCATATCTAAAGGCAAATTAATTTAAGTATTTAAAACGCAAGCATGCAAATATATTTTAAATAAACATTCGAAATAAAAAAAATATTTTTGAAAAAATTTCATGTTTTCAAAATGTCTAAAATTTTATTAACGCTGATTGATTGACACTCATACATGTGCTTGTTTAAAGAAGTTATGTATCTTTTGTTCACTTTATCTGTTTCACCTTGCCGTCAATCTGTTGGACGGCTTTTTTAAAGACGATAAAAGTTAAGCCCAGATTATGTAAGGTTTAAAGCAACAAAAATTTAAGTACAAGCCGAAAAACACGGGTGTGATAAAAATAATAAAAATTTAACTAAGTATGTACATACATACGTACATTGACTGACTCATGCGAGTATTAAACATTTCGGCAAATTTTATTTTACATTTTTAATGTGTCAACTTCAACAATAACTTTTTTAATAAAAAAAAAATTTCGGCAAAAGAAACGACAGAGTAAAAACTCTCAAAACCAAGCCCAAAATTTCTCTCCTAAAATTCTGTACGTGAAAAGTGAACACATTTCTCATTAAAAGCTCAGTTAGCCGGTAGTAACCAGTAACTTAACCTTACCGTAAAAAAAGTAAGACCACCTTATTTCTTACAGATTGAGACGTCACATCTTACTACTTACTATAACCTTCTAATTGCTTTACATATAACAAAATGAATAAGTTGATTTGCAACGTTACTGTTACTCCCGGCTAACTGAGCCTCAACACTGTCATTGAATTTTGCTTTTTGGCGTCTACAGGAGTTTTTCTGTCTTTTTCTATTGTAAACATTTTCTACATATGTTTTTCGGTCAAAAATATCAAAACTTGTTTTTGCATAAATATGCGATGGTCTTTCAACAAGTTAAAGTGCTATATTAGGCTGTGCCGATTCATTGATAACCTCTATCGACTTTAGGAGTGGGCTTTACATGGGATCTTTGAATTGTTAACCAAAACTGTCCTCACAGTATTATAAACAGTGTCGGTTTTAGGCGTGTTAAAGGTTACTAGTATGACCAGCAATCGAACTAGTGTATCACTTTGGTATTGGAATAAATTTGGATTTTTATATATCTTAATTAAAGGGTGGTAAACCATAATGCACGATGTTAATTTTGAGTCACACCTGAATGTCCAGTTTTTTCCTAACTTTATTTGACGTTTCCTTGTTTCAGTGTTTGACAAATTCAACCATGGAGAGGTACACAATTAAGCAGCGGTTCAAGATTGTTGAAGCCTTTTACGAAAATGGGCGTTTAAATCAAAATACATTTCGTGCACTCAGTGAACTCGTTAACAAGCAGAATTGCCGCATTTGGGAAATGAGAATCCACGAGTTATTTTGGAAAGCCAGATGCATCGGTGTCAGTTTGGTGCAGTTTTTGGGCTGGCGGCGGTACTTCAGCGAAAATGAGATCGGCCAAGCATTAACCGTGAATGGTGTTCGCTATCGCGAGATGATATCGGACTTCTTGTAGCCTGAAATTGAGGATATTGACCTGGGCGATATTTGGTTACAACACGAGAGAGCCATTGAATTGGCCGTGTTATCTTACGTCGTATCAACGTTAATTGGCCGCCAGGATCATGTGTTTTGCCACCGTTGGAATTCTTTCTTTGGGAATATTTAAAAGAAAAAGGGTTTGCCAAGAAGCCAAGAACAATTTAAGAACTAAAGGATGGAATAATTCGGCACATTTACAACATTGAACCTCAATTATGTCTCAGAGTCATTGAAAATATGGACCATCCGATAGAAGTGTGCCACCGAAGCAATCGCGAGTATTTGTCTGATATTTTGTTTGACACATAATAGTCATACTTCCTGTTATCATTTTGCTTTTGCCAAATTTGTTGCAAGACCATGTGCAACAAATATTGAACTCTGCTAATAATATTTAAGCACTTTTTCTAAATTGTAAATATCGAATGTATTTAATTTTGATATTTTTAACAATATCGCATGCTGGCAATGCTGTAAAACAGTCAATACCGACACTACAATTTCACAATTATTTATTTGACAGAAGCTCACATTCATTCTAAATTTTCATAATAGTAGCGTTAAAGGATGTCAGGGAGATCGTGTGTTTCTGATTCAAGATATTTTTGCTTTGTGTGGGTGGGAAATATTTGATTGGAAAAAAATGATATGCAAAATCAGAATCATTAAAATATGCATATTTACAATATTCTGGTTCTGCAGTCTGAAACTTGAACAAACCGTGGACACCGATAATGTTTTGCATTTTCTTCATTCGCATTTAGATTTTTTTTTAGCAAAACCTAGGTGCAGTGAGCGACGAACAAGGGGAGCGCGCTCACTACGATTTAATACAAATTTAAAGAAATTATCAAGGATTTTGGGACCAAAGCATGCTGGGAGACTATTGCTGGGCTCTAATACGTGAAACCGAACCTGCAAAATACAAACGACGTTCAATTAACGCCATTCACTTTTGAAAATGCATTGATTTTGTAAAAAAGGAATAAAATTTTTTTTTCATATCTCGAAAACCTAACGTGATAGAGAAAAACCAATTACAGATTCGAATTAAGCCCACCAAATTACCCTAGAAAGATATTTGGTTGCTTCAGTCCTAAACCTTGTTGGCTGGTGTTATTTTTGTCCATTAAGTCATTAAATGTGGTGTGTTGAAAATTTGTTTACAAAAAAATATACACTCTGCGCCACTAGAATAGCATACCGTATATGGCATCAACAAATACAGGATAATTAATAGTATTTAATATCGTGCAATGATTGGAAATTTGTTAAGGCACGAGTTAGAGAACAATACAGAATTGTGGTTCCAACAAGATGGAGCCACAGCCCGTCCAACTATCCAGCGCGAAACTTTTGGTGATCGAATAAACCCGCGTTTTCTGATTTTAACTGGCCAGATTTAAAGGTTCCCGATTTCTTTTCTTTGTGGTTACCTAATACCCCTGACAGACATAGGATTTGTATACTATAGTTACTAGCATAGTATAATACATGTGTGTTAACCTAAACTACAATTAAACCCTGAAAAAAGTGGTAAATATATTGCTGGTTTATGTACTACCAAAATGTACGTAGTATAAATGTGGTATCTTATTAAACACAGCTTTTTAGCTGTGTTCATTAAGAATTGTAGTATGCATACCATGGTATTTAAACTATATGTCTATCAGGGGTATAAAAGATAAGGTGTAAGCCAATAAGCCAAGAAGAGGTAAGACAAATTATGGGAAATGCTCTGGAAAGAGCACGTTAGGTCGAAGCAAGCAACGGGCAGCTTTTGAAAGATATTATCTTCAAAACATAATGGGAACATGAAATTAATTAAAAAAATTTTCAATTAAATTAATAAAACAAATTTTAAATTTTTATTTAAATTAATGAAACAAATTTTTAATTAATTTTATGTTGAAAAATCCCTTACTGCAGTAAAATAAATTAATTTAAAGTAAATTTGACGAACTCGAGCCTAACTAAATATTAGAATTTTAAATTTTTCCAAACTATAATCTAAATTTTAATAAATGCCAACGTTAAATAAAAGCAGAAAGAAAAAAGTTATTCATTTATACTGACTTAGTTTTTTAGCTCACGTGGTATTTTTATAAAACAATTGCCGTATTCACAAAACCCCTTGTATCGTTGTACCAATACTGAACTATGTATTTTAATACAACATACAATTGATACAACGATACAAGGGGTTTTGTGAATACGGTAAATGTTTTAAACAAAAATTCAAGGTTTTGACTTAAAACAGGACTGAGAAAAATACAAATTTACGAATCTTAGGTTAAGGGACCAATTGGTCCATAGTTTATTTTCTTTGATTTTTTTTACATTTAAAAAAAAAGTAAGTATCTATTAGTTAAATTTATAATAATTGTCATTGCATGATAAGAAAAATATTTTTCGGTTAGTTTTGCAAATAAACTTGCTGCAAATGGAGCATTTTATGTCAGACTTAGTTTTATAGCAACTACAAATTCCACGCTTTCGAGCCCCTGAGTTAGAAGTATTAGAGGAGGCCACTGGAACTGTACATGGTGAACGAATTTCAGTAAATTACTGTGCTGAGAACTCTTGTTGAGGTAATCTAGTCCATTTCATTAGCACGTGCTCTTTATACCTACCCTTATTGGGTTTGGTTATACATAGAGCTCCTCATAAAAATATTGTACCAAAAACAGCAATAACTGCAACAAGAAATTTTCGTTAGCCACTTCTAAGTTATTGAGCTCATCTTAAACTTAATTACAAATATTTATTTCAACTTTAAATTTAAAAAATATTTTGTTTTTGTTTTGCTTTGAGACTTAAAACGCTCTTAAATTAATTTAAATAATAAATACAATAATTCCAACGACCTTGACACAATGTTCAGGTATTGGATTACACTTTTCGTCATGTTCGTCATGTTGTTGTTGTTACAATTTTCAAGCCTCAAAAGTCCAAAACAAAAAAGATAAACCTGTTTCTTGGTTCAAACAGCCATAAAACACTTATTAAAATAAAACAAACATTAACTAAAAAATAGATGGACTTTAAGACGGAGAATGAGATACATGAGATCTAACAAAATAAAATAAGAAGATGAATTACATCGATGACTATGTAAACGTAGTAGATTCAAAGCTGATAACAGGCTGTGAAAATGAGCACCGTAATAGTTATAACTTTTTGTATTTAAGACAGATGATCACAGTTTTTTTTTGCTTCATATTTTTTTAAAACAAAAACAACAATTTATTTTTTGCTTATTATTTTTTCGTAGAAATTAGGGATGCCAAACGGGATCGATTTTAACAAATCCCGGGATTTTCTTTAATATACAACTTTTTTAAATAAACAACACTCTATTTATTTATGTTTGAATTTTTAAAAAAGAAAACTTAACTTAAGGCTGTTACACACTATCCCACAAAGTCTTACGTATTTTTCAAAAATGCTTCCCTGATCTAATTATTCTTTGAACATTTTCAAAAAACAATAACAACTTATCATGACAGGGTTGCATTTTCGTAAATTACTAAAGACTTTGTGGGATAGTGTAAAACGGCCTTAAGCAACATTTTTTTTAATTAACTTAATTTAATTTATTTTCGAATTTTTAAAAAAGAAAAATTAACAGAACAATTTATTAACAACTTTTTTTTATATATTTTTTTTTTATAAAAATTTTAAGTTATTATTATGGTTTTATGTCTTAAATTAATTCTTAATTGTATAAACGCTTGAAAGGGTTACATTTCATAAATGATTACTAAATTTAACAACGTTTATTAAACGAAATTTTCATAAGTAATTTGTTTTGTAAACCTTTATTAAGTTTTAACAATTTTTATGAATACAATCATAAATCTGCAATATTTGTTAATAACTAATTTATCGAACAAAAAATAAAATACATGACTATAAGAAATAAAAAAAAAGTCATCAACATGACATGAATCATTTGAACGTCAATTCATGGTTAAAGAAGACAAAGGGAGAATAATGTCAATAAGACATGAGCCATATGAACTTAGACTTACTTAATGCCAACATAAATTTATTGGACCGATAAAGTGTGAGTTAACAATTTTGGGTTTTTTAATATACCGACAAAAAACATTGTTTTTAGTTGGCAGCACCTCTCAAAATACATATAAAAGTTGGGAGTCAGCTGATTCATTTATCTGTACGGCAAATACATAAAAGGAAAATTAATAATTGGCAGAATAGAAAACAAATGAGACATTGAGAAAACCAAATTTCTTTAATGTGCAGTTTTCCGTTGGGGGGAAAAAATAATCGCGTAATGAGAAAACGGCCATAAGACAATAAATAATTAGAAAGTATAAAAATTCAATAAAAAAGAATTAAAAATCCCGGGATTCATAAAAATAAATCCCGGGACTCGGGATTTGTCAGTCCCGAAAAATCCCGGGATTTCGGAATTTCCCGTTTGGCATCCCTAGTAGAAATATAACAATTATTTTTCGTTTTGTATTTTTTCGAGTAAAAATTACAGTTATTCTATTACGAAAAAACAGAAGAAAGAAAGAACATGCAAATCAATTGAAATAGATAATCATTCAAAGCTAGTTTCGATATACCAAAGGTTAAATAAAATTTGGTTTAAATATTGATGTTTTTGTTCGACTGCCAGCAGTCTTCAATGGCTGTGAGTGTTAAACGGCAAAACCCTATGAAGAGATTGACTGGTTGCAATTGAAACATTTAAGGGTAACCTGTTCGCGAAAGCCCGGGGTAGAGCCAGCGATGCCAGAAGTGCAGATTTATCTGCATTTTGCAGATTTTACTCCCAAAATTATTAAAATGCAGATTTGAAGATTTTTGGTTTAAAATTGCAGATTTTTTTAGCTCGGTAAAAACCTTCTTTTCATTGTCACTTTTGTTTGTACTATTTCCACTTTTTGCATTGATAAACGAAATATATCAACCATTGATGGAAGAACCGTGGGGAAATACATAGATTTGTTAGAAGAAATTGTGTAAATATTTTTAATAGTTGCAATATTTGATCTCTTGCAAATTTTCAATAATAGTTTAAATAACATGTCAAGCAATTAACTTTTTATTTGTTGTTTAAAATAAGATAGACGTGATAAATCTCAACTCAGCCTGAGTAATGAGTTTCGGATAGATATTTTTGATTTAAAAAAATCTAAAAATTATTAGCCATGGTCTGATCTTCGCATTCGAGTTAAAATCGAACAAATTTTTTAAACTTTTCTGTGTTAAGAGCTCAACAAAATATTTTCTTTTTAAAACTTATATTTCTAGGACCGCCTATGGATATTTATGAGAACTATTTTTAAATTCAAGAACATTTTGAAAAAAAATGTTATATCTTTTTTTTAATAAACTACATTTAAAATGTAATAAATGTGTTTTGATGATTTATTGAACATTTTTAAAATCTTGACGCAGATTTTTCAGATTTTTTGATGCAAAATTATGGGTTTTTGCTGATTTTACCTCTAAAAGTTCTGGCAACACTGGGTAGAGCCCCGCTGCAGTCAAGAATGAAAACTTATCAATAAATTTTAATTAATTTCATGTTGTAAAATTCCTTTCTTTATAAAATTAATTTAATGAAAATTAAATTTGATGAAATTTAGCCTGATTAAAAAATATCAAAATTTGGATTTTAAAACCATAAACAGTTCAACAAAATAACCACAATACTAATTTTTATTATTCTCTAAAGAAGGTTATCAAATTTAGTTTTCATAAAATTATTTTTACTGAAGAAAGGAATTTTACAACTTGGAAGTTTTATTAAAATTTATTGATAATTTTCATGACTGAGCTGTGAATCGAACCTGGGCTGAATTTACATGTTTCAAGAATCACCACATTCTTTCATCAGAATTCTTTGAGAATTCTTTGGCCTGCCAGCCAAAAGTCAAACATCAATCTTTAACCAGTGGTACTGGTGGTTTGAAATTTGCTGTTATTATCATTTTCAATTTTATATTACATGTTGCTTCCTTTCCCCTGTTTTTCGTATGCTTTCTGTCAAGAATTTGTCTTCAAAACCTGAATACATTTGTTTATTATGTTTTTTGTCCACTTTCGTCGAAATTTTATTTGTACAACTTGAAGTATTTATCCATAATATGGTTGTCGGTGATAATAATATGGTTATATTAAACATAACATGTTTAAAATTTTCTTTAAAAATAGTTTTGTTGGAGGTGACCATATTTAAACATGTTTTTTCTCTCGGTGCAATTCATTAGGATCAATATAGTATACTTGAATCAGTTTTCCGACATTTTCTTCAATATGCTTTTTTTGTTTTAAAATTTCAAAATGACTGTTGTTTTCATTTTCTGATAAGTTGACTATTTTTGAACCTTTGTCTCGAAAATTGCTTAAAATTTAAAAATCAATAAGGCTCAAATTTCCAGTCAATAGTTAATTATTAGTAAACTAAAATGATAATAACTATTGCTTAACTAAAGTAACATATTTACAATAATTGCTTAAGTAAAAACTTTAGTCAGACAATGGTAATTCTATTAAAAAAATAAAAGTGCTATATTTGGCTGTGCCGAATCTTTGATACCCTCCACCGACAGTTCAAATATTTCAGAAGTGATATCTTTATGATATAAATTTTTTATTAGTTATTCTTTATAAAAACAGACGCATTACAATTGATTGCGGTTTAGACCCATATTAAATTATTGACCGACCATCAGAAGGTTTTATGCAATTTTAACTAGCTTGAGTTGAACTTAAATGATTTTCAGGAGGGAAATTTATATTGGAGCCATGGTAAGTTATGATCCCAAATTCTGCAGAGTACTCTCTGGTATTAAAAACATTAATTTCAATACAGCGGTGAAATAAGTTTTAGCGTTTACAATAAATTTCTGGTCATATGAAACTAAGTTGGAAGAAATGTTACCACAATAAATATATCTGCTACATTTTAGGGCGTATTTCATTAATTTACCAGAGTGGGCCATATACATATGGGGCCCAAACTAAATTATGGACCGATCATCACGAAATTTATTAGTGTGATTTCTAGTCCTATAAAACTGTGAAGTATTATTAATAGGGTTTATATGGGGCCTAGGGTAATTTATGGACCGATCTTCACAAAATTTCACAGTGCAATTTCTAACCCTATAAAACTGTGATGTATCAAAAGAAAATAATGAACGGATCTTCACTAAATTTTATAGCCTGATTTCCAGTCGAATAAAACACATTTTTGCAAAATCTTATATCATTTCATCCATTGTTCTATCATTCTATCAAATTAACAATTTTTTAAGGTGGTGATTCCACATTTTTATTAATAGCTCTGAGCCTACTAAACCTATTTTGCTGGATTCAATCCCAAACTGCTTATGATACCTACAAGCAATTTGACACCAAGTTTGTGTATTTCTTTTGGGTTTTTCGAAAGTGAGCGTGTTTTCAACAAACGGACAGATGGAGAGACAGACGAACATGGCTAAATCGACTTAGAATTACTCAAGGAACCAGAACAAATATATACTTTATGGGGTCTGAGATGAATAATTAAAAAGTTTCACACGGAATGACAACTTAGTATACCCTCTTCACAACTAATTGTGGTGGAGGGTATAATTAAAGTAGTTAACTACTAGCATTTGAGGGTTTAACTAATGGTTTATTTGTTTAACTATTGTTATTAGCTAACTAATGACTGTAAATTTGGGCCTAAATGAAATATAAATATATATTTATAAATTAAAATTAGAAAAGTTCGTTAAACAAGTTCTTAAATATATTTAACAAATGTATAAAAGCTAAAACTGATTTCAAATACTTACATTGTGTTACAAGTAGCAGTAGAAATAAGTGGCAGCTGGCAGCACTATGCTGATATTTAATTTGCGCGGATAATGATGAACTTTGCGCCATGTTGAAAACATTTATAATTTATTTTGGATGAATTAAGAAATAATTTAATCATATGGAAAACATTTGACCGCAATTAAAACAGGTGGTGACAGAAAGAGAGAGAGAGAGAGAAACTCTACAGGAGTCTGGTAGCTTGTGATGTAAGAATAGAAACTGAAATTAAAAGTCAACAATAATCAGAAGTTGTTGGCCGTTTAGTTTGTTGAATTTTAAAAGAGGTTGTTAACACCGTCTCTAAAAATTAGGTTAAATGTTGACTGTTGCAACATGTGCAACATGTTTGTTATAAAAACCAAGTAATACACTTTGTTTATTTTTTTTTTTTTACAAATTAAAATAAAACAAGTTTTATATTGTCAAGTAGCAACTCAGTGGTTAAGTTTAACACTAGACAAGGCGAGATGTAGTTATTGAATGAATCATGGAAGATTTTTTAATGTATATCTGGAGAACGGTTATCAATACACAACATTCATCAATCAATGTAGGCGGGCGGGATTGGGGAAGTCGGCGTGGCACTTTCCATCAAAATACATAATAGATCTCTGTAAGAATGGCAAGAGCCAAACTTCCAAATTAGGTAAAAGCATCATGGTTATCTATAGACACACGGAAATAATTATTTACAAATTTTGCATGTTCTAGCCCAAGCCAAAAATTACTAATTCCTAATATATATGCGTGGCTTAAGCTTAAGCAAATTGTTTTTTTATTTAAGAACATTTTATTAAATACGAACGAAATAAGTTAAAATCAAGAAAATAATTTGGATTTTCTTGTTTAAGAAACGAAATTGATTACTTTGGAAAATAAACTTCTTTCCGTGCAACAACCGACAAAATGTGTGTGGGATTGAAGAAGTGGGCGTGGCACAAAATGGATTTATTTATATCTTAAGAACGGTATTTATATAACTTTAATAACTTTCTGAAAAAAAAGATTCATAGTGTGAACCCAGACTTAAAAAAAAGTTGAATAACTTGCAAGGTCCCCCTTGTACAACATGGAAATTGAAAGGCAGGAATTTGTGAAATTACTAGGCAGACAGATAAGACGGTGGTCAGATATTAAAATAATGTAAGTTCTGTGAATGTGCTGAAAAAATACTGCCAAAGAAAAATTGCCACCAATAGTAAATTTTCAGTTCAGAAATTTCAAGAAAATCATAAAATTTCATTGGTTGACAAATGTCTGACAATAAAGACATCTGCCAACAAAAATTTCAAGTTCACACGGTTGTCAGTTAATAGCATGGCAAAAACTGCCAGATCTGTTTTAAGACATTGTCAGAAAAGGAAAATTGCGTGTGTTTCTTTTTATATTGCAAATATTGTTATTGAACGGAAAAAGCAATAGCAAGAATTTTGCAATTTTATTTTATTCTAAAGAAGTTTCTTTGATTTTCATTAAAATTAATTAATATATTGCAAAATTAAACTTATTTTGTTGTTCTTTTCACTCATGCATATATCAGGGATGGAAACTGTAGCACAGGTGTACTTTTTTGTGATACATTAATGGCTATCTTAAATTTTTTTTTCCTAATTAATAAAAAGTCTATATTTCTAAATATGTACATATGTATATAAATATACATATATCAAGAGATGATCCAGAAAATATATAATTTGTACCGTCGTTGTCCCAAAACTACGTATTGTTATTGCAGTTGGTAAAAATCCTAACGCCCATTTTCCATCCCTGTTACGCATGTATTTCTAGCGTAGCCAATAGATAAAGGTCTCTGACAATGATGGTATCATCTTCGCACATCTGACAATAAAAAATAAGCTTCCAACGACTGCAAAATAGTCTGCCAATGCCAACAAAGAGTGTTTACAGACTGTCAGATATCTAACAATATTGTTGCTTTACAATGGACTGACAATGCTTTTTCTGACAAAGCTGTCAAGCAAAAATTTGTTAGTTCACACGATTGCAAGATATTTTTAGCATATTTAACCGACAATATTGTTAGATCTGACCACCGTCTGTACGAAGCTTAATACAGACATGATACAAAAAACGGTGGGGTGCTTTAATACCATGGGAGATAAGGCCATGATGGCTCTATCTCTCATTCAAAAGGGAGATAAAGTCTTTTATTTTTTTTGTCCATTTGAATGGGAGATAAAGCCATCATGGCCTTAGCTCACATAAGTAATTTTAGAAAATGGCTTTATCTCTCATTTCAGTTTTGAAGAACTTTTGCATTTTACAGTGATTAATAGTTTTCTTATTTTTATAATTAAAAAGTAATGATTTTCCCTTTTACTAAAGTTAAGTATTGAAATCTGGCTTCGCATACTAAAGTTTTTCTTCGTGGCGGCCTGCGGCCGTGCTTACGGGGTTTCTCCTCCAGTAGGACGCGGCAGGTGGCTTCGCTGAATAAAGTTTTCCTGCGTGCGTCACAAGAATAAAAAAATGTATTTTCTCGGAAACACTAAAGTAAAGTATTGGAATCTGGCTTCGCATACTAAAGTATTTCTGCGTGGCGGCCTGCGGCCGCTCTTAAGGGTTTTCTCCTCCAGTAGGACACGGCAGGTGGCTTCGCTGAATAAAGTTTTCCTGCGTGCGTTACAAGAATAAAAAAATGACTTTTACCGGAAACACTAAAGTAAAGTAACAATATTCTGGAAAAATATGGTTTTATCTTTCATTTGCGAAAAAAATATGGCTATATCTCTCCTTACGTAAAATTTTAAATATGACCTTACCTCTCAATGATTGGGCAATAAGGCCATTATGGCTTTATCTCCCATTAAATTGAGCAATAAAGCCATCATGGCCTTTTCTCCCATGGTTTTAAAGCACCCCACCAAAGAAACAAAGGAAGCGCATTTAATTTTTGAAAATATTTCTGCGCATCTGCGTCACATCAGCTAATACAGTACAGCTAATAAATTGAACACAAATATAATGCGCTGATGTGACGTCGCAAGAAATGTGTGCAAATAAAACGGACCTGCGATATCTTGTTTGAGTTCCAAAACTGCATAATATTTTCTTTGCAGTCAAAGTCAAAAATGAATCATAGAGTTTAGCGATGCACAGTTAACTTATGGAATACCAATCAATAAGAATTTTGGCGCACTTTAGGACAGATAACATGGTCTTGTGAAATACTAAATGAAAAATTTCGAAAACTCTGTGTATTTTGTTGTTGGATTTTACAAAACAGCTATAAAATTTTGCATTTGCTCTTTTGCAAGACAATTTGCACCAAACAATGAACTCCGATAAAGCATTTAAAAAAAACAATTAACTTTACAATTGCCGTTTTTAACTCACTCATGGTCGTGTACTAAAGACTCTATCTCTTCATCCACACACGTTTTTATGCATCTCTCTTCATGATTAAATGATGTTTGATAATGTGAAAGAAATGGAAAGCCAACTTCACTCCTATTCGAGAAATTTCAAAAACAAAATGCTTCGTACCCTTCCTTTCTCAGTGAAAATAATTTAATGAAAATTAAATTTGATGAACTCAAGCCTAATTAAAGAATATCAAGAAATTAAAAATTAACAGTTCAACTAAAATCAAAATTGTTCTTAAATGGGGTTTAAGTTTCAACTTAGTGATTTCTTTTATTATTTCATTAAAGACCAACATTTTAAGCAAAACTAAACTTTTCCGTTAAAATTTTGTACACAAACTTTGTATTGGCGGCACAAATCTGTTTTCAGATTAACTAAACCTAATTTAACTCAGATCTCTAAGCCCCAGCCTAAGTTAGTTCGGCATGTTTACCCAAAGTCTAGAAGAAGTAAGTCAAGAGCAAAGAGTTGATTTCCATGAGCGAATAATTCGAAATTTTAACCACCATTTTATTAAAATTGTAAAACAGGATTAACGAAAATTAAAAAAAACGACCATCTGATAAATTGTTTTAATTAAATCAGACATTATATTGTTAATCTATGCCTTTAACCAATAAAATCTTTTCATTGACCCATTCCGCCTTGAATAGTGTTAAACTTGTTTTATTGGTGGGTCTTAGTTTTATTTTTTTTTGAGGTTGGTCAGTTCAAAAAGTAAAAGAAAAAAAATCGCTTTATGATTCAAGTTTTTGTTGTTGGTTGGTTTTTAGTTCACTGCTGCTCAAAAATGGTTAAACAATTGCCAAACACTCTCACTTTTATTTTATTTATTTGTTTGTACTTTTAACGAAAATAATAAATATTGTTCACTTTTTTAAATTAAACTATTTTTTCTCTTAAAAATTTCTGTGGTATTTTTTATGGTTTATTTTTTTATTATTTATTTTTTTAATTATTTTTGTAAGTTTTTTTTGTGCGAGCTTTTAATCTTGTGTTTGTTTTAATTATTATGGCCTTGTTACAAATCCATTGAAAATTTAAATATTTTATTAAAATTTTTTTGGAATTTTTAATCCACAATTTGTTTGTTCAATTTGATATTGAAATTTGAAATCTTTTTAATTTTTTTTTAAAGGTATCAACTAATATTATTTTTAATGAATTTAAGATCCGTTAAAATTAACTTTATAAAATAAAATTCATAAAATTTTTCCAGCCACAAAATTATTGAAATTATAATGACGAAATTTTGAAATATTTTACATATTTGGCGGCACTTAAAGGCTGTCAACTGAATTTGTAAAAAGTTTAAATTTGTGGTTTTTACTTTTAACTTTTTTTTTGGATATTTCATACTTTAAGTTTCTTGTTTTAATTTTTAACACGCTTTTGAACGTTTTCATTTTATTTGTTAAATAATTTTCTTTTAAATTTTTTTTTTATTCGAATTTGTTTAATACGTTTCTCTTTATTTTGTTATAATTTGCACTCACTTAATTTTAGTTACGTTTTCTCTGCGTAAATTTAAGTCTTTTTCAAACTTAACTCTTGCACGTTTAATCGTTAACTGAATTGTAAAAATATTTTTTTTTGTAAATTTTTAGCCAAAATACAAAAAAAAAATAAAAATATATTTTTTGATTTTTCATATGGCCTTAACTCGTATTAACAAAACAGAGTTACCACTCGAACCATAAACCATGGCAGACCAACAACAGCAACAATAATAAAAAACAACAGTAAGTAACAGAAACGAAAACCAAAAAAAAAAACATTAAAAATTAAAAAAATATCACGTAATGACGTTAAGCATGCGCAATATACACGATCTATGTTGACTGCAGTGATGTCAATGTTTAAAAATGCCAAATTCAATTACTTTTCAAGTTTTTTCAAATAACGAGACTTTTTGAAAATATTTTTTTGTGGAATTTTAACAGTTACACACGAAGGTTTTGCTTATGTTTTTTGAGGAGCATTTACTAATTGGGAGATACCTCTTCGGTCAAAGGAAATCCGACAATTATATAGAACGTGTTTTGCAATAATCCGACAACAGTTTAAAGCCTATAGTACACGGAATGTAAAAAGTCACATGCGCATGTGGTTCTGACGTTATTTTATCGTCATCACACAACACAAACTTGCTATTGTGGCTTTGTAGTGACGTCTAAATTACGTCAGAACCACATGCGCATGTGTCTTATTACATTCCGTGTACTATAGGCTTAAGTGATTAAAAAAAGCATTATCGAGCAGATAGAAACCATTGATAACATTTTATGGATAAACGTGATTGAGAATTTCGTAATTAACTAAAATAAAAATATCTTTTAAAGCTTTTTCTTTAATTAAAATTAAAAAATGGTACCCCATATTTTGGATGAGCGCATTCTTTAATCGGATAATATTTATCACACGGGAGAAAATCTTAACATGAGTTGATACCTCTCTGAGATTACTTTACATTTTAATCTTTACTTACTTACTTTAATCGTAGAGGAAATAGTTTGAAATATGGGTAAATAGCGAGCCCTAATAGCAAAATTTATGTAACCAGCAACTCTGCAACTCTGGGAAGTACCGTTACGAAAAAAGAGCAAAAGCATTTTTAAACGAAACCCTCGACTTGAAGCCAAAAAATATTTAAAAAAGACCTTCTCCTGTAAAATTTTATTTTTGTTGGTTACAACATTTTTGCTATTAGGGCTCGATATTATCAAACGATTCTTTCAAACGGCATGTCAAGAATCGAATAAGAAGATATTATATTACAATTCGTGGGATGCTCGCCTCGCCGTACAATTGTTTCAGATTTTATTGAGTTTTTTTTCTTCTCCTGTTAAATAACTAAAACTTGAAATACGACCTTTCTATATTAAGCCATCGATATGATTTATGCAGAGAGTCGCAAAAGGTTCATTCGATGATGGTTTGAGGAAAGATAAACAAAGTGTAACATTTTTGTTTTTCTACTCTGGAGAATCATTTAAAGAATTTTTTAAGACTTGTTAAACATTCCATGATTACAAAACGAACGTGTCAGAAAATGTATAAACAAGAAATAATTAAAAAAAGGAAATGTTTTGTTATTGTTTCTCGTCAGATCTGCATCAGAAGATTATTTAAGAAGTTGTATAATCAACCAATCGTCTAACAAACATCCTATGTTAGCTGGTTAGGTTCTTATTTAGTTTACATACGTATACCGACATCGAAATAAAAATATATACCCAACAAACACGCAGGTTTGATTTCAAATCGAAAATGATTTGATATCAAACGTTTGTCGTTTTAGAAAAGTTTGATATGACTTGAATGACCTGAAAATCGTTTGAAAACATAGCATTCTCAACAAAAACGGGAAATTATTTTCAAATTGAAAAATGCCTTTATTTTGAACTTGCTTTCAAACTTAATTCTCAAATGTTTTTCAAATGTGGATTATAAAACATTGTGGAACAAAAATAAAAATATTGTATTTTTAATTTAAATTCGCTATTTATTTAAATAAACTGTGAGTTAAAAATTTGGCACTATAGCTTAAAGATGAAATAATTTTCCTTCCGTCCTATAATTCTTGGAAAGCCGAAATACTTGGCTCCCTTTTATTTTGAGGATTGTAGCACCGCCGCGATCACACAACAAATTTATAACTTCTTCACTTTCCCGTTTTATTTGTTTTTAATTTATATTCTTAATCATCGTAATTACTCACAAAAAATTTTTATTTTTCACAAGAAATAAATCGTTCATTTGCAAAACACATTGAACCACGAAGTAAAAATTTAACTAATCGCCATTTTTAAGGTTTACAGTTAATTTTCGCTTTAGTATTGCCAAGTTTAGTTTTGGATTGAATTAAACATTTGATACTGATTTGACGTCAAATTGTTAAAACATTCGATGTCAAATGTTTATTGTTAAATAATTATCAATTTGAATTTAAATTTTAAAATCAAACAATTGACACACGTTTGGGAATTGTGTTTGATGTCAAATGATAAAGTCATTTTATATCAAAGGATTGACTTCGTGTCTGTTGGGTAAGTTCATTTTAATATAAGTTTATCGTTCTTTTATTTGTATATTATATGCATTTAGTCCGGAATAGTGTGCTATTAAAACTGAATTCGATCGCTCCACAAATGGCTGAGTTGATGGAAAATTAACACGATTGCTCTTAATTTTTACCCATAAATTTTTAATATTTTACCTAAAAACCTTACATTTTTGATGTCTTCTTATCACCTTTAACTATTTTTTTCTTTGCCACCTGAAATAGTTTTAGTAGAATACTGATAGTGAAAATTAATTAAATCGGATCATAAATGACCGAGTTATAGACAATAACCCCTTTTTTCATCCAAAATTCGGCACAAAAGCGCAGATATCAGCTAAGGGGTACGATTTGTATAACAATTGTGAGGGGTACATTAGATTCGCCACAGCTAAATATTGAACTTTTCCTTATTTTCCTTTGAAATTTTGCTTTTCCCCATAAATTTTTTAGGGAAAAGAAAACTTAAAAATTATTGCTGCCTTGTTTTTTGGAATAGGTCCATATTTGACCATAGCCCCTATATAAATACTACTTACTTGTTTTAAACCCCGGGTCTCCACGTAGCATTGCGGCAAACGTCAAATTTGATTGCTCCATTAAATTTGCGACGTATAGACCGTATATTGCCATGATTGGCAATCCATTGCGTAATGATTGCTCTTCTGATTGCTTGAGCAATTATTGCTTAGCAATCTGCTGTCAAATCAGTTGTTATATTTCTGACATTTCATTTCTGTGGACGGTTGTTTATTTATTTGTGTGTTTATATAATAAATAAACAATCAAGAAAATTTTACTTTGTACTTTTTTCCTTGTCCACAAAAAATTTAACAAAATCCCCAAACTAAAAATCAAAAACTTAAAAAATTAATTTTTTCTTTTTTTTTCTACCAAATTTTGAATCTTGTTAATTAAAAAATAGTAAGAAAAATTTTAATAGGAAATCCCCAAAAAATCCCCAAATAAAAATTGTTGGTAAAAAAATCTTTTTATTTTGTTTGTAGCGACTGGGTTCGGCATGTTTTTTTAAATCCTTTTTATGCGATTCCAGTGAGGAATTACAAGCAGAGCAATACGCTGTTTTTAAATACATATGAGCCAATTTATAAGAATTTGGATCTTGTTCAGTCGGTATTAGCCATTCATAAAATCAACAATAAAAGTATGTATGTATTTCCGTCGTTTAATTAATACTTCGAAGCATAATTAGTACTAACCAAAAGCCCAGCATTCTTTTTCCCAAACTTTATTACATTTTCTTTTATATTTCGTCACCTAATACGCAAAAGGCCCTATCAAAAATTTTTAAAATTTCACAGCAGAAGCAAAAACTATTCAAAATCATAAATTAATAAATCGCCTTAAACTGTTTATAATTTAATTTTCTTTTTCTTTTCTTGTAAAACCTTCCAGTTGTTTGAAAAATTGACAATGTTGCATATAATCAGTTAGGCATTTTAGCGTTTACCATAGTATCTCTTGTAGATATGGCCTTATGTTTTTTGCAAAAAAATCGCAAATTTTAGTCAAAAGATTTTACAAAATTTTTATGTGGACATTTGTGTTGATGCAATACATCAGAATCAATAAAAAAGTGGATTTTTAATTTTTCGTTAGTAAGGGCC
Organism: Pollenia labialis; assembly: GCA_949318255.1. Lineage (NCBI taxonomy): Eukaryota > Metazoa > Arthropoda > Insecta > Diptera > Polleniidae > Pollenia > Pollenia labialis. The sequence continues at coordinate 78,677,837 of OX439141.1, read as the reverse complement.
TTTTGCGTTTTATGTAACGGTTTACTTATTTTTGGGAAAGACACGTTTGCTTGAAAATTGCCTTTAAAAAATCAAAAATTGTATGTGTTATCAACGGTTTAGGATTCCTTTTTTTAATTCTACCTTTTTAAAACACTCATTCAAAAAATGTTTAAGTTTTTAAGCACTCTTTAAACACTTAACAAAAATGGTAATCTTAATTAAGACCCTTTACACTGTATTAGTTGTTGATAAGAGTAAGGTAAAAGTTTTGCAACTTTTTGCATATTTTATGTACGAAACAAAGAAAATGAAGGGAAAATTATATACATACATATAAAATGTAAAAAGTCCCCAAGAAATCCCCGAATTTGTTTTTAAATCCCCGAAAAAATCCCCAAATGACTTACTTTGTCCTTTTTGGTCGCATGAAATCCCCAACTTTGGGAATAAATCCCCAACTCTGGCAGCCCTGAGAACAATACAATTTTAGGTTTTTTTTCAAAAGCAAATAAACAAAAAAGTAATACAAAACACAGCTACAGCAATTACAATTAATTATTTTATTAATTTGAAAAAGAATATTTAACAACCACTTGAAAACACAACATAAAACATTTGTTTTTAATACAGCCACAAACTTTATAAAACTACTCGCGGTGAAAATTGCAAATTGCAAACATTGTACTGTCATTGTTCTGCCGACGTTTTTGCTTGTACTCAGCAATAAAAATTGCTACGTGGAGACCCAGCGTAACACAATTTTGATTTTTTTCATACAAAAACTCATCCTGCATATTAGTTTAAGTAATTTTTACTTAACAATTTGTTCACTTAATTTTTCCACGACTGAATTTGTCTCTTTGTGTGTGCATTTTTTGCTTGTTTTAAAATAAATACTTTTAATTAACTTTTAATGTTTGGTTTTGTTTGCAAGTTCATTCTCTCGATTCAGTCTCTCTTTGAATTCGAATTAAAATGTGTTAAAACTCATTTTAGTGTATGCAAATATTTAATTGTAGTGTACTCGTAATATTTATTGTAAAGTTTAATAACTTTTTTAATGCTCTTTGCTAAATTATGAGCTGAAGCTTTTTTTCTTTGTATTCGGCGAAAGGTTTAAACTTGGTAGCTTTTGTTTTGTTTATTGAGAAATTTTGCTAAAATGAGTAGTTGAGTTTTTTCCATTTTGAGTTTTACGACAACTACTGTTTTGCATACTATTTAAATATTTATTGCTTTATTACGAGTATTTTGCTTTGAATAATTAAGTTGAACAAGTGTTTTGGAAGTTTATGAAGTCTTGTTTTCGTTAAAAGCTACAAAGGCGAATTTAATGTGTCTTCTGGTATGTGCCCAGAGGCAAAATCGTTTATACATGACTGGCAATCTATCTGTTGTGTCATGTGGTAAATAATATTAATTATACTGTAATTTGTGGACAATTTAGCAACAACAAAAAAAAAATTTTTATTGACTTCAATTTGTTAAAGAAATATAGAAAGAAAGCAAACATTTTTTAAAACATTTTTTTTTAAATTTGTTGGTTTTTGTAATTTCACTTATAAAATTTTAAAATATTGAAGGCATGTTTGAATCTATAATTAGAATAATGCATGAGAGTTAATATGAAGTGCTTGCGGTTCTCCTAAGCGATTTTGAAATAAAAATCAGCAAAATCGGAGCAGGAGTAAAGACATGAATGAAAATGTAAACCCACCTCCCAACTAGTAAAAAGAAACGCGATATTTAGCTTTATTAAACCGTAAACATTAGCGTACCTCAAAAAATGTATTTAATTTATGTATACATACTAATAAACTTGAGCCTATTTTACTTAAAAATGCAGTTTTTTTTACCCTTTTTTTCTTAAATACCCTTTTTTTTACATTTTTTCGAATTAATCAACGGCAACCCTGCTTAAGGTATTATATATCAAAGTTTTTCTCTCGAAAAGGCCAATGCTACAGACTAAATTATTACAATACCCTTATTCGTTTCGGTTTTAGGCGTACTAAAGTATTTTCCGATAGTGTGCTTTATATGGCCGTATTGTAAATTATGTACCGTTCTCCACGAAATTTTATGGTGTAATTTTTAATCTATAAAACTGTAGCAAATCAGCCATCCCAAGATAAAAACTTTGATATGTCTTACTTTAAGATCCGACTGTAAATGCCAAAGATATAAAGAAAAATTTAAAAAGGAGACCCCATTTTACACCATAGGATGCAGGATAGGATTTTACACCATAGAGGATAAAATGGGTTAAATTACTTAACATGGCTATAAATGTTTGTAAAATTCCAAGTGGGCGTGTCACCTCCCAAACAAAGACAATATGAATAACTCCATGTCTGGGGAACGGTTACAGAAAAGTTTTTTAAATTTTAAGCAAATAACTTTGTTATTAATACACACACACAGAAAAAAATCAAGTTAAAAACGTCGAAAACAAGGTTGATTTAAAATTTTTCGGTGGTGATTTTGCTTCATACGTGTTTCATGTTAATTCAACCTGATTTTATTATTACTTGCGAACAACATTTTTTTTCTTTTAAAATAACTATAATTCATGTTAATTTAACATTGCAGTAAAGTTAGAGCAAAATGTCAATTACATTGAAATAACAATCGAATCACGTTGAATGAAAGTTATTTCATGTTGAAACAACGTGAATATCATGTAGAAACTAATTGGTGTGAAGAAGCTTCAGAGACAACATATGCATTTATTTAAGAATAATTGAAAACACTTACCCCTGTAAAACATGTTTCACTTATTTTGTAGTCTCCTTTGTTAACAGATCAATCAGCAGAATGGCCCGATATGGTTTTCGTCATCATTCTACTTTGAAAACTTGATGTACTATTTAACTAAATAATTTTTATTAAAAGAATACGGGAATTGTCTTCTTTTTATAACACATTTTAGGAATGAAAATAAAAACATTAGCATACTTAACTATGTATGCATGTTAATTTAGCAAGATAAACTTTTGATTTTAATATAAAGCAGGTTTTTATGGATTCAATATTGAATCCATATTTAGTACTATTTTAATATTTTTTTTTAATTTTTTTTATCAATGAATAATATTTAATAAGCGTGATTAAAGATTATTTTAATATTTTTCATTTAAAATTAATATGAAATAATGATATATTTAAATAAAGGGCATACTTTTGCAGAAATTTAACATGATTCTCAATCAACATTTTTCCATGTTAATTTTATATTGGTATTTTTTTCTGTGTGCAACATCGGCCAAAAAGCGGACTGGATTGGAGAAGTGGAAGTGGCTCCTCCATTACAAAGATAGTGTAAATAACAGTGATCCGGAGAACGGATACAGGGACAAATTAAGATTTTGTACAAATATTTATCTTGGTTATCAATACACAACATTTATCAAAAAGTGATCTAGATGGAAGAAGTGAGCGTACAAAGACAATTAAGATTTCTTTATATTTGGGGAATGGTCACAGTTTTTAAATTTGCAACAAATAGCTTTACAAAATATCTGTTAAAAAGTTGGCTGGATTAGAGAAATGGTCATGACACCTTCAATATAGGTTTCTGTATATCAGTATAGCACGGTAACAGTTAAAGTATCTAAATTTGGTAATATTTGACTAATTTTATTTAAATTGGGAAGGCGAAGCGAAGTGAATTAAACGTTTCCTTACATCAACAACATAACTGCAGAAAATGTTGCTTATATCAACAAATATTTAATTGATATTATTAATTTGTTTACTGGTGAAAAGTTAATCAATTTTTCTAAATTAATTTCACAAATTTTTTAATTCAAATAAATAATTTTTTTTTTTTTGTGATCAGAAAGCCAAATGCCATTTTGGTACTCTTTATCACGTTCGCAAGACTTTTTGAAAGTAATGCAATAATGGCAATAAAAATTTAATATGGAGCAGATTGACAGTAATGAATTGTCAGAATATGTATGTACATATGTAAGAAAATTCTAATTTGGAAATTAAAAATAATAAATAATGATGATTTGCGAAAACAAAAAAATATTAAAAGATAGAAAGACGAATGCGCAAACGCATTAAAGAGTACCAATCACTTTAGCAATGGTGATAGAGAGTAGCCCCTCCAGGCGTGGGATGGTCTGCCTTTTCTGCGGGTGCCTTGAGTTTTCCATTCAAAAACATGTCTTGTAATGCCGTTCGGTGGTTTACGAAGGGTATGCCCTCCAATTTGTGCTTCCCAGTTTTGAGATGTCTTCCTTCACCTGATCTTACCGCCGAAATTTTGGTCAGTCCCGTCTGTGTGGACCGTCAGCTGGTTCGTATTCAAATGACCTTTCAGCTGGAGCATCTTCATTTATTCTCACAACATGACCAAAATGTAATCGCTGAATTTTTTTTTATATATGCAGGGTTAAGACTGCCAAAGGATTATCTACCAGCTTAAATGCGATTTCCTTACATATTGAGAGGAGCCGCCTGACGTGGTTAAGTTGCTTCCGAAACAACAAAATGTTGAAAAATCTTCCAGATTTTCTTCATTTATCGTGATGTTCACATTATTTGTTGCGTTAATTCTCATTGTGGGTTATGTAAAGGCATTAACACCGTTTATTTAGTTTTGCACATTTCTAAACCATTTATACACAGAAAAAAATACAATTTTATTTCAATTAAAAAATTTGTGGTATAAATTCAAAAGACTAATTAAATTTGCACCAGTAAACATAATAAGAATATTAATTAAATATTGTTGGATATTAATAGCATTTTCTGCCATACTGTTTGTTGTTGATATCAGTTAACTTTCAATTCACTTGATTTAATGTTTAATTACAACTGATTTTATTTTTGATTAATGGTTTAATTGAAAAAAAAATTTGGCTGATTTTTTTTATAGAGTGACACAAGTTGAAATCACAATAAAACAAGGAAATATACATACATATTTTTAATATCAATGATACGGGCTTTATTGAAAAGAACATTTTATGAAATTAATTTTATATGTGCGTTGATTTTAACCGACAGACGAATATCAACCCGATAATAAATAAAAATTTCCCCAGGATATTTTTCCCTTCTCCCATTTTTACAATTGAATTTAAATAAGAAAAATGCGAGAAGGGATCAAAATCCCGGTGAGTTTTTATTCATAATTAGGCTGTGCTACCAAAATTATTTAAATTCAATGAAATATAATTTCAGGCGTAATCCGAAATCGTTTTTTAATTTTGTTAATGCTAAGAAGAAAACAACTGGCTTCCATTCATCCATGCAGTTCCAACACATGGAATCCAGTAATAATGGCACAGTAAGTAATTGGCTTGCCCATTTTTTCTCTACAACTTATTCGAATGCTTTTTATGACGAATCAGTTAATTATCCCTTCAAGATAAATGCGAACCAAACCACTCACATTCCATTTATTGATATCGCAACAATCGCTAAGGCCACCTTGTGCCACTTCTTTTTACATTGTTTATTAATGACCTACGTGAGGTGATTCATATATCCAATATTCTAAGGTATGCGGACTAGAGTTTTTCTTTTCCTGGACTTTTTCATTTCCCGGGAAATTTTTTTTTCGATTTTTTTTTCGATTTCCCGGGATCCCGGGAATTCCCGCTTATTACAAATCGAGGCAAAATATTATTTAATTTAATTGATTTGAACAAATAACATTTCCTGAGATCAATTAAATAAGTTTACAAATGCATTCAACTTTTTTGTATGTGTCAAAAAGGAAAAAGTGTTTTAAGATCTTCATGTTCAAAAGTACACACGAGCAAAATTTTAATTATTTAGTAGGATTTTTTAGGAAGTTATGGCAAAATTACTTTTTGGCTATCTGGTTTCAATGTGCAATAACATTTGGAATTATAAAAACTTTCGATCTGTGTCATTTAGGAATAAAAACTTAAAAAACTATAACCGCAGAGAACTGATGATAATCTTAAATTCGGAGTAAATTTTCTAAAGTCACCATTAAAGTTTTAAATTGATCTCTCATAGAAAACTAAACAATTAGAGCACTTATTGCCACAAAATTAATTCAAAGCTAACAGCAGTTATATAAATAAAACCAAAAAGTTAAATTATTTAAGCCAATTATTACAAAATATTTCTTTTAAAATAGGACTTTAGTTCAGAATAATCACTTACAGAATCGCTTAAAAGCCTATTCTTTTTTTTATCAAAAAAATTTCAATGAGAAAACAGGTTTCCTATCTACGGATGTTTGCCGTTATAGTCAAAGAAACATTTTATAACCTCTAGACACTTTCAGTTTTCGAAGTACTTTGTCCGAAACTTGTTATTTCTTGAAAAAAGAAAAAATATTTTCTTCGAATAGAATAAGTGTTTTCTTTATTAATAACTTTTGTCATCATCTCTTACAGAATCTAATCCGCAAATCTTTTATGCAGCCGCTCTGCAAATAAAATCATTACATTTTTTGAAGCAAGTGTGAACAACTTTTTTTTCGTTTTTTTTAAGCAAATTAAAAATTCTGTACATTTTTATTCTTCTCCTTTCGTAATTTCAGAGCATTTAACGTTGCCTTACTTATCGGTTGTGAATTGACATCTCTTTGGCGTTTGGCAAAACTGTCTTAAGTCAAAAACTGTAGTTTTTCGTTATGTTGAGTTGAAACATATTTATTTGGTGTATTTCATTGATTTTTTTTCCTAAGAGCAGATGATAACGATAAGAAGGAATTGTGGTAGACAAAAGTAATTTAAGCCAAACAAAAGAGAACAACAAATTTAAATAAAGCCCAACGCCCATTGAAAAGGTCTGCGCAAGAAGCCTGATGATCATTGTTTATGTTCTTATTAGTTGTCAAAAGTTGTTTACATTTTGCTTACATGCGCATGCATACGTTTGTTTACGTTTATGGTATTAAATTTTTGACAACTAAAAAGAATCGTTTTTTGTTTTTGTACAAGTAATCAGACCTGATAGATGGGCCTTGATAAAGCCAATCAATAACTAAAAATGATTTTTTTTTTGACGTATGACATTTTTGCCTAACGGTTACAAGTTGCCATATTTACATTTAGAAAAATCCCGGGAATTCCCGCACAAATTTCCCGGTGTTTATTTCCCGAAAAGTGTGCGGGATCCCGGGATTTTTGTCCCGGGAATTGCCGTATGAAAAACACTAATGCGGACGACGTGAACGTTTTTCTAAAAATCCGAGCAACAACTTCTTAAAAACGGCTTAAATTCTTTTTACACGTGGTGCAATGAATATCTTATGCAACTTAATCTAAAAAAAGATAAAGCCATGCGTTTTGTTACAGACTCCAATACCTGCATGCTACTTTTATGAAAGGTATCAGTTAGAGTCGGTTGATAATATCTTAGATCTTGAATTTCTGAGAATGACAGCTAATAAAGGCAGAGGGATGATCGGTTTCCTTTATAAGACCTGTATTTTAGTGTGGATTTGTAATATGGGACCCTATATTTAATAAATGTTTCGACCAAATTTAATCAGTCCAAAACAGTTTCTGACTTTTTGTCTGCGCGGGTTGAACTTTAACCAACGGGATATGCCATCTTATTCTGCAAGACTTGCCCTCATCAAGCTGCCAACCCTAAAAAGCCGTCGAACTGTGCTGAACATCTTGTTTATTTTTAACATAATTGTTGGTGACGTATGCTCTGGATGCCTTATCAACAATATAACATTTAGGGGGTAATTTTGTTGTTCACTTCACCTTGCGTTGAGAAAATTTTCATATAAAATTCTTTGAATTTTTGAAAATGAAAATTACCCCCTTAATGTTCCTCAACGCCCATCACGTTATTTGGTTCCGTTATCAGTTAAATTTTTAAGAGCTAATTATGTTAATAGTGACCCATTATGATGGATGTGTATTGAGTTCAACAAGTTTTATACATTTATTGACTATTCTTCTGGACCCACTGATATTAAAACTTAGTTATTAATCTTCTTAAACACATAATTTTTTGTTTCACATCTGTGAGCTTCTCCGAGAAAAGGGACCAAGTGTGTCAAAAAACGGGTTTGGGCTTATGAGTGGATTCTGGTATCTAAAAGGGTGTAGAATAGGATGAAATGAGTTTTTCTCAAAACTTCGTTTTCATACACTTGGTCCCTTTTCTCGGAGAAGGTCACATTTGTATATATTTTGTAAAATTTATTTGTATTAAATTAAGAAGACTGTATGCATTACTTTTAGGGTTGCCAGATACCAAAAGTCAAGTAACTGGACAATGGCAAAAATTCACCTGGATTTTGAATAAATAACTGGACAATTTCAAAATGCACTTAACTATAAGAAAAAGTCAGAATGTACTTCAGATTTTATTTTGCAATAAAGGAAAAAAATTGTCTGTTCAACGGTTAACGTTCGCATAGAAAATGTATATGAAAAACACTCAGTTTTAGAAATATTCTTCATAAAAAGTTCTAAACTAACGTTTGCGTTCGGAATTGTTGAACAGGCGATACAAATCAAGGAAACGTAACACTTTAAATTCAGTCTTATATCATGTAACACAATCATTATTAGGGCGAATTCACTTCAAGTGGCAGCGAAAAGCCTGTTGACTTTGACAGTCCGAACCAATTTGTTTTGGCTTCATAATGTTTTTTTTAAAAATAGTTGACATTTCGAGCCGTAAACGCAATGCAAGAACATGAGTTGTTTTTGTGGTTTAATATTTAAAAAAGTACATAAACAGCCATGTTATGGAAATCGAGTGAAATTGAGATCAATGGAGATTTTCAATTAAATTTTTTGTTTAAATTACAGTCGATTTTTTTTTATTTTAAGGAATATTTTAATTAAAATTAAAAATATTGTTAATTGAAAAAAAAAATTTCAAAATATTAAATTTTTACAATTTTAAGCAATCAATATAATCATTTTGGTAACAGGAGCAAAATCAACAAATGGGTTGATTGATTCTATGAATTTGGTATAAAATTGGTGATTAGAGAATATTTTTAATTTTTTCTGTGAGTATGAATCACAGGATCGTTTTCAAAGTTTGTTCGATTTTGATTTCACTCGAATTCGATTTCCAAAACATGTCTGATAACTATTTGTTTTTTGTATTGTTATTTGAAGAATTTAATAACTCTTTTACTTTAGTTGTAAATATAAATGCTTGAAACATTTCGCAACTTTCAGCAAAAGTTAGTTTTATTAAAATTGTAGTCTTTATTCGGTCATAGGAATGGATTCTTTTGAGTAAAGATTATTAGAAATACTTTAAGTCCTTGCACCAAAAGTATTGCTAGTTGGCAATACTGGACCGTATATTCGGAATGTCTGTCGGCAAATAAGAAATGTTTTCCTTAAAATTTTTTTATAGTATCAGATTTTATTCTATACAAAATAATAATTTAATTATAAAAAAATATAATTAATAAAAAAGTTAGTTTTTAAAATTAATTAAAACATTAAAACCAAAAGTTCATCTGAATATGATTAAAATATTAAAAAAATGTATGGCACGAACATACATTCGTTACAAGTCTTTTCTATCTTTCCGCCCACTTTAATAAAAAAGTAAATGATATTACATAATTTATTTACTGGTAAACCAAAAAAACAATTAAGAAATAAAAATATTATGCATAAAAGTACCATTTATTTTCTAACATCAAGCAACAATTTAATTACTGAAGCAGAACTACGTAGATTCATACAAATGTACAAATCATTAACTAAAACTTTTCTTTAAGTTTTTTTTTAATTTCTCCTCTTCAATCGCAAACAAACAAAATGGAAATATTATGACACAAAATATTAACACAACAAATTTTCCAATATTTGCTAAACATTTGATGAAAAACAACAAAAGCAAAGAAAATAAAAACATTTTTCCTATGGTAATGACCGCACCATACCATGCAACAACCGTAGCAACTCAAGACAAATTTCAGTGGGTTGGAATGTTTGCATGACACCAAAGTAGCCCCACTAGGGTTGTGTGAGCTGTGTGGTTACATAGGCCGCTTAGTTTTAGGGGCTCCTGAGGAAAAATCTTAAAATATTTTATACATTTTCAAAATTGCCGTTTATAGCCCGTGTACATTACAACCCAACTTAGTAGATTTGATTTTAAATCTTCTTTAAAATCTAATGCGTTAACATTATAATTGTTTTGATATTATGCAGATTTTTTTCACAATCAAAACAGCTGACTAAAAGCTTTTGGTGTAAAACATACACAAATATAAAGAAAAAAGCCTTAGCAAATTTGCATTTTCCTTTATTTATAAAACAAGGGAACAAGGTTTTTGTTAATAAAGAACTGAATTTTGTTTTTAAGGTTATGTGGGACGCTGAATCCAAATCTGCACTTAAAGCAGCATATATGTAGACGACATGTTTTTTACATCTGACTTGTCAACTTTGCAAGTCACATGCAATTATGCATGCCTGTCAGAATTGCTGTTTAACATGAGGTTTAAATAATTCGGTCACAAACGTACATGTAATTTTTTTCCTTGCTGCATAGATTTCTAAAAACATTTTTTTTTCAAAGTAACAACAGTGATTTCAGATGGCACGCTTTGGGTTTTCACCTGCCAATTTTTTGTCTTAATAAACGTCAAACTTCATATAAAAAAACGCTGACGAAAATTTTAGAGTTTTTTTTATATTGACTTTGACGTTTAGTATGGCAAAAAATTGTCCGGTGGAGACACGATGTTATTAAAATTTTGTCAGATGACTTTGCGTCTGACTTTTATAGAAGCAAAGTTAAAGAGGTAACACACTACATGAATGTATTTTGCAGTGGGAAATTTGACATGTCAGATGACAAAAACATGTCGTGTACGGGCGCCTTAAGCTATGTTCACATTATGTGTTTTTGCCATGTAAATTGTCACTTTTTCACATGTTAAATTTATACATATCGACTGAACCCCTCCAAACAATATCATGTGTTATTTCTCTGTGTACAGTACATATGGCATTTTTGATTTAGAACGAGTTCTATTTTCAAGTGACAAAGCATCTGACATCTTTTTTTTTTAATTAACGAAATTGTTTGTGGCGGCAAAAATGAATGGAAATTTTAATAAATATAAATAATGTTATGTGAAATGTACGTTACAACCCAACATGTGAACATGTAAATTATAAACTTTAGGTAAAACTCAAATTTTGGCATACACATGCATGAAATCACATGTGGGTAGAAAAAATACACATAATCAGCCGTATTCATAACAAAAAGTTAGCCACTGTTTGTACACTACGTTCAACGAGCTGAGCTGCTAACTAGAATGCCGATTAAGCTACCCTACAAGAAATGAATGAGCGAGTAGTCACATTTTTCATTTTGGTGTTAAGAAAATGATAGAAAAAAATTACCGAAATTAAGTGTTCGGTCACACAATCGGTCATTTTTTTCTATCATTTTCTTAACACCAAAATGAAAAATGTGACTACTCGCTCATTCATTTCTTGTAGGGTAGCAGCTTGTTGGCACAAAGTTAATTCAACTTTTTTATAAATCAACTCTGAATTTTTATGATGCCACATTGTATTACTCAAAAATGCAACACGTTTTGCATTAATCATCGCTGAGTTTGTCATTTTTTCCTTTTTCCCTTCACACTTAACAATTTTAAAAAGTTTTTAAAATTAAAAAAAAATAAAGTAAAAGACAGTAAATTAAAAAAAACAGTTTATTTAAAAAAACCCAACAAAATTTTTTGGCATTAAACGGCTGTTTTTCACAAGTTGGCAGCTCGTTAACAAGAGTTTAGCAAATCGTTAGCCAGAGTTTGGTTAGTGTATTTTGAATAAAATTTTTGCTAACTTCATTCCAAATTTTCATTATGAATATGGCTGAATGTGAACATAGATAGCTTTTCGCGATATACCGTAATGTACAAAATTAAGGCACTTTCGCTACATAAATTGGAATAATTTAAAAACTCTTATATTTCTTTTCCCAGTAGTTTCGAAAATATCGTTAAAGTTTTGACAAAACTAAGATTTTGTTTGTCGTGCTTAATGCACAATTTTTATTCTTGATAAAAACACTGAAATTTATTGTTGGAGGATAAGCTAGTTTCTGAAATTCTGAAAGGATCAATTAAAAAAATTTTAATTTATGTTTTTAAAAATTTATAAAAAATAAAAATGCATCAAAAATCATAGTTTTGGTTAAAAAAAACATATTGTCAAAAATGATTCGAATGAAATGAGCTTTATTTCATTGCAATCGTTGCTAAAATTTTGTTCACAATTGACGGAGAAATCTGAGTTTATAAAAATCACGATTTCCATACAAAAATAGAATTTTTCTTTATGTGTGTGATTGTTGCTGTACTATGTATGGACGTTTTTCCTTCACTTAAAAATGTGGTACATTAACTTAATTATGAATAACAGCGAAACGCATTCATTTAATTTTATGATCAATGTTTCATTTTGTTCATACAGAGAAAGAAAACCGCTCGGGATAAATTAAGGACGAATACCACGTAAACATACTTTAAACAATGGGATTTCTTTCGAATATCAATTTCAAAATTTCTTAAAATAGCTAACTAAGACATTTTCAAAACAAGTAAACAATTATGTAAAACGCAAACCAACGCCAAAGAATTACATTGAAAACCAAAGTCAGAAAAATTTTGTAATTTTGTTGTTGCTTTCTACAGAAAACCAAATACAACATATTTAATCGAATGTACCTACAGCATCCCTACACAGAAAAAATGTTTGCAAAAAATTATTCAATTAAATAATTAATTGGTGTACATTAATTATTCAATTAATTTTTTGTTTGCAGCAATTAATTTTTTTAATCAAACCCCATAAAATTAAATGTTTGTGTATATGTGGTGTATTTTTTAGTTTATGCAATCAATTTTTTAATTGACTAAATTTGTGTCCCATGACTCGAAAATACAATTCCGTTAATTGATATGATCAATTCCTTTGCAGGGGCAAAATAAGTAAAATATTTAATTGTCTGAACGAATTGTTTAATTAAAGTAGATTTTCTATTTTTTCTGTGTAGAGGAAATCGAACTGACACTAAAGTTGTGCCGTGATAGGTTCTTTGGTGGAAGAGAACGGTTCTAGTTCTAACACTTTAAAATCGTGCCATTGAATGTTAAAAAATTAACAGAATTAACAAATGTATGGTAAACGATCTATATTAGACAAAATTTACACAAAAATACCACAAGTGTTATATTTTTCTAGTACAGTACAAGGGTTAATTTAAAAATGTAAATATTGAGCATACTTTCAGGCGGATCTCTTACGTACGTTTTTTAACCCTTGAAGCTCAAATATTTTGTTATAACTAGATTTTAAGTTTTTCAGTATTTAATTTTTGCACCCTCTTCTAGTAAAAGCGACCCGTAGAGTTTAGTTATTTTGCGTTCTTGTGAAATTGAAAATCGATTTAACCGCGTCCATCAGTTTGTCTACGCACTTTTGGACAAATTAACAGAAAATAAGTAAGAGAGCTAGCCATATTATATACAGGGTGGCCCAAAATTACCGAAGGGGTTTGAATTGCTTATAACTTTTTTATTATAATTTTTTTCTTTTCTTTTCAGTATTTTGTAAAGAAGACTTGGGGAATTTAAAATGAAGCAGTACTCAATTGAACAACGTGCCCAAATTGTTGAGCTTTATTTTTCAAATCAACGATCCATTGTTTTGACTCAGTCTACATTAATAAGCCTAGAACCACCCAGCAATTAAAAAGCAATATACGCGACGAAATAAACAACATAACACCTGAAGTTACAACATAACATCTGAAGTTTTGCGAAAGGTTATGAAAATTTGTTGGAAACAGCACGAATTTGCGAATCAGAAAATGGCCACCACTTGCGAGATATTATTTTTCATAACTAAACTAAAAATAATCAAAAAGTAATTTCAATTTTTGGGAATACAAAATTTAAATTTCAAAAGATTTTGTTATTCGTGCTAAATTCCCAGTTTTTATTATTGATAAAAACACTTGAAATTTATTGTTGATGGGGTAAGCTATTCCTATGCGCATTTCACTGGTTGCTTAGGCCAGATCATCAGGAAACTTCATCCATAAAGATTTTAGAAAAACTAAAGATATTAAACCAAGTAAAAATGTTAAACTGTTGCTATAAGTCTTATACGTAGAAAGGACAAGAGGACAATTTAATCAACATAGCTTGTATGGACCCTATCCTACCAAGACCCTAAACTCTAAACGAAATTTGTATGTGGGCCAGGTAAAAAAATACTTTTTATACGTTATGGTCGCTATAAAGCCAAACCGTAGTTTCAGCAATAAAAGGGAGTTATTTGTCTATAACTTGGCCATTTATAATTTATAAACTGATTTCGGTAATTTTTCCTACCAGTATTGCACTAGGCTTCAGCTACGGTCACACTTGTCAAATATTTGACGAAACAAAACGGAACCAACAAGCAAACTAAATAATCAGTTCCCTTAAATCCAATATTTATTTTGATTATAATACCACATCTTACAAAAAACTGTTTTTCGCTATGTCTAGGAGTATAATTAGTTTATTTTGTGATAATAAGACCATGTTAAATCTCACTTAATAATAACAAGAGTAGTGGATACGCATATTTGGTCAAATATTAAATAAGTGTGACCGTAGCTTTAGTTTATTTAAAAGTAACAAAATAAAGTTAATAGATAATAAATAAAAATACTTGAAAAAATAAAGGTCTATGGTTAAAAAAGAGAGATCTATGGACTAAGAGATAACACAAATTTATGGATATTGTCACCTCTAAGAAAACTTTTTAAACGAACAATGTTTAAACATATTATGTTTAAAGTCATCAGGATGCCAACCGTGTTTTTTTTGTGTATATTTCAGCCATGGGGTCAGCAGAAAATACATTAAAGCCAACACACATACATTGTTAAATCTACTCCGTTGCTTATCAGGATCCAAAATATACATATATAATTCGCGATAATAAAAACACCCAAATATATGAACACTTCTTTTCTTCCATTGACGACTCTAAAATATGAACTTGTGCAAAAGCTTTAAAATATGAACAACTTAAGCAGACCATACACGATTCAATTCAATTGTCAACTGAGTCGGTTGTTGTCCAAATCAAAGCGTGTATGGCCTTGTCAGTTGATTAGTTTGACGGTTGTCGAGTTGGTTGAAGAAAAATCAAAAGATTTTGATTTTTTCAAGTTGACTCCAAGTCTTTCAATTCGATTGTACTGTGTGTGCTTGAGTCTCTTGATCAGCTGTCAAAATTTATGTTTGTAATTTTTTTTTGCAAAGAAAAAGTGAAATATTTTTAAAATTGTCTTTAATTTCAATAAAATTGTAAATAAAAAATGACATTGGTGGCAAACATGGATACTTGGAGAGAAAATAAATTTTTGTAAAATTGTAAAAAAATCTAAATTTGACAGTTGAATTAAAATCTTTCAATTCAGTTGAAGAAGTGTGTGGCCAAGTATCAATTCAGTTGAAAGACTCAGTTGACAATTGAATTGAAAAGTGTATGGGGCGCATTATAATTGTATTTTTATCTACATACACAGTGTTGAAATCACAAGCAATTTTGACTCAATTGCATAATAACTTGGGGATTTCCCTAGCTATCTGCTTTAAAATTGTCTTCAGTTGTTAAACAAAATGTTTTACATGCACGTTTTAGTTAGTGCTCACATTTACATGGAATTCTATAAATATCTTAAAATATAATTTTAACGTGAAAAGTTCTTAAATATGAATTTAAAAAAACATAAATTTTGAACTTTCAAAATAAAAATCAGAAATGTTAGAAAATTTAGAACATTAGATGCCATTCGCAAATATGAACAATCTTGCAAAAGTGAACTACTGACTTTGTTTTAATTAGTTCATATTATCGCGAGCGCACTGTATACACAGAGGGAAAAATGCGGTATAAAAGTACCAAAATTGACACCATTCGTTGTCAAAAGTGAGCCAACTACGCTTGTGTTCAATTTGATAACAGATGGTGTCAATATTTTTTAACCACCACGTTGTGATTTTGTCACCTTTTGGTCTCATTCTGTCAACAAAATGTTAATATATTATAACCACAATGGTGTCATTTCGACCACATTCTGTTATCATTTTTGAAAACACACCGTTGGTATATTGACCACATTCGGTTGCCACATTGTTCTGAGTATAGTAATAAATAACCCATTCTGAACACAATCAATAAAAATATATGATGAATTTTTATTAATTTATTTCAAATTTAAATACATAATTCACCTGTTTAAATTTTAACAAAATGTTGTAAACATATTGACAACCCTTTGTATTCAATTTATTACCATTGGTTGACAATTTTTTAACGTCTTTTATTGCTCTGTGTACAACTTTATTGGGTCTTACATTAATATTGCAGAAATTGTATTGGTTAAGGGTAAAAAAGGACCTGATAGAAATGAATTACTGCGCTGCATCCGATGCGCAAAAATAGCTAATCGATATTTGGGGGATTCACAAGGTGTCTTATAGTCATATGTATGTCTTAAAATAATAATAATATAAAAAATACGACTGTTGTGAACAACCAATCATAATTCAGTGTGGTATATTGAATTTAAATCAGCTGATTTAAAACAAATTTAAAAAAATAAATATGTTCCTAAAATAATAATATTTTTTAATGTTAATCCATGAATAAATAAATTAAATTAGATCATACCTGACTATTTTTCAGACGAAAATCAGAAATAAATTTTATTTTGCTTGTTTACCAAACAGATGTCGGATTAAAAAGTCACCAAACACAAAAATGAAGCCACAGTTAATACAGAGGAAAAAAATGGCATTCTCTTTTTCCTTTTCTCCACAAAGCTCAAGACTTGACGACTCAAATTTGACTTGTGTGAACCAGCAACTACTGAATTTTTGCTTTTTCAGGTGCAGTTACTCTAAAGTAATGCCTTAAGTAATGCAGATCGAAATTCTATTCGTCATTCAAAATTTTCAGTTGAGAAGTTTAAAATAAATTTTTATTCTTTTGAACCCATTAAAATAATAAAAAAAGGGAACAAAATATTGTAATTAAAAATTGAATTTTATTTACATTGAAGACATTTAGGCCCTATTAGCTTGACAAAAAAAACATTCAAAAATGTTTTCAGTTTTTAATTAAACTATATTTAACAATTGTTTTTATTTAAAATGTAGATTTTATTTTAAAGGGGTCTTATGGCAATAGTTGGGACTTAATTTCTATTAAAAAAATAATAACAACAAGTGTAAAAATAGTACAATTTCTTTTTATATTTTTATCTCAGTTTTTAGTTTTTGTAATTGGGTTTTAAACTGACACTAGTTATTTCTTTTTATAACTAAAATATGTTTTGTTTTATATAGATTTTGTTTTTAAATAGTTTTAATTTATAAATTTAATTCCCTACTTATGAAATTCTTATTATTTCGTTTTATCATTTTTTTTTGAGTTTTTTTTAATATATTTTTCTGTTTTTCTTAAAAACTAAATTTACATAAATTACAGTTTCTGTTGTTGTTGTATTTTTTCAAATTGTGTGTGATACCTTGACATGTTAAAAGTTTTAGAATTTTTTCGAATTTTCTTTTCAAATTTATTAGTTGTACAATTTTGTTTTGTTTTTTTATTTTTACAATACTCAAGATTTGAAATTTTGAATTTTGGGCCCTAATTTAACTTTCTGATATACATACATAAATACATACATACATAATTAATAATAACTATTTTAATAACATTCACAATTAATGATGAAGGTTAATGTGCAAATTAACAAAAAGTAGAATAATAACAAAAAAAAAAAAAAAAAAAAAAAACAAAACAATGCAAACATATAACAGAAAATTGTTGTTAGTAACTTTTCATTTAATTTTATTTCTTATTAAAATTCTTTTTTGTAATTTTAAATAATTTAAACAAAAAAAATTAAGAAAAAAGAAAACGAAACTCAAAATAAAAAAAAAAAAAAAAATAAACTGAAGAAAACACATTTTTACGAGGTAAATTTGAAACTACTAGTTGCACTGAAGAATTGCCTGGCAATTCTTCTTATAATTTTCATCAATGCCATGCGAATAAGACATGACTTACTAACAGATAACCCGTGGAAATCAAGATGCTGCCGATCATAACGGGAAAACCAACTCTGCATTTGGGGAAAAAAACAAATAAATATTTAGATCTTTTATGCAATTTGAGAGTCGTATCTTTTTAGAGTTACTCACTTAAAGAATTGCAAGAACGTAAACTTGTAACCATGTTGCTCCGCAACGCCAGCACACACGACATTAGCCGAAGCACCGATAAGTGTTCCGTTGCCTAAAATATGAAAAATATGTTGTTAAAAATGTGTTATGAATAGTGTAACTTTACATCCTTCGGGCAATTTAGTACTAGTTCAGGTTTGGCTGAACAGGTTTTCTGTAATTCTGTTTTGAACCTTCATGTTCGCTTATATCAGTTTGTATCGTCAATTTTCTTATCATTTACCCTAAACTTAAACTCATCAAACATATTACGAATGTAAGAACAAAAGAAACAAAGACAATTTTCGAAAACTGTCAAGTCTGTTACTCTTTTAATTCTCTTTTATCTTCTCTTTTTTACAAAAACTTAACAGCCATACCTAAACAAGAGCGGAAAGCGTTTTCTAGCTGTCAAAAATTCTCATGCCCATACAATTTGTATGAAGCATCCCAAAATAGCGCGGCGTCAACGCTTTACAATTGGAAAATCCGATTTTGACAGCGCGTTTATTAGTGAAGTTGGCCGCTATTAACAATAAATAATGACAATTTAGCTATTTTTTGTCAATCTAGCGGGGTTTTCACTTATTTTTATTATATGGGTTTTATTAAACAAGAAAGTTAACACTACTGTTTATGGCACAACGTTGACGCTCTTGTTTAGGTATGGCATAGCAGCGTAAAAACTTAGCGGAAGAAAACGTTCCGCCTTCCGTTCTTGTTTAGGTAAGACTTGACGAGTCAAACTGAACCAGTACTTATAGTTTCCTAAAGAATTTTACATCGCAAAGTCTTTGATATCAGAACTTTTGAACTTCTGTCGAATGCTTTATTATATTTATAAAAATTTAAATTTTACTATTTACAATGTTTTCTTATCTAAGGACTTGATCTCTATTGATATATTTAAAATAAATGTTTATTGACTCGAAGTCGAAATTCAAAAATCCATTCGTATTGATTAATAAAAGATGCGCTGACTATGTTTGATGTTTACATGGAATCTGTAGTGTACAACTCCTTTAAATTTTTATGAGATTGTTATTAGTAAAATTATCTGTTCTAGCTTTATGTTTCTAAGCTACGGAATTTAGATGTTCTCAGCACAACTCTACCTCACATTAAAGAAGATTTTGAATGTCCAGCTACATAATTCAGAACTTTGTTTATCATCAAAATGTTTTCCTTAAAAAGATCGATTGGATTTAATATAAAAACAAAAATGTAGTAAACAATTAGAAGGTGACATATGCAAAGCCGATTAACCTTAATTTAGAATGGATAATGTTTAGTTTAATATCTGTTCCCATAAATATTTTACTTACTTGAATTGTAAGAAAAAATTACAAGTACTCACCTCCCAAACAAGCTCCAAGCGCTAATGCCCATACTAAAGGCTGTAGTGGTAAATTCAGTGTACTATTTTGAGCCAAAGAAATGGTAATTTTTACCATCATTGTAGTCAATGGTATATTGTCAACGAAAGCCGATGCTATAGCAGACACCTGAAGAATAAGAAGAAGATAAAAATGAAACAAATAACGAACTTACAACAATCAAAATGGTCAACTTACCCATAAAATAATTAACACAGCCACCATTAAACGAGACTCTTCGCTCACACCCAATATAATATTCTCAGTCATGTTACCAATCCACTCGATTAGACCCAGCTCCGACAGAGCTTCCATTAAAATAAACAAGGCAGCAAAGAAGAGCAGTGTTGACCATTCTACTCGAGCCAATATGGCTTCCATATCTTCAATGTCGGCCAAAATAATTAAAAATATGGCACCCAACAAAGCAGTCCAGCCCAAAGAGAGACGTTGTAGTTCGGGAACGGAGTGCAAAAAGAATAAACTAATTACAAACACCAAGGCACAAGAACATTTAATAAGCAAAGGCTTATTTCGAATCGGATACTAAAAGTCAAGATAAACCAAATTCATTTCAAAATTTACAAAAAAAAAACAAAAAAAAAAACAACCTTCGCTTGCAAATGATCCAGAGTTTGTTTATAATTAATGGTGGGTTCGACGGCGGTGGTCATTTTCTTTTTCAATGACCTCTTCAAACGGTTAACCTTCTTACTCAGTGTCTGTCGAACTAACTCCTCATCCTTGGAGTATGATGATAAACTGGCAGCTGCCCGTTTCCAAACATGAATTTCATGTTTTAGTTCTTCAATCTCGGGACATTCTTTGAATTGCAAATCGCTAATATTGCGGAATTTGAATCTCAATTGTAGATAAGTTTGGAACATAACCAAAATAACAGCTGGCAACATGTGTAAAGTAAATATGGCAAAATTAACACCCTGAAATATAAAATGAGCATTAAACTTTGATAATTATTCTTATAGCCTTTTCACACTTGTCAACATCTAACATCTACCATCAATTTGAGAAGATGTTAACATCTTCCCATAAGAAATACAAACGGCGAAAAATCAACATCTTAACAAGATGTTCCTATCTCATTGTATTCCATTCTACATCTTCCGATTAGTTTAGCGTCATCACTAGAAAAGTGGCAATTAATTCTATTATTATTGTGGCATCACTGACAAAAAGGTATTTTTATTACAAGCAGCGTTACCATTTGTCAAGCTTTTCTTTTTTGCAAGTTGTTTTTTTTTATATTTTTAAACAAAATGAATTCCAAATACATTTTGATGTGTTCTTAAAAATTTTGGCACTTTTGTAGAAAAAAAGTTTTGATAGTAGATGTTAGATGTGTTAAGAGTGAATGCATGTTTCACATTTTCCATGCGTTTCTCCGAAATGCATGCGAGTTACTTACATTTTTGGATATAAAACTATTGGAGGCAATAATGACATTTGGTGGATCGCCAACAGGTGTTAGAGCACCACCAATATTCGAATAGATGACCATACACATTAATATAGGAACCGGATTGAGAGACATGACCTCACAAAGACGTATGGTAACGGGAGTCATTAGTAAAACCGTGGTAACATTATCCAAGAATGAAGATAAAATAGCGGTAAATAAACATAAGCAATTGATCAAGGGCCAGACGTGGCCGTTAGTGATCTGTAAAATATAAAATTTTATTAAACTTTTCCTAAAAATTTAAATTTTAATATATTCACCTTATAGGCATACACCGCCAAATAATCAAACACGCCCGTTTCCGACAAAATGGCCACCAATATCATCATGCCGAACAGCAATAACAAAGTCTCCACATCAATCCAACCCATTATCGTGACCATAGAAGGTCTTGAGTTTAAAGCGGCCAAAATACCCACCGATAACGTTGAGGCTATTATGGCAGCGAAAGTACGATTTACAATTTCCCATATAATCATGATATATAAACCGCACAAAACTACGGCCGCATAAATTACACCTTCTTTCTTATAAATCGGTGATTCATCTACGCTCAATTGGAGGGCTAATTCCGCTTCTATGCTCGAGACAAAGTGCAGCGTTAACTCGGTTAAATTGTTTAAATGTTGATAGTCTTCATTTATGCTCTTAATGTCGAACTGATGAACTTTCTTAGTTTCATGGGTCGAATCCATATACTCAGGGTATACTAAATCTAATTTCCATATTTTCGAAACAATTTCATCGTAGACTCTATCACCTGATTCATTGTAGTAGGCACGTTCAACATACACCTCTAGAAGAGGTGGCGGTCGTTGTAGGGTATCTGCCACAGCGTCGGCTTCTTGAGGTTTAAAGGGACCCGTCAGACTTAGGCCTATTCGTGTTAGTTCTGCAGTGTTGACGGGGAATACTGGAGGGGAAAATTAATGGAATGAAACAACTTTTATAATTTGAAATACAATTTAAAATACCTCGTTCGGTACCATTCCTGGGTACACTTATTAATTTTAATTCGTCCACATGTTCATTCGTTGACATTAAAAACGCGGTGAAAACACCCCAGACTACCAGAAGTATGGCAATTTTGATCCAAATTAAATACTTTTTCAGCTTTAAAAACAATTAAACAAAGTTATTCAACGTTTGGTAAATACTAAAAAGTGTTTTCTATTACACCATTTCCTTTCATAATTTTGTAAGATGTGTGCCATAATTTTCAAATATTTCTATTAAGCCTCATTCGCAATAAAAGTAACAATTTCGTTTCTCAAATGTCTCATTCTTTTTCAAGGTCTTTCATAACAATTCTTTTAATTCTAAGTACCTTTTTGTTAGGAAAGAATTTATATAAAGTTTTAAATGACGTTTATGAAAATTTGGTTAAGTTTTGAATGAAACATTTTAACAATATTTATTGAAAATAAAAATGGTTTGCAGATATTTCTTTCTCTCAAAATGAACGCGTTTTCAAACCAAATTGTTGCTAGCCTTGCGAACAGTTAACGAAAATGTTGCTTGCACTGTGAATCTTTCTTTATAGTTCCGTTTATGTATTTCAACTTTTTAGAAATGTGTTAAAAATGTATGAATTAGGATGAATTATAGATGGACATTTTTAAAATAGATTTCGAAACAAAATATAAAATTTAAAATTTCTTTAAATAAAAATAATAAATAATCAATTTTGTGGCTATTTAATTGAACTGTTTATGGTTTTTAATCCTTGGTTTGATTTCCAGTTCAGTCAAGAATGAAATAATTATCAATGAATTTTATGTTTTAAAATATCTTTCTTTATCAGCCCAATTATGAATACAAATACCCCGGGAGTTTTTTCTCTTTTCACATTTTTACAATTGAATTTACATAGAAAAATGGGAAAAGGGAGAAATCTCCCGGGGAAATTTTTATTCATAATTGGGCTGTATAAAAATAATTTAATGAAAACTAAAATTGATGAACTTTAGCTGATTAAAATATATAAAAATTTTGATTAAAAACCCAGAACAGTTCAATAAAATAACCTCAATAATTTTTGTTGGTAACAGCCAACTAGAAAAAAAGATAAAAACATGAAATAGAGAAAAATGTACTTTGAGCTTCAAGAAGAATTCTTGACAAACTGTACGATAAACAGAAGTAAGGAAGACCATGAAAATCAATTAAAATGGATAATCATAAAACAAACAAATTTCGAAACACCAGGGTTGAAATAATATTTGGTTTAAAGATTGATATTTGACTATTGACTGCCAGCCGTCGTCAATGGCGGTGGGTGTAGAACGGCAAATACCTTTAAAGAGATTGTGTGGTTACAATCAAAACATGCCAGGGCAACCTGTCCGTCAAAGCCTGGGTTCAATTCCCAGTTCAGTCAAGAATGAAAAATTATCAATAAATTTTAATTAATTTCATGTTGTAAAATTCCTTTCTTCATAGAAATAATTCAATGAAAATAAAATTTGATGAACTTTAGCCTGGATAAAATATATTAAAATTTGGAATAAAAAAAAATAATAAATTTAAATTTGTAATTAAAGTATTTGTTTTCCAACGATTTATAATCTAAAACTCAATAAGAAACTTTAAAAATGCAAATTGAAATGGTGTAATAGCAAAAAAAAAAAAACACACCCCCAAATTGAATCTTAATGCAAAACACTAACCTTTGAATTACCATGATGTTCGATGTCGTCCTGTTGATCCTCATTATTATTCTCCACATCACGGCCATCGAGTATGCGAACTTGGCCCATTTCGTTTGTGACATTAATGCCAATTTGTGAAAATGTATTTGTATCTTTATTGTGACCACCAACACCATCTCCCATGATTTTGCCGTTGTTTTGGTCATGGTCGTCAATGTCATCATTGGGCAAGGGATCAACATCGGCGGGTTCATAGCCTAAAGATTACAATAAAAAAGTGAATAGAAATTAAACATGGTCTTTGTAAGTATACCCAGTAAGCATTTTTTATGAAGATATCTAATGAAACTTTTTTGGCTCCTTTTCCCGATTCAAATAAAATAATCAAAAATATGTAATTTTCGGATCATGAATAATAATACTCCTGTCACCAGAAAACGGTACCCTACGTGCGACTCCTTTTTTAAAAGAATAATTTGTGACTTTTATTTTCTATTAAGTTTTAAAAAAATGTCAAGTCGTGTTTCTGACCATTAAGATCGTATTTGGAAACTGTGAGTCTTTTTTTCAGTATTATTTTTGTTCATTTTAGCGAGTTATCCATTTTTCGGTTGCAAAAGTAAAGATATATTAAATATACATACATAAAGTTATGATTTTGAAAAATCTTTAATTTCATTGTAATGCTTGGACTTCTATTACGTACGAAATACAATGTCATTTAAATGACGCCTCTAGATTGATAGCAGCAGTCAACCCTTTTGAGGTAGTTGTCGACCATTTTTTCGCATATTTCGGGGTATCTTGGCGATTTCTTGACGAATGTTGGTTTTCAAATGCTCCAATGTTAGCGAGTTATCTGCTTAGGCACTGTCTTTGACGTAGCCCCACAAACACGTCGCCTGATCTTGGGAGCCACTTGACGTCGCCATGCAATAAATCCAAAATCGATCGTGTTGTGCGGCTTGTGGCACCATCTAAATGAATTCTCATATCGTCCCCCTGCCGGAAATTTGGGTCAATTATTCTTAAAGCACTTACCCCGTGACCAGTGAATAAAATATTTTAGTAAAACGGATCCAATTGTGATAGGTGGAAACAAGACATATCAGTTAACTTGTGATAATGTGTTTGTAGTTCAGTTACTCTGGAGGAGAGTCAATTGACACAAAACTAGCCATGGGACTGTATTTTATGCTGGTAGTGGCTGATTCTATCTGGTATTACCTTATATGAAGGGATTATATCATATTAACATGGTCCACTCGGGAAAATATCAGCTACAGGCATTTTTTTAACCAAAATCGAATGTATTTATTTAGGTTAATTTTGTGACCTGTCAAAAAGTCTAAAAAGATGCAAATAAACCTTCTAGGACATTGTCATGTAAAAGTGAAAAGTCCCCTTCATATAAAGTGTTAGAACTAGAACCGGTCCCTTCCACTTTAAAACTGTCCCGTGACAAGTTTGGAGCTAGTTTCCTTTCACCTAGGGCTCTCAACTGACGGTAACGGTAAATTCGGATAATCCGCCCAACTTTTACCAACAGGTATTTTCGGCATTGCGCACGTTGCTATGATGTCCAGTGCCAATGATCTGAAACTCTCGCGTCGAGAAACTTTTCGTTTGAAATGTGTGAAATGAAACAAAAATGCCACATATTGAAACAAACAGCTGTTTTTCTCACTAAACTGTGTCTTTTACTAGCTGTCACGTAATGAAATTACTCGCCAATTTGCAGCAAAAGTTTGTCTGTAACATTTTTGTGAGAAAAGTTCCCGCATTGAACTGTCAAAAACAAATTTAAAATGCAAAATGCAAAGAATAATTATAATAATATTTTGTTCTTGGCACATTTTTCCATTGTTTAATTATTTTGCTTTGAACATTTTTATAAAATATACGAATTTTTTCAAAGCTCGTTTGCAAACAGAAAACATTAAAGTCGCACTTTATGCTGGGAACACAACTGGGACGAACGACGAATTTTTGGCCGCAAATATTCGTCGCAAAAAATAAAAAATATTTGCGTATATGAAAATGCACGCAATCAGGGCGCCGACGAAAATTCGCCGGACGTTTCAAACTTTAAATAGATTTAATTCTAATTCCTACGCCGGCGAACGACGAACAAATCAGTACTGGGTAGCCATATTGTTTCAAAATGGTAAGTGTTTTAGTTAAAAAAATTACTTTTTACTTTAGAAATTGTAAAATTTTAACTGAATATCATATAAAATACAAATTAAAAATAAATAAACAATAAAAAAGTATTTTAGTTAAGTTGTTTTTAATGTTTTATTTGTGAGGTATTTTTTGTGTGGTATTTGTATGTCAATAATGATGAACAAAACAACCTGAAATGCTCGAAATGTGGTCACGTTTGAACCAAGACTTTTGTAATAAGTTTTAATTATTTTCGAGCATTCTTAGGTTGTAAAACAATCCATATTCGCAAAAAGCAAAATTTTCACAAAATAATAATATCAAATGACAGCTTTTTAACAGCTGACAGCCTTGCCAGACCTGCGGTTTTAAAACCACTAAATGGGTTACCCTTTATTAGTCTGTTGTATATGTATTTTGTTATTGTATTTGCAATCAATCCACTTTTATTTGCAGGTGCGAATGATATTCATGTCGTTTTCAAATGCGCAAGGCGGTTGTAAGATTTAAAAAAAGACTAATTTCCGAGACTTTTTTAAATTATTTTCTTTTAAATGTTGGCTGGGTATGTAAATACTCGTTTAAAAGCATGTGGGTATTTATGTAAATTTGTTTATCATGATTTTTTATGTTGCAAAGAAACTAAATGTTATTTGGGGTTTCTGTGAAATATTTTTTTTTTAGTTAAGACTTTGCTAATACTCTGTGGTAATAAAATTGTTGTATCTACTAAGTTTTCCTAAATAATGATTAAAGAGCTACAAAAAGAAGAATTACATTCTTAACAAATGGACAACACATGATTACCATTTTTATACATACGTTTAACCATCAGTGGTAAATGTGGGTATTTTAAGTTTGTCATTCGATGTGAAACTTTTAAAATATTTACCTTAGACCGTAAAAATGTATAAATATTCAAAGACCCCAAGTAATTCTAAGTTGATTTAGCCATGTCTGTCTGTTGAAATCAAGCCCACTTTTCAACGACTCAACTAAAAAGATCTATTTTGGTGTCAAAATGTTTTTGGTTTCCTTAAGCAGTTTGGAATTGGAATCCAGCACAACCGTTTGAATAAAAATATTTATTCGCTATGATGAGTAAAAAAAACATTGGATTGTTTCAATGTATATCGTCCACCACTTGTTGACCATTGAAAAACACTTTTTGATTTAATTAAGCTTTATGTGACCAAATATCACACCACCAAATTTCGTGAGGATCGTTTCATAATTTTGGTTCCATATAAAGCCATAAAGCCCACTCTTGAAATATTCTTAGTCTCGGTGAAGGGTATCAAAGATTCGGCACATCGAAATATATCACTTTTACTTGGTTAATATTAACTGACGAGCCACTTATGTATATAAAACGTGAGAGCAGGGCTGCCAGATTTGGCGATTTATCGTAATTTTGACGGGTTTTTGTTCCGAAATAAGCGAAGTGCCGATGTGATGATTTTTTTCTAAAAAGTGACGATTTTTTCAGTCTCCAGAGTCTGAATAAAACATAAAATTTTCTGACACGTTCGTTTTTTAGTCTTGGAATGTTAAACAGCCGTACCTTAACAAGAGCGGAAGGCGGAACGTTTTCTTTCGCTTAACTTTTACGCTGATATGCCACACCAAAGCAAGAGCGTCAACGTTGTGCCACGATCAGAAGTGATAGCTCTCAAAATGTTATTCCCATTGCAAAGCGTTGAGGCCGCTCTATTCAAAAACTGGAAACGCGTGCCGCTCTTGTTTAGGTGCAGCTGTAATATGCAAGTTTTAAGAAAATCTTTAAATGATTATTTTCAGAGTACAAAAACAACAATAGCTGCGTTCGTTTACCCCAAAATTTGTACAAATTTGTACTGGATTTTACTGATATGCATTCGCGTACACATAGATTTGTAAAATTTTCATATTACTCACCTACTGGATTTTACTGGGATTTTACTGGAAAAGTAAACGAACGCACATAATGTGACAACTACATACTACAACTACATTTAGAGTTGACAAAAAATCAACAAATTGTGGTCGGGACTGTAAGAAAAGATAAACTCACTGATTATTGTTGTTGTTTTTGTTTAAGCTGTGATATTGTTACAAGTAAAACTAAGGTTTATAATTCTTATTCGCTTAACAGTTTTATTTGTAAAATACCTTTAGCTTTTCTAAAATCTTTGGATGAAGTTTCCTGACGATCTGGCCTAAGCAGCCAGTGAAATGCGCATAGGAATAGCTTAATCCTTCAACAATAAATTTCAGTTTCTCAATAGTATGAAATGGGAATTTAGCACATTTAAAAGAAACCTTGTTAATGTTACACTTTGTTAATCTTTCGTCAAACCATCATCGAGTTAACCTTTTACGACTCTCTGTATAAATCATATTTTCAACAATTATACGGCAAACATTTCACGAGTAGTAAGATAATATCTACATCAGTCTTATACGATACTTGACATGAAAGACTCGTTAGATAATCTTTACCCACGTCTTAAACGATTCCCAAAACGATTGAAGAAGTGTCTTTCGCTGTGCTATGGAAGAATCTAACACGTGTTACAGTTTTTCCTGTGTGAGGAATCTTCTACGATTAAAAAACGCGGTCATCGGCGATCAAAAACGCTCTACATGTTTAAAAAAACTAAATTTTAAGTTGTCCGATTTTTTTTTGACGATTTTTCGAAATGTGAAAGACGATTTTTTTATTTTTTCTAAGGAAATTGACGATTTCCTCACACATTTACCTGGCAGCCCTGCGTGAGAGTAAACAGTGGGGCAGATAAAAATATTTTTAAATTAAATCTGCTATTTTTTAAAGGTCTTTAAAAATTAATTTAAAATTCATTTATTTTAAATGAAATATAAATGATCCGTTTTTTAAATAAATTTTGTTTAAAATTAATTTTCTTTTGAATTTAACTACATCAAATTTTGAGTGTATTGATTGATGTAATTTAAAAATAAAATAAATGGTATTAAGTCACTTAATTATGTCTACAAATGCTAGAATGTGCTTTGCGAGTTATGCGCGACTTAAAATTGAAATGTAATATTTTGCTATATCTTGGTCCAATTATTTTAAAACATCGAAAACAATTTGAATCTTATTATGACCAAATATATACGTAATATAACATCATAATATTATTCCCTTAATCATATTTTGTCTAAAAAGATTTTTTACGTTAAACATTGCAATTTTCCATCGGACGGAGAACAACTTACTGAAAAGCAATCTTCCATCAGAAAAGCAAGGCTTCCGGAGCATAATAATAGAGGCCTCAGCCAATAGTCAGACTCTCACCGGTAGCTACTGACTGCCGTAGCATCAGAAGAGAAAGTACTATAGTGACGCCTTCAATTTGAGAAACCTTAAAACTTCATCAGAACTCTCATTTGGATGTTTGGCGCATCACAGGTTACATTTACCTGTTATTTATCCCACTGGATGAAACATTTAGAGGTCGTAGTCCTCAACAAGCTTTTACTTTGCTCTCTGAGAGATGCAGCACATCCGCCGGGGGGAAGATTGTTGAAATATATTTTTTCTTACCAAAGAAAGCTTTAATTTGAACTCAAATCTACGAATTCATTTGGTTAGACATATTTTAGTTATGCCATTTCACAGATATCTAAAGAAGTTTTTTAATAATTCGGAAGCACATGTACCTTAATGGCACCAATAAACAAATTAATAGTATCCATTAAAGGTTTAATTGATTGAACGTTTAATTCACTTGATTACCATTTTAATTAAAAGCGATTTTATTTTTGATTAACACTTTAATTGGTGAACAATTTTGAAGAATTTTTTTTCTGTGTGTGGTAAAATTGAAATGTTAGAAAACTTTTAAAAGATACGTCAATTCAAGTTCAATTCTAAACAAAAATTCAAACTAGTAGAACATTTTCGTTGTTATGGACAAAACTTTCCGTCATATTATATTTATAAAGAGCAGAAGTGATTAAAGTCCTATTTTCAAGCACTTAAGCTATTTTGAATTATTTATTTAATAATACGTTTGCCTTACTTTACTTATCCATTATCCTTTATGTTTCTCTAACTCTGTGTTTATTTAGAACATTGATGTCTTAAACACTAAAAAAAAATATTTAGAAAACATCATAAAAATTTTTGGTAAATTTGCCAAAAATGAATCATTTGTACTTTCCTTTTTTTGGGCCAGTTTGCAAAAAAAGAAAATTGTACAACGAATTGGCAAAATGAAGTACATAAATGAATAAATGTAAATGTTTAGTATTTTATTAGGGATATTAAATATTGAGTTTCATAACAGTAAATAGTGGAAATATAGACATAAAAATAATACAATATTCTTTCATTTCGTCATTTTGACTGGATATAAATTAACTTCTTGGGGGCGGGGTTGATGTTGGCCTGTTTGAGTTTTTGGTAAACATAAATTTGTTTTTTCATTTTTTCTCTATACCTCTTGAATTAAAAGCTTAAAAATCTGTTTTATTTATCTATAAATAATTTATAGAGTTGCTCAAATATGAAATAAAGCAAATTATTTATATACAGACACAAAATAAGTTTGTCAAATAGAAAATATAAGTATTTCATAAAAAGAAATAAAATAATTAAAAAAGTATAGTCGGCCACGCTCTACCATTTAGTATCCTACACCACTGTATATACAGGCAAAATTTCGAGAGTGAACTCTATCTTGGACCCATGGGAAATCATGGACTTGCCAGAACAAAATTATTTTATGAAGTGAAGAATAATATTAGAGTCAGGGTTTAAAAAACTGCAGTCCAAACCATCAACTGTCGAACAAAAAGCGAAAATGTGGGTACAACTTTTCGCTCTTTAACTTGGTTTGACAGCGACTGCTTACATTTAATGATTCAGAAAAAAAGCAAAATTTTTTTTGGCCAATGAAAAAAGGAATACGTGGAAGAAATTGCAGTTTTTCTACTTTGACTGCAATTTTACAAACGCTGAAAAGAGTTGTTTGTTCCGAATATTATCTAGATATTAGCATCTGTAAAAGATTTGCTAGTCTTAAAGCAATTTTAAAGAGGGGGTTTTAATGGGCCCTATGACCAGCTCAGGATCTACCAGACCAAGGTTTTGACATGACAATGAACAATGTGCAAAAGTATATGTAGGAACAACTGGGACGAAACTGAAAACTAGAATAGCAGGACATAAACATGACCAAAAATATAGAAAATATAATTCAGCACATGGTACAGCTTTATCGACTCATTGCAGGGAGAACACATCCGTTTTAAACGTGGAAGGTTTTAAGAAAAGAAGGTATATGTTAGAGATGTTACAAATAAATAATGTTCAGTCTGATGAAAGGATTAATTTTAAAAAAGATACTGAAGGTTTAGCTCAGATATATAGATATTTATTGAATAAGAATAAATAGGTTGACGAAAAGGGAAATAGGTTTAGATCTTTGGTTGTTTTCTAAAATAAAGTTTAGATGGCTTAAGTTAGATTTGTAGAAATAAAATTTTTTGACGAAATAGGGAAATATTTTAAAATTGTTTTTTGTTTCCTCTTTTTAATTTTTTAATATTTTGATTTTATGAATGTTATTGTTGATTGTTTGAAAATTTATAAATTTAATTTTAATTTTTATTAATTGTCAATTTTTGTTATTTTTTATTAAATTTCAAAAATATATCCTGAAGAAGATTTCCAAAGGAAATCGAAATATTGATTAAAATAAATAAAATATTTTAAATAAAAGTGACCTTAAGCTCAAGAATTAATAAAGAATAATATTAAAAGAATATTTTGCAAAAACATGTTTTTGGAACAAACTTAATCTAAATACCAACATTATAAGATAGTTAATTGGGCCATGTGAAATTATGGAATAATTCTCTCCATTTTTAAGAGGCTTTCATTCAAATTTCGTCAAAATATCTAAAAAATTGCGATCTGTTCTTCACGCAATGGACTGACAACCAGCCAGGCAGACGGACGGACATCGTTATATCGTCTTAAAAAGTGATTCCATTCTATTTTTAGGGTAAGAAAACTATTAAAAAATTTTCACATAAAATAATTTTTGCTGTCCAATAATTGTTTAAGTAAAAAGAAAATGTAAATTTTCTTACTTAACTATACAAAATATTACATTCTTGCTTAATGCAAAACTAATTTTTTATTAAATGTACACCTAACCTTTGACCTTTTCCAAACACCAAATGTTTTCTTTTGGCTTTAAATG
Organism: Pollenia labialis; assembly: GCA_949318255.1. NCBI lineage: Eukaryota > Metazoa > Arthropoda > Insecta > Diptera > Polleniidae > Pollenia > Pollenia labialis. The sequence continues at coordinate 78,645,702 of OX439141.1, read as the reverse complement.
CTCTTTAGCTTTAGTGTTTTGGCTAAGTGCCAAAATTCGTTCCAGTTGCCAGCCTTGGTTATGAATGATATTCACCCTTATTCCATTTAGCGTCATCAATACGAAACGATAACGTCTTGTGTCGATATGCCTATGTCAATATCAAATTTTATCGAAAAGCTTCGATGTATTTTTGGAATGCCGTAGGCAACGTTAACGATGTCATCGATATAAATTGACTCTGATTTTGTCGCCAGTCTTATTGGTGTCGAAACAGTTTTATTCCTTGTTAACATTTAAATAATAATGTTGAATTGAAAAATGAAAAAAGAGCAACAAAGCTACGCGAAAATTGCAAAAATTTGCTAAATAGCGAAAATTCGCGAAAATTTTTAAAATTTCAAACTTGCCATAAAATTGATTAAAAGTCCCTAAAACTATAAGGAATAGCAAAAATTCCATAAAAATTTCTAAATTATCGGAAATTCGCGAATTTTACCCATGTGTCTGATAGACGAAACTTTTCCTGTAAGTTTTCTGATTCTTTAGAGCTTTAACGATTTTTAATAAATATTAAACTTTTCTATCATACCGCTATTAGCAAATTTTTTGCGAATTTCCGCTATTTTTGCCATTTTTATCGAATATTTGTAATTTCTTATAGTCTTAGGAATGTGTAATAATTTTATGGCTTTTTTGAAATATTGAAATAATCATTTAGAAAAATAGAAGCATTTACGGATTCGAACAATTTGTACGTAATCGTTCGAAACGATGACAGAGATTGTATTTTTTAAAAAATGGGAAATTTGATGAACATTTTTTGTTCATAATAGAGAGTGGTAGTTAAGAAAGGGATTTTTTATATACAATAAAGTATAAGAAACTTCAATTTATTCGAAACAAATATTACGAAAATTCTAATACATACACAGTAAAAATTGTTTGAATCCGTAAATGATTTCTTTCGAATCGAAAAACGCGGTAGCCCCCCAGGTCACAATTAACACTGTCGATTTATATGGGGCGAAAAGTGTATTGCATTATGGCATAAGTAATTGTGAATTTTTTAGAATAAATCAAGCTTTCCTTTTTTAGAGCACAACAATTTTAAGAAATGAACATCAAATTGCATTTTTTTTAATAATAACTGAAAACAAAACAAACCAACTGTCTAAGTTATTAGAGATGTACTCTAAAAAACGATAAACAATCGACATCGTTACACTGCTGTTATAGAATACAAGCTATGTATCGAATTGATGACGCCGTCGATGAAAATTTATGTTGATATGTAATTGATGACGACGACGACGTTTAATGGAATTAGGGTGATTGTTATCTAGTATACATAGCGCTTTAATGATATAATTACGATATCTTTTGGTTTGTTGGGTCTTGCCAGTTATAGTGACTTGGGTATTATCGCATATTGAGAGATATATGTATGTATATTTACTGAAAGCAAGGCTGCCATTGCTTCCCTAGCGGCTGTCTACACGACATCTAGGTTAACTATATAATGTATGATGTCTTTGAATGTTATTGCGACGCATATGTGGATACCAGGACATGCGAACTGTCCGAGCAACCAGATAGCAGGCGAGCTTGCCAAACGAGGTGGTCGTATGGATGACACATTCATTGATCAATTCGTTGGCCTTCAAAGGCTGACTTTAAGCCACTTATCAAGCGCGTGTCTTAAAGTATTACGCAGATGGCATGGATTTGCGAATCTGCCTGCTCCTTATTCAGGGTACTATGGCCTGGCTATGATGAACGGAGAACTAGCTCACTACTCTGGTTCCATAGGGACCAAATTAGGGCAGTGACACTGGCCTGTGGAGACTCAACATTTAATCTCAATATAATTTTTCGTTTTGATAATTTTTGGTATTGAAGAAGTCTAAAATTTAGTTTATTTTTTTATTTTAAGAACTCCCATGATAATTCTTTTAAAAATTTATTTTATAATTTAATTAACCATCCAACAAATATTCGGTTTTATATAACGCATAAATTTACTTCGTGGAACTTTTGCTTGCCACTGTTTATATTTTGGCAATAGATGGTTAGTCTTTGGGATACATTTTAAGTTATTTATTATTTCTTATTAAGAGCGTTAGAGTAGAAATAGATGTGATTGATAGATTAAAGTCGTAAACTTTAAGAATATATAATAAACTGAGAAAACCTCTGCTGAAAGTAAAAGCCACATATTTTTTTTTGTTACATTTTAAATGATATTTGTCCGATAGTTTGCACAATAAATCATATTTATTTTTTCGCAAAGCTTAACAAATATGTAATAGAGTTTATTATCTGTAAATCATAACTGAAATTTTATTTGATCCATTTATTATTGTGCTATTAAGTTTCTAATAAAACATTTAATATCTACTACTTCTTTTTTTTATTTTCCAATGATAAACAGATTTAATCTTGGTTCGTATTTTTTTTGCTGGGTCAGTAAAAAGCAAAATTAAATTTCCCTTAGGAACAAAAATTCAATTCCATTGCAAATTAAAAATTTCAATTTAATAGTGAAGCACACCTTAACGTCAAGTTTTTCCCCAACTTAATTTGACATTTCTTTGTATTAGTGTTTAAAAAATTCAGCAGCGCGTTAAGAGAGAAGTCAATGGTGACTTTACAAAGAAAATCATCTTCAGCGACGAAGCCTCAGTGCAGAATTGTCGCATTTTGGCCGATGCAGTCACAAAAAGTGACTGCTTAGTGCGGTTTATGGGCTGGCGGCGTCATCCGGCCGTACTTCTTCAAAAATAAGGTCGGCCAAGCTATTAACGTGAATGGTGTTCGCTATCGCGAGATGATAACGGACTTCTTGTAGCCAGAAATTGTGGATATGGACCTGTGGCCAACGAAACAATGGCTCTTTCTCACGAGCTATTCAATGGCCGTGTTATCTCACGTCGTGGCGATGTTAATGGATCGCAACGATCATGTGATTTGACACCGTTGGAGTTCTTTCTTTGGGGATATTTAAAGAAAAAGTGTACGTCAATCAGCCAAGAAAAATTCAAAAGTTTAATTCGACACATTAACGACATTGGTTCTCAGTTATGTCTCAGAGTCATTTAAATATGGACCATATGCCACCGAAGCCGTAACGAGCATAATTGTCATAGATCCTTCTATCATAATAAAAAATATTTAGATAATTCACTGAAAACTTTTTGTTTTAACTAGTTACAAAAAACAACGTGCGTTTACAAATTCATCAAGTAGAGGATATTTTAGTCTGTGCTTCGAAGTGTAGACAATCTTAAGAAGAAGATTGTTGCTTTGCCCAATCGGGACATATAGAAGGAGTGCTCCTTTTTTCAAGCATATGCGCACCGCGTCTTTTTTTGACGAAGCGCTTTGAATATCCAATTTTGGGCCGCTTTTTTTTGCGTTACTGACCGTATGTCACGAACAAAGTGGGACTCCACCGTACGGCACGTAGTGCCATCCTGTTGAACCAGATCTCGCCCGGATCAATGTCATCCATATTTTCTGACGAAAAATCATTACTCATGGTGGCGTGACGTTCTCCAGTGACTGTTACGCAAGCTCTGGCTTCATTTGTGAAGAAATAAGGTCCGATTGTGTCCGAACTCACATAGATTTATGTCATCGATATTTTCAAATAAAAACAAAAATTTATTGTGGTGCACCCACAGAAAAAATATGTTTAAATATGGTCACCGCCAACAAAACTATTTTTAAAGAAAATTTTAAGCATAGTATGCTTAGTTAAACCATATTAGTGTCACCGACAACCATATTATTGTTAAATAAGTTCTCCATCATAAAGCCACAACCATATTATGGTTGCCTCCGAACATGTTATTATTAATAATAACTAAAATATGTTTAACACTTATAATTGCATGGTTGGTTTTCAATAGAGATGCAAAATGGGACCAGGTTTTTTAGAAATCCAGGATTCAGGACGGGATCCCGGGACGGACCGGGATTTTTCGGGATATCATATATTAAAGTAAATTTTTAAAATTCACACGTTCATGTATAAGTATTAAAACAAATTAATTCATGAAGAAAATTAAACACTACAAAAAAAAAAACATTTTGTCGTATTCTTTTAAAGTAATATGGAAAAATGATGTATTAAAACTTATATTTTAAAAAGCTTCTGAAACAAATTAATGACGTCCGATAGTCGATACCTTATTTTATTGCAAACATATGCTGCCGACGAAAACAATTTTCGCATTCAACAATATTTACGGGCATGTTCTACAAATCGAAATGAAGTAGAATTAAAATCAAGCGAGATTTTGATTTCAATTATTGACAAAATTACTGTAGTGTTTCTTATTTTTAAGAGCTGTTCTTATAATGGGTAAACAAAGTATGAAGTATATAAAAAGCAATATTTTTATGAATTTTCTTTACAGGCTCGTGTTTAAAAGGTTTGAAATCCACTTTATTTCGATTTACAGAACATACCCGTTAATTAATTTTATCTCAAATAAAAATAACCATATACGGACAATAAATAACCATAAAGGACAAAAAAAAAGATCCGTGTCTCCCAGTTTTGCCCAAAGTCAGGCACTTTTTTTATGGGCCCTTAAAGATTTAGGCCTCGGTGTCATTTTTGCAAAAAAGTGATAATTTTCTCAGGCTCATATCTTGCAAACCGTTCAGTATTTTGATTAACCCTCTGAATTCGGGAAATTTTTCACTATTGGTGCTACCTAAACGGTGTTAAGAAACATTCCTAGGAAGTTCATAAGCTCTAAAAAGTTGTTTATTGAGATCTTAGGTACATTTTTGTAGTTGATTGTTTCCTTGCATTTTGAACGGTTTGCTACCTATGGACCTAAACATGGGAAAAAGGTAAAAAAAATCGAATCTGTTAAAGTTTTTTGCGTTTTGATCTTGAAGATGATAACATGTTCACAACTTTTGTTCTTTATGGCAAGAGCTACAACTTTGTCTCAAAGTGTAAATCAAAATTCCGGACGGTTTGCAAGATATGAGCCCGAGAAAATTATCACTTTTTTGCAAAAATTAAACCGAAGCCCCAAATCTTTAAGGGCCCCTAAATTGAAATGTGCATGACTTGGGGCAAAACTGGGAGAAACGGGTCTATTTTTTTGATCCTTTATGGTTATTTTTTTTCCGTGACTGAAAACATTACACACAGTGTAATCATTCACTTAGAAAAAAGACCACACCAAACTTTATTTTCTGATTTTGTTTTCTGTGGTACAAAATGCATTGCATGTAACATTTAATCACTTGCGACTTCTTTTTGTAACCAGTTAAAATTAGATTCATTGCCAGTATGATTTAATATAAAACAGAGTGACTCACGTTTATTTAAATATAGTTGTATTTGATAAACAAAAAAATACCACATATTTACTAAATCCAAAATCTCGAGATTTTTACATAAAAATCCCGGGATTCGAGACTTAAATTTTTTGAATAATCCCGGGATTTCGGTATTTGGGATTGCGGGATTGGCATCCCTAGTTTTCAACCATAACATGTTGCTATTAGAAAAGAGGAAAATACTATTGTTGATTTGAAAACAAATTATTGTCATATTTAACCATTATAGGTTTAGAGGTAACCATAATATGATTGTAGCTTCTTGATGGAGGACTTATTTAACCATAATATGGTTTTCGGTGACAATAATATGGTTAAACGAAACATAATATGTTTAAAATATTCTTTAAAAATTGTTTTGCTGGAGGTTACCATATGTAAACATGTTTTTTTTCTGCGTGTGCGAGCATCGCCTTGATTTTTGTAGAAAAAAGGTCCCAGCGTGAAAGCCATACTAAACGGTGCATTCATCTGGATGAAATGGAGTCTGTAAAGTCTACTGCGGTTTGCTTCATATGCGGCACATATTAACATCAAACATATTGATGACTGCTTTTCAAAGTCAATTTGGATAATTTCGTAACCTTGTTCAAGCGTTAATCTATTTATGATGATTAGCCAGAGTAATTAAAAATTTCAAAAAGTGAGAGTAGAATGACAGTTCGTTTGACAGTTTAACATTTCGTAAGAGCTGGGTGGTCTGAATTGTGGTACATATCTTAAATCTTCAAATATTCAATTTCAATATTGGTTTTTAAAGTATTAAAACTATGAACTTCCCTTTATTTAAACCTTAAAAAATTTCAGTTGATTTTAAATTTGTTTTTAGTATTAGATTAAGTATGTATTCACTTAAACAGCAACAAATTTTAGCATTAGTTATTCAACATCTTCAATAATCAAAAATGTTCAGTATATTAATAATCAAATAATTGCAAATAAATTGGTGGTCAGACTTCTAAACGTTTTTACCATCGATTTTAAATTTCCATAAATATTTAGTATTTTTAACATGAGTGAGGAGGATCGCAATCTGAAAAAGTTTTATAGTTAGCAAATGCAAAACAAGTATCGGTATTCATGATAATCGTAACTGTTGGGCGATTTACTTTAAAAGTACCTTGACGCACATACCAACGAATTAGTGCACTGTGGGTCAATTAAATATGCAAGAAACTCTAAAAAACATAAATCACAATTGACGTGGAGTCAGTGTCAATGCCAGTTTTTGTTTGAAGGGGTTTTATTAGTATAAAAAATAGATATTTTAATATGAATTTTAAATAGCACAATGAAAAACTTATGGATGTAAATTTTAATGGATTTTAATAGTTTAAAAGAATTATGCTTTGAATAAAATAAGTACGTTCAGATAAAAGCAGGTTCTATCGGAATGACATTTATTGTTAAAAGGACAGATTTAATCAAAATAGTTTTTACCATTTTTTACTAAACTTTACTGCATTTTACTAATTTGCGTTCGAGTACACAAAATACTGTAAATGAGAACACAAAATGAGAGCGTAAAGTGGCAGTTCTTGACTGAGTATTTAAAAATTTTTATTGCAGACATTTTTGCATATTAATTAGACCCCTTTCACACTCGGCAAGTTACTTGCGAAAGTCTCTTGCGCAACTCTTGGAAAGTTACATGCGCGCCTAACTTGCCGAGTCTGAAAGAGGTCTTAATTAAACTTGTTTGTGAAGCATCTATTTGGCTAAATACCAACTTTAGAAACTTTTTTTTTTGTAATGTTTTCTTTTTAGAGTTGTAAAAGTGTGTAATAATTTGGTACTTAAGTAAGTAAAGTGTTTTCTGGGTAATAATATACATATGTATGTATGACTAAAATTATTAGAAAATTTGATTTAAATAATTTAATTAATTTTAAAATTTAATGTGACTAAAATTTTGTTATACATCTAAATAACGAAAAGGCAAAAGATAAATCGAAGAAATTTCTTCTTAACAACTATTTGACATAAATTAATTAGTGATGCCAAAGTTCAACCTACAGCTGGAAGATTTCTGTGAACGAACAAAAAAAAGAAAAGCAAAAGAATTTTGAGATTCTTCAGACAATTCAATGCTACTAATGGCAGCAGAAATGAATATTAGCTAAATCCTACACTGTGCATTGCAACGTGCAGTGTCCGCTTATGGGAGGTTTCACTGTAGTTATTATTACAACTTTTTAAAAAGTTTTTTTTAAGTTTTTTTGTTTGTTTTTTGTATGTATGTACATATAAATTAATATGGGAACAACAATTTGGTTTCTCCAAAATTCTTCCAAATTATGCAAAAATTTATTATTCAACCCAAAACTTAAGAAACTTGCTCAGTTCATTTATTATAAAGACCTTTTAATTTAAATATCGTTTTTAGTAAAAATCTACAACTTTAAGTGAACAATGGAATACAAATTCAAATTAAACGAAATATTTATGTACATATGTATGTCTTTAGTAAAAAGACGTCATTGAACTGACACAAAAGCGCAGTCATTATTTGCTTAGTGTATTCTAATTTTACAAAAAACCCGAAATAAACAAAAAAAACTTTTTGCATTTATTGCTAGAAGATGTTTTATGAACAAAAACCATTTAATTTGATTATAAATGCCGCAAAAAAAATAAATACAAATAATACACATTCACAGACTTAACAACCCATCAACCAGTAAAATTACTAACAATAAAACTTGATGGCGTAAATCCTTAAAAAAAAAAGAAAAAATGCAAAATAAAATTTCAATCTACAAATGGAATTTTTTTGTAAAACTTGTTTGTATTTAAATTTATAAAATAATGGGGGTTTAATGACAATTCTACGCTGAGCTTTTTTCATTCACTCACTTACTCACCATGTAAACGTTCATGTTCCTGGCGAAATGATGCTAAACTTGGATCTTGTCTAATACGTTCCGGTAATGCACGCCATACTTGTAAGGCACCTTCTGTAACTTCACTGCAAATAGAAAATGGAAAAAGTTTGGTTACCATTAAAACAAAATTGTATGTTGTAAAAAACATTTTTCACAGTTCTCTTAAATTAAGGCAACAAGTGTTTAATATGGCACCCAAACAAAAAAAAAAAGATAAGAAAAAAAACTCAAGATTATATGGGCACATTAACACAAACATGTCTACATTTTGTCAGGTTACACCAACAAGCAATTTCTCAAAGATAAAGATGGCTCAACATAAAGTTGACTTTTAGCTGCCAACTTTTAAAATTCTTTCGTTTTACGTTTTCGATTTCCAGCACACCCCTGATCAACAACATCAGTCTTTACTATCGAAATTCATATATGCACAAGAAATGGTTTGTGGTTTTAACATAGCGATGACTATTCTAGAGGGCATGTAATGATTTTTTACATAATTTTCAACAATGAAATTTAGGAAAATTTCAGGAATGAAATAAATAATTCATTCTTTTTCGCAAATGAGGAACGAACAGGAAAAATTCTCTTCACGAAATGATTCCTTAAAACACAAGGACTTTTATATTGGTGCTGCCCTACTGGCAATTCATCCAGAACCATTCATTTACATCAGTATGTATTAAGGTCACAAATTCAAAATTTACACCTCCGTTTTCTCCCAGATTAATTTTTCCTTTATCACTCATTAAAACTATTAATACAAAACAAATAAATTACACAACAGCACTTTGATTGTTTGCTGGGTATTAGGAGGACCACACATTTCTATACGAGGTCATTAATAAGAATCGATGAATATTTTAAATAACATCATCTTCATCATTATCGTCATTATTTTATCGTGTTGTAATTGCATTTTTATTAATTGCTTATTTTTTTTTGCAATTTCTTCTATTTTTGGCGTTTTTGATGTTTCTTATGACATTTATGATCATTTTGACTACAACAACGCTATAAAATATTCTGTGAATTTTATTTTCAAGTTCATAGAGATTTTCGGACAATTCATTCATTCATATGTAGTACGTTTAATTTTAAATTTATTTGCTTCTTTTAATAAACTAATTTAATTACCATAATTAAAAACTATTTAATTTTAAAAATTGTGCTGCTGGTACAAAAAGGGTCTGGTTTTAGTTTTACTGTCAACATTAATAGAACGTACATTAGTTATAATTATAATTTTGCATTTTTTTTTTCATTAAGCGGCCCATACACTTGTAATATTATTGTATTTGATATTCGCCATATTATTTCCATTTTGTCCTACATTATGCAATAAGTCGCACAATTGTTACATTCATTCAAAAAAAAAGGAAAACATAACCCAATATTTATAGCAGGTAGCCGCGAGATTACAACAATTGTACAATAAAACAAACAACAGTGCTTTTTATTGTTGTTATGCGATACAAACTGTCAAAAAGCAAAGGGGCTGATAAGAGACAAAAAAGACAAAAGATAAAGACAAAAAACTTGTTTACTTGTTCACTATACAACATTTGACAGTTCGTATCGCAAAACAAGCAAATAAAAAATAAACAGCTGGCTTTCCGAGACTACCTGCTATAAATATAACTTGACATAACCTATAAAAAACATAAACAGCATTGTACAATGTTGCCAGCACATTTTACTTTCTTTTCGTTTTGCAATAAAAATCAAAAGTCGTTTAATTGTTGCCAATATATTGTAACATCTTCGAATATCACAAACACATTGGCGATATCATTGTACAATACGTAAAATGTAACAATTTTATTGCCAGTGTATGAGCCGCTTTGGTACTGTCGTTGTTGCTTTTAAAGCTAATTATTTGTAGGAAGTAATTATGGTTTTGGTATGGCAGTTGGTTAGAAGTCTATCAAAATATTTGGATACTTGGTTCGGTATTAGCACGGATCTAGGGTAGAGCCATGCCCACCTATGCTATTCGAGCACTGGAAAAATCCTTAGTTCGATTTGGCTGTCCCGTCTGAATTTTCATTATGTGACCTGCCCTGAACTGTAGGCAGTTTCGCCCTTGAGTAAAGTTTTATATGAGAATTGATGAAATACATAGTAAATTAAGCTGTAGTTTTCAAAAAATTAATTAACACAGTTTCGTCTAAATGTGCTAAATTCCCATTTCATACCTATCGATAAACTAAAATTTATTGTTGAAGGGGTAAGCTAAGGCGAATACAAGACATATCAATGTAGTGGTGAAAAAGTGTTTAAAGTGTAGTAACTCCGGAGAAAACGAAAGTTACTCCAGAGGTTCACTCAGAGGGACAATATCTGCGAAAGTGAATATTTTAATTGAAATTTAATGTGTCCATTTAGGTTACTTCAGTGACCTGCTACAAAGTGTCAAGAAGCTTCCAATTAACCCTCTCCTAGGACATCGACAGTTTAAAGTGACAAGTCCTCTTCACAAAAAGTGTAGAGCTAGAACTATCACGTGACAAGTTTGGTGCTAGTTCTCTTTCCGCTAAGGATACAAAAATATCGAGGTAATAAAACATGTGCATTAAAGAAATTTATTCGTAGTTTTAACATCATGTTTTTTCTGTACGCGAACTTGAGGACAAACATTGCTGGGACAGACAATTATAGTTTTGTGACTGGTAAAATGTCATCAGGGACAGACAATTATAGTTTTGTGACTGGTAAAATGTCATCAGGGACAGTGCACGTTTTTTGTTAAATGTGTTCTACAATTAAACAAGTTATCGTCCGCAATGCTCTCAAGTATAAAAGTGACCAGTTTAAAAGCTTATATCATAAAATCCTTTTCTAATAAAATACAGAAGCATTATCGTAGTGAAATAGATTAAAGGTGTTTAATTTTTCTGAATAAAACCTCTATAAAAAGGATATTTATCAAACAGTTTCCCTCAAACTTTATCTTATCATTGATTAAAACCCTGTCTTCACGTGCCATCTCTATGTTTGAAAAACAAACAATTTCGTGTGCACACATAAATTGCGCTCGTGCAGCCTGTTGTTCTGGATGTTTTGTTCTTGTTCAAACAGCGTTCGTCCAATATTTATTCGCATAACGATGTCTAACATCAATTGAAGCATAGCCACAAATAACGCTGTAAGTGACAAAATAATTATTTTTCAGGAGAACAAAAAAACGTTTTTAAAAGGAAGAATTACTTATTTAAAATTTTATTAGATTATCAATTGTAATAATAATAAAAAGATGTATAAAATTTGTATAAAGAATTTTGATTTTAAAATAATATGCAAATTTTCAGTTTATAACTTTTTTTTAGTGGAAAAACGTTTTTAATAACATCGTAATTGCGGATTTAAAAAGTTTTTCATTACGCAAGCTGCTTTTACAACGTTATTTAAATTTGCAAAACCATTAGATTGTATCATTGTTGTTTTTTTGTAACTTACAACGTTCTTTCACTGGCTGACTCTTTGTATTGCATTTTAAAGAGGTTAATGTGCATTTTGGATGATATGATGTTTGTTAATGTTAACGATAATTTACAAAAAAAAAACAGATTTTGCAAAAAGTGCCTTTTACAGCGTTATTCGCGGCTGTGCTTCAATTACATGAACCTAATTCTGGCAGTCGTGATCAAGTACTTTCTCGATTCTAAAGCAATTTTATTTTTTATTCTTTCAGTCGATACTGAACGAATCGAAATTATTTTTTCAGTGTTGTGAAACTCAAATTAATGCTTTAGAACATATAATAATTCCGATTCGTTCAGTATTGATTAAATTGCTTTCGAATCTCGAAAGTTCTCGATCACAACTGACAGAATTGGGCCCCAGTATTGTCATATAAATAAACGTAATCACGATTGTTATTGTTGCTTCTATGCTTATGGGTTGTCGTGCCATACGTGTTCCCCACATCAAACAAAAACTTGAATATCCTTAAGATTATTATGTTTGAATTATTAAAATTTTTCTCTACAAGATTAATGGCTTTAATAAAAGTATATATATAAAAGGGTTCCACTTAAGGAAAACCAAAACTACCGCTGTACTTTTTTAACTATGTATGTATACTGCAGTCCGTGTTGAGTTAACTCAATTTGCTGAGCATAATTTTGCAATATTCGGAAATTGCACAGTGTTATAGAATATAATTACTTTTCCTAATACAATATAATGGACCAATTCTAATATTTTTAATACGCTTCGTTCTTAAGCGGCCCATACACTTGCAATATTATTGTAGATGATATTCGCCAAATTATTTCCATTTTGTCCTATACTATGCAATAAGTCGCACAATGGTTTCATTCATTCAATAAAAAGGTGAACATAACCTATAGGAATACCGTAAACCGCATTGTACAATGTTGCCAACACATTTCGCTATCTTTTCGTTATGTAATAAAAATCAAAAGTCTTTTGATATAATTGTACAATAGGTAAAATTTAACAATTTTATTGCAAGTAATAATATACATTTAACATTGGCACATATTTTAGTCACATTATCGTTACAGGGTTAAAATGTTTTGATAAAGATTTAATTTAAAATTGTAATTTTGTTATAATTTATTTTAAAGCTAATTTTATGTGAATATTATTTATGCACTTGTTTATGCACATACATACATTTTTTTTCTTTAAAAATAATAAATGTATGATGTTAGATAACCTAGAAAAAAAGTTGTGTTTTAAACTCATTGACGATCTGAAAAATGCGATAAAGAAAATATTGCATAAATATCAATTAAGACAAATCTACATTTCTGTTATAAACTTTGCAAACTAAAAAGTAAGTTAGTTGCTTTAACATCATTAATTTTGAAAATCTGTTGTTGTTCTTTTATTAAAAATAGAGTTTTTCTTACCCGGGGTTACCATCTCAGGATTTCCCGAGAAATTTAATCGTTAGTTGAGAGATGTTTGGAATAATTTTTTTAATAAATCTGATGAAAACTCACATTAATATTCCAATATTTGCAATTTACTATAAAAAAATAATAATAATATTTTAATTTATCCCGCTTTGATGTTCCCGAAGGGATGGGCCTGCAGAGGCCTGAGATATCTCCCTTGGGAGGGGTTCATTTGTTATTAGTTAGAGAGCTGCTCGGACATTACCGCATCGTATTATGCGATTGTTATTGGCTCTTTTTTCCATGTTTTCAGTTACCGATCAAACGCCAAGTGATGCCAAAAATCCACAAGGTGAGTTTCGTGCTTTTTTGGCACTTGGATTGAGGCTAGGGAATATACACCCAAAGCAGCCACAACAACCATGTTAAAAAAATTACCATGGGCCAGCTATTTGGTTTACGTTTAGTACTGTACACACAGAAAAAATAGAAAATCGACTTTAATTAAACAATTCGTTTAGACAATTTAATTATTTACAGGGGTGTGCTGGAAATCGCAAACGCAAAACGCAAGAATTTGGAAGTTGTTTTTAATAAACTTTAAATCTAATTCTTATAATTTTTGGTTTAAAATCCTGTTTAAAAGGAAAATATTTGTTAAATATTTGTCAACAAATTCTTTTATTACAAAAATCTTATTTTAAAACGACTTTTAAAATTCTTGCGTTTTACGTTTGCGATTTCCAGCACACCCCTGTTAATAATTTTGCCCCTGTCAAAGAATTGTAAACAAATTTAGTCAATTAAAAAATTATTGCATACACTAAAAAATACACAACATATGCACAAACATTTAAATTTATGTGTTTTGAATAAAAAAATTGATTCCAACCAACACAAATTAATTGAAAAACTTAATTTAGACCAATTAATTATTTAATTGAACAATTTTTGGCAAACATTTTTTCTGGGCGTTGACACCATTTGGTCCATAATATCTACCCGCCTTTTGTTTTATTGTAGTTCATTTATTTCTTCCTTTTCGTTAAAATCTAAAATAAACACTTTTCTTCTTTATCGTTGCAACAGACAAAAGATTTCCGCTCTTACTGAAACTTTGCCGTGGGGTTCCTACACTACCCTTTGGGGTTTTACATTGCTCTTTCGGAATATACGCTTTGTTGTGCCGAATGGCCCAAGGGAGTGACGTAAAAAATTATCAGTTACATTTTGATTCTATTAATTCGAAATCGGATCGCAAAACACGCAAAATATGTGATGACTATGCACAAGGTTTATTAAGTACAAAGCTAGATATAAAAGTGGCTTATTTCTAAATAAAATAAAAGACAAAAATTTTTTTTTATCATTACTTTTTCTAAACAAAGGCTTTACCTTATATACGGATACCCAGGTACCCTTATCAGGCGTCTACGTATAAAAATGTTGTCAGTACGGTCATGGTTTAAAATGTCAAATAAAACAAATATTCAGTCAGTATGGCTCGTTGGCGCTCGTCATTCACCGTAACAGCAGCTCCTTGCTCATTTCAAAAGAGCGTGTAGCCGCACCAAACAGTAATTTTTAATGGAAGTTGTGGTGATTTGTTTACTACTTATGGATTGTCTTCGCTCCAAATACGACAATTTTGCTTATTGATTTAGCCATTTAACCAGAAATGAGCTTCGTAAAATGGACGAAGTGCTCTATGAGCCACACGAACAGATTTATTCTTCAAAGTAAATTTACACAATTGGGGAGCATTGTTCCAGCGTTAAACGATTCATGATGGCTTGTCAAACCTTACTGAACGGAAATTTCAACAAAGTTTGACATTCTCAGTTGTCAAACGATAGTTATCAATGTTGAAAGTTCGCTTGCAGCCTTAAAAAAACACCCGATATTCTTACTGGCTAGTACGCTTAATTCTCAAGTAGTATATAAAAAAGGAGTATATAAACTTAAAGTTATTTCAAAATGTAGAAGAAGTTATATACCCAGCGGTAACTAGAATGCGTAAAGAGGCCTAGTAGAAGGCCTTATTTAGCAGTCACAAGCCGTTCTTGCCGCATTCAATACTTATTTATTTTTTACACAGGTTGTCATTGGGAGCAAGCCCTTTCACAATGCCTTTATTATCAACTTCGATCCCTTCCCAAAGAAGGGAGTAAGGAAGGTCACTAAAAATAAAAAGTAAATGAAACTGAACAACTTCCTTTCTCCCTTCTTAAAGCAGGGTGTAGCAAATGTGTACTGAATATTATAGAAGGTCTTTTAAAAAGAAGTTTATACCTTCTAGAAGGCATACTTCTGAAGGCAGGATATTATGCGAAGTGAATCTTTTGGAAAGGACTATAGAGGCCTTCAAAAAGGCCTGCCACTTGAGGTCGTTTCAATATTTTCCGCTGGGTGAATGCTATAAGGATCAGAGAAATCAGTATAAGTGTAAAAGTTGTTAAATTCAGAGAACATTCTGGCCATATGATCAAAATTTACATAATTACACCGATAGCATTAAAGTGTTAGGTACTCCACTTAAAAGGTTAAAAAAAAGTCATCAATATCAATAGAACTTAGTATTATATGTAAAGCAAGTAAGAAAATATAGTTATTCCAGCCCTAAGCCACAGTATTCAAAGACAAATTTTCATAAGTGTACCTAATTAGTACCCCATGGGCAATCATGGACTCAGCAAAACAAAATTATGTTATCAGGCTAAGATTTATATAAGAGTTGTTTGTGCCAAATGTAATTTAGATATCTACGTTTTTATGCGATGTTGCATCTTAAAATGAGTTTTATATGGGACCAACTATTAATGTTGGATCTACCAGAACATGGCATTTATATCCATACCAAAATTAAATTAAAGGAAGTTATAGCTTTTAAAGCAATTTTTGGATGAAATATTTGTATTGAAGCTACGGTAAACATTAATAAATTCCTAATAAATGTTATCGTCCCAGAGTGGCCCTATAGACTAGCTGGTAGTAAGCTAGTCTATCAGCGACGCGGTTGCAGGTTCAATTCCCGCCAGAGACTCTGGTTTTATGCAGACATGCGTAGAGCTTCGCGGGAGAAGCTTAAGAAACTAAAAAAAAAATACCATCAAAATAAAATGATTTATGGGCATAAAGATTATATTCCGAAAAAAGTTTGTACGGGGGGTGGGCAATAAGGGAAATTACGGACCTATTTCCACGAATTTCAATGTGCTTCAATCTGCGATAATTTCATCATATTAGCTCCAAAATTGTGACCTGCACTTTGGGCAAAAGGTTTACATCATTGACAGAAAACCAGCCAGACAGTTAGATCGATAAATAAACTGGTTCTAGAGCGATCGGTATACTAAAGCCAATATTTTTATGTATTACAGTACTTCTCGTTTATAGCCACTACCGCTCATAGTAACATTAACGATAAAGTCCATTTTATCTGTTTATTTTGCCGCTATAAGTCAATTTAATATAAAGTATTAACGTTATAGTTCATTTAACGATGTAAGCACATTTGCCATATGGGCATTTCCATTTTGAAGTGTCGTGATATTTGTACCACAAAATGTTAAAAAATTAAATGAAGAAGTCAAATTTGTAAAAAAGGTTTTTATATATACAAAGTAATGAATAAGCTCTACATTCAGAAAAAAAATTACAGTAATCGAAGCTAAGGATTTGCAGATATAAGCAAAAATCTGCGCTGGCGAGACGTTAAAAAAACGGAAGTGGATTTTGACTTTCATTACAAACTGAATAAGACTGCGAGTTGAGCAAGATGTTTTGTATAAAACCTTTTTTAGTAAACTTTGGACTAATACAGATTTATTTTCCAAGCTATAAAATTTATAAATCTTTGCTCCTTTTAAGATAAATATGGGCATTTTCAGAGAAATGTCTTTTTTTTTTTAATGTAACGCCAGATTACAAATAAGGTTTTAATTTCGGACCATGTTGCTCAATCGTTATCCCTTTTGTTGCTAAATGTAGAGCTCGTTGCTCTTTACACCAAAATATGAAAAAGTAAACTGTACATATAAAATTTTTTGAGAAACAATTAAAAATACTTCTGGTGTTACGTGACAAAAAGTAGACTTTTCGCTGGAAATGCCCATATATGCCATCTATCAACAGTCATCAAAAGGAAAAGCGAAGCAAATTAATGTCCTCTTTACTCGTAAAAAACTCGTTTTTGCTTTCGGTATCAGTAATGAAATATCTTGTTATTATTTTAACTATTTTTTATACTGCACGCAAGTCTGTTGCAAAACCATAAGCCTGATGTCGGTGTAATTTATAGGAATTTTTTATTTTCTATATTCACATAACTTGATTATATTCGAATTCGGTTAAATGCCTCATAGTGTCATATATGTATGTGAATTAGCCTTATTAGCGATATAGTCCATGTTTTGTCTGCAGCTAAAGGACGTGGCTATAAGCGAAAAGTACTGTACAAACATCAGCACAAACGCATAATATCCTCTAGACCACGAGTATACAAACTTATTTCCAATTTCAAAATGATTAGAGATTTTTTATCAAAATAAATTTGTGCCAGATCTAGAAAAATAAGAAAATTACAAAATTATATTCTTATTTTTCTAAAAAGCAAAAATTACTTGATATTAAAAAAAAAATGTTCTCCGGGAATAAAATAACTCTAATTGCAAATCTCTACAATATTTGTTTTCATTATTGTTTATGCAACAAAAGTAGTTAATTAGAATTTAATATTCCATGACGAGGTAAATATTTACTACGACCAGTCGTGCTAAATATTAGAGAATAAATAGTATTTAATGTTAAATTGTTGTTCAGCTCAACAGCCTCTTCGATAAGATAACAAACATGGTCATGTGTTTCCAATACTTCAGGTTAAAATGTCAATGTTGCATACAACACGAGTTGTGGAAATAATTATGAAGCTTGAAAAAAATTTTTAATTGTTAAAAACGCGTCAAATTTATTTTAATTAATATAAATGAATAAAAACATGCAAGACTTTAATATAAATATTTTAAAGTACATAAACTTAAGTTCTGTAGATAAAAAAGGCGCGCTAAAAAACATGTAGTTCGGGCTTAATAATTAATTAAAAATAATAAAAATGTCTACGGCCTATTTCACCAAGTTCAGTTATAACTAACTATTACTTTAACTTCCAGTTAACAATATGCTTTTGACAGTTATAACCAGGGCCCGGATTTTTATGCAGTTAAAATCGCGTTTTATGCGCATAAAAAAGGCAATTAAAATAGAAATATATCCGCTAAAAGTTTTAAAAATATGCAGTTAAAATTATCTTGAATTTTTTTATTAGTGATAAAAAAAAACAAAAATAACAAGAAAAAACAAAAATAGTATGAAGAACGTTACAATTCAGTCTCACAAACGTAAATTAGACACAATAACCACAAAAGTAGAAGTTAAAATAAAGTTAAACACAAATATATAAAGAAACATTAAGCCAAACATGCAAATTAAGTCACTTGTAAAGGCCGAACTATAATATACATAAGCTGGCTTGAGGAACTGTGGGAATACATGTTAATCATAAGTGTCAAACCATAATCAACTTAAGAAAACTTTTTGTTAAATTTTTTGAAACTGGCATTTGCTGTTTATTGATTTTGTTTTTGAAAATGTCTTTAGAGAAAATAAAACGGAAGTGATAGGTGCATGATTAAATGCTGATAGTTCCTCTGTGGTATATTCATTACGCTGTTTTCGAAAACAATTTAAATTAAACATGCAAGCAGTTAAGGATTTAAAACAATAAATTTAAATCCTTAATTTTTGTTTAATCTTTACTAAGCTTGCTACGAATTTTTAAACTTAAGTTACTGTCCAAAAGATACATATTATGTATGGCAATATCAATTAACTTTAATTCACCATTGTTGAATCATTTGCAACACCTTTGAATTGGCAAAAGTTTTCAGCATAATACATAATTGCTTTTAACCACGTCCCCAATCTGGTTGTTATTGGCTGTAGAGAAAGACAATAATCCGGATAGTTCTTTTCATATGCGGCGGCACGCGGAGGTGCTTTACAAAACATTTTTCCCATAAGAAATCAATAAATAAGTATCATCAAAGTTGGCTTTTACCTCTTTTGCGTAAAGGTGCATGGCAAAATAAAGCAATTAAAACAAGTTTTTTCAAAATATGCAACAAAAATATGCAATATATGCAAAAATATGCATTCAAAGCAAAATATGCAAAAATATGCACTAACAAATCGATGCCATTTTACTGCAAATTTCTTGATTCGCAAAGATGTTTTGTGTATGGTAATCTCCGACTGACGAGAACAAATATTCATTTGCATAAAAATCCGGGCCTTGGTTATAACATATAGTTAACTAGCTGTCCCGGCAAACGGTGTTTTGCCATATAACTTATTTCGATGAAAAAAACAATAGCTTTTTATTTCTTTATTTCTGTTCGTTACATATTCAAAAGTTAAACACAAAACAAAGGGATGTATCGTTTATCCTGAAGTATGAAAATCAAACAGAGATAATCAATTTTTAAAACGAAGAGCAATTGCGTGCACGATATTTTTTGTCAGTCCGTCAGTCAAATAAGCTTGATGGCTTGCCGATGCGAGAACATGCCACGTACATATTATTGTCCGTGCATGGTGTGTCCAAATATAAGCCGCAAACAGACATCGTTAGGCTTTGCGACTTATTCACTGTTATTGCAAATACCAATTCAATAGGAAATTGAACTCGTTTGAATTCAATTGGAACGTCTGTGGGAATCATCGGAGTTCGTAGCAGAAAAACATTTTCGTCTCGAAATGTAAAATTCAAAATGGTAGCTTTTGTTTGTTTGATCAATATTTTAACGACCAATCGTGTGCTATTGCGCAACCGTGGTTGGTTCATATTCCGAAGTAGAATAACCGGAGAAAAAATTTTGTCAAAAAAATACATACATAAAATTTTCAAGAAAGTCGGTTAATTAAGAGGGTTTAGGAGGGGGTGCTTTTACCCTTTTTGCTGTATTTTACGCCGTAAATGTTAAAATGTATGGTCTTAAGTTCTTTCAAGACTTGACATTATCTTCGGATGATTAATTTAGAACACATGGGTAGAGGGAGGTTTCACCCCTTTTGCCCTCTTTGACGCCCTAATTGTTGGAGTTTCCAAAAATGTATATCTTAAAGTTCCTTTAGATATTACAGTGTCTGCATGCCAAATTTTAAGAAAAAGGTTTGATTAGTTAAAAAGGTAAGGGTAGGGGAGCTTTTCGTCCTCTTGCCCTATTTCACGCCCTAAATAATGAAATTATAAGCTATAGTTCCTTCAGATGTTACACTAATTGTCTGCCAAATTTCAAGATAATCCGTTGATTAGTTAAGAAGATTAAGGGAGGGGGGATTTTACCCGTTGTGTTTTGTCCTATTTTACGCCCTCTGTTGATATGAAATATACTTTCCGAATGTCATTGTACACATAAGACATTACGATACATTATTTTATAATTTGTTTTTGTTTTAAATGTAATTTAAGCGAACGAAGTCTTCATTCGTTATCGACGAACAGGCCCTTAATTTGCGGTTTAAGAATTTAGAATTCTGTTTTTGTTTGCCAGATTGTTTTTTCAAAAATCATCGGTATGAGTCTTTTTTGAGTTCTTTTGGTGATTAAAAACTGATTAATTACTTAAACTTTTAAAAACCGCCACAAAACCGATTCGCGCTAATGATTTAAAAGTGTTTGATTTAAAATTCAATATTAAAACTTATAAAAAAAGTGGAAAATGTCTCTTAACTAATATAAAAAGAAACCATAAATGACTCTTCAAGAAGAGTAGCGGGTAGGGTACAATTTTCTCACGACAAAAGTATCATTTATGATCAGAAAATAAGAGCATATTCAGGTATTTAATTCGCGCTGAAAAGTTAAAAAATGACTCGAATATGATTAAACGTTTTAAAAAATACTAGCTGGGGCATAAATATGAATATATGTTTGTATGGATGTATGTAAGAAGTCGGGCCTCAGTTATTTTAAACATAAAATACACTTTATCGATTAAATAAGCACAACAAAGTTAATTATTGTCGCTAAAAGTAACGACAAAAAAAATTGCATAAAGTAATAGCTGACTTCAAACGTTAAAATATTTACTGAATAGCATATTCGATAAATTTTCGTTATATTTATTTTAACGATACGATTATCGTTTTAAAAGATGGTGAATCTCACTACAGGATTTTGAGAAAAATTAAAAACCTAACAAATATAAAAAAAATCAAACAATTTCAATTGCACCACTTTTATTAGAAATTGAGAAAATTCCAAATGAAAAAGAGAATGTTAATTCGAATTTGAGGAAATTCCAAATTAAATTGAGAAAATTTCAAATAAAATTGGGAAATTTTAATTTCAAATTGATAAAATTTTATATAATTTTTATTTTATTCATATTCATTTGGAGTTTTCTCAATTTCATCTGGAATTTTCTCATTTTTTATCAGGGTGCAGTTAAACAATTTTTTTTAAAACAGATTAACGATTAATAATATGGATTCAAAACAGGGCTGCTAGACTTGGGGATTTATCCCAAAAGTTAGGGATTTCATGCCGGAAAAAGGACAGCGAAAGTCATTTGGGGATTGGGAATTTTTTGGGGATTCAAACAAAATTGGGAACTTTTTTTTGGGGATTTTACACATTTTTATTAGTGGTATTCTCACCGAACTTGTTAATTTGTTACTCGGTAGTTTGTTAATTTGTTAAAGTTACCAACTGTGAAGAACCCCCTTTTTAAAACTTTGTTAGTCTGGTAACTTTCGTAGTAAAACAGCTGATTTATTGTTCCGCCACAATTTCTTATTCTGGAAAAATTAAACATGCCACGAGAAAGTGTAAAAAAACAATTATAAGCCATTTAATTACTCATGTTTTGACACAAATAACGTTTGCTGACGGTAAGTAGACAAGATTTATCGAAGTTTAAGAGTTTAATTACAAATAATTTATTAATGCAGAAGTTTTCCACAATGATGAAGATAAAACCGAAAATGTATCACAAATGACTTTTTTATTATATTTATTTAGAAACTGCAACAGCTGATTGTGAGTTACCAACTAACAATTATTTTATAAGGGGTGCCGTGTCGTTAATTTGTTAAATATTAATCCGGTAGCGCGTTAATATACAAAAACAAAATGCGTGTAAAATAGTAACGATTAACGACTAACAAACTAACAAGCTCGGTGTGAATACCACTATTATATTTTCCTAATTTTATTATTTAGGCTTAATTTTCTTTGTTTCGTATAAAAAATATGAAAAAGTAGTAAAAGTGTTATCTTACTCTTATCAACAACTAATGAAATGTAAAGGGTATTAATTAAGATCACAATTTTTGTTAAGTGTGTAAAACGTACTTAATAAATTTATGTTGTTATTCTCGAGTAAGTGTTTTAAAAAAAGAAGAATTTAAAATAAGAATCTAAAGGTGTCGGTAAGCGGTCAAAATGCTTGGCATCACGTCGAATTAACTCGGTAATATTCGCCTTCATATCAAAATTTTTTGATTTTCCATCCAGCATCGTTGGTGTCACACATACAAACAAATTTAGACTAATACTAATGAGAAATGCTTGACTGTGTACAGACCCCTTAAAACCGTTGACAACAGATAAAATGTTTAATTTTTTAAAGAAAATTTTCAGGCAAATATGTCTTCCCCAAAAATAAGTAAATATTAAGGACAATATAATAAAGTTTGGCAAAAGGAATGCTGGGCTATTGATAAGTGCAAATGATGCATCGAAGTATTAAATAAATAACGGATATATGCATTTTTATTGTTGATTTTTAGGATGGCTAAAACCGATTGAACAAGCTCCTAATTCTAATTCTTATAAATTAGCTCATTCGTCTTCACAAACACCATATTGCTTGTAACTCCCTACTGGAATCGCATAAAAATGATTTTAAAAAAACATTCCAAAACCAGCCGCTACAAACAAAATAAAATAATTCTTTTTACTAAAAATTTGTGTTTCGGGATTTTTAGGGATTCCTTATTAGTATTTTTCTCACTATTTTTGAAAAAAAAATATAATTTGGTCAGAAAAAAAAAATTATTACTTTTTTTTTAATATGGGCATTTCCAGCGAAAAGTCTACTTTTTGTCACGTAACGCCAGAAGTATTTTAAATTGTTTCTCAAAAAATTTTATATGTATTGTTTACTTTTTTATATTTTGGTGCAAAGCGCAACAAGCTCTACATTAAGTAACAAAAGGGATAACGATTGAACAACATGGTCCGAAAATACAACCTTATTTGCAATCTGGCGTTACATTAAAAAAAGTAGAGTTTTAGCTGAAAATTCCCATATTTACCTTAAAACGAGCAAAGATTTTTAAATGGTGTAGCTTGAAAAATAAATCTGTATTAGTTCAAAGTTAATTAAAAAAAATTTTATACAAAACATCTGGCTCAATTCGCAGTATTTTTCAGTTTTGTAATGCAATCAAAACCCACTTCCGTTTTTTTAACGTCAAGCCAGGGCAGATTTTTGCTTATATCTGCAAATCCTTAGCGTCGATTACTGTAATTTTTTTTCTGAATGTAGAGCTACTTCATTACTTTGTATATATAAAAACCCTTTTTACAAATTTGACTTCGTCATTTAATTTTTTTCCATTTTGTGCTACAAATATAACGACACGTCAAAATGGAAATGCCCATATGTGGATTTTTTTTGAATTTTTTGGTGACTAGGAAAAAAGTACCTGGCAGCCCTGATTCATAATACAAACTGTCTACAACAACAACACTTCTTTAACAACATAACTTGTTGTTCTTATTGTGGCTGCAAAATTGTATGTAACATTTTTGCTCTGTTAAATGAAATGGCATTGAAAAAGGTTTATTTTATTGAACAAAGATTTTTTACTCCTGAATTTTTACACTGAAACAAAAAGTAATGTGAAATTTGCTTTGGTGCCACCAAAAGTTAAAAAACCGCTCCGAAATTAAAAAAACAGCGCACCACGCACCCAAAATGGTGCGAAACGAACTGAGTTGACAACGCTGATTGTGGTGTAGAATTTCATATGGCCGGCAAAGAAGACAGTTTTGTTCTTTAATTTCTTTACATTTTTTACAGTTTTAGGGCATATTTTAAAATTGTTATTGTATATTAAATGCGCATATGGCACTTTTTTAGAGCATATTCTCGGTTTCCCTGTTGATGAACCACTAACTTTATTTTCAAAATTTTGTATTGATTTCCAAAAGGTTATTTCTTAAAAACATCAAGAAGAATGAAATTAGTAAACTGTTAAATGTTGTTAAATCTAGCTAAAGTTAACTAAGACGGAACAAACGTTTAACAAAAATAGTGCCTACTAATGGGGTGTCAAATATTTGCTAGGTGTGAGCATAGTTTTAGTTAATCATGCAATCAATTACTATTTTACACCGGTAAAAGGCATTTAAGCAAAAATGTGAACAAATTTGACTTGTTTAATTCAAACTAAAATAAAAAAAGCCGTTTTATAGTTTTTTTTTTTTTTTTAATTTCAAGTATCAGTTTAGCAAATAATACATCATTATGTTTGTTGCTCAAGAGTGTGTTAGAAAATGTGTGTTTAAATTAGAATTCATTTAATAAATAATAAAACATTCATTAAATTACACTTGGAGACAGACAAGTAAAATCAAATGACAACCCGACAAACAAAACACTTCTGTACATATTTATATGAATATATTTTTCTGATTAGATAAATAAAGAAGGAATTATAGAAATTTTAGAGTCATGAACATCATTATCATCATCATCGCAACCATCATGTTTATGTGTTATAATTAAGTTTCATTGGCAAAACACCGACATACATACATAAGTACATACAATTTTATAACAGAGTTTTCTTAAATATTTAAAATATTTTTATTTCTCTATTTGTGTTAAATTTCATTCTTTAGTTTTCGCCGCCAATTTAAACAGTTGCAGTCAAAATTAAATGACTACAAAAACAATCTGTTACATTTATACCCTGTTCAGCCGTCCCACCAACACCGCCTTCTATTTCTGGTTATGTTTTCTATCCCACTACTGAGAGATAGTTTTTCCCAGCTCATGTTTTTAGTTGTGATTTTTTATTTGATTTTGTGGTCGGTATTGTGTTCAACTAAGTGTTTGTTGTACGTGATTTTTTGCTTGAAAATAATAAAAAAGTTTTTCAATATTTCAATTTGTTGTTGTTGTTGTAGCTGTAGCTGTAGTTTTAGTTTTTTAATAAAAAATAGAAAACATAAAAAACTTTAAAATATGCCTTGGCTTAGGCATGCAGCTCATTGAAAGAATTATTTCACAAAAGTCGGGTAAATAATTTGTATCCGTGAAAGGAATTCCCTTCATCTTTTTTTTTCTCATTATTTATTTATTGAATCTTTATATATTTAATATTAACTAACAATAAATAATCAAATCTTATCCTAATACTTTATTTACGTCCTGGCAGTGCCATACAAAAATTTTCTTCGTCACGGTTTCAGTTCACATTTTATCGCTCATCTAATTGGGTAAGTGCTGCAGTGTCCCTTCTTCTTAAACGAGTGTGGCCGCCATGATTTAAAATATTTCAAACTAGTGGATTTGGGTGTTGTTCAAGCCTTTTCAAATATTTTACCGCATATTTTGTAATCATAGTTATACTAATGGCACATTGAGATCCTTGTGAATGTTTTAGTTTTTAACGTACCAGGGTGCGGCTGTGATTATTCGAAGAAGTTTATTTTGGCGCCTTTGAATTTGTTCGATATTAGAGGCCGAGGCAGTGTCCCATAGGTAAATACTGTAGCACCAGATAGGCTTTAAGATAGCGTTGTAAAGTAGAAGCTTGCAATCGAGACTAAGGACAGAATTTCTTCCAATAAGCCAATGGATTTGAATGGCTTTCAGTTTCATTTGAGTTAATTTTGCCTCTATATGGCATTTCCACGTTAATCGCCGATCCAGATATATACCGAGATATTTTACATGCGTATGTTGAGGAATTATTTGATTATTGATTGTAATAGGGGGGCAAGATT
The DNA here is from genome assembly GCA_949318255.1 of Pollenia labialis. NCBI lineage: Eukaryota > Metazoa > Arthropoda > Insecta > Diptera > Polleniidae > Pollenia > Pollenia labialis. The sequence goes on along the minus strand of OX439141.1, from coordinate 78,619,513 downwards.
CCCGGCTCAAGGTGTTAAAGTTTAAGTCACAAATAGCCTTTTCGATATCTCTAATTTCAAATCTTATGGGAATAGCTGCTCTTGCAGCAACAGATGGTAACTCGACCGCAATATCGTGAGATATATCTGGTGTAAATACTTTTTTCAAGTGGCTCACAAAAAGATTTCCTTTTTTAATATCGTTTCTTGCCAAACTACCATTCAAGTTTTTTAATGGTGGCTTTGATATAACTGGCCTTTGTAGATTTCTAGCTGCACGCCATAATGAGTAGTCTGATTGTGGAGTTGCATCAAGTTCCTTAAGATATTTTTCTAGAGAAGCCGTTTTCTGAGTCTGCAGTAACTTTCTTAGCCTTTTTGTGCACTCTTTTAATAAATTCTTAAGTTGCGGAATATCTGTTAAGTTGCCAATCTCTTCGAACTCTCCTTTTTCCAGTCAAGAGCCGCTCGACACCTGTGGAATATATTTTTATATTTTTTTGGGGCCAATACTGGAATGTTGAGCAGATAGTTTTAGATAACTGTCAAAATTAACAATAGAGCGATCTTCATTCTGCGGTGTACCCTTCATGTAGTTACATTTATATTCCTTTCAATAATAAAAAAAGGCGAAAAGTGGAAGTAAAAATATCCTTAGTTCTCAATTCCTTGTTTACACTCCACCAAACACACTGCGAAATAAGTCAAATCCAAAAATCGTTTCTTCTAAACTTATAATAATCTGAACCACAATAAATTTATGGTTAGGAACTCAACTGGGACGAACGACGAATTTTTGACCGCAAATATTCGTCGCCAAAAGTAAAACATATTTCTGCCTTGTTCTTCAAATTGAATTCGAGTGAAATAAATAGAAATCGAACAAATTTCCAACACGATCCTGTTTTAGCGGCTTTAAAAATATTTCGTTTTATAAACGTCATACTTTGAGAAACACTTATATTTTTCAGAATTACTCTAAAAATCATAAAAAATTACGGTAATTAAAAAAAATTTACCTGAAAATTTCCCTCGATTTAAATTTTACTCGATTTCGATTTCCAGAAATAAACACAATCATAGTGTAGGCCTAACAAGTTTAGAGGCAACCATAATATGGTTGTGGCTTCTTGGTGGTGGACTAATTTAACCATAATATGGTTGTCGGTGACAATAATTTTCTTAAAAAATAGTTTTGTTGGAGGTGACCATATATAAAATTTTTTTTCTCTGCGTGATTTTATCAACTGTTTTGTTGTTAAATACGATTATAATTGCCAAAAGAACCATCTCAATAAAAATGGAGCTTCAAACGAGGCAGGCTTGTAAGGGAGAAATGAACTTAAGCCTGATTAAAAATATTAAAAACTTGGAATAAAAACCATAAATAGTTCAACAAAATAACCACAATTCTAATTATTGAGAAATTAAAAAGTTTGATGAGCATCTCGCTCACGGAAGACATCAATTTTGTATGGCGAGTTACACACAAAAACCGCTTTAATACATACACAAACACATACACAAACTGCCCAGCAAAAGCTGATGCTTGCTCGGAAGCAGTAATGTAAGGGAGAATTCAGAGTAAAGCGCTTATACTTCTAAGAAATATAACATAATTTTTGTTTGGAATTTCTCGCGTAGAAACTCTGCTTTAGAGATCTGAAGAACGCTTTTTTCACGCTTTTAAAACTGACATGATTTACGTGTTTTAAGTAAGTGAACAAATTAACATTGAAAAAATTGTTATTTCAGCGCTTGCAAATTATTTTTTTGATCTAAAATATTTTTTTTGGAATAAAAGGGTTGTAGTTTTATAATAATTATGCATGTATATATTTTGTAAAATTATGGCAAGCCATTTACGCTTGGAACTTTTGCGATTTTTCAAAATTATGTTAAAAACGTACACGAAAATAAAAATATCAGCGGAGTTCAATATTAGTCTTGCAATAAAGGGTTGAAACATTTAAATCATATACGTAAAACCATATTGAACTTAAGGAACCTTTTTGTAAAGTTTTGTGAAACTGTCATTTGCTAAAGCACATTTCGTACGAAATAAATGTTTTTATACCCTCCACCAGTTTGTCATACCCTGTGAAACTTTATTATTATTCATCTAAGATCCCAAAAAGTATATATATTCTGGCTCCTTGAGAAATTCTAAGTCGATTTAGCCATGTTCATCTGTCTGTCCGTCTGTTGAAAACACGATCAAAAGAAATGATCAAACTTGGTGTTAAATTTCTTGTAGTTATCCTAAGCAGTTTGGGATTGAAATCCGGCAAAATCGGTTCAGAGCTATGAATCTAAATGTGGAACCACCACACTGAAAAATTGATTATTTTGTTATAAAAACTAACATTAATAGTGCAACAATGCACGGAATTATATAAGATTTCGCAAAAGTTCGTTTTATTCGATTTGAAATCACACTGTTAAATTTCGTGAGCTCGGTCCATAATTCACCCAAGGCCCCATATAAACCCTACTCTCGGAAAACAGCTAAGTACGCTTAAAATCGTAACAATTAATGCTATCATAATACAATTTGGTACGTCACAGGTTTATAGGACTAGAAATGACACTAAACTATTTCGTGATGATCGGTCCATAATTTACTATATTCTCCATATAAAGCCTACTCTAGTAAATGAAACCATAGCAATATAACTTCTTCCAATTAAGCTTCATATGGCCAGAAAAAATTTGTTAATTTGTGATATACGGTCCATAATTTACCAGAAATCACTCTACAGAATTTTGGGATGATTTTTCCATAATTTACCACGGGTCCAATATAAATTACCCTCCTGAAAATCATTTAAGATCGGCTTAAACTGTTACGAATCATGATATTTTACTGAAGCTTGTTTAAAATTCTAAAAAAAAGCATAAAAATTCTGACTTTCGGTAAATTATTTAATAAAGGTCTAAACCGAACCCAATTTTTTATGTCTATTTTTATTAAGAAAAATTATTAATGAATAGATATAATGTAGATATCACTCCTGAAATAATTGAACTGTCGGTGGAGGGCATCAAAAATTCGTCACAGCGGAATATAGTACTCCCTTGCTTATTTTGTTTTCTTTTTAAATGCATTTAAGACGCCTTTCGTTAATTTTGACAGTAGCTTAAGCTTGTTGTTTTGGTTAGGCCTTCAAATCCCATTATTACCATGCCAAAATTCCTTTTTATTATAAAGAACAACAATTTATTTTAAAAAAACACCTTAAAGAAAAAAAAAATTAAATCACAAAATATGTATATAAAAAAAAATTGGCACTCTTATTGTATTATACTGATGCTTATAACTTTTTTAACTTTCGAAATTTGAACTTTCCCAATAACACATGGTTCTATCTACAAAAGTTTTTTCCGAACCATGTTGTCCCAAATTCATGTTTTCCTCATCGTTGAGCATCAGAGTTCTATCAGTTTTTTGAGACTCAATTTGTACAAAATCTAATAAAGTAGCTTGGATATTTTTTTATAATAATAATATTTCCAGCCTAAATTGGATTTATTCAAAAACTGTTTTTAATTTTATTGGCAACGGACTAAGTATGGTTTATATAACCATATAATTGTCACCTACAATCATATTATGGTTTCCTCCGAACATGTTATGGGAAGAAATAACTAAAACATGTTTAACACTTATTATAGCATGGTTGGTTTTCAACCATAGCATGTTGCTCTTGGAAAAGAGGAAAATACAATTGTTAATTTTAAAACAAATTATTGTTATATTTAACCATAATATGTTTAGAGGCAAACATAATATGGTTGTGGCTTCTTGATGGGGGACCAATTCAACCGTAATATGTTTGTAGGTGACAATTATATGGTTATATTAATCATAATATGTTTAAAATTTTCTTTAAAAAAAGTTTTGTTGGTGATGGCCATATTTAAACATGTTTTTCTCTGCGTGTGGCTAACGAAAGTTTCCCTGCACAATCAGCCTTCTACCCGCCTTAAGGCCGAAGGTCGGCTATGCAGAACAGTTTTAGTTAGCGAAGCCGGTGCTTGTTATACTAAGAGGAAAAAATACTTGCGCCTAGCTGTAGTTAGCTAGTCGGAATTTGGAAATTCGGGATTATGGGTTCAGGATTTAAAGTTCAATTAATAAAATTTTGAATGTAAAAATTGGGTGATTTTTAATTTTTTTTTTGGCCTTTTGTTAACCATACTTCGCTATAATTTCGGTTTTTATTCTTTGGACTGTTTTTCGTTTACGCTGACCAATTTTTCGTTTGGGTGGTTTTTCATTTATTTCTTTTGGGGAATTTGGCTGGCAGTCGCTACAATGTCGTGTACTGTATTGGTAGGTCCAGAATAGATGAAGATATCTTAATAATGTTCGGCCCAAAGAATTTTTTGATGAATCCTAAGCTCATAACATAGTTTTGATCTGGTGGGTCCAGGATTGGCCATGGGTCCCAAATAGGGTACACTCCCAAACTAATTATCTGGTGTGGGTTATCGCATGGTCGCGCTTTACCGACCAAACGTTCATACTCGTTTCTTATGGAGAAATTGTTCCTATTACAAACATAAAACATCTAAGTGACCCTAATTTAAATAGTTTGGATCAAAAATTATTTGCATACAATCAAAATTAAGTTGATTAAGCAATACACTCCTTTACAAATCGTATACCACTATCATAGAATCATTTTTCCTCTTATACTTTCCTAACTCTTCGTACATTTTGTGTTTCTAAAAGCTGAATTGAAATCAGTTTCTTTTGACTTTGTTGGCAATTTGTGGCAATAAAACTGGAAAGAAATGCATTCATATTTAATAGTTTTTTTTATGTTTTAAATAAGGAAGTTTAAAACAAAACTATAAGCAGTTATGGTCCATTGTATAAGAGTATTTAAGTATAATTTTAATAAATAAACTTTTAAGTGCAATTTATTATTGTTATTTTTTAAGGGTTTTCTTTACGTTATTAAGAATTATGGATCAGAGAAATTTTAAGATAATTATGGGATTTCCGTTTATATGTCCGGCTGTATAAGCAACTTTTTGCAATGACAAGCCATGTTTATGTGCCAATTACATTACACTAGTCGGCATAAGTATTTTGACGAAATAAAAATCGTGCATTTATAGGTTTGACTTTGTTTACATCTCTTTGAGTTTCTATAAAATAATATTTGTTTACTTATTTTTAAGTTTGTATAAGTTATAAATAATAAAAAAAAAAATAAACAAGAATTTTTAACAAAGCCGCTTAAAATTTAAACGTAAAAATACACGATTTTTATTTCGTCAAAATACTTATGCCGACTAGTGTATCAATGTAAAATTGTTATAATTTGTGTACGAATATTAAAATCAAGATACTAAAGTTATTATAATAGTCTAGAATCGAAAAGTTTCTTACGAATTAAATTATTTTTTTTTAAGGAATTGATATCTTTTAATGATTTTTTCAATATGAGCAGTTTTTTCTATTTTTTTAATTTAAATATAGAATTAAATAAAAGTTTATTATAAAAATTAGTTTATAACATGGTTATACAAAAGTTACTGCCTGTCTATACCTGCAGTAGATGTCAAAATTATGTTATATTTAATGTAGACAGCACTTTTTTGTACATATTTATTGCCGGAAATTTATGTTGCAATAATTAATTGTTAGTCCATTTTCGTTGACAATTATTGCTAACATAAAACGTCAAATTTGGTTGTCAATTGAAAAAAAGAAGCCAAAACGATATAAAAAATAAAAGCAAATTGCATCGGAAAGAAACTAAATTTGTGAAATGGTAGCAAATTATAATTGAAGTAAAATAATTAAATAAACACTAAAAAAAATTGCAAAAATTATTTTTATTAATATATTTTTTTTTCTTATTTGACCTTTATTATTTAATTTTAATTAAATAAAAAAAATAATAAAAATAAAGTCGAAAAAGAAAGCATCTACATTTATAAATATAAAATTTCGGGCGGTATCTCTGCGCTACCATTGCGGAATAAGCAGGAGGCATAGTTACGGCAACAAATACAACATTACAACAAAAATGGAAATTATATCCCAGCTTACGTCAAAAAATACTTTACACAAAAATCAAAGCGTGCCGCTGACCGTGATGAAATAAATAAATGTTTAGCCAATTTGTATTTAATTATGGTCAATATCTTATTTATTCTTATATAAAATTATCAAAAAGTTTAATAAAATACAATAATCACAGCACAAAACGTAGACTTTTTGTAAACACAAACAAAACTTTGAAAAAAGATTAGACAAACAATATGTGCGTTCGTTTACTTTTCCAGTAAAACCCCAGTAAAATCCAGTAGGTGATTAATATGAGAATTTTACAAATTTATGTGTACGCGAACGCATTTCAGTTAAATCCAGTACAAATTTGTACAAATTTTGGGGTAAACGATCGCAGCTAATGCAAGAGCGAAAAATCGTCATCTGGCGTAGTGCTGCCACCTTTATTATTTCACCATGATTTATACTAATTTAAATAACATATAGTGAGTTTTAGCCATAATAAAATTATTTTCATGAGGGGAATACATATTGGACCCATTTAGACCAAATTGCAATGTGTAAGTAAAATTTGTTTAAACGTTTTTCACGTTTTAAAGTGCTTTTTAGAAAACTGCTTTTTTTGGAACTTATGGTAAATTATGGACCGATTTTTACAAAATTGCACAGTGTTATTTCTGACCATATGAACCTGAATTGGAACAAATTTAACCACAATATCTAGATTTGCTATGATTTTATTCGTATTTAAATGTCTATTACCGAAATTTGGTAGTGTGTTTTTTAGTGCTATGAAACTCTGATCCACCATCAGAAATAAATTTCAGTGTTTTTTTTATCAAGAATAAAAATTGGGTATTAAGCACGTTAAACATAATCTTTTAAATTAAAAATTTTTGTATTCCCACAAAATTACTTTGATAAAAATTTATACCTTAAACTAAATCTGGCTTGTGACCAGTGTTCGAAAATAAGCAGAACATTATTTACCGTTCGGTTCAAATACCCAGGAACGAAATCTATTTTTTTAGTGTTTTTGTGTAGACGAACACAACCCTTAATACCGTTCGTAACAATTTTCAAGAAAAAGACGAACATTATATAGTGTTCTGTTCTTCGTTAAAAACCAGAACAATTGAAGTGGTACTGCTTATTTTGTGTAAAATCATTTTGCTGGCTTTTTTTTCGTATGCTTTTTTTGTTTTTGTAAAAAATATTTGGTTTTTTAACCAGCCAAATTAATGAGCCGAACCGAACACAATGAAGTTTGTGGATTTAAAAGAACCGAATGTAATTTAATGTCCTCATCTTTTGTTGAGTTTGATAAAAACATTATTATTTTTGTGTTCGAAAGATGACTAACCGGAAAACGTTATATTTTAATGTTTAGCAACACAAACACTATAAGCGTTTGTGTCTTCCACAAATTTACCGAACCGATCACGAAGGAGCGATATTTAGTGTTTATTTTGTTTTTAAACCGAAAAAAAATAAAAATACTGTATTATGGTTTACGAAAATGATTGAAAAAATGCATTTGAACAAGTAAAAGCAAAACATTAATGAAAATGTTAGTGCTTTTTTGTATGTTAAAAGAAGAGCTAAGTGTCAGCAGAAAATAGTCCTCAAAACCAGGAACACCCCATACAAAAATCAGGTTTGAAGAGTTTTGAGCCTGCTCCTTTTGGAGCAAATTTTGTGCTGGGTAGACCGACAGCTCGACCTCTCCATGTTTTTTAAATAGAACCACAAGGTGAGCTAGTGCAAAAGCTCCGCCTCTCCGAAGAATCTTACTGATTTTAATGGAATTATAGATTGATTCGCAATTGTATAGACACTTAAACTATCGATTTTTTTCAAAAATGTGGCTACAAGAAGGGAGAATGTCGTAGTTTAATCAATATACCAATATAATGAGATGATTTATAAGCACAAGGACCTTAATCAGGAAGAATAGGGGCTATGTAAAATTATGGACCGATTCCCCCATTTTCGATAGGCTTGGTCCTTGTGCCAGTTAGAATGTACCATGTACCAAAGTTCACCAAATTATCTCAAAAAAAGCGACCTGTACTTTCGTGCAAGGTTTAAATCCATTTACTTCCAGGTGGGTCTAAGACAATTATTTAAGGGGTGTTACAAACATCAGCACAAATGCTTCATACACTTTCCACTATTGTGGTGTGGGTATGAAAAACATTTACATTATTGAATATAAATTTATGGAGAGGAGATCAAAATACAATAAAATTTTAACGAAGATGTTGTGTGTTTTTTTGTTCTTTGTTAGAATTTTATCACAGAAAAGTTTGCCTCTATTTAGGATTTATTACTGCAACAAGATCTGTTATCGAGCCTCCGTGTGCATTGTACGTGTATATAAACACTGAAATCCTTCCGTCTAGTTATAACGCATCTAACTGTAGAAGTTGGCTTTTAAAGGGTTAATTTTTCATTTTGCTTTAATAAACACTTTCCATTTACATGTTTTTTTTCATTCTAAGAATTTCTGAATGAATGTAAAAAATGTCCAGCAAAAGTGCAAATAAAACAAGTAAAAACAAGTTGTTAAAAAAATAATTAAGCAAACCTGAACCAAACGTGACTTAAGTTTAAAAACATTTCTTTATTGCAAAGGTAGGTACTTATAATGCAATTAAAATGATTCGTTGAAAAGAAAATACAATATAATTACAAAACAATAAAAAAAAAACAGTAACATACTCATCATCAAGACGATCGGGTCCATTTAAAGGTGGACTTATACTAAAGCGATGAGTCATGCTGAAGACTGGTTTCTTTTTTTTAATTATTCTTTGAAATTTAATTTTTTAAAAATTTTCAAATATTGACATATTACTAAAGCACGATCACAGGATACTAATATAACACTGTTCTTTTTTTTAACCGAAAAACTTGATTGCTTTTTTATAATTTTCACTGCCGGGAGTGCGGAACAGACTATTCAAGTCTTTGATCGATTTATACACCACTTCTTAAGATATTAACACTTTTATTTTTTTTTTAAATAATTAGTTGAATGGAACTTAAAAAATATTTGACAATTGGATTTTTTTTTTGGCGAATAAGTTTGCTAATTCGATCGGTCGGTTGTTGGTCGGTGTAGTTCTTACGACTGTAACTGAGACGACAACGTTTGAAAGAGTAATAAACACACATGAAATAAAAATTGACAATAATACACGTCCGTCCACCCTAAAAACAATAATAATAAAAAAATAGCAAAAACAACAACAAATCTACAACAATCTTATATGAAAATTTATAGAAAATATAACAACAAATGTGTAGCAACCACAAAATTTTTATTATAACTAAAATAAATAAAATTGGACTGGTTCTCGTATTTGTGTTCGTGTCTGTAGAGGGTAAGGAGTCAAAAAATATATACGATTTTTATACATTAGACGCCCTCACGTTTTATATTACTTTTAATACTTTGTTCATTTTCTTATTTACTTGGTACTTAGTGTTGCGTTGTTGTTGCTGTTGCTCTCATCAGCATCTTCATCGTCAGTCGCTGTCATTATCACCATCAGTGTCAGTCACGTTGAGTATTAAAGTGGAGTAATAATACTCATCATCATTGCCATAATGACAAAAGTATTAAATACAACAACAATAACAACAACGATAGGAAATACTCGCTGAAAAACAGTAGCATTTTTTAAAAAGACAATAATCGCGGTTTTCTTAATATTTATGTATTTCTCCGCTTTGCTTAATTTATGTATTTTGAAAAGGCAGGAGAGGGAAAGATAATTCTGGCAGGAGGGCCAGCTTAACAGAATATAAGCTCGGAATAGTTTATTTCCGAGAAAAACAAACTTATGCTCTCGATTCAACCATGAGTTCGAAACAATCTTTTTTTTTTTATTGAGTTTGACATCTTCCCTTTGAGAGAGAAATTATTTTGTTCGGCAATTTTTTTCTTGAATTGATTTAATTTTAATTCTTGTTCAGAACAAAATGAACTGCCACTTTTTTCAATTTGTACATAAAAATTTAATCGACCTGCCTCATCATATAGTTTTTTTTCATTTATATAACAGTTGTTTTCGGTTAATTGAGCCCCGATTAATTGATTTTCCCGTTTTATTGCACTTAAAATCATGGAACGAAATCATTCAGTATAACTGTCTATGTAAAAAATACCCGTTTAGTTGAGTTCCGCTTAATTGCGTCGCCCGCTTAATTATATCGCAAAAAAGACCACATTGCGAAAAACAAGAGCAAATGCCTCGGTTAGTTGTTTTCGTCTACTTAATGTGTTTTTGCTTCACAAACATAAAAAAAAATTATTTTGCGGCAGGAAAGATTGTACGGTGAACGTACCTGATTTTTATTTTGTTTTAAAAAACCTTAACCATTTTTGAACTTGATGAACAGAGAAATGAGTTTTATTTTCTATCTACAAATGGGTGTTTCGCTTTATTGCACATCTTGCCCATTAAAGCGATTTTCGTTTTAATTGCGTCAGCGATTCAATTAACCGATTTCTGCTTAATTGAGTTCCCGTTTAATTGCGTCAAAAGTCGTGCATTAAAAAAAAACTCAATTAAGCGGAAATAATTGTACAACAATTGTATTTTTGCTGAATAATTAAATAAAATAAATATATAAATAAAAAATAATAGAATCACTTTCCTTTTTTCGTCCATTTTCTTCAACACACTTTTAGAAAACAATTCAATATTAGTAGTTTGAGAGTTTTGCTGCCATTTTGTATTATTGCTTTCATCTGTGAAACATATGGTAGCTTTGTTTTCCCGGATACATTTTCCGAAATGGGTGAATCGTTCTGCAGAGCACTCTCAGTAAAAAAATTAGTCTCCAGACAAAAACATTATTCGAAACGCATGGCTAAATCCACCTTTACGTCTTGAATTCCCCTAATTTTAAGTATTATCGCCTCGAAAATCTTTTGGCTTAATTGGTCCTACACTAAGGAGGAAAATATTTCTCATTTCTGCAGAATATTTGATGCATGTATTAATAATCTTTTAAATGACTACAGTATTTTCTTTTATAGTCAAATCAGTTAGTTGCAAGCAAATCGTGAACTACATCGACAATCTTACTACAAGCCTAATTCACATACATATATTCCACTATGAGGCATATAGCCCAATTCGAATAGGATCAATTTATGGGAATTTAGAAAAAAAATACATTTATATTTATTACAACGACAGCAGGCTTATGGTTTTGTTACAGAGTTCCTTACTGTATAAAAAATTTAACAAACGTTTATTAAAGAAATTTTTTCGAGTGGAGAGTTTATGGCAAAAATTTAACGATTTAATGCTTAGCTCTCTTAAGTGGTTTGTGGCTTCGAAGACTGCTAATATTACTTTAACGGTAATAATTTGCTTTACTTTTGACTTTGCAAGCCGCTGATAGATGGCATATGTGGCACATGTGCTTATATCGCTGAATGGACTATAATTTAAATTCTTTACACTAAATTTACTTAAAGCGGCAGAAAATGCAGATAAGATGGGTATTATCGCTAAAGTGACTAGAAACTTTAAACTAAAAGTAATGTATACCACGAAAAAATTACAACAAATATCTATAAGAAAGCGTGTTTTTTTAGAGTATCACAACTTTGAGTTGGCATCACTGCTTTATTTGAGCACCCATTTAACAGCTGATAGTTGCTTTTTGTTTAGTTTGCTTTGAAATTTCATTATGAATCATATGAATTGAGTGCCCCGGTAGGCTAGCTAGTAGTGAGCTAGTCTATCAACCCCGGGGTCGCGGGTTCGATTCCCGACAGAGACTTTGGTTTCTTTCCTGCAGACAAGCGTAAAGCTTCGCGGGGATTAGCGTAGGGAATTAAAAAAAAAAAAAAAAAAAAAAAAAACTTACACCAGAGCAACGCGTGCAAATTATTGAAATGTTTAATCAAAATAATTCGGCGAATGGGCTGAGGAACAAATGGATATTTATTTTGGATATCAATTCAAAATTATATTTTCCGATGAAGCCCATTTCTAGTAGGTACGTAAATAAGCAAAATTGTCGCATTTGAAGTGAGGAGAATCCAAAAGCTTTTGTCGAAACACCAATACATCCATAGAAAATTACTTTTTGGTGCGCTTTATGGGCTGGCGGAATCTTTGGCCCATATGTCTTCAAAAACGATGATGGTCAGAATGATACTGTCAATGGTGAACGGTGTAGAAACATGATTCGAATTTTTTTCGTGCCTCAATGACGTGGCAACAGGTTACAACAGGACGAAGCCACACAGGGGGCGCTACAATCGATTTACTCAAAGAAACTTCTGATGAATATATGATTTCACGCAATAGCCCAATTAATTGGCCACCAAGATCGTGTGATTTAAACGCATTGGATCATTTTCTTTGGGGTAATGTTGTGTCACTTGTATTCGGCGATAAACCACAAACAATTGAACACCTCGAAATCAACATTCGAAGAGTTATCGGCTGCGAAAAGTTGTTAAAAATTAGTGTTTTAAATTGCGCATGCTACGCGCCAACCATGACGGTCAGAAATCATATTTAAACATTAATTTCATAAAATTTTCTTTCTTTTTTTTTGTTTTATTATGATTTAAAAAATACCCTTTAAAAACAAGAGTGCTATGTTCGGCTGTACCGAATCTCATATTCTTTAATATAAATAAATACATTTTTTTTGCAACGCCCACTTCTCCAATCCCGTTCTCGTTAAATCAATTTCGCTACCAGAATAGAAACATATACTTAGGAGGGTCTAACCTCAACATTGTAGAAATTACAAAGTTATTCAAACCCTTTTACCTTTGGAGAAGGGTATAAAAATGTGCACTTATCTGTTGTGGAATTCTCTAACTTTTAATGTTAGCGGTAATTTTACCGGCACAGTTTATTACTTGCGGTAACAATACAGTAATTCAGTAACTCCATTTTAACAACATTGCTAAAAATTTCAATCAGGTGGCACCTCTGTTAATTAGTTATATTTAACGAACACTGTCATCGAGTGCAAACTACTTCTCGTGTGGAACTACTTGCGGTACTTTCGAAACTAACAAAACCCCATTTAGGATTTGCTAGTCTAGCGAAAATTCGGAAAATTTGCAAAAATAGCAAAAAATTTTAAATATTTCAAACAAGCCATAACATTTATTAAAATTCGCTAAAACTATAAGGTAACAATTGTTAAATTAGCGGAAATTCACAAAAAATTGAAAACAGTGCCTGTTTATTAAAAATCGTTAAAGCTCTAAAGAATCACAGGTTTATATTGGAAAAGCCCGTAAAATTTATTTTAAATCGCTTAAAAAAATAAGTAATTTTTTTTTTTTGCAAAAATAGCGAAAATTTACAAAAATTTTTAATATTTTGAACAAACCATCAAATTTATTTGAAGTCACTTAAACTATAAGGAATGGCAAAAATTCGGCAAAAGTCACTAAATTAGCGGAAATTCGCCAAAATTCAAAAAGTCTTCCACTTATTTTTTGTGCATCTAAAATGTATTTTTCTTTTTAAATACCCAAATAAAATCCCAAAAAACCAAATTTTTTAATATTATTTTTGCAAAATGTATGTACATAATGGGAATTTTTAAAATATTAATGTGGCTTTTATTTGCCAACATTTTTTTTGAAAAATAACTACGAATTTAAAAAAAAAACAATGAAAAATATTTTGCCGTTAATTAAGCTTAAATACCTGATGTTTAGAGAGAACAAAGCAGCAAACGTTATTGTTAAAAAAGTTACTGAATAAAATTCACGCTAATTTTGCTGTTAAATATTTTTTACCATTAAAATTATGTTAAATTGAATAGAGAATCGCACTACTGGTATCGCCAGAAATTATTATATAATTTTTTTAGAAAAGTTTCAAAAGCTTACATTCGGATAGAATTTCATATGGCAACTACTTATGTACATATTTTAAAAATTTTGTGTTGTTCAAAGAAATTTTCTGTATAAACGTAAATGCTCAGAACTGTAAGACATGCAGCGAGTTAAATTTAATGGACTTACAAAGTTTTATTAGTATTTTGGGACATTTTTGATTACGTACCTGCAAAGCTAAAAACAAAAAAATTAATAAAGTAAAATTTTTTAAAAAATAAATGCTGATTCAGATACATTTATCAAGTTCAGCTGAACAGGATTTCTTTAATTCTATTTTAAGCCTGAGTGTACGTTTATATGCAATCAGTTTGTTTCGTCAATTTTGGTCTTACCTCAAACTAAATCTCATCTTGCATGTTACGAATACAAAAAAAAGTAAGAATGAATAGTCGGTCAAGCGCGACCCTACCACAGTATTTTTAAACAAATTTTCGAGAGTGTACATTATTTGGCACCCGCCAGAACAAAATTATATTATGAGGTTAAGATTAATGTGAAAGTTATTTGAAATACCTTCATCTATATGATATTTGTTTGCCTTTAAGTGATTTTAGAAAGGTGGTTCGTATGGGACCTACGGCTAATTCTAAACCTATAAGCTCAACATTTTTTCAAGATTTTTAAACATATTAATATAAAAAATTATTGTCCTTACAATTTTTTTTTATAAATTTTTCAAAACAAAAAATAGTATTAATTTTACATGCAGCAAAAAATTTATTGTCACTTATTTTTTAATAACTCCGAAACAGTTGAAAATAAAAAAAAATATTATCATTTGTATGTATTTTGATTAAAATCGAACAAATCGTTCTCAAGTTATGATCAAATGTATTGGGCTGACCGCCTTATATTAGTTGAAATATTAGTCTGGCATTAAAAAAAGACGTGATAGAACAAATTGAAAACGGATTTGAATTTAGCGCCTTAAAATCTTTATATTCCATATATTTTTTATTTAAAATGATTTTTTTTTGCCGACCAGTTTCTCTGTGTATGTTTTATCAACGCGTGCCCATTATGGCACATTGGGGCGACATTTAATTCTCAATTGAAATTTAAGACAGCAAAAGAAATAACAAATTGTAAACGCATATAAATGATTGTATGTCTTTATGAATATGAGAAACAGTAGTAATAAATTTCCTGGTATTATTTTCAATAATTTATATTTATTTGTATGTTTGTGTATATTTAATGTATTTTCTTCGTTTGTTTTATGTATTTTTTTCATTAACTTAATTTATATTTTAAGATTTGCAATTGATGGATGAATAAGACAATTATCACTCTTTCTTTTTCTCTTTCGCTATTGAAAATTTCTTATTCTCGTCTCAAAATATACCTACTCTTTGCATCTCTTTTACATTTCTACTTAATTAGTTCTCACCATCACGATCAAATTCTTTGTACTCAACCCAAACAGTGACAAATTAAAAAAAAAACAATAGTGCAATATTCGGCTATGCCAAATCTTTTATGCCCTTCACCATGGTGGGATAAAAATAAGAAGTTATATACATAAATACCGTTCTTTAGATATAAATAAATCTTTTTTGAGCCACGTTCGTTCTCCAATCCCGCCCACATTTTGTCGGGTGTTGTGTGTCGATATCCAAGATGATTGCGCCTAATTTGGAAATTTTAGCTCTTGCGGTTCATTAGCTGTACAGAAAAATAGAAGTAAAAAAAAACAACAACAGCTCATACCTCAATCATTTCTGGACCGGTTTGACCGAATTTCAATAGCAAACTTAAAAGGGGTATATGTGACATAAATTTTTAACAACCTAGACCCGTCATTTCCGGGGCATTCAGAAAACCTATTTCAACATACATACGGACAGACGGATATCTTGAAATAAACTTTGCTAGTCATAAAGACCTAGAAGATTAATATACTTTATCGTGTCTAAGATAAATATTGTAGAAATTACAAACGCAATGATAAACTTATATACACATATCAACCCTTTTGCATTCGATGAAGGGTATACAAGTCCAACGAAACTGCAAAGACAACAAAATGAATTTAATAAATCAAGTGTCAAAATATGTATCAATTTGAGTCGGGTATAGAAAAGTACTCTTGTTAGTGGACTTAACTGTGTGCGCCCGACGAACTTAACGACAGTCACTTTATGATTATTGGACTCAATGGCTTAACTGGCTCTCGTACATACAATTCAATTTTTCAATTTATAAAAGTTAAATAGAAAAAAACGTCTTAATTTAGTTTTTTCTTGCGATTTTTTTTCTTCTTAACTATTCTCTTCTGTGTGTTTACATTATCACTTTTCATGTGGTTATCATTTTTTTGTATTATTCATAATTATTTTAAGATTGTTTGATCATTAAATAAAGAGAGAAACACAAAGTGGTAAAAATAAGAAGTAACTTTTTTGGGCGCTATTTTTAATTTATGGACTAACTAACGTTGCCATATTAAATTAGGAAATCAAATTGCATAAACTTCCTAGAAACTAAAACCTTTCCCGCTTTTTGTAATGTAGAACGGCTGATATTACCACGCTGACATGCCATGTATGACCTTGTAATAGCCGCCTAAGATAATTCGGGTATTCACAAGGTGTGCTATCAAGTCTTATCGTCATAATGTCCTAAATAATATTTTACAATTGTTTACAAACAATATTTTTGTGTTTGAAACAAAATAAAAATTTTAATGCTATGTTCATTGATTCGTCATAACCAGGGAAAGCAGAAATATGCTTTTAAAAATCACGTTTTATGCGCATTAAATATGCAGTAAAAACATGAAAAAATGCATGTGAAATTGTTAAAAATATGCCCCAAAAATGTAAAAATTGCTAATTTTAAAAGAAAATAACAGTTCCATTTAATATAAACAATCCAAAAATTATAAGCAGTAAAGCCTGAACTTCATAGTATTTACAGACGAATCTTAGAGATTTTTCTCTATTTGGAAACAATGGACAGTCATCGGCTCACAAAAACAAAGTTATGTTGTGAGGTTAAAATTCATATTAGAGTTATTTGTGCAAATATTTTCTTGATATGTATTAACATCCATATGAGATTTTTGTCTTAAAGGGATTTTAGGGGTCGGTGGCTAAATTTTTAATTAATGTTAACATTTAAAAGGAAGTTAAAGCTATTTAAAGATGGAAACTTTTGGCATATGTGAACTGATTCGAAAAGAATATTATTTGCAGTAAAAAATTTTTTTTACGAATTTAATCAGAATACCAACATAATTAGATGGTTTACGAAGAATTTAATTTGGACATAAGTTTTAATGGGGACTTTGTAAAATTCAAGACCGATTCTCACCATTTGCATAGAATTCGTCCTTAGTAAAATTAAAATGTATGTATTTACCAAATTTGATAAAATAATCTACATGATTGCAACTTGTACTATGCGCACAAAATTAACATGGACAGGCAAACGGCCAGACGGACGAATGGTTATCGTTAAATCACTTTTAAAAGTGATTTAAATTGATCGGTATACTAAAAAACTGGCAACCGGCTATTTCTTACAATTTTCGAGTAAAAATTAAATTAAAACGAGTTATGTATACAGATAGTTATTTAAAAAAGAAATGCCTAAATTGCGCAAAAAAAAAATTTATTTGCTGCATCTAAAAGCCAGCTTAAAATTAAAAAGTATTAAAATATGCCTCAAAAAGACAAACTATACGCTAAAAACTTATAAAATGCTGCAAAAAGTGTTTTTTAACTAAATTATGCAAACAAATGCTGCAAACGGTAAAATATGCAAAAATATGCACTAAAAAATAGATGCAAAAATTCTTAAAAAGCTTTAAAACGGATAAATATATTGTTTCTGCTTTCATTGGTCGCACAAGGAAAAACTAACAATTGCATATTTATGGTTTCGCTGGTCATACCTGTACAGTAGAAATCGAAATTATAGGCGGTTGCCATACATATTTATTTCTTTTTATTATTTTAAGACATGTGACTTTTCAAATTTATGACTACATTGTGAATCCCCCATATGTTTTTATAACGGAAATTAAAGGAGTTTATACAAATTGTATTAAGGTACCCACAGACCACGCAACATTTGTCGAAACATGTGTTACTATTTATGTTTTGGTTTTTACCACAGACGATGCCACTAAAAATGAAACATCAATATTGCTTATTTTTTGAATCTACAAAACCAAAAACAATTTAATTTTGTTTTTATACTTATCACATTTAATGTCCCATAAATTTGGAAAAGTCTTATATTCAATAATAATTATTTTCTAATCCTCATAATTTGCAATTGTTGCCATTTTCCGATTTAAATTTTTCATCCGAGAGTTTCAGAGGCACCTCACTCAACAACTGCTCACAACAAAATGAGAAAGAAAAAGCAGTCAACATCCCCACACACGATGAAACATTCATTGTGTTTGGAAACATAAAATAACAAAAAATTTTGATATTTGAGAAACCAAAAAGGTAACACCAAGGCGAATTCAACCCAGGCAGCGCTGTCAAAAGTAAGATTTTACCTTATTTTTTAAGATTTTTTAACCGAAAAAAGATTTTAAGATTTTTTCCCCAAAAACAAGACTTTTTGTTATGTCTAGACGAAGGTTAGGTTCAATAAAAAAAACCTTCCTTGTTCCCATTTAAACATTTTTAAACGAAATAAAACAATTTAGTATAAGAAATTAATTTTTTTGTAATGTTTTTTTTGTTTATTTTATGTATTAAATAAAATATGAATTGTTTTTATTATTTATAAAAAAAAAACTACTTTTTTCAAAAATAAGATTTTTTTTCAAAAATAAGATTTTTTTTTGGTGAAATTAAGATTTTTTGCTGAAAATTTCTGGCAGCCCTGAACCCAGGTAATCTCGGTACTACAACAAGTACAACTCGTACAAAAACCACAGGCAATTTTTTTTAGTAAAATCATTGCACAATGTCAAAATCAGAAAGAAAACAAAACAGAAACATAGATAATAAAAAAAATTTTGACATCCAACAATGATAAAGCTAAACAAACGTTATCAGCAGGGCTTTTAAGTAGTAAATTCGCCTTGGGTAAATCGAATTTTAACCAGAAACATTACCACACACGTAGCAACATTTAGTGAAACATGCCCATGTTTCGACAAATGTTGCTTCGTCTGTGGGCAACTTTGAAACATAAGGAGAATTCACAACAGGTGGCAGCGAAAAGCCAACTGACTTTGACAGTTTGAGCCGTTTTTTTTGGCTTACAATGCTTTGTCTACATATGGTTGACATTTCGAGCAGTTAATACTTAAGCTTCGTACAGATGATGGTAAGATCTTACAATATTGTCATTAAAATTGCCCTAAAATGTCTTGCAACTGTGTGAACATTGTCAACTCATTTTTATTTGGCAGATGTGTAAAAGTAATGCATCTGACAATGGTACCATTGTCAGAAAAATTACAACATTGTAAGATCTGACCACCGTCTGTACGAAGCTTAACAATGCAATTTTAAAAATTTCTGTTGATTTTGTATTGTGGTATTGTTGCCACCGTGTAACATAAATTCGCTTTGAACTTGATTTTATTTAAGGGGGTTTGCATTATTTAATTGAAATATTATTATGCTTATGTTGACGCATTTGCTAGCTGAATAAGCAAAATGTGAACGATTTATTAATGAAGCCTTTATGTACAAATTATCTTTGATCTTTTATACTTTTCCGTGTACAAATAAATTGAACATGATTATAAACACGTTTGCCAGTTTGAAATAAGTGAGAAATTTGATTTGTATTCAATTAGTTCTTTTATTGATGGTTGGATAGATACAGCGTTACCGTTGTGAGACTAAAGTGGCATTTTTTTTTGACTTTTTAGAGGGGCTTGCAACTTTGCATGCCCCTTTTTTAATTGTACCCTTTAATGATACTTTTCGACCCTTTTTGAATTCACACATATAGAATTATTTACTGAATATGGCTTGAACCAAGAAAATTTTGCACGATTCTCGCCCAAGCCTACAATTAATTATTCTTAATAAGTATATGTGTGGCTTGGTTTATGCGAAATGTTTCTTTATTTAAGAAACTTTTACTAAATTCAAACAAAATAAGTTCAAATCAAGAAATTATTTTTAGATTTTGGATTTTCTTGTTTTAAGAAACGAAATTGATTACTTTAGCAAATAAACTTCTTTCCGTGCATATGTTACCAAATTATATCACGTATTAATAAGAAAAGCTACATACAAGAATGAACCTTTTTAAAATTTGTGGACCCGCAACTAATAAAATCCTTGCAAGATATACATATATCATATCCCTAACGTACATATTTAATGGCCAATTTAACCAATTATATTTAAATATCAATTGATATTTAAATATAGTTTTTCATATAATTTTATTTTTATTTGAAACGAAAAACGAATTTAAAACATAAACTGATATTTAAATAAATCGGTGAAATTGGCCATAAGTAATATGAGGAAAAAAGTTATTTTGACAGTTCATCGCTAGGAAATTCCCCTTCTTCGTTTTATTAAAATTTTTGTTTAACTGCACAAAAGCAACTAATTTTTTTATAATTCCGTGTAACAGAGGTAACCCTGGCTAATAGATGTGATCGTTGCAAAAAATTTAAAATCGATTAAAAAAAATTATTTTTACTTTCCGGTTAATTGATGTTGCCGGTTATTGAATAACGGATAACACTGATCGTTATTAAAAAAGTGTTTTACATAATTTTATATCAAACATGTAGATGTTGGTATTTGTATTGCACACATAAACTTCGTTTAAATGTATCACGGCACGTTTATCAGATAACGGTACATTTGGATTTTTCGCTGTATATTTCTAGTTCAATTAAATTGGATTGTATCTTGCTTAAAAAGGAAGTCCACGAAATTAAAAATTTAAAAAGTCTATAATTGGCTTTGATCGGATAAACAATTTCTGAAATATAGTTACGGTGACTAACCGCACACTATTATAGTAGATAGACACTATTTTAGCCTCTTATCAACTATTTTTTTTACCCGTGGTGTAAAATCAGCTTAAATTGTTCATGTGTATATTTATTCTTTTCTTGCATTTCGATCATTTATGTAGTACTAGAATATACCCGCTTCTTCGTTAGCGTCTCCTTTTTCTTCGTGGAAATGTTTTTATGCCGAAGTTTATTTTTCTAGGTTTAAACTTGTTTAAATTCTAGCATTTAACCCGCTACTTTAGTAGAACCAAAAAGCTAAAGAAAAATATAAAATTTCCCGATTTCCTTTTTTGAGTACTATATTTTTCCCCCATTAAAGTATCAACAATTTCAGTATTGTAGTGGCAGCCCATAATTAAGTACGAATATGTCAATGAATGGAGGAAAATGTTTTGTAAAAAAGTACCAGAAATAGTTACTATTTTCACCCCTTAAATATTCGAATTTCGAAAAAGTACCAAATTCGTATACGTATTTTTTTTTGATAAGTTTCGAATGTGGCATTAACTTTGTTCTATGTTTATTGGTTCAAAAATTAGATGGGGTGGCACAAAAGTACTAAAATTCAGATTTTACCCGTTTACTCCTTAATAGGGTCGAATTTCAAAAAACTACCAGACACCTGTCCGCTTATTTTTCTAAAGAATAACGATAAATATTACATTTATTTTGCATCTCTTTTAGTTTTAGAGATATAAGGTTACCGAATTTTCCCGTTTTTACCTTTTTTTACCCCCTAAGCATTCGAATTTCGAAAAATCCCGTCTTAGTGGATCGATTTGGGCAGTGACCAATCGCTAGTCCAAGTTTCTAGGGTCAACAGTTTGGGCTGGGCTATGATGAATGAGTCAGCCAGTCAGTCACTCATGCAACTCTTTTATATATGGGCAGTTCCAGTGAAAAGTCTACTTTTTGCAACGTAACGCCAGAAGCAATTTTAATTGTTTCTCAAAAAATTTTATATGTTTAGTTTACTTGTTTATATTTTGTTTTAAAGCGCAACTAGCTCTACATAACGTAACAAAAGGAATAACGGTCGAACAACATGGCCCTAAAATACAACCTTATTTGCATTCTGGCGTTACATTAAAAAAAAGTAGGATTTTTGCTGAAAATGCCCAAAGTTTACTAAAAAAGCTTTTATACAAAACGTCTTGCTCAATTCGCAGTCTTATTCAGTTTTGTAATGCAGGTCAAAATCCAAATCCGTTTTATTATCGTTACGCCAGCGCATATTTTTGTTTACATCTGCAAATCCTTAGCGTCGATTGCTGTAATTTTTTTTCTGAATATAGTGCTACTTAATTAATTTGTATATATAAAAACCGTTTTTACAAATTTGACTTCTTCATTTAATTTTTTTACATTTTGTGCTACAAATATCACGACACCTCAAAATGGAAATGCCCATATATAGAAGATAGATATCAAAAACCAGTCAAGCAAGAAAACAAATTTAAAATTGATAAATTAACGGCATATTAACAAAAATCGTTAAAGCTGTAAAGAATCAGAACACTGACAGGAAAAATTCGCTTCTATCGCGAACATTGGAAACAAACCCTAAAATTTATTTGAAATCTCGAAAAAACAAAATGTCGGAAAATAACACAAAAAGCGTTTAAAAATAAGCTTTAATGGTAAAGAACAATTTTTTGTCAGGTGTTAAAAACAGGGCATTCCACTTTTTCATATCTTGTGTTTTGTTCTAGTAAAATAACAAATAGCATTGGCAATACATTTTATACAAGCACATTTTCAGAAGGTGATATTTTGTGTAGAAAAGAAGACACAATTAATTTAAACAAATAATTTTTTTATGTTCCCAGTAAAAACTTCGCCTACAAAATAATAATTGCAATTCTATTGAAAGAACCAAAGAATTTCCCAAAATGAACGCATTTAAATGTAAGTCATTATTTTCAATCTACATTCACCTGAAAAATAAAAAGTTATAGAAGTAGTTATATAGAAGAATGCTTCTAAATAATAAGTGAAAAAAAAGGAGTCGAAGTTTTTAATCCCTATGTCCCAGTAATAACTTCGCCTACAAAATAATGTGTTGAGTAATCAGAAAAATATAAAAGCACTACTTACAATTCTACTGAAAGAACCAATGAATTTTACAAGGGATGTCCCAAAATGAACGCATTAAAAAGTAAGTCATTATTTTTTACTTAAATACATACAGAAAAAGTAGTTATAGAAGTACTAATAGAAGTAGTTCCAGAAGAAAGCTACTAAATAATAAGTGAATGAAGCTATTCATTTTAAGAAGGAGGCGAAGTTTTTTCTGGCATTAGTGCCAGAAGGGAAGTAAATAAACTTATTAAGCAAACAAAATTCTCCTACTTTACTAACTTATTTTCAACTGCTGTGAACTCAAAGAAAAATTGGAAAATTATTCGTGATATTGGCATCGGAAAATTAAATAAAACAGACTCTTCGGAATTGAATGTTGACTCACTCAACGAGCTATTTACTAAAATTCCAAACTTAAACATTTCTCCTAACTATTATTCTAGTAGTGCCAGTTCATCATTTAATAGCTCCTCACCACAATTTTCTTTTCGCTGTGTTTCTCAGGATGATACCTTTATTGCTTGCCATGATATCAAATCAAATGCAATTGGACCTGATAAAATTCACCCTAAATTTTAAAAACTCCTTCTTCCTAACTTACTTCCACAAATCACACACATATTCAACACAATAATTACAAAAGGTATTTTTCCACAGAACTGGAAGTGTGCGAAAATTGTTCCCATCCCTAAAAATAGAAACGAATATCGTCCAATTGCTATCCTTTCCTATTTATCTAAAGTCTTCTAAAGGCTCTTGCATAAACAAATAGGTGCTTACTTTGTGAAGAATAATATATTAACCAAAATGCAATCTGGTTTCCGACCCAAACATAGTTGTACTACTGCACTTATTGGAGTGACGGAGGAAATTCGAGGCTATATAGATAACGGAAATGTTACCTTGTTGGTGCTGTTAGATCACTCCAAAGCATTTGATATGGTTGATCATGACATGCTTCGTATTAAATTAACTAAGTTTTTCCATTTTACCTCCTCAGCGGCTGATCTCATCTCATCATATCTAAGTAACCGCTATCAGTATGTAAGTTCAAACAATAAGCAATCATTGCCGTTGCCTGTGACCAAAGGTGTTCCTCAAGGGTCCATATTAGGTCCTCTACTTTTTACAATGTATATAAACGATTTGCCAAAACAGTTATCACATTGCAAAATTCATATGTATGCCGATGATGTTCAGGTTTATATATGTAGTGAACCTGATAAGACTGATGAGTATATTTCAAGATTAAACTTTGATCTATCAAAAATTGAAGCCTGGGCAAAGGCAAATGGTCTTTGTCTGAATCCTGCTAAATCTAAGTGCCTTGTAATTTCCAGGAACAAATAACTTTTGAGAACAATATAATCTTGAACTCGCAGCAAATAGAAATTGTCAAGAAGACTAAAAACCTTGGCATTATTTTTAATTCTTCACTTACTTGGTCAGATCATATAAACGCTGCTGCAGGGAAAGTATTTGTGATGCTTCGTTCGCTTTGGGCAACTCAACACTCAACCCCGTTCAGCATACGTATGCTTTTGGCTAAGACATATCTTGTTCCAGCTTTATTATATGGCAGCGAGGTTTTTGCAAGCTGTGACCAAAAAAGCACCAGGAAATTAACGTCTACGTATAATGCCATTCTGAGATATGTCTTCAACTTAGGACGTTTCTCTCATGTTACACCCTACGAAAGTAAACTTTATGGAGTGCGTTTTTCTGACATGTTAAATATTCGATGTCTTACTCTTTTGCATAAAATTATCTATACTGGCGAGCCGACGTATCTATTTGAACGTGTTACTTTTACGCAGTCAAGAAGAAATAACAATCTGATCCCGATAAGATTCAAGAAGTTAGTATCTGAATGGCAGTTTTTCGTTCACAGTATTCGTCTTTGGAACACTCTACCAGCAACTGTTCAATTTACTAGTAATGCAACGCAGTTTAGGAAATGTATTTTTAATTTTTATTCCCGTACTTGAAAATGTGTAATCTATTGTATTTAAAAACGCTTTTGAATGTCCTTATGTTTAAAATTGTTTGATCTTCTCACTTTAAAAATTGCTTTAATGTATTAAATTCATTTATTTTAATGTTTATTGTTAAAATCTTTTATTGTGTGACACATAAGAAATTGCTACGAATTGTTTATCCTGTACTATAATTATAAGACTTTAAGTCCTGTTGTATAGGAATACCAATAAATAAATAAATAAATAAATAAATAAATAAATAAATAAATAAATAAATAAATAAATAAATAAATAAATAAATAAATAAATAAATAAATAAATAAATAAATAAATAAATAAATAAATAAATAAATAAATAAATAAATAAATAAATAAATAAATAAATAAATAAATAAATAAATAAATAAATAAATAAATAAATAAATAATGGCCACCGAAGTTATAGTGGATCAAACATAAGATTTTTTTGGAAAATTTATAGTTTTTCACCAATTGTTGTCATTTGGGAAAATGTTTTGTAACTCGAAATTTTGTTTTATAATTTTATTAAATAGTCCATTCAATTAAAACAATTTTAATAATTTAAAATCTTTTTAACGGCAGCGCTGGTTAAATATTTATTACTTTTACTTTAAATACGCACATCTTTCAAGCATCTTTTTTAACTTTAAACTTTTTGATATCCTGCAGTTGTTCATTGGGATTAAAAGTTCATTAAATAATTTCAAATTTATAGTTAAAAAAAAGAAATTCTTTATTAATCTTATTCGATGCCACTTAAAATAACAATTATAATAATAAAAAGTACATTTACGATCCAACCAAATTATCCGTTGGATTTACTAAAAAGGTTTACATAAAAAGTCATACTCAAATAAATTAAAAAAAAAACACATTAAGAAGAAATATTTATATAAAAAGTTTTTCGCTTTAAAAATTATAAAAAAAGATTTCAAATAACAATCGTAAATGGCATTGAATTTGTCGTTCGTGATTTTTCTTCATTTTTTTATTCTTTCTTCTTCATAAACACCAGAGATTACAATGAAAATTGACCCGAATCTAAATAAAATAATTTCCAAAAAAAACAGAAACAAGAAATGAACGTGGAGGAAAAAACTGAAAATAAATCTTGAATGTTTTTTATTCCAATTTTATTAGCATGTGCAAGAGATTAAAAAGTTTTTAGTTTGTTTAGATTTCCTTTTACTTCATTATGAAACAAGGGGATTAATGATATTTAGACTCTGAAGTTTATTTCGGTTGGGGGTAAATTTTGCTCTTCTACAGCAGCTTCACATGCTGGGAGCTATGTACATTAACTGTATGGATTATATTTGTTTTTTATTTTTCCATGCTCTAATCCCCCAATTCGGTGGGTATTGATAAAAAACGACAATCGGTGAAGGCTTAACCGTCCCTCACGTCCGCCAAAGTTTGAGAAAAGTCGTTAAGTCCGTCTTTTATGCTTCGTAACTTGGAAAATATTAATTTTACATAAAAATCGTTTACGAAGAAGTTGTTATTAGTGAAGTTTTCAACAACTTTTGTCTGAATAAGTTTTCTCTAAATCTACTACACTCAAAAAATTATGTAGTTAAATTCAAACGAAAATTCATTTGAAACAAGTTAAAATTCATTTAAAAAACGGATCATTTACATTTCATTTAAAACAAATGATTTTAACATTCATTTTTAATTTTTTTATTTATTAAACAGCATATTCCGTAAAATTGAATAGTTTTTACTTTTAAAAAATATATTTTAACCGAAAAAATTCAAACTACATAACAAAATAAATACGGAAAAACATTATTTTTTTGTAGTTTGTTTTTGAATAACAAACACAAATGTTGAAAAATAAAATAATTCGTAAAACAACTATATTTTTATTCAATTTTAACTGTACGGAAAACGAATTTAATAACCAACAATCAGTTACTGTAATAATTTTATTAGTGTATGTATATTTAACAAGAGGAAACAAAAAAAAGGAGCAAACAGCAGATTTGATACGATTTTTTTCTATAGAACTATTTTTTTCTTATACCGTGTTCAGATATGCACCTTAATTGAGTTTTACGCAGTAAATTTAATTATAGAGCTCAATTATCCATATAAAATAGCAATTTAGTTATCGCTCAATTAATGCGAAATTGTTATAAATATTGAGTAAAATTAAAATGCGACCCTGTCACAAGTGTGTTTAGTGAGCAAAACACAACTTACTAAACAAAGTGTTTTGACATTTGGCAACTGAAATTACAACAAAACAAAGGATCATCCATTAGGTCTGCGCAAAAGTCAGATGTTTATTCCTTAAAGATGCCAAAAGTTGTTTACGTTTTGCTTATACATGTACATTTTTGCTTACGTGAAATTTGTATGTAGTAGTAATATAAATTGAGTTAATAATAGTTAATACAACACAAAATAAGATTTATAAATTGAGTTAGCTAAATTGTGTATATGTGAACAGAAAGGTAATTATGTCAATAAACCGAATATTGACTCAATAAAAGAGGTATATCTCAACACGGTGTTACACACGTCAATTCAGCTTCAATATTTGCGTTTGTGCGCGTTTACTTACAAAAAAAAGTTGTCAAACGCATATCATTTGTTTCTATTATACCTACCCGCTTTCTCCATTTCTTAAGGGGGCTCCCATACAAAATTGTCAATACAGACTAAAAATATATTGAAAAAATTACAATAACTGCCAAGGCAATGCCCCTTGGGACAAAAAATGTATGACGGACCACCATTAGTTTTTTGTGCTTAACATTTTCTTAACATACTTGCCATATATCTCCACCCCTTAGGGGGGCGCCTATACAAATATTGCGGTTTAATGAAAATCTTAAGTTTGGCACCTGCGGCGCCTTGGATGACCCTAGATGAGTGAAATGTATGACCGATCCCACTTTATTTTTTTTATCGCCATCATTTATTTTTAACATACCTAGTCGCTATCTCTATTCCTTAAGGGGGCTCCTATAAAAAATGTCCAATACTAACTAGGAATATATTGAAGAAAAAGCCCCA
The DNA here is from genome assembly GCA_949318255.1 of Pollenia labialis. Taxonomy (NCBI): domain Eukaryota; kingdom Metazoa; phylum Arthropoda; class Insecta; order Diptera; family Polleniidae; genus Pollenia; species Pollenia labialis. The sequence goes on along the minus strand of OX439141.1, from coordinate 78,591,521 downwards.
TAACTGCCAAGCAAACGCCCCTAGGTAGCTTTAATGTGTGACCTCCATTAGTTTTTTGTTTTTAACATTTTCTTAAAATAAACTTGCCCGTTATCTCCACTTTTTAGGGAGGGTCCCATACAAATATTGCGTTTTATGAAATTCGTAAATTAAATGGAAATGTTTCGTCTTTTGAGATTAAAATCAAAAGTTGTGAACAGGTTGTAATCACTTGTGGCTTTTTTTTGTTTGCAAATTCGTTTTTTATATGTCTAAAAAAAAATGATAAGCACACCTGCATCTTCCAATTTTTTATGAATTTTTAAAGAACAAACATTTTGAAATTTTGCTAAAAAATTATTTATCCATTTTCAAAATAACGGTATATCTCGAAAACAAGAGCTAACCTAATATAACGGTTATCACCACTGGATACAGCGTACCCGAATTTGGTTAAAATACCAGGTTCCCGGCTGGTCGTAAAGATACGTGATTCATTTAAAAATTTAATTTTTGTCAAATTTTGGTGGGCGTGAGGGAAAGCTTATCCTTCGTCGGTCGTCTTAAAATTTTTTTGGCGTTGTTTTTTTGTCAATACCAACCAAATAGGCTGTTGGACCTAAAGAAATCCAACTTTTGCTTTTGAAAAGAAAATTTAAAGAAAATATCTCGTAAAAGCATAATTGTTCGGTCGCAGCTGAAACGAATTTCGACATCGGTATTAAATCTATTTTTGTTATTTCGGTAACGGTAACGGTAACGGTATTTTTAATGTATCGGTATTGGTATACCGGTACAGAAACATTTTGTAAATCAAAATACAGAATGTATACTCGCCTCAATTCACTTTACCGCCTGTCTACACCAAAGATGAATACTGCGACATTTATTCTAGTAAATTTCAAAATCATGTTATCTTTAACGTAGAAGGTAAGTGCTGGTTCACACTCTTCAAGTTTTAGCCATCAAGTTTTGAGTTTTAAGGAGAGAGAGGAAGATAAATGGCATTCTCTTTTTCCTCCTCTCCTAAAATCTAAAGACTTGACGGCTAAAACTTTAAGAGTATGAATCAGCACTAATATATGCATATATCGAGTCCTAACCGCGATAATAGTGTAAGCGCCAAAAATCAAATTTTACAGGAGAGAGCTTTTTTATTTTATTTCATATAAATTTTGTATGAGATTTGTCGCTTACAATAAAAGTGTTCTTGCTATAAAATCGTAACGGTACCTTATTTGACCATGACATTTTAGGAGATTTTGCCAATAAAGTCAAATAAAATTAAAATAAATATTTATATAAAAATGTTGATTTTATTTTAACAAAAAAAAAAAAAAAAAAAAATAATAAGAATAACACAATACAACATTTTTAGGTGATTGATTCGGGATTCGATTCTCGGGAAGAACTTCTGCATCATTAGTTTAGTCATGGTACATCAAATAATAATAAATATTAATTTGAAGTTGGTAAGTATTGTATAGGGGAATTTGTCACGTTTCAGGCTCTTTTGTTTGTCATAACTCGAGAACTACTTGTCCGAATAAGCTGAAAAATATTAATAATTAAAATTCCTTTAATCTGTTCATACAACGTTTCGCTACATTAGCAACAGTTTCGCAGTTATAAATAAATGTATGAAGAAAAAAAAATTTTTTGTCCAAAATATTTAAATTTTTTATTTTTAATTCATAAAAAATCCAAAACGGTAAAAAAGTGTCAAGTCCTCAGGTTAAATTTTTGTTTATAAATAATCAAGTCGTATGCGGAGTTAAGAAAACACGTCTGTTATCAATACGTCTAAAACCGTAACGAATCATGATATTGCGGTACATTTTGGTCTGTCATAGTTTCAGATCAGAAACTACTCCGCCAAATTTCGTGAAGATCGTTCTGAAAATTACTATATGCTTATTAAAGATTCGGTACAGCCGAATACAGCACTCTTAATTGTGATTTTCTTCTTTAGTATCTAACTGGTTGGCCAGTTAAAAGGTTTAAGTACTTTGGTATGTATAACAAGAATTTGAACATAAAGGAATTTAAAATGTTCAGCAGCCATATTCTGTAATTCGCTTGGCTAAAGCTAAATCGCGATCGCTAAAATGCCTTAGAGAATACTATATTGAGAAATTTAAGCGATGAAATTAAAAGCTAAAATTGCGGCGAATTAAATTTGTATGGCAATGCCAAATTTAGTAATGCACGGTACGGTATTGCATTCGTAGCCAAAAATCGCTAAATCAACTTTTTAGATTTTTAGCTTTAGCGAATTACAGAATACGGCCCCAGGTGTTGTTAATTGTAAACAATTAGCAACATTGTTGAAAACAGAAGATGATTGTCGGTAACACTCTTATTTTTTTTTTTTACTAATACATTTTTTTTTTATTAATTTTACTAAAAATATAATTTCAAGAAAGTAGACATCACCATTTAGCAATATTTAGCACATATTTACTATAAATTACAGTTGTTTATCAACCGGATATCAATTTACCTGCACTTCCTCTTCGATTAAAATTAAGTTTTTTTATAGTTCTTTACAAATTATTTAGATCATGTGTAAGTGTGTGTTTGTTTGTAGTCAGCGTAATAGCACCGGCTTAGTGTGCAATAAATCTAATCAATGAAAATTGCACTGATGTAAACAAAATTGTACAGCGTAACGTAAAAAAGTCATGTTAAGTATCATATAGCATTGTATTACATTTTGTACAAAGTGTATGTAGTATTTAATTTCAACATTTGTTTTATTTTTAATATAAACAAATTTCAATTAATTTAATGACATAAAAACAAAAAAAACACATAGATATTAAGCAAACCATATCAGTTGAGAAAACAGCTGTCAGCTAAAATTGGAATATAAATGAAACTAAGAAGTAGGGTAATGCATAAAATAATGTGACAGCCCAACTAACTGTTGGCCAATACCATATACCAGTTTTTTTTTAAGTTATTTGATACCAATTTTATTACTATGGCAAAATTTTTAGGTGATTTATAGCTGTTAAAGCAATTTTAAATCAGCGTTGCCAATTTGGCCGTTTGGTGGCTAGATTAAGCTTTGTTTCATCTTATTTAGTCATAAAGAAATGAACTTCGACATTAACCATTTTTTTGTCATTTTTATTTAGCTAAATTTCCTTAAAGTTTTTAGAAATTTCGGGCAGAAATAATATGAAAAATGCCGCAATAATAAAATGCTTTCTAAGTTATATATGCACAATAGGGACTTAACTTTTTTTTGGAGTGCCAAACAACTTTTTTTTAGGTTGATTTGGTGAAGAAAGTTTCCGCAATGAAAGCGATTTTTAAAGTGCATTAAATTTGTTTTTCTTAAAAATTATGATTTTTTAATTATTGTACAAATATGTTTAGGTTTGCATATGTATTTTCAATGTTAAAATCACCGAAAAATAACGATAACAGCCGTATTCATAAAAAATTAAAATGGATTTGAATTGTACGTTAAGAGAAATTTGTATAAAAATTTTGCATTAAAACACATTGCAAACTTGTTTTTTTTATGAATGCGGCGGATTAACTTTAAGTTTACCGTGCATATGGTTTCACATAGTGGATACATATCCTGCACCACCATAATCGCACGCTCGGCGCATATATTCCTGCGATTGTGATCTTTAATTTTAGACTGTTCTCTTACCCAACATCTTAAGAAACATGCATTAGCATTCGTGAAGCTTATTATAGATTAACTTAATGTCTAATCAAAATAGTTATAAATGATTTTGTATTAAATGCCATATTAGAAGAAACAAAAAATAAAACAAGTTAAAGAAAGGTACTTTTTCTGTTTAAAATATCGCTTTTCGATCACATTTTTGCATTAGACTTATGAAAAATCTTTTGCTATTGAAGATTTTATTAGAATTTGAATAAAAAAAACTTATTCAACATATTTTATTTTTTCGAATTTATTCTATGAGCTAAATTTCAGTTATGTATTTTATAAAGCTTTTTTTGTAAAAGTCCTATTCCTTTAATTTTTAGGAATAAAAAATAAAAAATGTGGAATATAATAAAGTAACCTATGAAAGGAAATAATTCCCAGTTTCTATTTGTTAAAAAAAAATTAATTAAAAGTTAATGTTTTAATAATTCGTAGCTATTGTGGTTATTTTGTTGAACTATTTATGGTTTTTAATATTTTAATTCGGCTCAAGTTCGTCAAATTTAATTTTCATTTAATTATTTTTATGAAGAAAGGAATTTTACTACATGCAAATTAATTAAAATTGTTATTGATAATCTTTCATTCTTGACCGTGGCTGGGGCTCGAACCCTCGTCGGCAGGTTACCATTACATGTTTCAATCGCAACCACTCGATCTCCTCAGATGGATTTGCCGTCTTACAAAGAAAGACAAAAACGGAAAAAAATGAACTTTGGACTTCAAGAAAAATTCTTGACAAAAGTACGGAAAAAACAGAAGTAAGGAAAAACATGTAAAATCAATTAAAAAATGGATAATCATTCAAAAAATCAAATTTCGATCTACCAAAGGTTAAAATACTATTTGGTTTAAGGATTGATGTTTGACTATTGACGTCAGCAGTCGCCGATGGCTGCGGAAAATATCTGAAGAGATCGAGTGCTTGCGATCGAAACATGTCATGGTAACCTGCCGGCCAGGGTTCGAGCCCCGGCCACGGTCAAGAATGAAAGATTATCAATAACAATTTTAATTAATTTTCATGTTGTAAAATTCCTTTCTTCATAAAAATAATAAAATGAAAATTAAATTTGATGAACTTGAGCCGAATTAAGATATTAAAAATTTGGATTAATGTTTTAATTTAAAAAAATATCTGAAAGCAAACTTTAACGATTTCGGTGCGTACATTTTTTTTACGATATAAGAAAAGTGATGCCACATTTTTTCATGCCCCACACGGCAACATGGTTGTATTTTTGATGTCTGCAAAAATTGCAGAAAGTTATATCCGTAATGTACACGTTTAATATGGTAACTAGGGATGTCAGATGTGGCGATTTCTCGACAAAAGTTGCTATTTATAAACCTATTCGGCGATAAGATTTTGTGTTTGGCGATATGAAATTTTTTTTGGCGATATTTAAAAAAGTTGGCGATTTTTAAAACTCAATTATACTTTTTTTTTCTTAGTCATCGTCCAGACCTGCAAAATTGTGCTTTGAAATTTTTTGCAATTTTTGTTTTTCGTCTTGTATTTCCTCCTCTCCTTTTTATTATCAATAACAAATACAAACACACTTTCAGCCAACTTCAAGTTAAAAAGTTTTAGAAAAACAAAACAAAACTGAGTTTTGGAGTACAAGAAACACAAGAATTGCTGCAATAAAAATTGCAAGTCTGGACAAAGACTTTTTTATTGGAGAAAATTTATGAGTACAAATTTTAAAATCACAAAACGAATGCTACATTGTTCTAGATGATAAATTAATAGTATTGCCAGGAAATTACCTTGTAAACATTAAAAAATTGTTGTTTTAAAACTTTAAATTATAGTTTAAGCCTCCTTATCCTTATCAATCAGAGATCAGCAATGAATCGGTTTTTCGCTACTCATACTGACTGATGCAATTGTAAGTATAAGTGCGTAGAAATCATTTAAACCCGACCGAAACTTTGGGCATGTCCGATGGTCTAGTTTAGAAAAACCAACAGCATGAAAATTTACTTATAATGAAATACTTGATTAAAAAGTATGAAAATTTACTTATTATGAAATACTTTACAAATTATAAAATTAATAAAAATCAAAAAACTACATATTAACAGCATGCAAATGTACGAAAACTTCGAGCTTATGATCATTGAAAGGGAATCATGGTCGAGTGAAATTCAAGGGCAAACGCCTGTGGGCATATGCTGCTACACGGACTGCTCTAAGCTGGGGAATAAAACGGGCATAGGGGTGTATGTTAAAACCCTGGAACCGTGATATTCTACCGCCTACCTGATCACAACATTAGCTTCTAGACGGAAGAACGTGCTATAACGAAATGTGTGGGATGGATTGATTCGAATATGGGGTGGGAACATACATATTTACCGATAGCCAAAGTTCAATTAAGGCGATATTTGTTAATAGGGTTAAGTCTAGGACATTATTGTATTGAAGGCTATTCATTGTCATGTTGGACTAATGATCCTTGAAGAACGTCGATTGGAAGCCCATTATGAATTACGTCCGGGAAACTAAGTTTCTTAACGCCAAACGGTACCTACCCCCCCCCCCCCCCTCATTTCCCAAAATATGGTGCACAATTTTCTTGGTTCAAGCCAGAATTTTCTGGTGATTTAGTTAATAATTCTTTCTGTGTATGAATTGTCCAAGGGAAAACTTCAACAACGCAAATTAATGGTAGATGTTTAGCTTATTCTAATGATAAATAATTTTTCGATAGATCCCATATAAAGACTACTCTCAAAAAACTATCTTAAGTAGTTTATTATTAATTTAAGAAGTTATTTATGAATGTACATATATTTTTTAATTTGATTTTGTTTTATTGAAAGTAAAAGTGGCGATAAAAATTGCGATAAAAATTTAATCTGGTTACTGGTATTAGTGCGGGTAAAATATAAATGTCAAGTATGGCTTATGGGAACTTTGATTAATTAAGGACCTATAATTATGAAACATGGTATAAGAATTTGGCAAAAATTCGACATCCAATTGTTGCAGAATAAACAATATAAAACCATTTATGACTTTCTTTCTTTTCACTTCAAGTTGAATCAATTTCATTTCTGTAAATAAATTACCCCTTTTAAACGTAAACGTTAACGTCAAAACCATTAAAAGGGTTGGGGAATGTACAAAATAGCAAAAGACAAACAACCAACACTAAAAGAAACAAATTCAAACAAATTAAGTGCATATTTGCTCGTTGCCATTGAACCAAAATGTTGATAGTAATGCGGCATAAGTTTTCTATTTAACCTTCACTACATGTGGCATGTTATTGACATTGATACTTGGGTCTGTTGTCAATGGACTTGACTTGAAATAACAATTAACCACATGGTGTTCTTCGCATTGTTTTTGGTGTGTGTTGTTATCGCTGCTTTCTATGATTTTTCCAGTTGTGCTGTCTGAAATTTATGTATGTAAATATTTTTTTAATCGATAAATGTAAAGTAGACATTTATAAATTGATTTGTTAAAAAGTTTTCTTTTATATATTTTAGTTTTATTTCTTACATTTTCCATTTGGTTTCTCGTTTTTTCCCCTTCTGGCTCTGTTTTGGTTTTCTTCAAAATCAAGCATAAAATAAGAAAGTATGCTGTATTCAGCTGTGCCACATCTTTAATACCCTCCACCAAGTGTTAGAATTTTTCGGTAGCTGACTTTGTAAACTATGAACCAGCCTCTATAAAATCCGACCTAAAAACATCTAGTCATAAAAATCTAGCGTGTGCTAAATGTAATTACAGTATTCATATTATTCGTTACGGTTCAGGCGTATGGTAATTTATTGACTGATTATTAGAAAATTTTACGGTATAATTTCTTGTCAAATGGAAAAAATTCATGGCCAACTTTCAAGAAGATGCCTTTAATTTATACTAATTTGATGTAGTGCATATCTTAATGGGCGGGTCGAATATTTAAATTAGTATACTGGGGCACATTTAATTAATAATTTAATTAAGAGCAAAGCACCTAGGGAGACCTCCAAAGCTCAAATCAGTACGCAAAGCCAAATTTTTTTAAGATCGCCCTTCCCGCGGCGGATCTGCAAAGAGTTTTAACCAAAAGTGAGACAGGGACCAGTTTGGATTCCTGGTTATCTGCAAACTAAAGATTTAACTCCGCCAAATTTCAGTTATTGTCTGAATCGGAATTCCCAAGAGTATGTAACACCGCACGCAGAGAAAAAATATGGTTGGGCATGGTTACGGCAACAACACTATGTTTAATGTAACAATATATTGTTGTCGTACACAAATAATTGTTATTTTTCTTTATTATCAACAATATTATAGTTACTGTAAACAAATCAATGTTTATCGCAATTATTAATTTGAGTATTGTAGACCAAAAAATAATTATTTTTCTAAAAACTAAATTATGATAACTTTCTAAACATATTATATTACTCACAACCATATCATGATATTTAATAGCCATAACATGATAACTTTCTACACATTTATCATATTATGTTTAAGATGCAATCAAACCATTTTTACTCTAATAATATTATGTAAGCGCCATTTGTAAAATAATTTTGTATCATTTGTGTCATTTATTTTATATGTGGGCGGTTAATCAATTTAAAGATAAATTCCCATAAAAAAATATGTTTAAAGAAATTAAAAAAATTAAAATATTAGCGGAGTTCATTCCGTATTAGTGATTTAATACTGCAAATGCAAAATAACGTAGTTTTTTTTGTAGAATCCGAAAACAAAACACAGAGATTTCGTTATATTTTATAAAAGTGTTACGATATTTCTGTGGTTTTCATGGGCAACCGCGTATGTCTAAAAACAAATTTTTCAGGAGAGCCGAAAAACAATTCTTTATCCTACTATGGGCTCTTTTGCAAGCCTTATATTGAACTCCGCTGTTTGATTCACATTAAGAAAAATTGTAAAAAGCCACAATATACAAAATTGATGCAAAAAAGTTTTAATTTATTTTATATTTTAATGACAGTTATGAAAGGGGCTGTATCATAATATGATTGCTTCTATATTAATTATGATGAACATGATGATAATATGATTACTTCTTAGCTTATTATGTTTAACATGACAATAATATGATTAGTTCTTAACTTATTATGATTAACATGACAATAATTTGATAACTTGTTAACTTATTATAATTAACATAATAATAATATGATTATGGCAAAAATATTATGATGTAATATTACGAGTATATTTAGTCATAATATGATTCAATAATAACCTTAATATGGTGACTACAATAATAAATTTTATCATAATATGATGCTCTTAGAATATGTTTACCACAACCATGTTTTTTCTTTGCGTGCGTAAGGTGAAATAACATTAGAATGTCTACCTACATTTCCCCGTGGAAATGTCTGTCAAAGAGGATTTATTATTGATTTATTATTTTTGGTTGTTTTAAGATAAACTTAAGGGTATTAAGACTCACGCCAGAGCAACGATTGCAAGTTGTTAAAATTTATTAAAAAAATCATGATTAAATTTAATTTTAAAAATTTGTTTTGGCCCCACAGGTCATACACTTTAGGTTAATGAACAGAACTGCAGAATTTGAAGCAAGAATACCTCTCAAACCATTATCAAAATACCGTAAAATCCCTAAAAACTTAATGTTTGATGGGGTTTTTGGGCTCAACATTTACAAATAGCGATGATCAGAATGCTACAGTGAACTCTGAGCGGTTTAGACCGGCATTAATCTTGCTGACATGTGGCCCCACAGGTCATACAGCTCATGCTTCAGTTAATTTACTCAAAGCTACTTTTATTAACGAAAGATATTACGAAATGGTTTAGTTAACTGGCCACCAATATCGTGTAATTTTACCCCATTGTATTAATTTCTTAAAGTTTACGTAAGTTGATGACATCTACACCGATAAACCAGTTAACCCTTTTAATTAATATTCGACTTGTCGCAAAAAGTACAGAATGAAAAGTTAATAAAAATTATAGAAATCGTCATGATTCTTACAAAATCAAATTAAGTTAAAAACACATTTCCTGAATGCAGAGAAAAATATGGTTGAAGGTAACCATATTCTAAGGGCAACATATTGCAATATGACTGCACTTTAACATTGCGAATGTTCGAAGGTAACCATGCTATGGGTAAATAATAATATTTTACTGTAAAAACTAACCAATTTTGGTCCAAATTAGTCATAATATGTCCAAAATTATCCATAAAAATGTGCATATTTAGGTATGTGATGGATTTTAAAAACGTAATTTCCTCTTATTTTTTTGTATAGATTATTTATGTTGATTGAGCTGTATTTTAAACAAAATATTAATGCCGGTATTCATAAAAAAAATTTTAATTTAATAAAGTTTTTCTATGAAAATTTTCCTTAATAATCGGTTGTTAAATTTAATAATCGTTTATGAATACGGGGGTAAAACTTAAGTTCAGAAACAGATATTAATATCGCTAAAAATTAATCAAATCTTTTAACCCTAAAAGGGTACTCTTCATTTTAGTACATTAAGAATCGACGAACTTTTAACAAAATAAAAGTAAAAAAAAAACAAAAATCAGTTAAGCGTTTTATTAAAAAATAATATATAAAAAATAAAAATTTTTTTTTCTCTCTAAAATTCGATACGAATTCGAACCCTATTTTATGTTTTTCAAATTAATTAACTTTTTAAAACAACAAAAACTAAAAAGGTAAAAAATAAATTTATTTTTTTCTTTTTCAGCCTTTAAAAATAATCAGTCAAATAATACAAAAGAAAAAAAAATATTTAGTTATTAGCCTTATTTTACGCATGAGACACAAAGTTTAGTTTTATGTTCACATTAGATGCTTTTCTTGCATACATAACACGTACTTCTCGTCATTTTGAGTTTGCTATAGGGGCAGAGATGAGAAATTCTCCGCTCTTTTGGTCCTTTGACAACATTTTCGACGAATTCTTTTCGATTAGGAATTTTATTTTGATTTTTTTTTTTTTAACTAAGGACTGCAAGGTAGGTGGGTCAAATCTGCCTCTTAAATAGGGAGCCACGAGAGATTAATGAAGATTTTTCAGATACTGTCGTCGGTTTTTGTTATTTCGATCTTTATGGGTCATATTGTTAGTACACATGACGTAGCTGTTGGCAAAGGTATATTGAAAACTCCAAAAAAATAGACACAAAAACTTACTATTCGTCGTTGCGACAGTCCTCTGAATTTTAACTTTAAAAAAATGAGGATCCACTAACTACAAGCTTATGGCATCAGCTTATGTTGTTGAGAAAACTAGTGTTATTTGAACACATATAAAAAAAGTTATATGATGAAATGTAAATGAGCTTCGTCGATTCGACGAAGAGTAACCGTGCAGGGTTAAAAACAATTTCGAAATCGAGCGATTTTCATAATATACCTGTATGTCTTTATTAAAAATCAATTTATTTATTGGGGTCAATAACTTTTATTGGAGGTTGTCCAACGAAATCTGTGATAAATGATTATCTCTATATGGAAATGACCTCTGACGCAATCGCATTTTTAAAGAGACTTTTGCTGTTGCACCTGCATTGAAGGCAAGGGCCACTTGCTTGATTCGATATTTCTTTGTGCTTCCACTCGTTTAACATGTTTCGACTATTGTACTCATATTTCAAAGCAGCTTTTTTTCTCATGTTGATTTAAATAAAAAATTGTTTTGAAACTTTTATAAAAGTATTTTCTTTATTGTCTGTACCATTTTTTGTTTCTGTGCACACGTTGTGGATATTATTATTATTTTTTTCTACCAAAGACATAATTAATTGTATCTAAATTACGTCTCAGGTTTTGTTGTCTCATTATTTTTTTAAGTCATTTTATAATTAATTGATTTTTTTGCTTCAAAAGCAAAAAAAAAAAGAGACAAATATAAAAAAACCCCAGAACGATTAGAACGTATTTTTTTACACTTCTTAAATATTTATCTAAGTACAATGCGAACATACATCTTAAATGTTAATGGACTTGTAATTTTATTTAAAGAATTTCTTGCTTTTTTTTCTGCTGCTTAATAAAAAAAAAACATTTAATTGATGGTAGTCGGATTTACGTATTTCTATCCATCCATGCACTTCAATTCTATTATTTACTCATTAAGTAATTAATACATCAACACAGTGAATTATAATGGGATTCGCATTGCATTTAAATTTTCTTATTCGCATTCATTTGTAGATTTAAAAAAAAAAACGTTTTATTTTTTCACACCACACGTACATATTGCCAAATTAAAATGTTTTGTGTTTACTTGTTGGTTGTGAGCGGTGGAAATAAAGTTTTATTATTTAATTAGCAAGAAAAGAAAATCCTATTTTCGCTTATAATACAAATAAAAAATAATGCAGTCATCAAAGATTTGCCATATGCTACTCGTACACTGTAAGAAATTGTTAGCTTGGACTCCGATGTCGATCGCTAGCGTTAACTTGTATTTTCAATGGCAAACAGCTGATTCGCGGACTACTAACAATTTTCAGCACGATAAGTCGATCGACAATGCAAGCGAACGATAACGTAAGATACAAACCTGCGGCCCACTAAGAAATATGATGCGACCACAAATCGTCAGCCCATTGTTAATTTGCCGCAAAATGAAACTACCATGATATGCGCCAAACCAATAATGAGCTGACGAAATGTCAAAATCAGTCACTTGTGTTGTGGTTGTCGATAGTGGCATTTTGTTAAAATATTCAAGGATATTTTTCTGTACACAACAACACTAAATACATATTTTTATACCCTCCACCACAATTAGTTGTGAAGAGGGTATACTAAGTTTGTCATTCCGTGTGAAACTTTGTTATTATTCATCTCAAACCCCATCTAGTATATATATGTTCTGGCTCCTTGAGTAATTCTAAGTCGATTTAGCGTCTGTTGGAAACTCGCTCACTTTCGAACAATTAAAAAGAAATGAACAAACTTGCTGTCAAATTGCTTGTAATTATCCTAAGCAGTTCGGGGTTGAAATACAGCAAAATCGGTTCAGTAGGACCAGAGCTATGAATCAAAATGTGGAACGACCACCTTAAAAAATTTATAATTTTGTTCAACAAATAACATAAATGGTGGAACAAGGCACGGAATGAGATAAGATTTTGCTAAAATTCGTTTTTTTCGACTGGAAATCACGCTGTAAAATTTCGTGAAGATCCGTCCATAATTTACATTAGGCCCCATACAAACCCTACTACCGGAAAACAGTTTAGTACGCCTAAAACTATAATTAATAATGCTATCAGAATAAAATTGAATTCTTCACAAGTTTTATAGTTTATACGGAAATATCACAGTGTCATTTCTAGTCCTATAAACCTGTGACGTACCAACTTTTGTAATGATAGCAGCATTTATTACGGTTTAAGGCGTACTGGACTGTGTTCTGGTAGTAGGGTTTATTTGGGACCAGAATATATACTATCAATAAAAAAGTTTCAAACGGAATGACAATCTTATGGCGTTTACAATTACAGGTGGTGGCAAGACTACAACAATTCAAAGCCAACAGAAAAAACAGATGTTTTTTGTATTGCATTAATAATGTTTACGGCTCGAAACTTGCCACCACCTTGTACTGAATTCCCCTTGATCTAGTGCTGCACTCATGCATTTTAATTAAAATGAGTGTTGAACATGAAGCATTTTTTTAATTTTAAAGGGAACATCATCAACACATGTTTTTCAGAAAAGAACATTAAAAAAAAAATATAAAAAGCAGAATAAATGCAGAATTTTACTCTGAAAAGAAAACGCCATTAGCACACCCTATTCACAAGTAATTGTGGTGGAGGGTATAAAAACAAACGGCCCTAACGGCACAAAAAAACCTACGTAACCGTTTGCATAATAAACAACATTGTCAACTGTAACAAAAACGATAGGTTTCACTGCCAAACAATTTATTTATTGCAGAAAATTAAGTTATAAGCAGTTTCCGGTAATTTATCGCTGAAACTTAACTTTTTATTTTAAATTTGGTTTTTCTTGTCCTGGAACATTTTCAAAATGTAAGACAGGGCCGTTTGCGTTTTAGGTAACGATATGTTTGTATTAAGTACTGTTTGTATTTTATAGCCGTTTAATATTTTCAACTTATTGATCAATATTTCAAAAGAAAATAACAACCAAAAATAAAATAAATCGAAAAAATATATCAAATTATAAAATCAAAACACGCTCGAAAAAAAAATACACAGGCATAGACAGGTAAACTGACTGACTGACTCACACAATGGGGTAATAAAAAATCTTAAAATTACTGATGAATAAGAACGTATGATAACGAGTTATTTAAGTTTATTCAATTAAATACACCCTTCTTTACTTAAACACACACCCATACACACACATACACACACACACACACACACAAAGGAGTCAGATATTGGCAGTGGCAGCAGACTTGCGGCACATCATCAATAGCGCCACCATCAATATCATCCTCAAACTAATAGAGAGTAGTGTTGTTAACTTTTGGGACACCAAACGCGTGAAGGCAATTGAATAACGTGCTAAATTAAAATACATAAGAACGAGTACTATATTCGGCTATGCCGAATTTTATACACCCTTCGTGCGATAAGAACAGCAAGTTATAAAAATACCGTTCTTTTGATATAAATAGAAGATCTATTTTTTTGCCACGCCAATTCTCCAATTCCGCCCACGTTTTGGCGAATGTTGTATGTGGATAACCAAGATGTTTGTACTTAATTTATAAACCTTAGCTCTTGATATACTCCAAATTTCCAAGAATTTTATTTGTTTTTTTTTAATTTTCTGCCTTTCTTAATTTATTTAATTTAAAAAACATTTTAAAATTTTTGTTTGTGGAGGGGGGAAAAACTGAAATGACAAACTTAGCGATGATTAATGCAAGACATGTGGCAGTTTTAAGCAATATAATGTGGCATCATTGAAATTCAAAGTTGATGTATTGAAAGTTAGCAGACGGATTAAAGTTTTTTATGAATTAACTCTGTGCTAATAAGCTATTAAGCTTAGCTTGAATGAACTATTCACGAGATAAAAATCAGCATTTATTTTGTTGTCAAACGAAAGATTGTAACTGTAAATTTGAGTGAAACCCAATTATTTTGTTAGTATTCTTTGACACTTAAACTGTAATTGTTGTGGTTTCGCTATAGTACAAAACTGTTAAACTAAACACATTTATGTTTAAAATCGTTTTAAATACAAAATTCCACACTTAAATGTAACTAAATTCACTGATGTGGTACATTTAAATTCATTTTAATGGCGTTTTCTTTTCTAAAAAAAAGTGTTGCATAAGTGTTGCATGTGGCAACATTTTAAAATGCTCCACTAATTTTTAAGAAGGGTTTCATATTTTACGTTTACAAAAGAACACAAATTTTGTCTTAAATCAAAAAAGTATGATTAGCGCAAGGTAAATTCAATTACAGGTGGTGGCAAGACTACAACAATTCAAAGCCAACAGAAAAAACAGATGTTTTTGTATTGAATTGTTAGTGTTAACGGCTCGAAACTTGCCACCACCTTGTACTGAATTCGCATTGATCTAGTGCTGCACTCATGCCCCTTTAATTAAAATGAGTGTTGAACATGTAGAATTTTTTTAATTTAATTCATCAGAAAATAACGCTTTACAGTTTTAAAATAACACATGTTTTTCAGAAAAGAACATTAAAAAATGTAAAAGGCTGAATAAATGCAGAATTTTACTCAGAAAAGAAAACGCCATAAGTTTCCATAGGAAAAACTTAGCAAGGTGGCCTCAATATTAAACCAATACAACAACAGGCAAAGCAATAGCAGACAACTGTTATTTAAGGCCACCTTCTAAATAAATACACTGTTTTATGATATTTTTTATTTATTTAGTAGTGCTATTATACTTTTATCTTAATTATATAAGACTTTTTAAACAAAACTCAAAAAATCAAAATTGGGCATAAAAAGTTATCTGTGCGTGGGAGAAGGAAACTAAAGATAGAGGTGAATTAAGTGCACTCTACACTACGAACTTATTATATTTTTCAGTTGAAGCAGGATTTGAATGCAGACTACTGTTTGTTGGTTATCCTATCTTTCATACAAATATATTGCCAAAAAAAGAGATTTTAACCGATCAAATTTTAATTTTCTCTATAGTGTGGTTGAAACAAGACTTTGTTATCAAACCGAATCCAATGTTAAATTAGCAGAGGTGTTCTGGAAATCGGAAACGCAAAACACAAAACGCAAGTATTTTAAACATTGGTTTGTAATAAAATTTAATAAAACAAATTTTATGACAAATATTTTTCTACTAAACAGAATTTTATAACAAAAATTAAAAAAAAATTAGAATAAAAGTGTTTTAAATACAATTCCAAATTCTTGCGTTTTGCGTTTTCGATTTCCAGAAAACCCCTTAATGTTCAATATTTTTGTGTTAAATAATTTTAACAATAAAAAAAAATTCATAATACATAAATATTATTTTATAGAAAATTAGGGTCGAGTAAGTTTAAAATCTCTTTAGTCTCAAGGGATTAAAATGAGACTGCAACCCTTTCGTATGAACATTTTTGTAATAAAAATTGTTTTATTCTGTATCAAGAGCAGATTTACATATTTGAAATTTAAGTCTTTCTTTTACCTGTTCACCTATTTAGTTACATACGTACATACAAATTTTTTGGTTTTTTAGGGATAAACATACCTGGAAAGAGAAAGAAAATTTTAAAATTATTATTATAAACCAAATTTTGATATTTTAATCAGACTAAAGTTCATAGAATTTTCTTTTCATTAAATTATTTTTTTTAAAGAAAGGAGTTTTACAACATGAAATAAACTAAAATTTATTGATAATTTTTCATTCTTGAATGAGCTGGGAATCGAACACAGTTTTTCACGGACAGGCTGCCCTTACGTTTCCATTGTGGCCACACAAGCTCTTCAGAGGGGTTTGCCGTTTAATAAAATAAGTATTATAGTTAATACTAGTTATGTTCACACTAGCGTTCTTAAGCGAGTTTAAGCAAGTCTAACGTGATTCAACTCTAATCACATCAAAATCGAGATGATTACCTATACATTGAAGTGATTTGTTAATCACTTCAAATTGACATGATAAACACTCACCGCCCAGACAACGGCTGGCAGTCAATAGTCAAACATCAATCAATGGTACTTTAACCCTGGTGGATTGAAATTTGTTTTTAAATGATTATCTAAATATTTTTATGATTTAATCAGGCTAAAGCTTATTGAATTTAATTTTAATTAAATAATTAAATTATTTGTATGAAGAAAGGAATTTTTACAATATGAAATTAATTAAAATTTATTGATAATTTTTCATTCTTAGAATGAAACAAATTAATTAATTTATTTATTTATTAACAGTAATAATAAAAGCCAATTTGGCAAAAAAAAAAACATTATTACAGAGCCTTCATTTCAAGAAATGTATATAAAAAGAACAACTAAATATATATTTACATATACATACACATATGTATGCTATGTTCATATAAATATTCATGTACATACATATATATAAATACACAATATATAGTATTAGGGTGATCGATTATTCGACATTTTTCAATAACCGGTTTTCGAATATTCCGAACAGTTGCTATTTTAAAAAAACATGTTTTCGGTTAAGTATTTTAAAAATAACCGGTTAACCGGTTTTAATTCGAATACATAAAAATACAAAAATCAAATTAGTTTTTGTTATAAAAAGGTGCGGAACCAACAAAATACATATATGTTCCCGTCGATCCCATGGGATCCCATGCATATGGAGCATAGTGCCTCACCAGTAAATGATTAAACTTAAGCATTATTTTAAACAATTTCTAGTTATTTGCTAAACTTTATGTCTTAGATGATAATAGCATTTATGTATAATGTAGTTAAGAAACCGTTAAATAATGTTTGCTCTAGCCAACAGTTGCTGGTTAAGCATGTCTATATGAAGCAGTAAACTTCAGCCATATTTTTGAAAAGTGGGAAACAAAACCTTTTATCCAGGAATATATATTTCAATTTTTTTTTGTTTCAGCATTATAGAAATAATAGTAATATGAACAAGCTTTTTATATGAAATATCTGTCAATTCGTCGATCACACAATTTAAACCCTTCCAGGACATTTTTGATTCCTTCAATTTAATTTAAGTTCTTGGTGTTTTAATAAATAAAACTGATGAATTTTCCCATATCGTTGATTACGCCGGTATGTTCTTGTTTTAAGCATGAAGATTTTTGAACGGCCTAGTTCTTCTTTTCTGGTCGCTATCGTGTCAAAACCTTTATTCTGGAAGCATTTTTGTATGGGTGCTAGGGAAAATAAAAGGTCGATATCGCTGATTTTGAAAACCAAAAACAAAAAAAAATCCACATAGTTACTAAAGCTATTTGAAAATATTTGACCAAATAAGCGTAACCTCTTTTTTTTTATTTTTATGTTGGTCCCGTTTTTTTCATCAAATATTTGACAAGTGTGACCGTAGCTTAAGAATTATTGAACAGAATTTGTATCAACCTATTTTGTTTGTTTTTTAAGGACCCTTCATACCAAAACCCATAACTCGGGAGGACACTTGTGTTGGGGCCATGTACTATTTTCAATATTAAATACAATATTTGAGCCAAATTTGGGCCTTCAAGCTCATTAAGTATATAACTATAGTTATAGCCTAAAGGCAATTAATTCACCAATTCTGTTAATTTTCACTACCATCATTCTACTAAGTTTGTTGCAGATGAAAATGAAAAAAAAACAAAGTTTTTAATTGCAAGTGAATTTCGTGAGTGTTAATTGGTAAAAATGTATGGGTGAAAGTTAGAAGCAGTCGCGGTTTTCTGCTCATTTCTCAGTTATTTGCAGCCGGCTTTAGATGGGCTTCAATCGCATTCTATTTAGGAATATATGTGAGATAAATTTATGACAACCTAGTCGCTATGATTATTGTGATCGTTTAAATAACGTGGCTTCTGATATACAGAAATAAATTAAAATGATTTTCAATTAAAATTTTTTGAATTTGCACCAGTAAGCAGATTTTTAGTATCAATAAAATATCTAAACATTTAACAACATTTTCTGCAGTAATGTTGTTGATTTAAGTAAACGTTTAATAAGCTTGATTTAATGTTTAATTAAAGCTAATTTTATTTTTAATGGTTTAATTAAAAACAAATTGGCAAGTGTTTCTTTTTTTTTAAAGGATCCAAAATAAAATCAAGGTTGTATGATAAGCTTTTAAATACCCTTTCTAGCCGTGTGCCATCACATACATATGTGTCGTGCGGCATTCGTTTTGTGCGGATATTCGTAACTTCAAGGCTTTTGGTGCTACCCATGCGGATTCTGGGTATGATTGATGGTGCTCTTTTTGTTGGTGCTTGATAAAAGCAGCTTTGGAGGTTTTTAGTTGGAGAGCGGTTTGGTTGATAGGTTTTTTTTGCTCCTGGTCTTGCGTTAGTGTCGGTTTGCTGTTTGGTCACCAGCCCGGAACTATTTGGGATTCAACTTGTCTACCGGAGACCGTATTAGGTACCATGGAAACTAGGACGCCCTTGGAGCTATGTTGCCAACTTGATGAATGGTAAGGCTCTTAAGGGTTTAACACGGGTCACTTTTTTGAATACTGCATCAGCATAAACCCGTCACTTCACTTCCTTGCAGTCCAATTGACTGGCCCATATCTATAAATCAACTTATCGCGAAATTATTATATCAATAAGTCGTCGGTTTCGAATGCCGTATGGCACGTAGAGCCATCCTGTTGAATGTGTGTAAAGAAATTTCATCTTAAATATAAATTGAAAAATATATCACTAAATTTCTATTCAAATAAATATTCAATTGCCTTTTCTAACAGAACTAATAAGAACAATTTTATTTCCGCTTGGATAAATTCTATTTGAGTACAATTTCTTAAACAATAACTTTATAAAAAGTATGTTTTCTTTCTTATTCATGTTTACTTTTTATAACGAGACAAAAGTTCATGTGGCTTCCATCAAAATAAAAGTTTTTTGAAATTTTTTAAAAGAAAACAATTCTAAGAAAAAGGAAAACATTGATAATGTTTTGATAAACATTTTATATTAAGTGAATATTTTTATATTTTTTTTCAATCACAGAAAATTTCCGTTGGCAGTTGAGTGATTTCGTTGGCATCGTGGAATGTAAGAGAACAAAATGAAAACAACCTTGGCCAATAAATGGGCTCCTGTCTAAAAATAATTTGATGATTTTCTTAATAACACTGTGCTAGTTGAAAAAACAGACAAGCCGAGCACATGGCGTTTTAACATAAATCGGATATGCTGAATCTTTAGATTGGCTCTGGTTTTCTAGATATTCCGTTATTTAAAAAATGGAGGAGGTTGCACAACATATATTCGCGTAACTCAAAAGTTTATTGAAAGTACTATAAAAACAGAAATTCCGCAAACAAATTTCCTTTAAAAAAAAATTTTTTTTCTAATATGAGCAGCAGTCGTTTTTGACACATAATTTTTTTTTTTTAATTAATTTTTTGCCAAAATTTCAAAATTTTTGTTTTTAAAAATTCATAAAAAAAATTTTTGCAGACATTTAAAAAACGCCATAAATCATTAAAATCTGTTACCAACTTTGATTTTATTCACAAAATTCGAAAAATTTTAATTAATTTAAGAATTTCATAAAACGCAATATTTGTAGGGGAGCCCGCCTAAAAAGTGGTGATAAGGGGCAAGTATGTTCCAACAAAATGTTAAGGACACGAAATTAATTGAGGTCGGTTATACATGTAATCTTACTAGGGGCGACTCCTGGGCATTTATGGGACTTTTTTTCAATATATTTCTAGTTGCATTGAACATTTTGTATGGGAGCCCCCTTAAAGAATGGAGATAGCGGGTAGGTATGTTAGAAATAATTGATTATGATGAAAAATAAAGTGGGGTTGGTCATACATTTGACCCATCTAGAGGCATCATAGGATCTGCAGTAGCCAGATTTAAAAAAATTTTAAACTTGACGTGTGTGAACCGGCACTATATTGGAGAACTAAAAGCCTGTTCAACGATTTCGAACGTTAACGTTCGCATAGAAAATAAAATTTAAAACAATAACAAAATTCCAAAATTTGTTTTAAATGTAATTTTCTATGCGAACGTTAACGTTCGAAATCGTTGAACAGGCTATAAAAATTTTTATCAGTGCAAAAAGGTAACTTTATCAGCATACTAAATTTCAATGTTGGTAGCAGTGTTTTTGTTTAAATTTTTATTATTTCTAAACAGTGTTCGAAAATAAACATTAAACACAAACGCTAATCGTGTTTGCGTAGAAAATCACAAAAAAAAAATAACGTTTTAGTCATCTTTCGAAGACAAAAATAAACGGGTTTTATCAAACTCAACAAAAGATGAGAACATTTAATTCCGTTTGATTTTTTAAATCCACAAATTTTGGCTGGTAAAAAATACTTACGAAAAAAAAAACAAAAAACCAGCAAAATAATTTTACACAAACAAAACATATACAAAAACAAGCTGTTCGTAATGCGGTCGTTGCTAAAATTTTTTTTTGTTCATTTCATTATCAATGTAAAAAAAACATTACTGAACATTAAAATATAATGTTTGTCTACAATATCACTACAATTGTTCTGTTTTTTGACGAAGAGCAGAACACTAAATAATGTTTACGGCTCTTTTTTGAAAATAGTTACGAACGGCATTAAGGGTTATATTCGTCTACACAATCACTACAAAAATAAATATCGGTCCTGGGTGTGTGAACCGAAGGGTAAATAATGTTCTACTTATTTTTGATGCCGAAATGTTATAGAAAACAAAAAAAGTGACGTGTTACTGCCAAACAAAAAGTGTAAAAGATGCGCGGCAGCGTGTATGTACAATTTTTAACATTCATTTTCCACAACAAAAAAGAAAAATGTAAATAATAATTTTTAACGCAACAGCTGTTGTCTAACTTGTAGTGAACCAATCAAATTTGAACTTGACCTTTTTGTTAATCATTAGTTAGGTTAACAAAAAGCTGGAAATAATAGTTTACTGGTTAACCCATTGTTATTAGTTAACTTATGACTGTAAATGTGGGCCTTTGAGTAACAAAAGATAAAAGTAAGTTTTTAACAAAATATAAATTATTGATTATCGAAAACTTCATTTAAATAATTTAAAACATTTTTAAATTGTTTTAGTATTATCAAGTATTTACTATACAAAAGTAATATTAATTTATTATTAAAAAAAAGTTATTGATTTATTTAATTAAAGTATTTACCCCAGCGCTCGTATTTCTCAGCCAAGTGCCGGTTAAAGGGTATGCAAACACGTACAAAGTTCAACCTACGTGTCAGTTATTAAACTGACTTTAGACTCTTAAATAGTAAAACATTCTTTTAGCTCATTTAAACATCTTCTTCGCTTTCTTTATAGCTTAAGTAACCTTGTGATTTTCCTTATCGTATGGTTCATGTTTTGTTTTACCCACTTAACAATCTGTCCTTCACTTCTTCATTATGCATATTTAATATGCGCCTTAAAACACTTGGTAAGAGGGTTGATAAGTTGTTTAAACTTCATATCAATTGGCGATTTAATTTTTTTTTAACAAATTTTAAACCATTAAAATGTGTTTTCTATCTTAAAGAGTTTATTATTGTAGTTTAATTGCTTGCATTTGGCTAAATTTTATTTTAGCTTTCAGTTTTAGTTAAAACCTAGGGTAATTATTAATTATCCCACTTATAAAAGGACACATTTCTTGTGTACATTGTTTTAAACTATCTTGTTTAGCTTGTCTTAAAACATTTTTTTTTCATAGGACAGCATAACTGCTGTCAAATTGTCATGCTTTTAAACTTAATATTCACAAAGAAAATTATATTAGAGTTACTTTTACATAAATTAGGAGGTTAGCCGGACACTTTCCGGAAAATTTTGAATTTTGCAAAATCGCCATCGCTTGGAAAAATTTAAACATTTAAAGCTTAAAGTAATTTAAAATTTTCAATTTCCTTGAACTTGAACCCAAAAATAAATGAAAATTAAAAAAAAAAAAATTTGTAGCACTAACAGCCTGGCAGTCTGCCAACGTTCGTTTGCATTTTCAACGACAAGCAGTTTATTTGCACTCTACTAACAACTTTCAGCACGACAAGTTGATCGAATACCGATTTCCTTATACTGGCCCGGCGTTGCAAACTCTAGTTAAGTAAATATTTCGAAAACTATTTGCTGAAATACTTAAAAAGTTTTATCTCCTTAAAGCCGTGTTGAAAAATTCTTTTAAAGGCTTTTAAATAATACATAATTTAAAAAAAGAATGCAATTTATAAAATTTATGAATCATTTACTAAAAATTTCTTATTGCATGTACGCGTATTGTCCTTTGCTGAAAGCTAAAACACATAAAACTCATTTATACATTCATTCACACACACACACACACACATATGAAAGTAATTGACCCACATATTTTTTTTTAAACACATACTCGCACATTTGCAGGACATTTTTTGTATGTACATTGTTGCTATTGTTATTTTTCCACTTTGTTTGCTGTTTACATATTCAGATGTTCAAGTGTCTGTGTATAATTCGAAAATTGTTCTAAAAGTACACAAGTGACACTTTAGCCCTTAAAGGTTGTGTAAAGTTACAATATTTTTTATTTTGGTGTTAGTAAATGTTGAACTCGTACAAATTCTTAGGAGCGTAGTGTGGTGAAAGTAAATAGTCTAAATATTTATTGTTATTTAGACATCCGTTATTATACACACATACAAACCCATATGACTAGTAAATGTTTTTATCATCAGATCAAGTCTGGTGTCCTTTGTAATATTTTTTTTGTGGTTGTATATTAAAGAAAGGGATGCAGAGTTGGGCACTGGACTTTGAAAACCTGTCATTATAATAATTGAAAAAAGTTAAATTCCTTTTTATCTTTTATAGGACAAAGCTTTGTTCTTGTTCTACAGTTTTAAAGTTTAACTATACAAAATGAGAATGTGATTCTTTTTCCGTTGGAAAAGTATGTGTCCATGTAGAACCTGCTTACAAAATTAGGGTAAGAATGTCATACTCGGCTATGCCGAATCTAATTTACCCTTCGCTATGGTGCGATAATAAGAGCAAATTTTATAAATAAATAAATACATCCCACTTTTTTCCGATGTATTGTGTATTGTATAGAAGCCATTTGTACAAAATTTTGTTACTTTATATTTGTATGGGAGATTTCACGCCCACCTATCCACCCACTGGTTATGGTCGTCATAAACAGCCTACCGTGCAAGAAATGGCCGGATTATAAATAAATTCGAAAAGACTGGAAACGTTACAGATGCGGCCACCCTTTTGCATTATCGCACTGTGCGCACTGCTGAAAAATAACTGGTGTTAGTGAAAGGGTGGTGGATAATCCGACTTTTTCGATTTTATGGTTCAGAGCGCTATGGGCGTATGATAACCGACTTTTTTTGACCTGCATTTAAAGATAATTAACTGCACGATATGTGGTTTCAACAAGACGGTGTCCCGAGCCACACGGGAATTAAATTGGCCACCAGGACCAAATCCGGGACATAATCCGCTAATTATGGAGTATTTAAAAAACCAACTTCGTCAAGATATCGCCGAGATGCCGTCCGAAATGGGCGAAAAAGTTGTCGAAAACTACTTAAAAGGATCGACTGCAGTAA
This sequence comes from Pollenia labialis, assembly GCA_949318255.1. Lineage (NCBI taxonomy): Eukaryota > Metazoa > Arthropoda > Insecta > Diptera > Polleniidae > Pollenia > Pollenia labialis. Next base: position 78,567,096 of record OX439141.1, on the reverse strand, counting down.
CCAATCTAGAGGCGGTAATTTTATTGACATTCCATCCATACATAATGGCAATTTTCAAGCATTTTAAAGAAATAAAAGTTTTATCGAATTTATAGCTGTATTTGAGTTTTTTTTTTAACTTAACTGTTGAAACCGAAAAATACATAACTGTATATCTTCGTCATTTATGGACCGATCTGGCTGAATTTTAATAGAAAAATTTATCGGAGTATATGTGACATGAATATATAACAACCACCAACCCACGGTGAAGGGTATATAAATTGCTCTCCCTCTCTTGCAAGTCGAATACTAAAATCTTTATAAATAACACAAACTTTACAAAACAATTTTGTAACGGTAGATTTACAACTGACAATAGAAGACGTATAAGGCCCCTTTTTCGAAATGATTTAAAATACTTGCAAAGCAATTTTTACACTATTCTACAAGTCTTAGGATTTTTGCTCCCACTTTGTTTAATTTAAACAGCTGTAAGCGTGATTAAGGAGCCCTTTTTTTTGCGTGATCTTAACAGATATTATATATTAAAAAAAAGTACGAAGCTAAATGTAATTAAAATTTCTAAAATGTTTACTGGTTTTTACTTTTATCGAGGGTGGTAAAGTTAATCCGAGTTTTTTTTTCCTGACTGTTTTTTTGTGTACCGTATTTTATCATGTTTTAAAACAAATATGTATAAAGTAATTTATGAAAAATTTTAATTAAAGATTAATCAATATAAAGAAGGATTAATTAAAATTTCTAAACAGTTACTAAGTCAAATTAATGATAAATTAAAAAAATTGAAGAAGGGCTCAAAAACAGAAAATAAATTAGAAAGCACTTAAAGTTGTATATCCCCAGTAATAAATTTTTATCTTTCTAGAAGCACGAAAGCTTCATGATCGCTGATAAGCAGGTTGTAAGTGAATAATTAAAATCATTATTTTTAAGAAAACAATCATGAACAATATTCTAAGGGCTTCTGTTATTCCCTTACATGGAAGCAGGTTGTATTGCTGTGATTTTAATATGTGTTTAGGATCATTCCCAAAATATTACCGAATATAGAAATTACAGTTTTTTTATCAGAGAGAAAAAAGTAGTGCTTCCAAGTGGGAATTTGCCATATAAAAATAAAAAAATTAGCCTGATTATGCATTTCTGAAAGGTATTAAAATTACTAAAATAACCCGGGGTCGTTTGTGAAGTATAGTCAAGAAATTGCAGAGTTACAGTGGAAAAAAGTTGAAACTTTATGAAAAAATTGATGATTTTTTGCAATTTTGCTCTTCAAGTTTTTTTTTTTTAGTAATTTTATTATCTTTCACTAAAAAAGGAAATAAATAACCGTTTAACGAAGTAAAAACTAATCCTCTTGTGTACACAATGGATTAGTTTTCAAACTACTCCTTTGTAGTCCAAAGATGGATTATATGGTCCTGCCCTAGGACATCTTAATGTTAAATAGACCAGGTTTTTCCATACGTTTGGGTTACTTTTGGACTAGTCCTAGTCCCTTGTGGGCTACTCTTTACACGCGTGTTTAGACTGGTCCTATTATTTGCAGGGATGCTACTCATTTAGTTTATATTTTTGGTTAAATATCTACATAAGATTTCAAAAATAAAAACCATATCGGGCATGATGTTGGTGTTTTATCATTCTGTAATGTGTAATACGTGTAAGTAAATCAATCATAATAATTTTTTCTTTGTAATTTCTTTTTTTTTTTGTTTTTTTCAATCATGAATTCGGAATAAAATCAACTTAATATTACTTAAATCAAGCTCATTTTAGATTGATTCAATCTTAGTTTTACTTAAATCAATCTCATTTTCGGATCATTTGAGATACGAATTCGGATTTAGACAATTTTATAATTTTTGAATGAAGCGCATTTTGAGATTGATTCAACATTAGTTTTACTTAAATCAATCTCATTATCGGATTATTTCAAGTACGAAAACGGGATTGGATAATTTAAGTATTTTGGGATTAAAAATCCGTACTTGAATCAATCTTTCTGTACTTGATTCAAGAAAATCCGTACTCACCGTCCCATTAATACCGCTTCGGATTGATTTGAGTACGGATGGATTGATTTTTCTTTTGATTATATATAATTGTATGTATAACAAGTTGTCCAAGATTATAGAATAGACGCAAATATCGGGGATTTATTAAAAAATCAATTGCAAACTAATATGATAACTCTCTCAAAAATTAAACAAAATTATAAAATTTTTAGTAAAATAAAAATAAACAATTTGAATTTAAATTTCTGTAAAATTCGATAATTACGAATAAGAAAAAAAAATCAATATTGATATTTTTGTTGGTTATGGCGTTTTGCTTTTTGGGTGACGATATGTTTATGCAGGTTATGTCAAAAAGCTATTAGCAAACCAAAAATATTTGTTATGAATAAAGAAGTAAATATTCATTAAAGTATAATTTAATTTTTTAAATTTTAGCAAAAAATCAAGGGTTTTTACAAACTTCGATGGACGTACGACTTTTCTGATGGACCTACAATTTTTTTATTTTGTAGTTTTTACTAATTACCACCGAGTTGGGGTTTGAGACTTGATAAAATCAAACTTTTAATTTTAAGAACGACGCTAATGCATCATATGTTTTTTAAAACTATTATATGAAGATCTAACTAAAATGATTCTCATTTATAAGAAGCAGTGCCGGATACAAGAAGCAGATTGACAGGAGAGCACATTAAACAGAGACTTATTAACTTCCATTTAAATTTTTCTTTATTTACTTTTTTTGGATTTCATTTTTTTTTGTATTCTTCTCTTTTGTTTTTGTTAAAATCTAATGTTTTTGTTTTGATTGAATTTTTTGTTCGATATATCGACTTATCGAAATTTTTGAAATAATATAAATCGATACTCTTAAAAAATATCGATTCGATGTATGATATCGATATATTTTTGCAATTTGCCCATCCCTAGTAAAACACAAATGTGAAAAATTTTCAATTTACAATACAAACTTTAATAAATTCCAACCCAAAATAAAATCAGATAAAAAGAAGTTATTAATTAAATACGTCATAACGTTACTTATACGTTACTAACTTTACTAAAAAAAAAAATTTCGTTTTTTATGAAATCATTTGTTGAATGGACTTAAAGTATTTCTCATTATTATTATTTTCCTAAGTATTTTTTTATTCAATCTTTGCGGGCGAATAAGAGTTTGCCTTTTTCTTGTTTCTCTAATTCAAATGATAAATTCGTTCAATTAAATTGATAAATTGTGTGTTGTATGCAACAAATGTGTATATTTTATCTTAATGCACGGCAACAAAGTTTTTACAAGTGCTATGAAAAAATACAATATGAAAAGTAATTTCCAACATTTGACATTAGTTTTTAGTCGTTGTCATGTTGCTCCTCCACCCCCTAACACGGTAAGTAATGGCAGTAAGAGATGTCAACTAAGTTTTAATTGCAAACAATGAAATTAAACTGCGATAGAAAAAATGTCAGTGTGTAGCACGAAGGAATAGTTAACATTCTCTCATATCGTCTGTCATACAAAAGGAATTCTGGGAGTTTTTCGCCGCATTAAAAAACGATTATTGAATTTTACAAACGGCTATTAAGGAAAATTTCCTAGAAAATTAGCTTTGGAAGCCGTTATTAAGTTGATAATAATTTCATGAATAAAGACAGACATTAATGTTATATTATTAAAAACGAAAGTAAAAAAGAATAAAGGCAATCTAGGCGAAAGGAAAGCATAAATAAAATACCATTTATTATTTTCAATATCGATATAGTTGTTGATTGATTTAACATGTACTTAATTAAAATGCGTCCTCTGAATCAGAAAATTTTACAATCGTGAATCCGAGTGTTCAAGCTTTCGCGAGTGCACTGTATATACAGCTTCATAAACACTTTTTAAGCCAATAATATTTTTTATTCAAAAACTATCTTTAGGGTTCATGTTCATGAAAAATTATTTTTTCAATCGACGAATATATCAATTCCAAAACATTGTAACTCAAAAAGTGAGTTTGGCAGGAGAAGCTCTTAAAGTTTACGGACGGGCAGTACAACTTTCAGTTATATGCTTAGTAAGTTGTTGTGCACAACTTTGGTTTTGGAATATCGGCTTTTACACCAAAATTTGATAGCATTTAAGTTGAACAATACGTAATTCCAAAAAGTAAAACATGTTGTTAGAAACATGCCAAGTAGACATGGCATGATTTGAAATTGAGCTGACGATATATCGAATTTTATGTCAATGCCAATATTTAAATTCACTTAGATTATTTTTAAAAACTTTCACTACTCTAGTCCCGAGAAGTCAATAATCCGACCGAGCATAAAACTATATGTGTCGGGATTGTCGAAGTTACACTGTAGTCTTAATTTAACGATATGTATCTGCGGCATATTTTTAGGCATGCTTTGTAAATAAAAAAAACATGTTTTTATACTTAAAGTCATGGTAGAATAAGTACGAGGTATAGTCATTAGAAATTTTGTTCTCGATTTAAAACCCCATATGACGTCGTACAAAAGAAAATATGGAAATATGTAATTTAAAACAAGCGTAAAAATCAATTATATTAATTTGACATTCATGGGTAAATAATGAAAACACTCCCTAATGAACATACCTGGTACTTATTATATTAAGCTTAAAACCATGATACAAATATACACTTCTCTCTCACAATAGTTTTTTTAAAGTTTATCGGAATTATTTGAAGTTAGATTTTTTGTAAACATTCAAAAAGCGTTGCCACAAATAAAAAATACAATAAATTTCTTTTTAGAAATTATTAATTAAAATGTGTAATTTGTATTACAAACTATCCCCATTTTATTTAGATTTAAGTTTAATTGTGTTAAATTATTTTTCATTAAATTTTAAACAAGTAAGAATGCGTACTTGTCCATATAACCCCAAGGCGAATTCTCTACATGTGGCGGAAAAAAGCCTGCTGACTTTGACAGTTTAAACCAATTTGTTTTGGTTTTACAATGCTTTGTTAGAAATGGTTCCTGTAGTTTTTGTATTGTTATAGTATTGCATCCACCTGTAGTAATGCGCCTTCTGTGATACCATATGGCACAAAAAGATTCGAAAGTTATCATATTGGGCAATCATGGAACTAACGAAACAACATTTTGTACGATTCATAGAGTGCCCTTATAGTAATTGGCGACTGTTTGGTAATAGATTTAATAAAATGTGAACTTATTTCTATTACCAAACAGTCGCAGGCGTATTTTAAATTTGCCAACCACGAAAAGGGTGCAGAGTTCTTTATGCCATCTATATGAGATTTTTTCCCTCTAAAATTGGTTTTATGAAGCAGGTTTTTATGGAAACTTATGGTTCATTCTAAACCTACCACCATAACACTTTGCCATGACATTGTAGCTTTTACAAAAGTTCTCATGTCCGAATTGTCTATCACTACCATTATGTGTACCAATATATTTTAAAGGAAGCTATAAACTTAAAAGCTATTTATTTTTAGGAGTGGTGTTTTGTGAAGCCTATAATAAAATAAGCACCGCTTTGAAAAAAAAAAATTTTGGATGATTTATATTGAAAATATAAACGGTATAACCTTGGATCAGTTAAAATGTATAGAACAAATTCAATTGTGTACTTTGTACGTCACAATTTTAGATGGACATGCAGCCAGCCGGACATCGTTAGATCGATTCTGAAAGCGATTATGGGTCTAGAGTAGTTACGTCCAAACACACATACTTTAATATTTGCATTTGCGGTAAATGGCCTTGAAAGCTCTTACAATTTGTTGTTGTTTCTTTGCAAAATAAGCAACAAGCATTGTTGTCACCGTGATTTGATTGGCTTTTGTGCTCTCGTCGGTGTGAAAGCACTAAAGCTTTTTTGAAAAAGTTCGTACATTGTACATATGAGCTGGACATAACTGGTCTTGACTCAAGACTCTAGAGTCATTACTTTTATGTGCTACCAATTATAAATCAATTTTTCTTGAAGCTGCAGTTTTTTTTCTAATTTAAATTTGTGTTTTTGAGTTTTTTTTTATTTATTAACGAAAATATTAAAAGTCTTTTAATATACATACATTTTAATTAATCTTTTGTAAATTGGATTATTTAATGAAATATGGTAGCACAAATTTTAATAATTCCCATAAACGTCAGAACGTTAATTTGGCGATAAAAAGAGAGAGTGCCCAGCCAGCAAAATAGTCCGATGTCTTCCAGATTTCTGAGAGAAACGTCGATAAAAAAGTCGGAATCGTATAAGAATTCTGTCAGATTTCTGACCCAAAAACGTATGAAGTGGTTGAAACGAATTCTGACAGACATGTCGTGGGAAATTCTGTTTTTTTTTCGCAACATTTCTGATAGATATCTGACAGAAATATAATGAAAAAGGCATGAGAAATTTTGATGAGCTAGCCGAGATTCTTATTGTTTTTTAACTGAAAGAATTCCTTTCATTGCAAAATATGTATTTAAAAATATATAATTCTAAATTTTACACGTTCGTACCTTTTTTTAATCTTTTTATCTGGAAACAGTAAAATTAAACTAAAATTGTTTTCAACTTAATGACAATTGTCATTATTTAAAAACAAAGTCTCCTTAGACACATCTGTAAGAATTCCGTGGAAATTCTATTAGCCATATCTGTATCGAAATCGATTAGAAATCGCCCAGACGATAAGTATATTCAATGTCTGACAGAAATTTGAACGAAGTCTCTAAGAATGAAATCAGCCATTTGCAAGAAATGTCTACGCCAGAAAATGTCGAAGTATTTTGCTGGCTGGGTGGAACTACCTTCTGTATTTGCATCATGCTTAAAACTGACTACACAAATAATTCTAAATGTCACTTATATACAAACTTATTTTGTTCAAAACTTAAAACGGAAAATGAAAATTACTTACTTACCACCCAGGAAGTACAAAATACAAAAACGGAAGTGGACACACAAACACACATACAAAGATAAACACTTGGACAAAAATGCATAATTACTCTTATGCTGTGGTAATAGAGCGTATGATTTATATTTTATGGAAGTTGTACAATCATTTCATTATGTTGCAAATGTTAAACAATTTTATTAGTTGCTGATGGTTCCCAAGAAAATTATTTTATTATGTTTGTCCTCTTTTTATTTGTAGGCTTAAACTAAATTTATATTTAAATTATATTATTTTTATTATTATCTCATGGTAAAAACTTACATAATTATGTTTTTTGTGGGCTTTTCTTTAAAACTGTTTCTTGTGAGTTCTTGCACCCAGAGAAAAAACATGTTTAAATATGGTCCAACAAAACTATTTTAAAAGAAATGTTTAAACTTATTAAGAGTAATTCAACAATATTATTGTCACCAACAACCATATCACGATTGAATTCATCATCCATCAAGAAACCACAACTATATTATGGTTGCCTCCAACCATGTTAGGATTAAAAAACTAAAACATGTTTAACACTTATAATAGCATGGGTTGGTTTCTCTTGGAAAAGAGGAAAATACTCCATATTGTTAATTTTAAAACAAATTATTGTCATATTTACCCATAACATGTATTGAAGCAACCGTAATATGGTTGTGGCTTCTTGATGGTTGACAAATTCAACCATAATATGGTTGCAAGTGACAATAATATGGTTATTTATTTATTAAGATATTTATTATAAATAAAATTACAACAAATCTTAAAGCTAAAGCTTCTTGATGAATGACGAATTCAACCATAATATGGTTGCAGGCGACAATAATATGGCTATTTATTTATTAAGATATTTATTATAGCGACTAAGGCTATCGGCTTGATGGTTATACTAAACATAATATGTTTAAAATTTTCTTTAAAAATAGTTTTGTTGGAGGTGACCATATTTAAACATGTTTTTTCTGTGCGTGTGTATAAAGTTCATGAAGCTCTATTAATCTTGATTAAATAATTTAAAAGACTAATCTTTTCAGTGCCTACAGCTTAACTTAAAATGTAAATTAAATGTATATTTTATAAATTGTTTAATGATTTTTTGCGTGGTTTCAGTAAAAAAAATAAAAACGCAACACAAAAAATTTTTATTGTCAACGCCAAAGAAGACAAAAAAACTGTAAACGAATTAGAAACACGTGTAAGAAATAAAAATATTCAAAACGGTTCAAAGCAGCGCCGGACACAAAGAAAAAATTTAAAGAAACAATAACAAAGTTAATTAATAACGTGCATTTGAAGTAGGGCATGTTTAGCATAACAGAACTAGTGAACAAGCGAATAATATTTAAGTTGTTTTCTGAAACCTGATCATGAAATTTTTCATCAAGATGAATGTTACATTTTTATAAACCATAACATGAAAAATACTGCAAAAAAGTAGGCACCACTATTTAAAGGGCAGAAAAGGGACACAAAAAACTTTTATATCTTTAAATTTAGGATATTAAAAAAAACCACTAAAAGTTTTATATTCCGCTGTAGAGAACCTAAGACCGTGCTTACAAATGGAAAATATCCCCTAAGGCAACAGTTAAGCAATATCCACAAATTGTCATCTAAAAGGAAATACGCAAAGTAATTTTTTATTTTCTAGAATAAAAAAAAATTATAACATATTTGTACGTCATAAATAAACAAATTAGAAATATTAAATCCAAAATATTGTGCAAAAGGTAAATATGTATATAAATTAAATAAATCTGTAATATCCCTAGAGGGAAAATATAGTACTATTTCAATAAAACAAGTTCAAGAACCAAATTTTAGAAAGTACCAAAAAATGTGTCACAACACCGGCGAAGACTATACTGTAATTCATTACTTTTTCTACTTTTTTGTTTTTCATAAACCAGTTAAGGGATTGGTTCTTCTCTCACTGGTCCTGAGTAGGGATGCCAAATGGGACCAGGTTTTTTGAAACCCGGGATTCGGGATTTTTTATTCAAAAAAACGGGATCCCGGGACGGATCGGGATTTTTCGGGATTTCATATATAAGAGCCAATTTTAAAAATTCATATACACAATTATAATTTAACGTTTATGTATAAGTCTTAAAACAAATTAATTCAAGAAGAATATTAAACTCATTACAAAATAAAACAGTTTATTGTATTCTTTTAAAGTAATATGGACGAATTATATTTTAAAAAGCTTCTAAAACAAATTAGGCCCCTATTACGGTTTACAACTGAACTCAGTTGAGTTGTTATTTCTTAATTTTTGTATTATGGCTTGCAACTTTGCTATATTGAGTTGTAAACCGTAAAAGGGGCCTTAATGACGTCTGATAATCGATACCTTATTTTATTGCAAAGATATGCTGCCGACGAAAACAATGTTCGCATTAAACACTTCTGGGTGGTATCATAAATAAATAGCTACATATATGCTGTATAACAATAATTCATTTACTTTATCTCAAATTTATATGCAAGTATAAATTAAATAAATTAAACTTAAACAAATAAGTATGTCTACTTTTACTTTTATCGGGTGACATTTGTTCTCTTGCGACTTCTTTCTTGTTAAAAATTAGATTCATTGCCAGTATGATTTAATATTAAATTTTTGAAGTTATTTTTATCGGGTGACTCACATATATTTAAATATAGTTGCATTTAATAAAAAAATACCACAAATTTACTAAATCCAAAATCTCGGGATTTTATATGTAAAATTCGAGACTTAACTTTTTAGCATAATCCCGGGATTTCGGTATTCGGGATTTCGGGATTGGCATCCCTAGTCCTGAGTACTTTCTTTTTGCACTTGTTCTATTTTCACAAATCCCAGGACCAGTCTGTTGGACCGATTGACACAAATTTCCCGCAGGGATATTAATCTGTTTCCTTTTCAACTTAATCCAGATATTACTCAACCCTCATAATGCATCCATTTTAAAGGAATTTGTTGGAATCTCTATAATTATTTTATTTTTCTCAACATTATTTATTTTTTTCTTATTTATTCTATGAGCTAAATTTTAGTTATGTATTTTATAAAGCTAAAAAAAAATTAAAGGAATAGGACTATAACAAAAAAGCTTTATAAAATACATAACTGATATTTTACTCATAGAATAAATTCGAAAAAATAAAAAATATTTAATATAATAAAGTAACCTATGAAAGGAAATAATTCCCAGTTTCTATTTTATTTTACTTTATTTTATTTGTAAGTATAGTTTACTTGTATGTATGCTTGTAATTAAAAAATGTATTTTAAATAAAATGAATATTTTTCAAAATCTTCTTTTTATCATCCCAATGATATTTTGGCGATATCTGCTTATTTTCTTATATGTGGTTATCTGGCGATATTGCCAATTTATTATCTAGCAGAATCGCTTTCGTATTGCTAAGAAGTATTGCTATGGAGACCCGTTTCTTCTCGAAGGAAGTATCTTCCGCAATACGAAATCGATTATTGCCGCAATAATATTTTCCATCTAGGCAATACGTTTGGCAATACAGAGGGTGTATTTCTGTGTTTGCTGGGGATTCTCTTCAGAATTTTTCATAAGTAGGCTTCAAATGGGATCTATGATATATAATAGTACAACACATGCTTTTGGGACTCAATTCTGAGAATTGCACGTGAAAGTAGCCCTAAAAGTAAGAAATTCTGCAACATTATTTTTATCACTTTTTCTATGTTTTAACACGTTTATCGGAATATCTCTTTTGTGTCGGAAGCAAAGTTGTAGATATTAAATAGGAGAAAAAAAGCGGAACATTCCCACCCGAAAAAATTGCATCCAGTGACTTAAAAATCGCAAAAATTGCCATTTTTTTTTTACAAACTTTTCCCCTTTTTTACTCAATATCTGGATTAAATATCCACAAATATGCGGTTTTTTTGTAAGTCAATTGATTTGACTACTTTGTGTTACTCATTTACTTGAAATGGTGGTTGAAAAATTATATCAGTGTTTCCGTTGTGGTTTTATTTTTCTGTGTATGTCTTTTGTTGTGGGCAATAAAAACGAAAATTATTCTGAACTTTTTGGTTTTTGTTAAATGTTATGGTCCATTACTGTCTAATAAGCGTGGGCGTTTCTTCTAAACTGTCGATATTGTTTATGGGTGTAGTGAAAGCATTCATGCAGGTCATATAAGGACTTAGTGTTCTTTACCTCCCATGATGGTATTGGTACTGTTCAATCCCTTGAGACAAACAGTACCAAGTCCAACAACAAAAGGTTTGCCTTTTCCTAAAAATAATACAAGGATTATAAGAATTTCTTTATCCTTAATTTTCTCTTCGAAATGTGTTTTAAAAATTATTCAAGTAAAAACTGTAGGCTCATCTGCATGTTTAAATAAAAAGGCCTACAATTTCAGTGGTAAAACACACTAAATAAATTTGATGCAATTTACGTCTAAGCAAGTTGGACTTGGTGTTATTTTGAACTTTTCTATCACAAAAACTCGTACTTAAAAAATTTTATCGGATGGAGTCGGAGTCAACACTTTTTCTTGATGACTCTAAAGCCCTGGTTTAATATCTTAAGTTTTTCTAAAATCTTTGCATGAAGTGTACTAAAGATATGGCCTAAGCAGCCAGTGAAATGCGCATAGGATTTTTTTGAACTCCAAGCAAAACTTTGACAAACAATATAATTTAAAGTCAGTCGGATGTTTATATTTTTCAAACACTTGTTGTGGTGTGATAGTGTTCTTATCTTATAAATAAATAAATTGATTTATCTGCCAGGTAGTTTTAATATTATTAAGAAGACAAATTTGGAACTGTTGCGTTTTTTCGATTTAAAGTAAAAAAATCCGGTCAGAATAATGACATATTGATTTCAATAATATTTAAATTTAATCTCTTTGTTTTGAATATAATAAGTTTTAAAAACATACATAAATAAAGGGTGTCCCAGCAATAATGCAATTTTTCATTTTAAAATAACACGTATATTTTCACAAGTTGTTCTTTCGTAAAGGCCTCGCTTTTTAAAAATCAGAATAAACATATGTGACAGCTGCCAAAAAGAGTTGCCAGCTAAATATATTAAATTTAAAAAGTACACTTTAACTGAGAATCTTGTTGCTTTAGTTTTAAATTAAAAAAAAACTTTGTACATTTGTAATTAAATTTAAGGGGGTATTTGTAAAGGCTAGTTTATACGGTAATACGTAAAATGTATTACGACTATGTCGATATGAAATTCTCTCCGTGTTTAAAAGAAATAAAAAAATAAAAGTTTGTCATAAGTTTATTTTATGTTTACACGGATGGTATGAGTAAAATCTAAAATAATAACAAAAAAGCAGATGGTTGCAGTTTTACAATTTTTACAAAAAAAAAAAACATAAAAATTTCCTGAGTTGATTCGAGTGGTTTTCGTAATTGTATAAAATTTTACCACCTTCAATATATGCTGTTAAAATACACCTCTGATGAGAATACATAAGTTTCTAAAATGGTTTAGAAAAAAAACTTTTACCGACAGCTTGTCAGATTTTGTATTCGTATTTTCTCTTACTCAATTCATTTTGCTTATATAACGGGTGTTTAAATTGTAAGGGCCGATTGTTGAATGTAAACCACACCGAAACGTCAAGTTTTCTCTCTCAATTTCATTCGACATTTCTCAATTTTAGATTAACTCAATTAAAACAATGGAAAATGGGCGTTCAAATGAAAAAGCATATCGTGCACTTCGTGATTCAGTGGTGAGGCACTGCATTTGGGCGAATGATAATCCAAGAGTGATTGTCGAAAAATCAATGCACCCACAAAGAGTGACTGTTTGGTGCGGTATATGGGCTAGTGGCATCATCGAGCCATATTTTTCGCAAAATGAGGCCAGTCGGGCAGTACCTGTGAATGGTATTTGCTATCGTAAGATGACAACGAACTTCTTATGGCCCGAATTCAACAGGACAGTGCCACACAGCTAACGAACCAATGGCTCTTTTGCTCGACAAATTCAATGGCCGTGTTGTATCAACGTGGATGTCAATTGGCCGCCATAATCATGTGATTTGACACCGTTGATCTTCTTTCTTTGGGGTTATTTGAAAGAATAGGTGTACGTCGATAAGCCAGCAACAATTCAATAGCTAAAAGATGAGCTAAGTCGGCACATTAACGGCAAAGAACATCAAATTAGGCCGCAGCGTCATCGAAAATTTTGACCACCGGATGCAGGTGTGCCGCCGAGGTGACTGCGGCCACTTCCCCGATATTTTTGAACCATACCAAAATTATCATATTAAAAAGAAATGACAATAATTTCCTAAATAATTTGTGTTTCAATCTACATCATTTTTTGCAATGTCGTAATCAATTGTATTACCGTGTAAACAAGCCTTAAGAAATGGCAAATAAGATTTAAAGTTCCTATTGGTTTCTGAAATACAGCCGTGAAGAAAATTGCATGTTCTTCGGAAAAATCAAGTTTTAGCCAAAATAAACCGGAGGCCATAAAATCTAAAAAGCAACTCAAACCAGTAGAATCCAAATGGGGTTTTGTTAGTTCGAAAAGTTCTACACGAGAAGTAGTTTGCATTTTTTTTGTTTCACTATGTTATTGCCATTATGAAAAAAATGTGTTATCCAAGTCTTTAAGACTGTTTTCATTTCTTCTTTTTTACATTTTTTTTTGGTTTGGCCAGTTAAATTGGAAAGCTGATATACCTATGCCGTTATACAGTTTCTATACCGATATACCGATACCGAAATAGCAAAATACCGATACCGAAATTCGGTATAAAAAAAGAGTGTGAAGGTATTCAAACACATTTTTTCTTAAATAAATTTGCAAAAATTTTTAAAAATAGATTCAGAAGTTTAGCATTTGTAAAGGATTTTTATTTTCAAATATTCTCTTCCATACATCCCTCTTTAAGTTTTAGGGGAAATCTAATAATGTTGTTTACATTGAGTAGTCTGTTATCAGCAAATAAACTACAAGATAATTTTCTATACCAGATAATATGATGATGTTGATTTTAGTTTTCCAAAGATTATTTCATTAATTATTCTTTTGTTTTTCTTACATACTACATATTAAATAAGAAGCCAAGTAATCATTTAGAGAGGACACACCCTTAAACTTGTAACAGAATGAGGACACATTAAAAAGCATTTTGCAACAAGGCAGAGAGTGTACCAGCGATATCTGAGATGGAAAAAAGGGTCAATCCTTAAGTCTTTTATGTATAAACTTTTGCTGAATTTTGTTAAAGCCATTAACTAATACACTTTATTTTTTTGTATTTCTTTGTTTTTGTTTTTTCTTTTGTTGTACACATTGTTATTAATGCTGACACGTATACACAAAAAAAAAAAAAAATACATGTACGACATACGCCTTTATTTAATTTTGTATGTATGTGTGTAGGTGGCAAGTTGTTGTTTTAATATTAATTTAATTGCTAAATATTGCTGTGTAAGTTAAAGTGTGTAAGAAAATAAATACAGTATGGGAAAACGAATTAGAAAAATTATTATGTACGACGTACAGAGAATGAATTTTGGAAGAACAACAGCAACATTTATTAGATGTTTGGAATTTTTAAAACTTTTTACGTATCCTTGGCAAAAGTTTAATCGATCTCTATTTTCTCAATTTTGATTCGAAATAAAATACTATTGAATTGCAATTTATGGTAACTGTTCCACAAATAAACCTTGCAGCTTATAGAGATTATCTATGAACATTTCTAGCAAGGGCCAGCCAATACATTGTACACCGGATTATGTGAAATACTAAAGAATTAAGGGTTCTCAGCAAACCCCTACATTAGCTTCCAGTTTGTTTAATAAAAGAATAATTCAAAGTGCTTGGATAAAAGTTTGAAGGAAATTGTTTTTATTCATGCAAAAACTTACTACAAAATATGTGAGGTCGTATATATATATATACGTATATGGGCATTTCCAGCGAAAAGTCAACTTTTTGTCACGTAACGCCAGAAGTATTTTAAATTGTTTCTCAAAAAATTTTATATGTACAGTCTACTTTTTTATATTTTGGTGTAAAGCTCAACGAATTCTACATTTAGTAACAAAAGGGATAACGATTGAACAACATGGTCCGAAAATAAAACCTTATTTGTAATCTGGCGTTACATAAAAAAAAGTAGAAATTTCTCTGAAAATGCCCATATTTACCTTAAAAGGAGCAAAGATTTCTAAATTTTATAGCTTGAAAAATAAATCTGTATTAGTCCAAAGTTTACTAAAAAAGGTTTTATACAAAACATCTTGCTTAATTCGCAGTCTTATTCAGTTTGTTATGCAAGTCAAAATCCACTTCCGTTTTTTTAACGTCACGCCAGCGCATATTTTTGCTTATATCTGCAAATCCTTAGCTTCGATTACTGTGATTTTTTTTCTGAATATAGTGCTACTTCATTACTTTGTATATATAAAAACCCTTTTTACAAATTTGACTTCGTCATTAAATTTTTTTACATTTTGTGGTACAAATATCACGACACGTCAAAATGGAAATGCCCATATACTTTTACTTATATAAATTAAACTTATAATGGGTGGTTAAATTTTGAATAAAACACAAAATAATTTAAGATTATTGTCATTTCTTTTTATTATGATAATATTGGCATGGTTCAATTATGCATGGAAAAAAATATTGGACAAATTGCCGCCGAAACCTCGGCGGTACAGCTCCATCCGATGATCCAAATTTTCGATGACGCTGAGGCATTACTGAGGTTCTATACCGTTAATGTGCAGAATTGTCTCATCCCTTAACTCTTGAATTTTTGCTGGATTATCGACGTACACCTCTTCTTTCAAATAACCCCAAAGAAAGAAGTGCAACGGTGTCAAATCACATGATTTTGGCGGTCAATCGACATCGCCACCACGTATAATAATACGGCCATTGAATTTGTCGCGCAAAAGAGCCATTGTTTCGTTAGTTGTGTGGCAGCTAGCACCGTCCTGT
This sequence comes from Pollenia labialis, assembly GCA_949318255.1. NCBI lineage: Eukaryota > Metazoa > Arthropoda > Insecta > Diptera > Polleniidae > Pollenia > Pollenia labialis. Next base: position 78,551,160 of record OX439141.1, on the reverse strand, counting down.
TGAAACTACATATCGTCCACATCCATATCTTCCAATTCGGGCCATAATAAGTTCGTTATCATCTCACGATAGCGAACACCATTCACAGTAACTGCCTGACCATAAACCGCATCAAACAGTCACTCTTTGTGGGTACATTGGTTTCTTGGATTATCATTCGCCCAAATGCGGCAGTTGTGCTTATTGACGAATCCACTTTAAAATGTGCCTCACCACTAAAGATGATTTTCTTCGAAAATTAATCATCCACTGTTGCCATTTCTTGCCACCATTCTGGAATGGTCAAGAGGCTTTAGATCTTGAGGCAATTGCACGTTATAAGCGTGTAAATGCAAGTCTTTATACATAATGTTCATCAGCAACGAGCGTGAGAGGTGCAATTGTTGGCAACGATGACGAGTTGAGGTGGACGGCTCTTCAGCTACATTATCGCGAACAGCCGCAATATTTTCTGCAGTACGAGCTGTACGAGAATGCACTGGTGTTTTCACATCTCCTGCAGACCAGGTTTGCTCAAATTTCTGCTCGATTTTTTCGATTGTATGCACATTTGAACGATTAAATTAACTTTAACGCGTTGGTCGATTGCGTATCTTTCCATGGTTCAAATTGAATTCGTCTGAAATTGAGAAATGTCAAATGAAATGCAGAAAAACACTTGGCGTTTAGGTGCGGTTCACACTCAACATCGGCCCTTAAAATTTTACTACCCGTTACTTATACAAATCATTCGAAACATCTCAAAATAATTTTGATCTGATCACTCTGTAGCCGAGTACAGGATACATAAATGAAATACCTACGTAGAGTAGCAGAAAAAACTAGAAGGGATATAATCCGAAATGATTCCTTTAGCTCTGTAAACTGGAATAAGTCATTAATTATCCAAACTCAAAAATCACTCTTAATAATAATGTTATAATTATTTAAGACACTTTTGGTAATAAGACAACAAGGATCTTTTGTAAAAGTTATATTCTTTACTTTTTTTGATATTCACTTTCTTTCAACTCGTCGTTATTGACACTGATCCATTCACTGGGCACTGAGTGTGTTTTACTTTTTCTGTATTTTTTTCGTTCCTCCATTCTTTTTTCATAAGTTCCATGGTAACATTTCGTATTCCTGGTTTTCCTTGTGTAAGGGTTATGGATGTATGATCTTAGTCTTTTTCCTTCTTCAATTTCCGTCGATGTGTTATCGGTTGTTGTTCCTGCTAAGTATGATTGCTCTACCGTAGCAACGCTCTCTGTGTATTTGGTGTAGTGGGGAACCATGCGTGTCTTGGATTCCTAATTTTTTTTTTCTTATGGGGTGGTGGCATCCTGGCCTTTTATGCCATGATGTTACCCCTTTTCCAGTGGTGGGGGGGGGGGTCAGGGGTCTTCTTGGATGGGTTGGTTGGAAGGGATTAAAGACCATGTTGAAATTTGTTTGTTCCTGCCAGGGCAAATAAAAACTCCAGTTACGTTTCTTTAATCAAACATACATAATCCATTAATTAAAATTTTCAGTACATCCCTCGCGTAATTTTATGCACAACTGCTCAGAAAATTATATTCATTAAAAACATACACAGAAACATACCAACACCTCTTAACTTGCAACATGTGTTCATCTTTCATGTACATATCACTTGATCATAAAGAGGGTATTTACTCAAACTTTTTATTTGTTCACCTTTTGGCAGAAATGAACACGTTACATTCATATCCACCCGCTGTAAAAATATCGTGCTATTTTGTCTACTTTTTTTATATACCTTTAATATTAAATTAAAAATTGTTTTGCTTCAACTAACATTTTTTTAATTTTAAGTTAATACCCTCTTTATGATCAAGGTCGACATATAAATATTATTTTTATAGACACGCACTGCATTCCACAACAGAAACCTAAAATGGTTAATTTCAAATATTTTTTCTTTTATTAGTTTTTGGATAAATTGGTGCTTTAATCAACGTCGGCACTTATACAAAACTCAATATTGTGTGTTGTTGGCTTTAGCTATTGAAATATTTTTGTTTATTAACAATTAAAGTACTAATTCAATCAAGAAAAAAAATTATGCAACATTTGTCTCCAAAAACTAATAATAATTTGATTAAAAGTTTATTGAGATTTGTATGGAAATATGTAGGTATAAAAAATAGAAATAAAGTATACGCCACAGAGGTTAAAGGAAATGTGTATTTTGTATGAAATTAATTATCACTTATACGCCACAGCTGCTCATGTACATGATTAATTATGATTTCAAAATGATTTCAATTTATAAATAGAAATGGAAAGTCTAACATATTAGATATGTGCGAATTCTTCTAAGGAATATTTTAATTAGACCATGATATGTAATTTTTACACATAAAGAAAAACACTCGGGATATGATTACTTTAAGTACGAGTCTTACTCAAAAATTCAGTTACGAATAACACTAAAACGTACTTACAACAATCGTTAATGGGATAAATTTTAAAAATCCATCCCGGAATTTCTTAAAATAAGTATAAAATTCTTAAATCATGTAAAAAAAGATTAAACTTTTCGTTGCGTTTAACCCTCCGCCTTACGCATGTTTTAATTTTCTATACACATTGAAAAAAGGTCTGGCCAGACTCATGTGTACCACGAAGGGTTAAAAAGTATATTTGAACTCTTGCTTCTAATTTAGTTTATCTGCTGGTGTTTTATCATTCTGTAAGGTGTAATACGAGTAAGTAAATCAATCGTTATAATTTTTTCTTTCTAATTTGGGATAAAATCAACTTTATAATACTTGAATCACTGTTGGGATCTGACATTTCTTTAATTGTACCGTCTCAATCTCAACATTGTACCAAATTGACAAAAATTTTACCAAAATTCCGCTTTAAAATCAAAAAGCATACAAAGTAAGAGTTCATTACTCTTTTTTATTCAATAATAAAAATAAAACACTAAAAAAGTATAGTCGGTCAAGCGCGACCATTTAATATCGTACACCACAGAATATAAAGACAAATTCGCTATACTTTACCCTATTTAGGACCCATGGATAATCATGCCCCCCATTTTAAGGTTAAAATTCATGTAAAAGTTCTTTGTGCAGAATATTACTTAGCTGTCTTCATCTTTATGCGAGTTGTTTGGCTTTAAGTTATATTATGAAAGGGGCATGTCTGGGAAATATGTTTAATTTCGGACTTAATAGCACAATATTTATACCCACACCTCAATAGTGGAGAGGGTATTATGCATTTGTGCTGATGTGTGTAATATTGGTCCTAGACCCATCTTAAAGTATACCGATCGACTCAGAATCATTTTCTGAGTCTAACTAACGATGTCCGTCCGGCTGGCTGGCTGGCTGTCCATGTAACCTTACAGGTCGCAATTTTGGAGATAATTTGATAAAATTTGGGACATATGTTCTTATTAGCACAGGGACCAAGCTTATTGAAAATGGGCCACGAGGGAAGATAGGGGGATATTTCTTCCACTCAGAAACAATCAAACCGATTTAAATAAAATTTAAAACATAGAAAGATCCATATCTATATGGACACATTAGCTATACAGTTTTTCAAAAATAGGACCACAAGAGGAGGTAGAGGGCAATTTCTGCCTCTCCAAAATTTTCAAACCGATTTTAATGAACTTTATAAACATAGATAAATCCATATTTATATGGACACATATGCATGATGTGTTCTTAAATTCTGTGGTGTAGGGTATCATATGGTCGGGGTTGACCGACTATACTTCCTTACTTGTTTTTCATGACATAGTTTTATGTCAATACAAACGTTTACAAGGAAGTTATGGCACTGTTTATTATTATTTCCGGCAGTAGTATTTGTATGAGAACCATGGTCAAATATGAACCGATTTGGTAATATTAATACGATTGCAATAAAATAAGTCTGGTCCAACATTAATTTAAATATCAACATAATAAGATAGTTTACAGGATTAAGCACTATTCCGGGAAAAAGTTTGTGTGGGAGCCATGTGCAATTATGGACCAATTCTAACCATTTTCAGTTGGATTCGTCCTTATGAATTCAAATCTATGTTCAACATTTTATCAAATTACCTTCAAAATTGTGACCTGTACTTTACGCACAAGGTTAAATGGATAGACAACCAGCCAGCCGGATGGCGTTAAATCAGGACAGCCAAAAGGTTGGTCTAGGACCAATACTTTTTAGTGCTAAACACATCAGTATAAGGCATAATACCCTCTCCACTATTGTGGCGTGTGGTTATTTATTATAATAAAGAAGAAGCAAAACATTTCTCGTTTTTCTCAAATGCAGACAACAGTGTAGATGCTTTGTTGACAGTGTCACCAAAACAATCGACAAAAGAGGCGATTTGTTGTACCAAAAAAGGATGAATTGCACCAGTGTACCAATAAAGTTTCGATTGTACCAAAATTGGAATTTGGGATTGAATAGGGATAATTTAAGTATTTTGCGATTGAAAATCCGTACTTGAATCAATATTTCTGTACTTGATTCAAGAAAATCCGTACTCACCGTACTATTAATACTGCTTAATCTTAACTTAAAAGAACTAAGGTCAGAAGAAGCGAAGGTCCTACTAGAACTACTGGTAAATTAAAACGAAGGCCTCGATATAAGAGATTTCAAACTAATTTCTTTACTGGCGTGTAAAAAAAGCCCAAAAATAGACTTCGGAATCGCAGTAGACCATATGCTTCAGCAGATTAGAATGAGTGGGAGGTGTTGACACTAAAGCTGATGAAACCAATGGGGCTACTTATGGTGTTTACGCAACTCACTTCATTAATTGGCAAGTTAACGTGGACTCGACTGCATTAAGAAGATTTTGAGCAAAAAATACAGAGTCTGTAAAGTAAATGTCGTGGGGTAAACCATGTTTATAAGATACGAACTTGTGTTGTATAATTTTCCGTTTATGGTCATTTATTATTTTAGAAATCGAGACCACAGTGATATTTGTCTCTCTCAGTGGTTTATTTTAGGGTTGCTATGGAAGCTTCCTGTTAAGACTATATCCAGAAACCGTACAAGGAATCCGAAAAAGTCAACGTGGGATTTCCTTGGATCTATTTTAGACGGGAATGTTAATCCGTGTAGCCGATCATCAGCAGTAGTAGCGAAACAAGCAAGCAAGCAAGCAATCATGCCCGACGAACTTGCCGGAGAAAAGAGAACAGCCAAAGTGGTGGATTTAGGAGTTAAGCTTTCAGAGGATCATTGTTAATAAGATGTTTAATAATTTCAAACATACGCGAATAAAAGAAACGAAATGCAAGGATTCCAAAGCAACAAACAAGAACTCTGCTTGTAAAACATTAATAGATATAAATCGGGGAACAAGCTGTGGTATGTGGAATGACTTAGCAGATCGGTTGTAAAATCTTTTATGACAAATAGGTATTGTGTTTGGTACCACGACTTGAGAGAAAAAAAATTTCGGTTGGCATAGCAAGTGTGCAGGGATGTCACTTTCTAAGAAGATAAGTCTCTATTGGATCTTAAGATTAGAAGAAATCAACTTTAGTGGTCGTATCTTGGCAGACTTGGTTCAACTGAAGTTGACTTTGGAGAAACACCTTTTCGGGAAATGACATCTTAAGGAACTTTAGAAAAAGGCCATAACATTGCAACGACTAAATAGGTCTAATAAGCCACTCTTGAAATAAAATCAAATGGATAATCGACGCTAATGTTTAATAAAAGTTGGAAAGGTAATTGTGTTATTGTGGTTTAATTTAAGGAAAGACATGTTTAGACGCAAGGATTTTGATTTTGGAAACAATTCTTAATCCCGTGATAAAGGGAAAGGATGATTTTATATGTTTCAATAATCACGAAAAAGCATTCAATACAATTAAACAAGTTAAATTGATTGAAATTCTTACTACTTTGAAAATATGGATGGGGGAAGAAAGTTTTGCTGCATCAGAATCTTGTGCTGGCATTAAACAGCACGTCCCAAATCTCCTCAGTTAGCCTTTTTTTAAGTACAAAAAAGCTTTCAATGATTTACATTTATTTCATTTTGTTAAACAACACAAGTAATTTGTTTGTGCCGGAAAAATTTAAGCCGTCGTTGATATTTCGACTTTCAGTGCATAATTAGAATTTTCGTATCGGCTCTACACAGAAAGAAAAACACTCGGGATGGATTCAGTTTTTTTACTTACTTTAAGTAAGAGTCGTACATAAAAATTGAAGTACGAATAAAGCTAAGGCGTACTTCAAACAATCCTTAATGATATTACTATTGAAAATTTCGAACCACCAGTACCACTGGTTAAAGATTGATGTTTGATGTATGGTGCAGAGGCTTTAGCGCAAGGAATTCTGATGAAAGAATGTGGTGATTCTTGAAACATGTAAATTCAACCCAGGTTCGAGCGCCAGTTCAGCCAAGAAAATTATCAATAAATTTTAATAAAAAAATCCAAGTTGTAAAATTCCTTCCTTCAGCAAAAATAATTTAATGAAAATTTAATTAAATGAACTTAAGCCTAACTAAAACTATAAAAATAAATTTAGACTTTTTTGTTTAAAAAATACATTGACTTTTGGTAATTTTACCCGGAATTCAAATTAAATTCTTTGTTTTAAAAATCGTATTAATATCAATTTTAAATATTAACTGCCGTATTCATAAAAAAATAAAACAAATTTTTATTAAAATACAATTCAAATCTATTTTAATTTTTTCTGAATACGGCACTAAAAATCTCTTACGCGGCAATTTTTTTTAATAATAAAAAATAAACCTACTTGAGTGTTGTTAATTTGAATTTAAATTTTATATTATATCGTCGTATCGCCGATATTTCCTTTTAACTATCGGTATCAGCTTCGTATCGGCAAAAAGGCGTGTCGTGACGTCCCTAATTTAAAAATATTTTCATTTTATTCTTAACAAGAACGTCTAGAAAATTTGTATATTATATTAAAATGGAAATTAAAAAAAAAATAACTAAACATTTTTAATTAACTTAATATTAAACCAAATAAAAAAAACATTTTTTTACGTGTTTTTTTAGAAGTAATTACCGAAAATAATTAATTAATGCCCCTTTTGCGGTTCTACACTCAACTCAGTTTGGTCGTTTGATAGTCAACCCAACTTATGCACAACCAAACTCATTTTAGGTATTGTGATACTCAACTCTTTTTAGTTGAGTTTGCTATAAAGTTGCCAACTTAAAATATCGATTTGCCAACTTTAAATATGTATAACGTTTGACAAGTGAAAACTTTATAAAATTCAATAATTTTTTAAGCCAAAAGTATTTTTAGTTGTTGCGTCGATTTATTTTATGATGATGAAAATGAAAACTCTTGTACAGATGTGCTACGTATCAGAAGAAAAATTCGTGATGATTTCAACCCTCTTGAACTTACCTAATGCCAAGTAACTAAATAATAATTTTAAATTTGTAGATTTGAAAGTAATTTCCGACTGAACTAGGAAGCGTTTTGTTATTTGCTGGATGAAATTAAAGATCATTTAAAAACACCTGTTTGCGTAGTGGCTATTCTCCTGTATTAAAGTTATGCGTTGCTCTTCCATTTTTCCCTGACGGGAGCTATAAAAAGTGCAGTGGTAACGATTTTTATATTGAGCTACTTATCTACAATGTCACATGCAATAGCTGGGTTTTTTCATTAGAATAACAATTGTAAATATGAAACTGGGAATTATTTCCTTTCATAGCTTAATTTCCAAAGGATAGCTAAGGTAAAATGTAACAAGAAGATACAATACAATAGTCTGGTAGTGTTTAAAGTCATTCCTAAAAATTAGAGGAATAGGACTATTACAAAAAAAAAAAGCTTTATAAAATACATAACTGAAATTTAGCTTATAGAATAAATTCGAAAAAATAAAAAAATGTTGAATTGTAAATATGTATAGAAATAAATAAACAATAAATATAAAAACAAACACTTGAAGCGCAAATAAAAATCAAATTAATTTCCTGAACAAACAAACATTTTTTAGAAATGCAATCCTTTTCAAAAATTTCCGGGGCAACTACATTCTATACAATTATTTAAGAACAAAGGTGCAATTCAAAATCTCTTTTCATATTTATACTTCGAAACTACTTCTTTAAAGCTTAAAAGTTGTATTAGCTACTTTGGATGTAATTAAGATGCCGTTTTTAAATTATGACTGCCATTTTTTTTTTGCTGGGAAGCCTCTCAAATTGTGCTTTAGTTGTAATTTTCAAAGATCTACGAATGTATTAAATGCAGTGATATTTTTTTTTCTTTTTAAAAAAAAAAGTCAACTCAATCTGAAAACAACTCAACTACTTTTTAGCAGTTGTGTATTTATAACGTTTCTGTCGACCAAACTTTAACAAAGTTGAAAACGGCAATGCCACGAAAAAACCAGATACACAACTGAAAAGCCAACTGCCAACTGCTGGAGAACCGTAATAGGGGCATAAATTCGCAAAACATTATTTGTCTAAAAAATCTAACAGCTTTTTTTAGAAAGAAAACTAAATAAATGTTAATTCATTTAGCTTTAATTTCTTAGGAAATACTTGAAAAATTGCAAAAATAAACATTCCCTTTATTATTAATACCCAAACAATTATTTAGAAATGATAAATGAAAATTTCCACTTTAGTTAATTGGAAAATACGTTGTTGTTGTCTTTATTTTAAATGTTTGAAATAATTTAAAAGCATAATCGAAAATGTGTTTTCAATTAATTTATTTATAAAATAATCTTGAAGGTTGGTACTAATTTAATATTCAAATCAAGTTAAATTTCTACCTGCGGCTGAGCCGAATTTTGGACACCCTCCTCCATCGTCCATTTGCTGCAACATCGTCATAACTCAAAAAACTAAATTTCGAAATAAACAAGTTCAAAGTATTTGGCTTGCTTGCACCACTTAGAAAAAATAACAAAACATTCTCTTCAAACGGGGAAATTCTTAAAGATATAAAGATGCATTTTATACAAAACTAGCTTAACCTGGAGCGCTTTAAAATTTAAATTTGTAAAAGATTTTAAAACAGATCTGGTGTATGGATAACAAAGAATCTTGTACTAAATTTAAATGCTTTTACAGTAACCGTTCAACAGGTATACAGAAATTTCAAGTGTAATCGTGTGGAAGGTGCCGTGCCAACTTTTCCCATTAAACCTTCTTCCCATTAAACCTACTCTTTAAAATATGTTTTGTCTAAGTCTAAGCAATTTGTAGAAAATGGGAATACCTGCACTGAAATATTTATTGTCATTGTATGGAAGGTGCCATTAATAGCCTGCACACAGAATGAAATTCACTCGTTATAAATTAAGTTTTTTATACTTACTTTAAGTACGAGTCGTCCTCAAAAATTTAAGTACGATTAACACTAAAACGTACTTAAAATAATCATTAATGGGATAACTTTCGAAAAAGCATCCTGGAATTACTTAAAAATAAGTAAAGGCTGTTTGGAGTGATACAACTTTGAGTTGGCATCACTGCTTTACTTGACCACCCATTTAACAGCTGATAGTTGCTGTTTGTTTAGATTGCTTTGAAATTTCACTATGGATCGACTTACACCAGAGCAACGCATGCAAATTGTTGAAATTTTTAATCAAAATAATTCGGCGAATGGGCTGATCCACAAATTGTTATTGATTTTGAATTTCCATTCAAAATTTTACTTTTCCGATGAAGCCCATTTCTGGTTGAATGGTAACGTACCCAAGCAGAATTGTCGCATATGGAGTGAGGAGAATCCACAAGCTTTTGTCGAAACACCTTTATAACCACAGAAAAGCACTGTTTGGTGTGCTTTATGGACTGACGGAATCATTGGCCCATATGTCTTCAAAAACGATGATGGTCAGAATGCGAAAAGTTGTTGTGATACTTAAGTATCAATTTGACCCTTTTTCGATATGACTTTTGTATCATGTTCAACTGTTTTGTGCACCTTTTTGACCCTTTTTGGAAATAGCTAAGCAAATGTTTTCGAAATAAGCATTGCTTAAAAATAAACTCTTTAACAGACTCAAAGTAGAAACTTACAGTTTCATTATTTCATCTCATAATTTGTTTAAAGCGGAAATGGACTTCAAGTGAAGATTTAATAAAAAAGTATAGAACGCATATTCCTAAAAAGTTGTTAGTATTCGTTAAAATTTTGTGTTAAAACATTTTTTACGACTTATAAATACGATTTTCGATGGTAAAACACAAAATAAAGTTCAATTTCCCTTAAAGCAAACAAACTCATAAACAAACAATATTTTTTTTTTTATATATAATTTTTTTTTAATGCTTTATGGGTTTTCTTGTCTACAAAAAATGTGAGATTTTTTTTTAAAAAAATGCAATTTGGTGTTCGTTTTTTAAAATATTTTGCTCTCCAAAAGTGTATCATGTTTTATTCTAAAAAAATCGCATAAGGCATTTTACTTGTTGCCCGTATAAATCGACAATGTCGTAAGTGCCCTGTAAAATAGATGACTTCAGATTATATATGGCGTTATTTTTAAAACAGCAACGATTGCCTCAAAGAGCAACAAATCTACTCAAAAATTTAAAAATTCGGAAAAGTTTGCAAAAATAAACAAAAAATTTTTATATTTCAAACAAGCCTTAAAATTTATAAAAAGCCTCTAAAAATATAAGGAATGCCGAATGCAAAGTCTTATATTTATTAAAAATTGTAAAAACTTTAAAGAATCAGAAAACCTTCAGAAAAAATTGCTCCTATCGCGAATATGGCTTAAATTCGAGAACAATTTCAAACTCTAAAATTATTTTGAAATCACTAAATCGGCAAAAAAAAAAATAGAAATTGTCAAAATTTAACATAAAAACAATTAAAAAATGATGAAGAACAATTTTTTGTCAGGTGCAAAAAACAGGAAATGGCATTCCTGAAACAAATATTTTTTGTTTGTTTTTAAAAAACATGGTCTTATTATTTTCTTTAAAATGTAAAATACTGCTATAAAAACTTGACCCTTTTTAATTGAAATACCGAGTTTTGACGCCTTTTTCTTGAAAATCCCCTTTCTGTGACCCTTTCCAACCATGTTCGTTGGTAGTGCCACTCTGAGAGTAAAATTACAAAGTGAGAGTTTTAATCTCATATAACTTATTAGTCTCATCTCTCAGTATTGCATTCTTTTATGCGTGCATATGAGTGTGGTTTTTCAAAGTTTGTTTTAGATTTACAACAACACCACACAAGTTGTAAATAAACGATTTGCGATGAAAAGCATATATTATTTTCATGTTTAAAAAGTAAAATTGAACTCGTGCTCCTCATTTAGTTTATATATTTAGTTAAATGTGTACATAAGATTTTTGAAGAAAAACCCACATCGGGCATGATGCTGGTGTTTTATCATTCTGTAAGGTGTTAAACGGGAAAGTAAATCAATCTTAATTGTTTCCTCTTTCTAATTTCTTTTTGGGGTTTTTAAAGCACGAATTCGGAATAAAATCAACTTAATAATACTTGACTCAATTGCATTTTCCGAATATTTAAGTAAGATTTCGGATTAAATTTAAGTATTCGCATTTTGAGATTGATTCAATCTTAGTTTTACTTAAATCAAATCTCATTTTCTGATTATTTCAAGTACGAATTCGGGATTGGGGATTGAAAATCCGTACTTGGATCAATCTTTCTGTACTTGATTCTAGAAATTCTGTACTCATCGTACTTTTAATACTGCTTCGGATTGATTTGAATACGGATAGATTGATTATTTCTTTTGGTGTAGTAAGCGCCTGGTAGTCAAAAACATACTGTGACAATTTCAGGAAAATCGGTTCAGTAGTTTAGGAGTCTATAGGAAACAAAAAAACATACGCTTTTTCATGTTATTATTTTAGTTGGCCAATTTTAAAATTTTAAATCATTTCCTTTTTTTTAAGCTTGTTAGGCCCGGAGCTTTAATGTAAATAAAACATCAATTTTCTTACAGTTTTTCCCCAACGTTTCGTAGAGTATTTTTCTACTTCTTCAGGGGGTGTCTATTTAAATATGTGTGAAAACGTACATTATAATACAATATTTTTTTAAACCATGTACATATATAACTTACAAATTTTTTGATTATATTACATTTTTAAATGTTTTATTTCAGTGTGGAAATTTTTTTGTAAAAACAAAAACAAAAAAAAATTAACAATAATAATTTTCAACCACATCTTATTCTAGCTTCACAGTGAAAAACTTTTTAAGTTTGTTTATCAATTTAAAACAACCCTGTAATTAATGTTGATGTTGTCTGTGTCTTCTTTCAGATTCATCGTCTTATTTATTTTTTGTTGAATTCGTAAACTTTCAATCATGTATCTCTTTTTTTCAACATTCTCTCTATCCAATATTTTGACCAGTGTTACCGTTCAAAATTTTCAAAAAGGGGCACAAAAAGGGGAATTCTGAGAAAAAAAGGGGCTTTACTTTGCAAGTAAACGATAATGAACTGTTGCATAAAATTTTTATTTCAATTATTTATACGAAAACAGTTACTAATTACTTGTAAATAAAACGAGCTAAAAATAGTGTAATAACAATACTTACAAAAAAATAATATGATTTGATAAAAAAAACTTTACATTTAAATAGATAGAGATATGTATATATGTAAGTATATGTACATAAATATTTGGCACTTGGATTATTTTACTTTTTTACCAAAAAAATTAAGTTACGAGAAATCCTCGAGGAAAAAGCATATAAAAGTTGCAGTGTTATGTTGTTTCTTCAACTATTAAATATCTATTTTTTTGAAAAAAAAAACGTAAATCTATATTTATTAATCAATTCATCACTTGGAATCCAATCTTCCAAGTCATTTTGATACAAATTTAAAGCGGATAATATAGACTGACAGGTATCTACTTTCAGTCTATTTGTCACTTTATTTTTTAAATAGCTAACTTAGAAAAAATCCGCTCAGCGGATGCACTACTATGTGGTAAAGTAAAAACATACGAAGCAAATTTATACAAGTTTGGATATACATTGTCACCCAAACAGTTTTTTAAATTGCCAATTTCGTACCAAAATGTTTCAGGCTTAGATATTTTAAAAATTGCTTCATAGCTTTTATCGTTTGATCTGGTTTCTAAAAGTTTGAACTCTTTTACAAAATCATCTGGGTTAGTAATTATATCAATAAAAACGGTAACAATTTCAAAGTAATTTTTGTCTTCAGCTGACTTAATAAATACTGGATCTAAAACCTTTAATGAACTCAGCCTCTTATCGCTAATATTAATTCTTGATAAAATTTCTTTGTACAGCTTTTTTTAAAAGTAAAATGTTGTTTTTAATTTCTACAATATCACTACTTAAGATGTTGTTAGTACATATTTCTAGCTCGGCTTCGTGGCCGATATATATATTAAGAGTTTCTTTTATATGCAGAACATCAACAAAATCAATTTGTTCTATATTTGTTTGCATAACATACTCTTTTTTTAAAAAAATTTTAAAAATTTCTAATACAATATCTTTCGTGGATGAAACTAAATATATAATTTGTGATGATTCGTTTTGAAAATTAAGGTTTAATTTATTCATAATATTTAATACATATATTAGAAATTTGAGGTAAATTTTATTGTTAATTGATAGCCCTTCCTGAATTATTTTAATTTTTTCCAAATTAGATGCTATTTTCTCTTCAAATTGAGCTCGGATTCATTGATTGACAGTATAAAAAAAGGGGCACAAGAAACTACAAAATGATACAAAAGGGGATTTAAAACAAAGGGGTCAAAAAAGTGGCACGGCAGTCAAAAAGGGGCAAAAATGCGACTTTAGTCGCATAACGGTAACACTGATTTTGACGTTTTCAAAATCAGCAGTATGACCATGGTGTAAAATATGTTGTGCTAGTGCTGTTGTTTCTTTGTTTTTTGTTATGTCTGCTTTGTGTTCTCCCATTCTCGTCTGTAAACTTCGTTTTGTCGTACCAATGTATATGAGGTCTCATGGTTCGTCATTATTACCTTTACATTGTATCTCGTATACAACGTTACTTATTTGTTGTTTGTCGATGGGTGTTTTTGTTCTTGTAAAAATTGTGTTGATCGATCTATTTGGTTTATAAGCAAAACAAGTGTTTTTTGTCTTTATTGTGTTTCTTATGTTCGCATTATCAATAAGGTGTGGAACTTATTGTACACTGTAAAAAACTTTTGGTGGTTCTTCCGCAATTAAGTTAGTTCCGTTATTTTGTTTTAATTGTGTTATTGTACTTTTAATCAGACATTTGGTGAAGTTATTGGGAAAACAGTTATTTTTTAAAATTTTACGGATAATTTCAACATTTTTGTCGTGAAATACTTCATCGCTTATATTTAGAACTCTTTTCATTTCTTTATTATTTATTACTCCCTCTGCACTTACTGCCTTAGTTTTTATTTTCAAAGGTGTAGTTTACCATTAGAGTGGGTGCTTGTTGGCTTTTGTCTTCAGATAATCGCTATTTAATACTTGATTTAAGATTTATAGTGTTACAAGACTAGTAAGATGATTGCTGCAGCGATGGTTAGATATCCAATATTTAACAAAATAAATGGTCAAATCCCGATAATTTGCAATCGCAAGGTACCGACCATTTCTTACGAATTATAGCTGTTTTCGATTTAGCGGGGGTTTGATTTAACGGGGTTAAAACAAAATAAATACGAATTAAAGGGGTTTTTCTATTTATTTACTAAAAGGATGCGTGCGCTTTGACATTTTTCTTTATTATTCATGTAACAAACTGATCATAAGAAAATAAACACATACACAATAAAGGGCTGCATGAACAACTTCTTTCATAAACATACTGAAATGCTTATTCACTGAAAGTCGTGTTCGAATAAAATTGAGATTACCGAACAAACTGTTGTTTAATTCATGCTGCTATGAACACATTTCGTTTCATATCGTAAACACACAGAGGTTGTTCAATGAAACGGTCTTTGTTTCATAGTTTTCATTCTCTCTCATTTATTTTTATTAATACTCAATAGCAATGTTGCCACTTCAGTAAATCATGTACATAATTATTTGCATGCGTTGCCCATGTGTAATTTAAATTTTAACACATATGTAGATATACCTATGCACATGTATCGATGCCTTACTTCGTCAACCTCGTAACTTAAAAAATACGGTTTTGACTTTTTCATATCAAACGACTTCTATTTTTGTGTTCTAATACTGCAACAACTTATTATTTCAATACAATATACATAGATGTAATCAATTCTTTAATAATTCCATTTAACTTTAACCCAAACACCGAAGTATACAAAGATAAAACGTTTTTTTTCTCTCCTGAAAAATTGTATTTTTTGGAATATAAACAATAAATAAAATGCAAAATATGTTTGTTTTTTTGTTTGTCATTTGCATTTTTGAATAATACAAATCTTTGAAACATGGCAAGATTTTATTGTCTTGTAATGTACTGTACACGGCCCTGAAACGAAAGGAACTCATAAAAAACACACACATTTTTAGATGAAAGATGAAAAACAAAAGGAGGAGTGAGTTTATGAGAAATTTAATTGTTAGTTTTGTAAGTGGCTTATTGGTCAGACCACGTGGTTGTTTTTTTTCGAAAGATATTAAAAACTTGAAAATGAATGTAAGTAAATATAATTAATATCGGTTCACGTTTGTCTCGCTAGTATGTAGCATAACAGCTTTTTAGCCATACGTGTTTTTTTTGACACTTTTTTGCCTAGAATTTATCACTTTTATTTTAACCATGAATTATCTCATTTTTTAGTTCTCATTATAAAAATATCTGTAGATTGTTTAGCATTTTGAATTTAATGTAAGTGAATGTTTTTGAAAATAAAATTAAATATATTTAATTTTATTGAAAATTTACATTGAAAACAAAATGCATCTCTTAAACTTGTTGCATTTACCCCTCATGAATATTTCTATTTTTTTTTTAACTTTCTTATGTTTTTATTTTTCTACAACTGGCAACACTGACATTTAAATCATACTGTTTTTCCATGAACTTATTCGAGATTTGTTCAATGGTTGTTCTGTTTCATGATTGTTAATGTTCATATTCTCTTGTACAAGCAAATAAACTAATTTTTTCTTATTCGTGTATTAAATATCGAGTGTTCATTTCTTTCATTTCATAGTGTTTCATCTTACTGAATACGAATGAAGCGAACACAAAATTATAATGAAGGTTTCATGAACATCATTATTAAGTTTCATGCAGATGTTTATTACACAAGCAAAAACCCACAAAAAAAAAATTCCGGTAAACAAAATATCATTCTTTCGATGTTTATGTTGTTTTTATTACGAATAATAAGTGGTAGCTAGCAAACAATTACGATTTATAAAAGGCAAAGAAGATTTTATTTGAAAAAAAAATACGAATTAGCGGGGGGACCAAAATGTATGGAAATTTTACAAATTAACGAGATTTTTTTGAAGGGACCGACAGTTTATTACGAATTATCGGGAATTTCGATTTATCGGGATTTGACTGTATTTAAAATATATCCTGCGAATCAAATCGAATCGATATCGAACCTTTTTTTTACCAAATTTCCAAAAATCAGAAAAAAAAATTGTTATTTGAATCCCACAACCAAATGGAAATTTGTGGAAAAATCAAAGTTTTATATAAAAAAAATTCAAGTACAAACAATTAAAAAAATTTATTTAAAATATTAAATTCCAAAAATTGAATCCAAGCCCACTGTGCAACAATTCTTGGCTAGTAGACAAAAAAAGAAAAATACAAAAAAATAATTTTTATATTTAGACTAATATTGAAAAAGTTATGAGTATTTTTTAATATTCGGCATCTCTGTAACGATTAACATGAACACAGTAAAAAATAAAGGAAATCAGAAAATATTTTTCTCCAAACTATCCGATTTCACTTGGATTGCTCCATATACTTTATGGTACATGAGATGAATAATAAAAAGTTTTACACGAAATGACAAAGTTAGTATACCCTCTTTACAACTATTTGTGGTGTTGGGTACAAAATAGAATTAACATGTATGTATGATGGATGAACTTTCTATTTTGGGGAAACTTGACCCACAAATATCACATGCGTTTTAGTTTTTTAGTAAAAGAAATTCATATCATTTTTTTTAAGCAAATAAATTCCAGATACACAAATATCAATAATAAATTTCATTAAAAAATTAACTGAATAAATACCTGGGTTTTGGGAAACTATCACGTTTTGAACGTCTTCTTTTCACCCATATACGTTTACCCACTTTTACACGCATTGTTAGGGAAATATTGTTGCTTATGGGGCTAATGTTGCTAAGCCTTGTCGAGAACAGCTGTTTCTTCTAAGAAACACGCAATCACTCACTCACTTGTAAATAAACACTCTTGTGCTTAAACGTTAAAAGAGAAAATAACTGAAGTTACCGTTTTAGTACTTAACAATTATGATAATGTTGTAATTGTTCTTGTTGTTGTTGTTGTTGTTCGACAAATCACAGTTTAGTTGTTTTTGTTAAATGATTATGGAATGTTGATATTGTTTTTGCTGTTTTATTTGGAAACTCAGGCTGAGAAATAAGTGATTCTAGATAAATGTATTTTAAAAGTCTTAAAATGCTTGTTAGATATGCTTCGTTTCTATTAGCTTTTTTTTTGTTTTGAATAGAAATATTTACTTTTGTTTTCTTGACACATAATTTAATTGTTGATATTTAAATAAATTATTTAATTCGTAATGAAGTTTGCTGCAGGTTGTTTGCAGTATGTTATTTGTTTCTAATTCATATTTTTGAAATGTTTTAATTTTTTTTTGCTCTTCTGTCAGGTACTTTAGTTGTAGCGTTATTTAATGCTCTTTTTGCTATTTTTTTTTTAAATAGTAATTTTGTTGTTGCTGTTTTTTCTCGTTTAAACATAAAATTTTAATACTGGCATTTGAGAAAAAAAAAAATTACGTCAAAATGATTTCATTCCTTTTAATACATTTTTTAAACCTTTCTTTTGTACATTTTTATTTTGTTTTTTCCGTTTCCTTTTTCGTTTTATGTATTTTTTTTTTAAATTATGTTATTTCTTTTAAATTTTTTTTTTGTTAGACTTTTTTCTTCACATCACCTTTTTTCCATGTTATTTCGGGTAGCGTTTAAAACATTTCACTTGCAATTGCGACTTTAACACTTTCCTCTCGAAATATTTCTTATGTAAAAGAATGTTTATGGCAATTTTGTCGTAAATAAGTTTTTTTTATATAAAATTCATATTAAAATATCACTCATACGCTTCGGTGAACATTAAAAATGTCGTTTTCTCAAAAGGAAAACATGAATGAATTAATTAATTCTTGCGCTTGTTGAAACGTTTTTCTTTTTTTACATCATTTTTTTTATTTTTACATTTTCTGTTTTAATTTCATTTTTTATTTCTTCTTTTCTGTCTCGAACCTTTAAAAAAATTTTTTAATATGAAAATTAATAAATATATAATTTCACTTGTTTAAATTGTTGTTTCGTTTCTTGTTACTCTCATGGTCTTGGTTCGGCAAGTGTTTTATTGAGTATGACGTTCAATTGCTGTTGACACATGTTCATTACCGGCCGTTGTTGGGCATGTTTGTCCATCTGTCTGTCTGTTTCATTTAAACTTAAAAGAGGTGAATAAGATAATTATTGAGTTTTTTCTTTTACTCATTCATTTCCATTAAGTTTTTTTTTCATTATTTTTTTGTTTTTTTATTTACCAACAAATCAATTCGTTTATTCCTTTTTTTTTAATTTTTCTCTTTTTTGAACATGTCTGTGTATGGGTTTAAAAAATTTCTGTTTTATTTCCAATTTGTTTATTACCCGCCTAAATAAATGTACAGCGTTTAAAAGCGTTATTATTTTCATTTTTCTTCAAAAGTATTTAATCATTTAATTATTAAGTTTTAAAAAAATAAACACTAAATGATATTAAAAAAAAACTTAGTGAAAGGTGTCAAAAATGTTTGCCAACACTGTGTTTAATAATAAAAATATGAATGTATTTTTGCGAAAAAAACAGACCATAGTGTCCGTCGGGATTTGAACATCCACACAAATGCAAATTACACTTTCCTTCCCATACTTGGGTGAAGGGGATAAATATTGTTTCTTCCAGTTATTTATAGAATTTACTTAATATGTTTATGGGATTAACGTGGGCTGGTCCAATTTTCCTCACTTTCATTAGCAAAATAATCGGATATACAAAGCAATTAAATCATTCTACTACTATTCTTAAGGTATAAAAGCAAATTTGCCATTGTATATTTATATCATTAAAATTAAGATTTATTTTAGACTTCTTTTCATAATTAAAATTTTTCTTAACAAATTTAATACAATTGAGCTAAAATTAAGATTTTCCAATAACACCAACTAAAGAAAAGAGCTAATGAATATTAAAACTTTCATTTCCAATTAAGAAAAGCTTGAATTAAATTCATAAAAATAAAACTGTTTAGGTTAAATTCATTAATTTTAAAATTAAAAGATTAGATCTCCCCTCAAAATATATGACATGACAACATATCGTCAAGTTAAACACAAGAGGCTTAAACTAAAAAATAATAACAAATCGACTTTTTCATTAAATCTGTTTGTTTAAATTTCATTGATAAAAATCTTTCGACCAACATTAACGATTTTATTGACCAAAAAAAAACGGCCCTATCTACAAAAGATTATATGATAAACGCTAAAAGAGTTAACTAACAGTTTTTAGTAAACAATTCAACATTGTTAATTGTCAACAACTGGTATATTTTACAAGAAAAGTAGAAGATCGATTTGTTAGTGCATATTTTTGCATATTTTACCGTTTGCAGCATTTTTGTGCATAATTTAGTTTAACGAGCATTTTGGCAGCATTTTTTAAGTTTATAGCGCATATTTTGCCTTTTTAAGGCATATTTTGAGACTTGTTAATTTTTTTAGATGCCTACAAACAAAAAAAAGTTTTTTTCTTCGAAAACCTGTTACTTAAATTTCGCAACCTACATTTAATTTTTACATGAGAACTTTCGTAAGGAATATGGAAACTTATAGTTATTTTCTAAAAAGGTTCAAAAAGTGTCATATATTTTCCTAAAATGATACAAAGGGATAAATTAAAGAAAGGGTCACAAAAAGTGGCATTGGCATAAAAAAGGGTCAAAAGTGATACTTTAGTGCCACAACGGCGACGCTGGCGCTGGCTATGAATGTTTTCAAAAATGAGACTACAAGTAGATGGAACGTAGTAGCACACGCCGGGTATCCACTAGTAGAAAATTAATGAACTCAATGGAAATGTTGAATTTTAAATGAACTACGTTTAGAATTATGACATTTTTATATCAATAATATTTTAGTTTTAAATGTTTGTTTCGAATTTGTTTTAAGTTTTTTACAAAGTAAGCAACACTAATTTATCGATACCCCTTATTTTTCACAAGAATACAATTTAAAACAGCAATAGCCGAAGGTAAGTGACAATTTTATTAGAACAAACAAATATTTTCAAAATAATCCTTTAAAGTATAAAATTTTTTCCTACATAAATAAAAAATAGACTTAAGCAATTTTTCCTTATCGCCATAGAAGAAATGTTTAATAACTGCTGGAATCTTCCCTTCTTTTCTAAGTGATTTTTGTTAAAAACTTCCGGAGAGTTCCAGGAAATTCAAACATTGTTTTACATTTCCGTTTATTCATAAATTCCAAGACCATATAAATTTACAAGTTTAAGTAAATGTCACTTTAATTTTTTAAGTGTCTTGCTTAACACTTTTCAAGGTCGTTCGATCTAAGTCCATTTTTTTAGACGTTTGCTTCTTTTAGGGCCACAAAAAGGAAGATACTTACAAAAAATTTCTTTTGGGAAAAAACCGTAAACAAACACTGTTCTTACACCTGCTTATTTATATAATTTTTCATTTTTTCCCAGATGACCATGTCCTTAGGACCTAAAACTTACGTTTAACCATATTGTAAAGGAAGCGTACGTAAGCTGAGGTTCCGTAAAAAACTAAATTTGTTCTTTAATTGTAGTTTTTGTGACTGTCAATTAGTACAAAGTATTGTCTTATTTACTATTTTTACGATTTTATCGCCTGTGCCGTTTATTAAAATAGTTTTCGTTGGTTCAACGATTTATTCATCAATATAATGAAAAATAAAATTATCCAGTTATTGACATTTAAGTACAGTTCATTGACACAATAAACATGCATTTATTAAGTATTTTATATAAAATGTACGTTTGAGTAAAAAAAAAATATTCTTTGAGGTAACGAAACATTTATTAAGTCTTGTTGGCAAAAATGCCCATTATTTTAAAGAACGGTCATTCATTGTTACGACGAACAAATTCATTGGAGGAAAATTATAAAATTTTTCGATTGCTTAACGTTGTATTGTTTTAACGATGGCTTACAAGACTTTCCCTTCTGTAGTGAGCAATAATAAATGGAACATCACATTGAAACCTAATCGCATATGCTGAAGTTAAAATAATCAGAATCTTGTTGCTGGTGGCATCATTAAACCTAATTTCTTCAAAAGTTATGCCAGAGCTGGCGTAACGGTTAATGAAGATTAGAAACTCATCATGACCAATTAGTTGATCCGAGCGGGATAAAGTTTCAACAAGATAACCCTACGTGTCATACGCCGGGCGCCACCACTTACTTGTTAATTTCGAGAAATGGACCTGTAACCATTGGCCTCGTGATTGTTTACTGTTGGGCTACGTTAAGTCACTGGCTTTTGCTGATTAGTAAACTTTAAACAATTGACGGCTTAAAGTCCAACACGTTCATAATTTTCGTGCTCGAAATTTTGACCCAAAATTTTAACTGCAGAATCCGCATCGCCAAGAACAGCCGCGTTACCATATGCCAGGAATCAATTTCAAAAAAATAATTTTTAAATATTAATGCCATATTTTGATCTTTCGAATAAAAAATAATTTTTTATAAAAGTTTAATTCTATGTTATTTTTTGCTATTTTAAAAGAACACCATTTGTATTTACATTTAAGTTCGATCCCTGGCAGATGACGAACATCACGCCTTTCGAGTTTTATAAATTAAGTGGTTTCAACTCTACTCCCAACAATCCATCAAAGAATCTAGCAAGAAAGGGGAAAACAGGATTACATCATGGCAAAGGTCAGTCGGCCGCCACCCCCCGGTAAAATAGATACTGTGAGCGCCAAAATAAAGTATACAGCTTGTTTTCGAATATAAAAAGTGTTATGTTAGTTACAAAAAGTTAAATTTCCACTTTGCCAAATTTTATTAGACTGTGAAAAATACGTTGCTCCAAAATTTGACGAAAGCAAGTTGGACAAAAAAAAACGTGATAAAAGGTATAAATAAGAAATTGAATTGAAAACATACAGTGTCTGTAGCGAAGCGTCTAAACAGCTGGGAGCATTTGGACAGCCAAATAAAAGAAGCATATCTAGCAAGCACTCTCTGAAGAAAAAACTGCTTGAAGAGTGGCCAAAAATGTCTTCTGAGCTCACTTTAAAATGGGTGGAATCGATGCCAAAGGGACTAGAAGTCGTCTTAAAAGCATAAAGAAATCAAACAAAGTATTAGCTACTTTTCTTAGTATTTCTTAGAATTTTAGAACTGCACACTTTTTTTGACGCGTTAAAAAGGGAGTAAATTTGTTTTCAATCTAACAACAATGTTATAATAATATTTATTGAATTTATTGAAACAATCTCCCATTAGCACTGTTTTTGAAGTATTTCAAATTTTTAATTTTATATTGTAATAACTTTGTCCAAAGTTTTGTAAATGATAATAGAATTCTAAAAATTTAAATTCTGTTTTTCTAAAATAACACTTTTTATATTGTAAAACTAGCTGTTTACTTTATTTTGACGCTCACTGTAGGTTCCCGACCGCTACACCAAAATAGACGGAGGGCGTTGTTTCTAAGCAATGACATATGACAGCCCCATTATCCTAGACTTGCCACAGCAGACTAATCTTCTACTTACCTGGAACAACAACCGATTAACGAAACTGATACAAGGCAAAATAACAAAATACTGATCGATACTCCAAAAACTAGGGCAGTGCAATCTTGCAATTTTACCTGTTGCAGCAGACTTATTATGTACATGCAATTATCTGGAACAACAATCAATTAACAAACCTCTGATACATGGCAAAATAGCAACACTTAAGGCACGACATGTATTTGTCATCTGACATGTCAAATTTCCCACTGCAAAATACATACATGTCGCGTGTTACCTTTTTAACTTTGCTTCTGTAAAAGTCAGACGCAAAGTCATCTGACAAACCATCAGACATCAGAAATCTATGACGGGAAGAAACCGGCAGCGGCGTCCACTATTGACGGAATTATTAGCCGGCTAAAGTTAATATTTTACAATACCGATATACGTATGATAACTTCACCATTGAATAGAAATTATCTACACATATTAAGAAAAACGTTTCATTATAATATCCTTAATTGGAATCTTCTAATTTAAAGAAAAAATTAGTTTGATGGCTGAACTCTTTTTCCGCGCAAACAAAAATTTTTATGGCGGCCGCACGCTATTTTTAAACCGAGAACTACTTTGGTGTCTGCAATAACCCTTGCGACATTGTTGTTAAAAGGGTTGGTACACCGTCTAATTTTCTGGTAGTAATAATGAAAATTTGTTTGTATGTGTAACACCGACGATGCTGACTGGAAAATCAAATAAATTAGATATGACGGGTGAATTCGCCGTGATGTCAATCATTTTGACGGTGTACAGACCGCTTTAAGGGACTCTATACACTGCAAGTCAAAACAAAATACAACAATTTGTCGCTCATTTTATCTTCAACTTAAGGGATGGGTTTGGCCAACTGGGGCTTACTTTGTTAACTAAAACCACTCACACTTACAATTTGTGTTGTTTTTGTTGTTGGTTTTACTGTAAGAGTTTCTGTTTTTTATTTAAGATAAAAACGTCAAATTGCCTTTAGCGCAACAAAGAAAATTCATAAGTGGTTAGAAAATTTACAAGCAGTCGTAAAACCAAAGCGAAATGCTGAATTGTCTAAACCTTTTCTCATCCTCGATTTCGTTAGATGTTGGCGTCATGACCATTAATATTATGTATGAATGGCTACATGAGTTTTCAATTTAATCGCATTTTTCTTAGACGAATATTGAAGCAGTTGTTCCAAAATTTCCTGTTTTCTTATCAAACCTCTTATCAAAAATTTCGAATCAAAAACTTTTTGTCGCATTAAATATTTAAAGGCATTAAATTCATTTTAGTATCATGCGCTTCATGTCACGGGCTGTATTATGCCTGTTTATATGTATATGTGTATTTTTGTAGCTGTCTATATCCTTGTTGATTTGTGCTAATTTTGTATACAATTAGTGTGCGAGAGTGTGTTAGCGTATTTGTACTTAAGCAGAATTTCATTAAGTTTTTTTGTATATTTTTTTTTTTGAAATTTAATAAGGAAAAAATCGATTATCCTTTAAATATTTACCATCTTTTTTATGAGTGAGTATCGATTGTTTTAACTAGAAATTATTTTAACGATTCAAGGTACAATTACAACTTTTTTATTTCTGCAAAATGTTTACAATACCTTCCTTTGAAAGGGAAATGAGAAAGTTTGGTTTTTGGACATTGAAAACTATTGGCAAATAGAGTGTGAGAATTATTTCTTATTCGTAAATTATTTTTAATATTATAACAACGTACCGATAATTAAAGGTAAGATTTTGTACCACGTATAAACATTTTTTTCACTATGACAACTTTGCTTAAAACTAAAGTGAGGTTCATCCTACCTGGAAGGTTTAAGTTAAGTTGAAATCCTACCTTTAACAAATGGCACGTTGTAAAAATGGCTTTAAACAATTATTCTTAATTGCTTCTACGAGACAAATTTCAATGTAGTTATCTTTATTGCAATAGCCCTATTCCCTAAATGTTTCACATACTTTTTGCTTTGGTTAAAATTCAAGCTTTATACAGTCTGTACAGTCACTGCCTTATTTATGAAACATAAAACAGGTAAATACATTTCATACAAAATCCTTTTTATAAACCCTTTATTAAGCTGTTTTATTTTTTATAAAATAGGCCGTTAATATTTAAAATATTTATTTTAAAATTTTACTACAAATCTTTAATATTTTTATCAGGCTTAAGTTCATCAAATTTAATTTTCATTAAATTATTTTTATGAAGAAAGGAATTTTACAACATGAAAATTAATTAAAATTGTTTTTGATAATCATTCATTCTTGACTGACCTGAGATTCGAACCCAGGCGGCTGGTTACCATGACATGTTTCGATCACAACCACTTGATCTCCTCAGATGGATTTGCCGTCTTACACTCGCAGCCATCGACGATTATCAAGAACAATTTTAATTAATTTTCATGTTGTAAAATTCCTTTCTTCATAAAAATAATTTAATGAAAATTAAATTTGATGAACTTAAGCCTGATTAAAATATTAAAGATTTGGATTAAAAACCATAAATAGTTCAACAAGATAACCACAATTCTAATTATTGTTAAAATTTTACTAATTAAAAGCCGGGGGTTTTAAGGAATCATCTTAAAGATATTTCACGTTTTGGTATGACATCCTACGCGCAAATCAGTGGATGCCAATACCGGGGATTCGGTTGAAATCCAAAATTTACAGATCTCAAGAGATCTTTACGATATCTTGCAACTTAGGCTTTCCAGAGATAATATCTGATACCAAGGGAGTCAGTAGCCTCCAGTGACACGGCACCAGATTAACTATTGGTTTCCAAAGGGGTTTGCCAATGGGCAAACAGCCTACGATCTTTCAGGCGGAGATCTACGCCATTAATTATATGCGCTAGGAAATGTCTGAGGAAGTGGGCAAAACGCTTGAGATTATTTAAGATGTCGGATAGCCAAGCCGCTCTTAGAGCATTATCTTCTTTAGAGGTAAAGCCCAGGCTATTCATTGACTGTTTTACGTCTCTGAACGAGTTAGGAAAACAAAATGCTTGGATCCCGATTATGAGGGCAGGGAAAGGCCTGACTGCTTCGCAAACAGAGTCGCTCGCCGTCCATTAAGGAGCCCTGAGTCTTTCTTTGGCAACTCTGTTGGTCACATTAGGGGGACGTTACAAAAATGGTCTGAACGTGAATTTCTTCACACGTGGACTTCCACTTCTGGATTTGGACAGCCTAAGATTTTTGTAACACTGTCCCGTGGCAAGGCAGGTAAGTTACTTTTGCATGAGAAGGCGGAACTAAGACTGCTTGCTGGCGGGGCACAGTGGTTTAAGGTTCTATCAGTTTATAACGCATGTGCAAAGATATGCAGATTTTGTGAGGTGGATGATGAAACGTCGGAACATCTGCTCTGCTGCTGGACCGACTTGGTGTTCTCTGAAGGCAAATGATGAGCTCAACTGATATTTATATTCTTTCACCGGGCTGGGTAATGGGCTTAATACGTATCCTCAACCTGACTTGGTGAGAAACATTGGCTGCACTAAAGATCCCCTGAGTCAAGGTGCTTATGGCCTTATACGCACATACATGTCATTGGTTAAAGCCTCCGTTAAAATGTTTCTAGCGAGAAAAGATTTCTTAAGTTTCGATTTTTCATTGAAAAGATACTTTCGGGGCTTACATGGTAGTTGTGGCTTACTATGTAAAGGCGTGGCAAGAAATATCCCAATAAAAGTCTAATTTTTTTTACCATTTGTGGGAAAGTTTGGCCTGAGGGAGGATTATTGCTGGGAGCTTTTGTTACTCAATAGGGAAATGTTCGTCCAGCATTTGTAGGACATAAACTAAAGAATTAGAATTAGAACTCATAGATTTAGTAAATAAATATTGGAAAAAATTAGTATTTTTGGGAATTTTCTTAATTTCTTTACCAGTTTGTGGTTTTGACCCACTGTTAAATGTGCAACTAACAAAGTTTGGTTATTTTCTCGTTTTCTTCTTAAAATATTTAAGACATGTAAAAGTATATGAAAATCATTTTTCTTAAATAAATATTGCCAAAGACAGGAAGATACTGAAATAGACAAGCTCTTGCTTTCTTTCCTTCAAGCATCATCATTATTATCATAAATATAATAAATTTTTTATTTTTGACATCAGCCCAACCTTTTTTTTTAACAAGAAATTTGTCTACAACAATCATTATCACATCCTTAATGAGTTGAGTTGTTGTTGTCTCTTAAGAACAAAACAAAGTAGTCTTTCTTTGAAGGAGTTGAAATTTCGGTTTGTTGTTATTCATAGAAATCTCACATCACTTTTAGTTTGTTTTTTCAAAGATATTTTCCTATTCCCTCTGATAAAGGAACAAGATGGAGGAGAACGCAACTTGTTAGCAACGACAGCAACAAGAACATTATTATACATACATTTACAATAAATAATTTTTAACATCAACGTCCTCACCACTACCACCACCTTAAAAACAAATATTATTATTGGGACGTGACATTTCATGCAAATGCATGTTCTTCCTCGAAGGTTAAAATACTTAAAACTCGTTAAAAAAGATTAGAACCTATTTGCCCACCGTAAAAATGAAATGGGGTAGAGCTGTGCGCTTCTGAAGTCTCACGGATGATTATTTTTGAAATTATTAAGCGATTACGTATGCTTTCTCGAACGCAATATCATGCAAGCTTAAGGCCCAATTAGAATGTGCATAAACTATAATCAACCGTCAAAAATTTACGAAAAGCCTCTCGAATGCACTCAAAAACCGAAAACAAAATAAAAAAAACATTTGATTCAGTGCGGAATATGCGATCATCTTCGCACTATGCTTAAGCAAAATTTAAATGTATTCGTACAGTTGCTCAAGTCACCCCAGAGGAAAAAATCAGAAGACATTCTTACTTTAGGCCATTTTAAAGGCCTGCTTAAAATGTTTGTTATTCAATTACTATTCTTATTTAACTGCTTAAGATTGCCTCATAGAAGGATTTGTCACATTCGCTTCTATGAGAAAGGAATAGAGAAGGAGTAAAATTTTTGTATTGTTTTTTTGCACAAGCAAAAGCAAAATAATTATTTTTTTTTCTGACGTGTGCAAAAAAGATATGAGTATGGAATGGAGCGTGTAGGCCTTGTATATCCAAAAGAAGGAGTACAGAGGCCTTCACGAAGACATCCGTACTAATTCTTTTTTCCTGCTGGGACGTTATGCACTTTCTGTTGGGACTGAAGTCATCCTATAAAAACAAATACACCTACAACCAACTTCAAGTTGAACAGTGACAATTACAAAACAAACCAGAAAAGCAGAGTACATGAAACAAAAATTACAAGCTTAGACAGGGACTAAGTTATGAAACATTTTAAAAGTTTCATAATCATATTCGCCTTAGGAATATTTCCTTAAAAAAAGTATTTTAGTAGTGGAACGTAAATTAAAAATTCTTCCCATTAATTTTTTTATTAATATTTTTTATTTAAAATTCTTAAAGTTTGGGGATTCGGACAATTGTATGTACTTAAAAAAACATTTTTCAATTTAGATCCATCTAATTTTGTTTGTATTCAAAAGATTATTTTTAAACATTTCGTAAGTGTGTAATAACTCGTGTGTCGATTACGGATGACAACTGAAATAAAGTTGAGTTGCCAGCAGCGAATGCAGGCAACGCCGCTCATGTTAACATATAAAATAATAAAAAAAAAATGTTGTTTATTTTAACTTGAGCGGCGTTGCCTGGTTTCGCAACACAACTGAAGTTGAGTTGCCATTAACCCATAAAACTCTAATTAAGTAAGATACTTAAAGTAATTGCGGTTTCTAGTAATTCACTACTGAATCATGCCACGAGAACATCTCACACAATAATTATGAAATTTTGACAAATTTATTAGTTAACGAAAATAATAGCCTGCCCCTGGATGTCGAACTCCATCACTCGCTTGGATTTTTACCGCCAAACAGCGGTGATTTTCGCCGCACTTGAAGTTTTCAGCCAGCATGACAAGTCAACTGACAATTCATGCGAGCGTTAACTTAAGAGTTTTCATACAAGTTTGTCCCGCACTATAAAATATAGTGCTACCACAAATGTCAAACTCAGCTACTATTTGTGTTGTGGTTGTTCGACAGTGAAATTTTGTTGCAATACTCAACGAAATTATTTCTTTAATATTTCTTGAAACAGCAAAACTAAATATTTTTTATAACAGTATTTCCTTAAAATAACACGACTTATAAAATGAAATTTTTTATAAAATATTTTTCACGAAATTCTTTTGTTGAAAACAGATGTTTACTGCTTTGTTGTCATTTGTAGCAAATAAAGCAGCACGTAGCTGTATTTTTCTGACTTCATTTACAGGTTTTGCCGATTATTATTTTCAAATTAGTGTTAATTTTTGGAATAGATGATATGGCAATGTTTAAATGGAATACGTAAAGCTTCGCACAGACGCTGGTGAGATCTTACAATAACGTAAGTTCTGTCAATGTGCTTAATATAATGCCAAAGAAAAATTGTCACAAATATTAAATTGGCAGTTCAAACGACTGTAAGAAACCATAAAATTTCATTGGCAGACACTGTCTGACACTAAATTAAACTACCAACCAAAATTGTCGATTCTCACGGCTGTCAGATAATTGCATGGCGGGAATTGCCAGATCTGTTTTTAGACATTGTCAGAAAATTAAAATTGCGTTAATTTTTATAGATTGAAAAAGTGTAAATATTGTTATTGAAGGGAAAAACAAAAGCTAGATTTTTACTTTTTTTTATGATGTTTTAAATAGGTTTGATTTCCATTATAATTAATTTTGGAAACTTTAACTTTTTTGTATTTTTTTTGTGCACAACTAAAAACAATTTTTATAATTAACAAAAAGTCGCTTTTTCACGCAAAGAAAAAAACATATTCTAAGAGAGTCATCATATCTGTGGCATTTTGACAAAACATCTTATGTCGAGATGGTTAGGTTCCATGGGCTGCCATTGAGAGACAGCTCAGTTGGGTCGAGATAAGATAGCAAAAAACAAAACTCGGTGAAAAAAAAATTTTTAGTCATATAATAAAATAAACCAAAATCAAAGACAAATTTCGTTTATAATACAAAATTTTTAAAACGTAAACAAAAATGTTTTTTGAATGAAGATTTGTATGATTAACAACATTTTTTCAACTTTTTAAATTTGACTTAAGATGTTTTGTCAAAATGCCACAGATATTATGATTATTATTAAATCATATTGTGACCAAATATATTCGTAATATTACATCACAATATTTTTCCCTTAATCATATTCGTATCCTGTTAATCATAATAAGTTATGAAGTAATCATATTAAGATACAGCATCACTTTCACGGTAATAAAAAATTTAAATTTTTTTCATCGATTTTTATTTTGTGGAACTTTAAATTTTTTTTTTTTTAATTTAATTTAAATTCAATTTCTTTATTTCTTTAAACTTGTTTTTTAAAGGGTATATTTTTTTTAATTTTCTAACCACACACTAACAAATAATTTGGCAGGCCGATTTAAATCAAACGACAAATGGCGATAAAAGAATATTATTAGAATAAAGATATTTTATTTGCATCTTAAACATGTTCTGATAAATGTATAGAAAGTTATCATGTTATGGCTATAAAATACCATGAAATGGTTATGAGTAAAATAATATGTTTTCAAAGTTATCATTATTTAGTTGTTAGAAAAATTATTATTTTTCGGCCAACAATACTCAAATTTATAATTGCAATTAACATTGAAATGTTTGCCGTAACAATACTATTAAATAAAAAAAACAATTTTTTGTGTACGAAAACCATATTTTTTCTCTGCGTGTATCAAAATATAAAATTGGTACCGTTATAGTCTCGAAGTGCCCCGGTAGGCTAGTTGGTAGTGAGCTGGTCTATCAGCGCCGGGGTTGCGGGTTCGATTCCCGCCAGAGACTCTGGTTGCTTTGCTGCAGACAAGTGCAAATCTTCGCGGGCTAAGCTTAGGGAATTAAAAAAAAAATACGTTTTTTATGGGAGTTGGTAGAAAATCCTAAACCCCATTTTCCATCCCTGAGACGCATGCATTTGCAGCCTTGCCAATAGAAAAAGGTCTCTAACAATGGTGCATTTGTCAGATGCATAAGCTTCGTACATCTGACAATGATCTGCCAATTGCAACCAAGAGTGTTCACACGATAGTCAAATATCTAACAATATAATTGTCTTACAATGGAGGGACAATGCTTTTTCTAACAGCGTTCACACGGTTGAAAGACATTTTTATCACATTTTACTGACAATATTGTAGGATCTGACTACCGTCTGAACGAAGCTTAAGCAACAAAAAATCTGACGAGCGACAAGTCTATAGTTAGTGGGGCGCTTATGAGAAAGTGAATTGTTGTCGCTCGCTTAAGTTGTCGATCGACATTGTGGGCCAGGCTGTAAAAAAGCATTTTTTAACCGAAATTTCGAAAATTTTAATTCAGATTTAACGGGAGTGATTAAAAGCAGAGTTGCAAGAGAGACCAGTTATAGATGTTCAGTTCTTTATGAATAATCAAAGCGGTCCTACAAGCCGAACTAAACAATTACTGTGTAAACTAGAAAAAGGTACTTTACGAATTGGTGTAATATAATGCTGTTTTAAGAATCGAAAGGTAATGCCTTTTGAAAGCTGTTGTTAAAATGTACGTGACGTTTTTGTTGGGTATTTCGATATTTAAACAAAAGCATTCAAACAAGACTAGTGAGCTAAAAGAAAAATCGCTAAAATTTAAAATATACATTTAAAAAACATTGTCAATTATCCTTTTTTTCCTTTATAATAATGTAAATGGCAACGTTACAAAGGTCGTATACTTATATGTATTCTATTTGAAATTTTTGAATAAAAAGTAAAAGGTCCTGTGTGTATTATTAATTAGATCAATTTCACCCATATTATAGTGGACCATTTTTTTTTTGAAAATTCATTGCACCTGTAGAGAGAGAAATACTTTTAGTTTCATTCGAGTAAATACATATTGACCTTAATTTGTTCCTTGTGTTTACCCCAGTTGCTATACGTAGTCGCTGAGTCGTAAGGCTATTCAAACGATAGAGCCTTTTTGTCTAAATGCATTGTAAAAAGTTCGAAAGGATTTTTTTAACTTTAAATGAAATATAAACTAAGGGTCTGCTACTGATTGGCAAAATAAATTCGCATGAAATTTAGGTATGCCTTTTTTGGATTTTTTTTCTTCCAAACTGCCAAAGGACATACAGGACAAAGTTTTATGTTTACTTAATTACAAATTGTATACTTTATTGTATCGATAGAAGAAGAGACTAGAGGCGGGGACTAAAACCTTTTTAATTTGTATGCTTTTGTTGTTGAAACGCCATTAAAATCAAGCAAATGGAAATTATAAAGGAAAAACGAACATTTCGGCTAAGGACTCGAGTTTAAATAAGATTTTTGGCAACAACTTAGTAATATTTGTTTTTTCAGTAATTAATGGCATTGAGAGGCTGCAATAATTTTATAATTATTTGGCTTTTGGTATTATGGGAAAACTTTTCCATATTAAATTTGGCCGCAACATTGCGCAATTAGTAATACAAAAATTAATTTGATTTAAACAACTTATAAATTTAATTTGCTGTACTTTGGTTAAAGTAAAAGTAAAAGTAATTTACAATAAAATTTTATTTGATGTTTTATAAAAAGCTTATATGCCTTAATCTTCAAATATCTATTTATATCTGATGCTGGTTGAGAGTCAAAAAAAAAATTTATTTTATAACGTTTTTAAGACAATCTCGCCAGTTGCCCATGTCAATGATTCTTTGAGGACAATATTTCAATAACATATTGATATTTATTTATTCAAAACACTTTTTATCGCAACGTTTTGCTGTACCTATTTGGTGGTTGGTACTTAAAGGAAGAAATCATCAAACTAAGTTTAAAGGTATAATGAGATTATTGACCATAACGGTAACAAGTGTTATTAGGACTGGTTACCACTAGACATTTTGGACACTTAAGCATGAATGGATTTAATAGTCGGCCTTGCCAAAATAGCCCCATTCCTTAGGGCGTAGGGATCATCCTAAGGATATTTGACCTTTTGGTGCTACATGCTCCCCGACATATCAAGACTGATTCGTTCCTGGTATCCAAAAGAATTTAATCTGACCGTAACATTTGGCCTTGGTGATCTGGCAAAAGTGTACATATGTTTGAGAAGTCGTCGAGAGGTACCGGAAGATTTATCTTTTCCGTTTTATAGTCGCACTTCCGTGAAGTTCTTTTAAAATAATGATATGTTAGCGGGCTAGAGGTGTATGACAGTTTTCTCTTGTGCCGATATTCTCTCCTTGAAGATGTAAACCTGAAATGCGGCAAACATCCGAAATGACAGGGCTCTTCAAGTTTTCGAATTTCTTGAGTTGGGAGTGCTCACCAGAATACCTCATTGTTATGTGTTACTACGGGAGTCAGTAGGCCCCTAGTACCATGGTAGTGGTTTGACTTGTAGTTGAGGCCACCCTTAGTATGCCTTGAAATAAATGGTTCCTGAATACCGAGGACGCGAAAGATTGTCTTGACCTTCGTATGAACGGATGCTTTCGGATATCACGTAGGTGCTGTGGTTAGAGGGAGTGTCACTATTCGTGGTGGGTACCTGCTGCGGTGCTGTTGCTATTCAATAGGCCATAGTTCGGGTGCTCATATAAATCAAAATCACATGCTAAAATAACTAACGCTTGGCAAGAAAATGCTGTTTATGTCACACCTGAGCCAATCTTCAATGATAACTTTATTATAAGGATGACCTACAGCTCCCTGCAAATGTAGTACAGGCATTTCACTTACGGGTCTGGTATTAGCTCCTCACTGAAGAATAACTCTCAGGCTGCCAGATTATTGCATTGTAATTTAGGTCGAGATAATTGATATTCATATAGTTGCGAGGTAATTCAGTATGGCGAAATATCTGCCAGGGTTAATCAAATTCGTACCGATAGGAAAGCGTTTATAACATCCCTGGAAAGTGTGTTTATCACATCGAGAACTGTTCAAGAACACAGGCAGTTTCTCAAAAAGATATGGATATAGGCACATAATGGGGACTGATAATTGAATCAGCGGTATCTACGCTTAATTGTGTCTGCTAATGGAACCATACCAAACCTACGTTTCGTTAGCTGGGCGAGTAAAATCAAGCAGTTTTACTAACAAATTTTTTTTTGATTTCTTTTAAGCCTTGGACAAAATTAAAATTATAAAATCAATTCCCCTTGAGATGTTAAGCAGATTTTTCATATGGCCAAACGCAAAAGATTTCCACAATTTATTATAAAATACTTTTTTCCTTAATATTTTGAGCGTTTTCGTAATACAATCTTGTTTAGCAACTTGTTAGCTAGAATTTATCCATGTCTAAGATGATTTACATTTAATTTTTACAGCTTATTTAATAGGACGATAATTGAATGAGGTCCATGTAAACATTGTATACAAAGTACAGGATTCCATATTCGAGAATAAAATTAGGGGTTATAATTTAGAGAATAACCCTTAAGAAATGGATACAGCGGCTAGGTATGTTAGACACAAATATTCATACATTTCATACATCCGTATGAGAAGTTTCTTAAGAAGAATAAGATAGCCTGTAATAAGATATCGTCGGTAAAAATGTCGGAAAGGACAAATCAAGTTGGATCGGCCCTGCATTTTTCTCCTCTAGGAATCACTATGTGGCAGTTACGGAGTTTTTGTTCCCCTACTTTGATTTCGATGAAATCGTCGCTTCTGGCTTCGCAGTGGAAGAACCATGGACAGTTTTTTATATATCCTATTAATTAATATACACAAAAAAAAATTTGAAATTGTCTCTTATCACCAAATTAATAGCATCAGGCAAACAATTTTTTTATGATTTTGTTATTCGTGCTTAATTCCCAATTTTTATTTTTGATAAAAACACTGAAATTTATTGTTGATGGGATAAGCTATTCCTATGTGCATTTCACTGGTTGCTTAGGCCAGATCAACCAGAAACTTCATCCATAAAGATTTTAGAAAAACTAAAGATATTAAACCAAACAAAACTGTAAAGCGAATAAGAATTATAAGCAACAGCTTTACTTGTAACAATATCAAAGCTTAAACAAAATCATCAACAATAAACAGTGAGTTTATCTCTCCTTACATGCCCCACTACAATTGATTGAAATTCTTCCAACATTAATTGTAGTTGTAAGAAGGTTAAGAAAAAACAAAATAAAAACAAGAACAACTCACTTTACTGTTTTCGCAAACAAAATATAGAGCGGCTGCCAGTCAGTTTTTTTAGGCCGTGCACTTGCTAGTTTATTATCAAAATAATATTCGTGGGAATACAAAATTTATTAATTTAAATGATTTTGTTATTCGTGCTTAATTCCTAATTTTTATTTAAGATAAAAACACTAAAATTTATTGTTGATGGGATAAGCTATTCTATAATTTTGGTATTTTGGTTTTCGACTTTGCTTTAGCGGTTAATAAAAACATAACAAAAGTTACAACTGATCACAACCAGTTGCATTAAATACAACTCAACTGAGTTGAGTTGTGAACCGTTATAGGGCCAAAGCTTAGGGTTTTCTACCAGTTTAAATTATTTTATCTTAAACAATAAAATCAATTAAGATTTTTTTTAATTACTTAATAGTACTGTTCGCCTAATGGATAAAACTCGACAATAAATTTTTCCAATAAAAAAAATTTTAGAAAATATTAATTTAAAAACAAAATAGTACTAAAAAATCTTCTTTATATGTACCTAGATTGTCATCCACTCAGGACATTGCATGTTTAATTTTATTTTTATGTTAAACGAAAAAGTGCCAAAAAGCTCCCCTTTCATGTTCTTATTCATCCAGGTTAATGTATAATTTTATCTTTATAGGTAGAATATTCCCCAAGTGAAAATAGAAAATTTAAAAATTATCACATGCAGCACGGAAAAGTAAAAGAAAGAAATTTAATTTCCCGCCTTTATATAGTCGAAATCAATTCATGTAAACGGTGGTGTCGATACTACAACAAATAACTACATCAAAAACACAACAATGCATTTATTTGTTGCTTTCGTTGATCGATATGTCAAAAACACAAGCAACTTTTGACATTTCTCTCTCTAATTAAGAAAAAAAGGAGCACAGCTGTGCTTTCAACGCCACCTGAAAAATGAATTCGCCTTGGTCGAAATATTCGAAAACCGGTTTCTAAAAATGGTCGAATTATCGAGCACCCTTTTTTTATTACATATTTGATATCTGAAAAAAAAAAAAATTTTGTAGTAACATATCGAGCCTTTGGTGCAATACCGTAGTAATTCAAAAAATCGTCAACTGAGAAAAATGCATTTGAAGTTTTCAGCCATATTTGTGATAGCATTTTTGTTTACTAAAGCTATGTTTTTACAAGTTTTTAAATAAAGAGGAATGTTTTGTAATTAAAAAAAGGTGAACAATTATTAATAATATTAAATATTTTTTTTATATTAATATCAATATGGTTGGAAATAGCTAGAGGCAATAAAGACATTTTTAGCTGTAAAATCTGAACAGTTAGAGATGGAATCATAATCTTTTTTTCTTTAGATAGATATTTCCCCAAAGATCATTTCTGCATACCCAGCTCAAAAAATTCAAATTTTGAGTTACTACGATATTGCATCAAAGGCTCGATATGTGTTAGTAACAAATTTGAACGCGTATTACTCCGAAAATATTGAACAGATTTTAATAAAATATATATTGTGCTCTTCTGTAATTAAATATCTTTCAAATTGTGTACATTTTGTTCAAATCGGTTGACATACAGAGGTGAAAAGTGTTCTTAATTCTTTTGCCTTTGCCGATTTATATCTGTGGCATTTTGACAAAACATCTTAAGTCGAGATTAGATAGGAAAAATGTTTTTAAAAAAAACTCGATGAAAAAAATCATTTTATTAAAAAAATAAAATAAACCAAAATTAAAGAAAAATTTGGCTTACTATACAAAATTTGAAAAACAACAAAAATATGTTTTTTGGAATAAAAATTCTTATGAATAACAACATTTTTTCAACTTTTTAAAGTTGACTTAAGATGTTTTGTTAAAATGCCACAGGTATATAGATTTTAATTAAAATTGTATTTCAAAAAAAAAAAAATAAAATGTCAATTAAATCAAAATTTATATTTTTGATTTTCTTTCAACAAAAAAATAATTAATTCAATTGTCACATTAATTAAATTTAAATACTTTTTAAACAATATTTTTAATTGATAAAACACTACATATTTTTTTTCTGTGTAAATCATTTTAAAACATTTTTTCACAATTTTAAATTTTAGTAATCTATATTTTGCTAAGAAGTGCAAACAAAATCAACAAATTGCTTGCTTGATTCTATGAATTTGGTGATTAGAGACAATTTTTAATATTTTCTGAGCTCTAGATTATTTTGGATTTTAATAAAAAATTTTAATAAATTGGGTCTAAGTTAGAAAAATTGTAATTCAAAAGGAAATTTATGGAGATCTTAATTTTAAACTTAAACAGTATAAAAGTACTCTAGGTTAATTTTGGTAAAAAAGGTTTAAGAAAACAAATGGCCTAATTAAGTTTGCAATTTGAAAATTTTTATTTTTTTTTTTTTTGGAATGCTACATAAATCAAACAAAATGTTTGTCCATACTTTATTTATTTATATATTAATTATTAAAACTAATTGTGGGGGGAAAAGTTGGTGCCTATGCGCACTTCGCTGGTTGCTTAGGACAGATTATCTGGAAACCATTTTCCAAAGACTTTGGAAAAACTAAAGATATTACACAATTAAACTGTAAAGCGAATGAGAATTATAAGATATTTGAAAATTTACAAAAGTTGTTAAAATACTGTCTTTACTTTGATTCAAATATTTTTTTAATGAATATAAATAAATATTAATTTTTTTTCATTATTAAATATGTTTTAAAGCGCAATTTTGATAAATTTTTCATTGAATCAAATGAAAAGTTTGTTGACCTAAAATTTGTTTTTAACAAACTGTGATGGTTAAAATGTTCTTGAAATATTTTTTTCTGTCTGTGTGGTCTGAAACCATAATTTAGAAAAACAATTTTTAAAAAACGGCAACACTTTGGCACCCCAAAACTCGACAAATAATCATCATCTGCTAGAGCTACAGTTACAGCCAAATATTAAGGAATTTCGGCAAAATATCTGAGGATCATTTTTGCCTCTAAGTGCCATAAAAAGTTCATTTCTGCAACTGGCCAAGCCACAACTAACTAAAAGGAAAGTTACGATTTTGAAAATGAAATGTTATTGTTAAAAAGATCTAGAGGTTCTTCTGGGCTAAAAACTGACATGAACACCAAGATATTGCATGGCGTTAAAACTAATACGAACTCCAATTGCGCCTGCTGCTTTCTACTCGATATCGGTAAACATCGTAAGATCTAGAAGTAAATATTGAAGGCTTATCTACAGATGTTCTCTGAAAGTAAAAAAAACTTCAAACTGAAGGAAAAAATTTAATTATATCTGTACTAGTCGCTTATAACACGTGCCAAGAATGAAGATTTACTTCTTAAATTGCTTTACGGAGTAAAACTTGTATATATTTTAGACTCTCTAATGAATTTTAATTCCTATGCTGGACAGCGATTAAACAAAAATTCTGGTTCTAGATAGGTTGACATCTCTTGGGAACGATTAGTAGCCAGGTTCAAAAATAAGTTGGCTCTTTTCTCTGTTATCGTCTCCCGGATCCGGATTAAATGTAAAATTGTAAGACACATAAGAACCTCTACTAGGCTGCCTAATGAAATGTTAAACGTTTAAAATAAAACAAAACTATTTTTTTCGACATTAATGCACTTTGTCTAAAGTCAGTGTAAATTGTTCTTTATTTAAAATTTTAATTTGAATCTAATTACAATCGCAAATTAATTAATATGAAATTAATTGAATTGTTGACCAAACAGATGTTGTTACACTTGATAGTAATTAAAAACACGCTGAACCCCATAAAATAATTCCACCGTTTCGAGTTAAACATTTAAAAAAATAAAGAGTTAATAGTTTTTACAAAATTAATTTATTTTTTATTTCTTAATATCCATTGTTTATTTTCCACTGCAGTGG
Organism: Pollenia labialis; assembly: GCA_949318255.1. Classification (NCBI taxonomy): domain Eukaryota; kingdom Metazoa; phylum Arthropoda; class Insecta; order Diptera; family Polleniidae; genus Pollenia; species Pollenia labialis. Next base: position 78,511,953 of record OX439141.1, on the reverse strand, counting down.
AAGGAGTATTTACATTTTTAATTCATTGTATTTGGTTTTAAAACAGTGAACATTAAGGAAAACAAATGAAGATTTTGAATCTGGCTTTGGATACCTTTTTGACCAAATGAGGATAACACATCTTAAGTCGAGAAAAGGCAGGAATAAAGTTTTAAAAAAAACTCGGAGATAAAATAATTTTTATCAAATAAAAACAAGTTAGAGTGCTATATTCGGCTGTGCCGAATCTTTGATACCTTCCACCGACAGCTCAGTGGGCTTTATATGGGGCCTATAGTAAATTACGAACCGAGCATCACGAAATTTATTAGTGTGAGTAGTGAAGTATTTAATTTTGTTTTGATAGCATTATTTTTTACGGTTTTAGGCATACTAAACTGTTTTCCGGGAGTAGTGTTTATATGGGGCCTAGGGTAAATTATAGACGGATCTTCACGAAATTTTGCAGCGTGATTTTCAGTCGAATAAAACATTTTTCTGCAAAATCTTATCTCATTCCGTGCCTTGTTCCACCATTTATGTTATTTTTTGTAAAAATATTATAATTTTTTTTAGGTGGTGGTTCCACATTTTGATTCATAGCTCTAGTCCTACTGAACCGATTTTGCTGAATTTCAATCCCAAACTGCTTAGGATAACTACAAGCAATTTGGCACCAAGTTTGTTCATTTCTTTTGAGTTGTTCAAAAGTGAGCGTGTTTTCAACAGACGGACAAACGGACATGGCTAAATCGACTTTGAATCACTCAAGGACCCAGGACTTTATGGGGTCTGAGATGAATAATAAAAAAGTTTCACACGGAATGACAAACTTAATATACCCTCTTCACAACTAATTGTGGTGGAGGGTATAAAAAAATAAATTAAAATTAAAGAAAAATTTCGTTTATAACACAATTTTTTAAAAACGTAAAAAAAATGTTTTTGAATGAAAATTCGTATGTTTAACAACATTTTGTCAAAATCCCACAGAAATTAAATCTGACATTACAATTTTTTGTCATGTGAAATGTGTTCCAAATCTCAGTTTAGTTTACGAGTTCGAACAATTTGTAATGTGTTTTACGATTTTCGTAATCGTTTGGAACGATGACAGAGGTTGTATTTAAAAAAAATATGAGAAATTTGATGAACACTTTTTGTTCGTAATGAAGAGTGGAAGTTAAGAAAGGGATTTTTTGTTTTTAAAAAATATAAAAAACGTCCGTTTAGACGTTCGAAAGCGATCGTGTTTTAGGCAAACGGACAGACAGATGGACATGGCTAAATCGCCTGAGATACCCATTATATATGTGAGTAGGTGAGTTTAAAAATTTGTTCGTTACAAATCTAAAAATACGAGATGGCAATTGAGTCTAACAGTTCTTTTGGCGCCTTATGAGAATAAATATTTATGTAAACTGTATTAATGCATCTACCATGTTTTTCCAAGGAGACGTATCAATACAATCAGTATATTTCCTCTCATAAAGCGCCAAAGGAGCTGTGAGAAACATTTGTCGTATTTCTAATTGTGTAATGAACGAGTTTTACAACTCATCTACTCATATTTCTTAACAGCCCAATCACTAAAAAAAATTCCCCGGGAAATTGTTCACTTCCCCATTCCTCCTTTTACAAATAAAAATTCCGCACGAAAGTTCTCACTTTTTCCCGAAAAAAATTTCCTGGCAAAACAGAAAGGAGTTTATAATAATATTTGTTAATAATATTCTTAAAGTAATTGATCAATTAAAGCAAGTAAATCTACCGTCAATGTCGTGCAGGTAAAACCCGTTGGTGTGTTATAAATATTATTTTATAATTTTTTATTTTGAATTTTATTAATTTTACTATTACTTGCACAGCCGCAACAGCAATCATGTAAGAAAGTATAGTCGGTCTAGCCCGACCATATAATACCCTACACCACAGCAAATAAAAAAAATTTTGCTAGTGTACCCTATTTGGGGCACATGGCCAAACATTAACCGCCTAAACAAAAATGTTATGAGGTTAAGGTTCATGTAAAAGTTCTTTGTGCCAAAATGTAATGCTGCGTCGATCGGTATACTTAAAGGTAGGATTTTGACCAACATTTTAAGGTGTTAGAAACACCAGCACAAATGCTAAAGGTATGGACAAGCAACACATCTTCGGTGCTGTCACTTATTATTTTTTTTGTATCCGCGGATTTTATAATTGGAGGAAAAAAGAAAAAAAGTTTCTTGGGAATATTCGCTACTGGGCTGTATAATTGTAAGAATTATTTGTTTGTTGCACACGTAATGACAAACTTCAACACATGTAGTGGAGGTTAAAAGAATTCCTTTGAAATATTGATTTCTTAAAACTAAAAACTTTTTTTTTAATTTTACGTTTTTAATGAATTTAAGTCAATGGAATTATTACTTGTTTCTTTGTGGTCGTTGTCAATATAATTATTTTAAATTCTTATGAAACAAAGAAATATTTTAGTGATAAACTGTGCTTTTATAACAAATATTCGCTTTCCAAGACTCGCTTTATTTATGGGCCATTCAACAATTTTATTCTTAACAAAAAAAAAACAAAGGATTAACAAATAATTTCCAATCAATGTATAAAAAAATGTTTAAAAAAGTTCGTAACAGTCAGCTTGATTAAAAAATTTTAATTAATTTTAAACACAAATAGCATTGTATTTAAGTTATTAACAAAAATAATTAAATAAATAATCCGATTGTATAAATAATTACATGCAGGATACTAATTAATTAATTTGAATTGGCAGATGAAAACCCAACAAAAGTGGCTTACACCACTATTGACAGAAAGGATGCTGTGCGTATTCAGTATTCCGAACAACTCTAAATCCCTTACTTAATCGCTGTTACGATATTTCCACATCAGGCTGTCTCTCCGATTGCTTAAGTTTGCTTTCCCATTAATTGTATGAAATCTGGTGCAAAAATTTTGTTGCCTTAAGGATCTAACTGAGTCGATTTAACAATGTCCGTCCGTATTGTAAGCTTTGTGCACAAAAGGCAGGTCGCAATTTTGGAGATAGTTTGTAACAATTTCGCACAAAGGTTCTTATTGTCACAGGGACCTAGTCCGTTGAAAATGGTAAGAATCCATAATTTCACACAATTTTCATAATTTCACAAGGCATCCTTTTTTATTTGATTGCAATCTAAATCATCTCACCTAATTTTATTGGAATCGGTCCATATCTGATCATAGTTCATATACAAACACTACTTCAAAAAACAGATTTAAATGCCATAACTTCCTTATAAATATTGGTAGTGGCATAAAAATGGGCGACAATAACATTTACAATATGGGCATTTCCAGCGAAAAGTCTACTTTTTGTCACGTAACGCCAGAAGTATTTTAAATTGTTTCTCAAAAAATTTTATATGTATCGTTTACTTTTGTATATTTTGGTGTAAAGCGCAACAATCTCTACATTAAGTAACAAAAGGGATAACGATTGAACAACATGGTCCGAAAATACAACCTTATTTGCAATCTGGCGTTACATTAAAAAAAGTAGACTTTTAGCTGAAAATTCCCATATTTACCTTAAAACGAGCAAAGATTTTTGAATTTGATAGCTTGAAAAATAAATCTATATAAGTTCTAAGTTTACTAAAAAAGGTTTTGTACAAAACTTCTTGCTCAATTCGCAGTATTTTTCAGTTTTGTAATGCAATCAAAACCCACTTCCGTTTTTTTAACGTCACGCCAGGGCAGATTTTTGCTTATATCTGCAAATCCTTAGAGTCGATTACTGTAATTTTTTTTCTGAATGTAGAGCTACTTCATTACTTTTTATATATAAAAACCCATTTTACAAATTTGACTTCGTCATTTAATTTTTTTACATTTTGTGCTACAAATATCACGACACGTCAAAATGGAAATGCCCATATGGAGGGCTGCCTGATAAATTTGTGAGGAAATCGTCAGTTTCCCGAGAAAAAATAAAAAAATCGTTTTTATTGTTTGGAAAAATCGGACAACTTAAAATTTAGTTTTTTATAAACAATTTTTGTTTGATTTTTATAAAAAAAAAAAATTTCAAACAAAAAAATATTTACTTTATACCCAGCCAGCATTTTCAATCGTGTTAGAGCTACTGGGAGTCTCATGAAGAGTGTCTTTGACTGCCGATGACAGCGTTTTTTAATCGTAAAAGATTCCTCACACGGGAAAAACTGTAACACGGGTTAGATTCTTCCATAGCACAGCGAAAGACGGTTCTTCAATCGTTGTGGGAATCGTTTAAGACGTGGGTAAAAATTATCTAACGAGTCTCATGTCAAGAATCGTATGAGACTGATGTATATATTATTTTACTAACCGTGAAATGTTCGCCGTATAATTTTTGAAAATATGATTTATACAGAGAGCCGTAAAAGGTTCATTCGATGATGGCTTGACGAAAGATCATTGTTGTTTTTTTTTGTACTTTGAAAATAATCAAAGATTTTCTTAAGATTTGTATATTGCAGCCGAACCTTAACAAAAGCGGAACGCGTTTTTTAGTTTTTGAATAGAGCGACCTGAACGCTTTGCAATTGGAAAAACCGATTTTGACAGCTTGTTTAAAAGTTGGTCAATCTAGCGTTTTTATTTTTATAAATTTTCATATTATTCGAATGTGTATTCTAAGTCAAATTTTAATTCTCCAAGCTTTTATACTTAAATAGTTTTATTCCTTCAATATTTTCCAGGAATATTTTCTATGCACTATCAGAATTTTTGTTTGAATATTTCTGTTACGAGGCTTACCGTAGCTATCCTTTGGCTAGCAATGAAGTAAATTGTACAGAAAATGTATATGTACAACTATTAGATACCAGCAGAATGTAATGCGTTTTCTGGTCTTAGTCAGCATTCTTTGTATCTTATAACTGGATAGGGCCTATTGTAAATTTTATGTATTTAACTTAATCATTTTAACAAATAGAATCTGGGAATTTATTTCTCATGGCACCATTCAGTTAAAAAGATACAAAGAATGCTGAAAAAGGCCGTAGCGGGCCAGAAAATGCATTACATTCTGCTGGTATCTAAAAGTTGTATACATTTTCTGTATAATTTTCTTCATTGCTATCCAAAGGATAGCTAAAATTCAGATAGTACATAGAAAGTATTTCTGGAAAATATTGTAGGAATAAGACTATTAAAGTATAAAAGCTTTTGGGGATTGTAATTTGACTAAGAATAATCATTCGAATAATATGAAAATTTATATAATAAATGTTACTCACTATGAGAAATAAAATCACAGTTTTTATCTTTATTTGTATAAAATTTTTTTTGTGGGTTTTAATAAACAAGAAAGCTATCTCTACTGTTCGTGACAAATGTTCCGCCTCCCGCTCTTGTTAAGGTAGGGCTGTTTAACATTCCAAGATTAAACAACCAAATGGTCAGAAAATTTAATGTTTTATTCAGAGTTTGGAAACTGAAAAAATCGTCACTTTTTAGAAAAAATCAGCAAATTAGCACTTTCCTAATTTCGGAACAAAAAATTGTCAAAATGACGATAAATCGGCAACCCTGCTACCATGTCATGACAAAACTTTGTGATGATAGGTCCAAAACAAGAGTCGATCTGACGATTCCGACCATCCGGCTAGCTAGTTGCCTGTCCATGTTGTGAAAATGGTGAGAAACGGTTCATAATTTTAAAATGCCTCAACACAAATTTCTTTCCAGAAAAGTCTTCGTGCCCATAAATATGGCTCAAAAATATTTTAGTGCAACATAAATCGTTTTACCAAATTTAAATCAGTCCATAACTGACCGTAGGTCCCATTAAAACCACCTCTCCAAAATCGCTTTAATACAAACAGATCTCATATAAATATTGATATTAAGATAATATTCGGCGCAAAGAACTCTTATATGAATCCCAACCCTAACATGGGTACCAATTTTTATACTACAAATTCGGGCAGTATTAAACTTTGTAAAAATACTTTGTATTACAAAATGAGGTAACAAAGTACAGCTTGTCCTAAGCAGATTCGTTTTAGGGGATTCGATTGTATTATAGCGCTTTTCCCCGTTTGATCTATAACACGTTCTTAATTCTGCTTAACCACTTAATAGTGCCTTGTAACACTTTTTAATTTGAAAATATCATCATGCGTGTCTTTGCTAAGTACTTGCCGTAGTTTACTTTAACAAATATAATTTATGTATACTTCATTAATACTTAAATTTAAACTTAAATTTAGCAATCCATTGGCAAAAACAACGTCTTCATTTATACCAAATTATAAATAAATTTAAATGAAACTTCGTTACCAGTTTGACGAGATTTAGTTGGTTTTTTAAGATATGACGTCACAAAAACTTATCTTTTAAAACTATTTTTAAACATTTTCAAAGAATTGAAAGTTTAATGAATTAAGAGCCAAATGAACCACAAAAAATTAAAAAAATTTAATATTCATAGAAAGATTTTGTTGTTACAAACTGCTTGTGTGGTTTTTTGTCACCTTAGTTTGGTTATTTGCTATTTGTTAATTTAAAAGTATTTAATTACAACGAAGTTACAAGAATTATGCACTACGCAATAAGACATATAGAGATGCGGTAAAGAAAGTGAACGAACCTGAACAAGTTTTTTAAAAACTAACAAGGGAAAATACTAAAAAAAAAATAACTGAAACAAGACATTCAGTGTGTAAAGCTGACAGCTACACTCACCAGTTTTTATCAAAAATACATTGCTTCAAAGTGGAAACAAACCATATAAAATGCATGCCTTCCGTAAGCGAAACTCTTACATTTCTCCCTTACAAACCTGCTTCGGTTGAAGCTCAAGTTTTTTTTTAGTCAAACGTATCGATTGTCGGCCTATTGGTTAGTTCCGATTGTTAGCTTTAAAACTATCGGTAGTATGAACATTTTTTTTATATGTCGCATCTGTGGATAGGGTAATGAATGTAGTTGGTGAAAAGAAGAAACCTCAAAACTTCCGTAAATATATAGAAACGTGAGATAGACTTTTTATACACTGCAAAAAATGGCATTACGACACATTATTAGTACAGACATTGAAGTGAGCAGATCACAATAGTAATTTGTGAATTGTTTGTGCCGGTTCACACACGTACAGTTTGACTCGTCAGGTCTTTTATAACAGTGTAAATAAAGGCCGTGAAAGTGACTATGTGTTTTGCGTTGGGGTTTTTACTTTTATAACAGTTGCAATAAAAGAACTTTAGATGTTTATTCTGAAGGAAATAAACCAAAAACTTTATTAAAACACAGTTCCGCATAAATATTATTACAAAATATTCGTGAAGTTAAAATGAAATCGTTAAGATTGGTAACGCAGTACAAATTGGTAACAATTTCACATAAAAAATTATTGTGTAAATCAAGCCTAAAGCGGCTCATACACTTGCAATAAAATTGTTCAATTTTACGTATTGTACAGTTATATCGCCAATGTGTGTGTGCTATTCGGAGGTGACATAATCACCCCTATCGTGAAAAGCAAGTGGAATTTTCGTTCCCATGAAATTTTCATTCCCCTCGAAGGGAAAAAAGCAATCATGAATTTCATGTGAAAAATTTTTCACGCTATCAGTTCCAGTGAATGTAACAAAAAAGAAGAAAGATTAGAAAATATTAAAAATTAATAAAATTTATGTTAAAAAATATACACGTACATATATATTTTAAAGAAAAGTTAAAATAATAAAGCTAAATGATACATACATGTTCTGTTCCCAAGCAAAAATAAAGTGAACAAATCTAAGGGAAATGTGAACTAATTACGAGGGAAAAAACTTTTCACGATAAGGGGAATTTATTCCTGAGCACATATTTTCACGTTATTATTCTGCTTTGAATTACCTTTTTTCATGCGAGTTTTTCATGATCGCAAATATGTGAAAAGGGGAAAAATTACGAGGGAAAATTTATTCACGATAGGTGAATATATAGGTGAATATATTGGCAACAATCAAAATACTTTTGATTTATATTGCACAACAAGAAGAAAGTGAAATGTGTTGGCAACATTGTAAGATTCTGCTTATATTATTCCTATAGGTTTTTATTAAATGAAAGTTGAGCAATATTTAAATTGAAACTTTTGTGCGACTAAATGCATAATAAAGGCCAAAATGGAAATAATATGGCGAATATATCATATACAATAATATTGCAAGTGTATAGGCCGCTTAAGTTCAAGAAATCGCTAGTCGTTTAAGATTACATCCATAAATTCAGCTGAAGATGGCGCTGCGAAAAAGTTTTATTAAAGACATTGCATAGTAAAATCGGAACCGTAAAAAAAACTGTTTTGTGAGTTGTATTTGATAAAATTATAATCAAGGTAATAGAGTGATCAAGTGGCATATTAGACCGAAAAATAAGGTGGGGTTGGTCATATATTTGACTCGTCTAGGAGCACCTTACGCGCTGCAGGGTCCAAATTTCTTAATTTTTTGTTGTATCTCCATAATTAATTTTTAACATACCTACCCGATATCGTCAATCCTTAAGGGGGCTCCCATACAAAATTTTCAATACAGTATAGAAATATTTTTAAGAAAAAGTCCACTAACTGCCATGGTGTCGTCTCTAGGGGGATACAATTTAAGAGCGGCCTCCATTAGTTGTTCGCCCTAAACAGTTTTTCAAAATATACTTGCCCTTTATCTCCACCCCTTGCGGGCTCCCAACCAAATATGGGGTCTTATGAAATTATCTAAATGTTATTAAAATTTGTTCGTCTTTTGCACAGAAAATCAAAAGGTAAAAACAGATTTTAATTATTTATGGCTTGTTTAGTTTCGAACTTTTGAAATGAGAAAAATAGCTACATTTTTCAATATTTTTATGAATTTTTATAAAACAGAAATTTTGGTAAAAATTTTTTTTTTTAATAATTTTTGTAATACATATTCATATTTGATAAATACACTGAAATTTATTGTTGAAGGAAAGCTATCTTTTTTTTTTGGCAAAAACAATTATGTTTCTAAAACGACTACATATTAGAATATTAGAAAATATTATAGTCCTCCCTAAAGGTAATTTTATTGCTTAGTTTATTCAATAAACTGAAAGGTTTTTGATTACGCGAATTTATGTTTATTTTTTTTTTTTTTTTTTTATTTTAATTTTGTATCTTTATTTCAATTTACTTTCTCCATTTTCGAAATAATGGTTTATATTTTTGTATAATTAAATTAAAAAATTTTTCTGCTATAATTATCGAAATACTTCCTCAGCAAAAGTTTAATAGTTTCTTGCGAGCTTTTATTTTCTGGCATTAGGGTGGTACATTAGGGTGGTACGAACAGAGATCGCTTGGATAAATACTAGAGAGAGATACTTGAGGTCAATTACCCCTGTGGGCTAAACATTGGTGTTCTCGAGATAAAAACATGAATATATCATACTTTAAAATCGGTCTGTAAATGCCTAAGATATAACGAAAAATGTGAAAAGGCAACCCCTACGTTCGGCAAAAACAAGTACGGGGAAACTTTTTGTTTTCTTATAAGGTGGTATGCTGTAGTGTACATATTAAGATTTAATTTACAATAAAAAATTCACGGCTTAATAAAAGGAAGTAAGCCCCTGCTTACTTTAACTTTTATTGTAACAAATAAATACAAAATATGAAATCACGTAAACAATTTAATAAAAATAATATTCTCAGATTTACTTTATAAAATTATTGAAAAAAGGTAAAAGATACCAACGTGTAACAATTAGTAAAAACAACGAATTTGGTAAGAACTGCAAAGATTACCGTTTATTATTAAATGAACTTAATAATAAACAAGTAAAAGTGCTACATTCGGCTTTGCCTAATCTAAAATACCCTTCACCACAGTTTTTAGAAGAAATCTCTGAGCCAACTTTGTTCCTCCTTGTTCATATGTTATGGGTGAACTTGTGCCAAAACCCATTATTTTGCACAGAAAAAATATTAGTAGTTTTTTATTAAAGAAAAGCTAAGGTAAATTGTAACAAGAAAATACAATATAATAGTCTGGTAGTATATAAAGTCATTTCTGAAAAATTTAGGGAATAGGACTATTACAAAAAAAAAAAAGCTTTATAAAATACATAACTGAAATTTAGCTCATAGAATAAATTCGAAAAATAAAAAATGTTGAATAATTCTTAATTTATATACTTTATAGAATCTATGATCAATGTTGTAGATCTTCAAAGGGAATGGCAAACTGAAATAAAAAACGAACTTATATAAACCCTTTCCAACTGTGGCGAAGGGTATAAAAGGACCACTGGTATCAGTAATAAACTTTATCGATTTCTAAATGAAATTAAACTCCCTTTATCTTTCTAAATTATTAGTTTGAACACAACAGCACCTATACCACGTGAACCAGTAGGAATTTGGCTCAAATATTTCCTTCATATAAAGAATATTTAGTATTAGAAATAAGCCAAACCGGTGTATTATTTCACCTGGTTGCAAAATAAATTTATGGAATTGGTACGATATTAAATTTTTATTTGCCGATTAAAATGAATTAAGAGCTTCTAAACGTTGTAGTGAAACAGAGTCTATGGCGGGAACCAAACCCACAACTCTCGACTAATATGTACTACTAACTAGCCAATCGGGGTATCCGGTGTGATAGAGGCTATATATTCTTTAGCAAGGCCAAAAATAGCACTTTCACTTTTTTTATGTTGTTTTCTATTAATAATATTTAAAATTAAAATAAGTAAAACAAATGTTATAAAAAACAAAAACAAGTAAGAAAACTGTATTAAACTTTTGCAACTTTTTAATACCTTTCATCATTGTATTTTCATTTACACATATACATATATGTAAATATTGGTTAAAGTCTCCCGACTAGTTGATTGAACGACTCAGAATCACTTTCTGAATCTATCAAAAGATATCCAACAATCCGTCCGGTTGGCTCGCTGAATGAAGCAAATTGAAAATGATGTGAACAAGTCTTTAATTTTATACAAATTTTTTTCATTATTGAGTATTTGTGCCTAAAACTCATCTTATTATGTTGGTTAGACTGTCCCAAGCTTGTATGGGGAATTTTTTTTTTCGAATTCAGATATGAGTACCCTCCAAATTTTTTCCTTTTGATCCGAATAACCGAAATATGAAATATTATTGTGATCGGATAACGTTTACCATTGCCGACTTGAAGTCAAAGTTTGAGATAAATGCCAGTGTGAAAGCCATAGAATAATCTTGGAATTTATAACCATCTTTTAATTTTACTTGTGTAATACACATTTATTTATTAAAAATATGCTAATATTCAGTGTTTTCTGAATCCCCTAACCACGCCCACTACAACCCCCCCCCCCATGCTGGTACTGTACTGTTGCCCTGCCACAAGTCCTAAGTTCCTGCCTAAGACCATCTGGACATGGTAAGTGATATAATGTAGACAAAAAAATATATATATACATATATTAATTTTAAAGTTTTAGATTTTATTATCTTTATTCATTAAATTTTCTTTTTAAAGTTTGTTTATTACAGTCCGGATACATCTGTCTGTGTTCTTGTACACAACGTAGTAAATATTGCTTTTGCTCCTCTTCAGCTGTAATTAAGCCATGCAAATCCTTTACTAACTTAACCGCTCTTTCAGCAGTATCATTAACCGCTCTCAGTGCATTAACTTTCTCTTTACTTTGTTGAAATGATGCATTAGTTTGCCACGTTGTGGGACATTCGCTGTCGTCGGTTTTAAAAAAATTAAAATTCGGCCTCCTGGCGCCATGCACCAAGCTCGATGGATGGCAAGGGCAATTTATTCATTAAAAATAGTATTACTTAGCTCTCAGTTTAAAATATCAAAGCGAGATAAGGAGGCTTTGTTAGATGTCTGCCTTTTCATCGCAACAACATACGTCAAACCTTGGGTAAAATGTATTTTAGCTGTAAAAGCACCTTACCAAGATATGTGTTTTTTGAAGGCTTTGAAAGCTTATGAAAATATTGACAAATGCCTTTCAAAAGCAACGTTGCAAAAGTTTTAATTTTTAATGAATAAATTGCCCTTGCCATCCATCGAGCTTGGTGCATGGCGCCAGGGGCCGAATTTTAAATTTTTTAAAATCGACGACAGTTTTCTAAGCGCATGTCCCACTACGTGGCAAACTAATGCATCATTTCAACAAAGTAAAGAGAAAGTTAATGCACTGAGAGCGGTTAATGATACTGCTGAAAGAGCGGTTAAGTTAGTAAAGGATTTGCATGGCTTAATTACAGCTGAAGAGGAGCAAAAGCAATATTTACTACGTTGTGTACAAGAACACAGACAGATGTATCCGGACTGTAATAAACAAACTTTAAAAAGAAAATTTAATGAATAAAGATAATAAAATCTAAAACTTTAAAATTAATATATATATATATTTTTTTGTCTACATTATATCACTTACCATGTCCAGATGGTCTTAGGCAGGAACTTAGGACTTGTGGCAGGGCAACAGTACAGTACCAGCATGGGGGGGGGGGGTTGTAGTGGGCGTGGTTAGGGGATTCAGAAAACGCTGAATATTAGCATATTTTTAATAAATAAATGTATATTACACAAGTAAAATTAAAAGATGGTTTTAAATTCCAAGATTATTCTATGGCTTTCACACTGGCCTTTATCTCAAACTTTGACTTCAAGTCGGCAATGGTAAACGTTATCCGAACACAATAATATTTCATATTTCGGTTATTCGGATCAAAAGGAAAAAATTTGGAGGGTACTCATATCTGAATTCGAAAAAAAAATTTCCTGGGACAGTCTAATGTTGGTATTTAGATTATTGAAACCTAAATCAGCATACCAAATTGTATTGGAATCGATCCGTATAATAGACCCGAAAATTGATTTTCTAATGAATTTTGGAGTAGACTTTAATATCTACATTTGTTGCGCCAAAATGTCGACAATAAATTCTATATAAAAACCCTTACTCGGCACAAGAGACTCTAAAATTAATCCAACCCTATAAACATAATTTTATTTTGCCGAGTCCAAATAATGGGGTCCCAGTGTCACAAATAGGGTATGCTCTCAAAAAATGTGTCCGCAAATAATGTAGTGGTGGGGCTTGGCCGACTTTACTTTTTTGCTTGTTTTAATATAAATATGTATATGAAATCCTAGCCCTTCGCTTTTTGGAGTTTTCGGAAATCCTACCTCTATAACCATACGGACGTTATTAAATCAACTCCATTCCTAAAAGAGTTCAGAACATATGTATCAATTATCCGGTCTAAGATAAATATTGTAGTTATAGGAACTGAAAGACAAACTAATATTATCTTTTCCATTTGTGGTGAAGGGTATACAAATAAATGAAACTAATCTTAGAAAATCCGTTCAAACACACATACAATCTTTTACACGTTTGTCTTTTATATGCATAAATTTATGCCGTATAATTTTAGGCAAAATGGCTTATGGCTTTTTCTTAAGTGTTGTAATATTTTATTTTAATTAGCCGCTAATTTCTATTAATTATGTGCATTTTTAATTATCTTCTATATTAATTAATCAAATATGTATTGTTTTTTTTTTTTTTTTGGTGACAAATAGTCTTATTTGTGGAACTAAAACGCCATTCTATTGAAGTGAGCCGATAAGAATTATAGAAGTAAATAACGTATTAATTCTTTTTATTAAAATAGTTTAACGTAAAACTTAACCCAGTAACTCTTTAGATGTATAATCGGTTAAACTTGGAACACATTTTGTTTTTTCAAAATTATTAAGTAAAACTTTGAACAAATAAACATTTGTGGTATTCACACCGAGCTTGTTAGTTTGTTAGTCGTTAAGCGTTACTTTTTTACACGCATTTTGTTTTTGTATATTTAACGCGCTACCGGATTAACATTTAACAAATTAACGACACGGCACCCATGATAAAATAGTAATAAGTTGGTAACTTACAATCAGCTGTTGCAGTTTCTAAATAAATATAAAAAATTATTTGTGTTTTGGCAATTTTCGTGTACATAAATTGTGTCAGATCAATAAATCAGCTGTTTTTGTGCGAAAGTTACCAGACTAACAAAGCTTTAAAAAGGGGGTCGTTCACAGTTGGCTACTTTAACAAATTAACAAACTACCGAGTAACAAATTAACAAGTTCGGTGTGAATACCACTATTGTTGATAAAAAATTTGGTAGTTTTTCGGAAGGTGATAAATTTTTAATAATTTAAAATGGCATTGACATACTCAGGGCTGTGGAGTCGTCCGAAAAAAGTACTAACTCCAACTACAAATGCTGAAATATTTTAAGTGCGACTCCGACTCCTACTCCGACTCCAACTCCGACTCCTGCTATAATCTTGATGCTAAATGTATATGAGACTCAGTGATGTTAACTTTTATTTTTTCATTACCGTACGGCCTTCTAAAAATTAGAGTTTTTGAGAAGCAATTACCGTACGCAAACATTAATGTGCTGTTTCCAAATGACAGACGATTGATTATGTAGCAAAATTTATCCGGGGTGTACTGGAAATCGCAAACGCAAAACGCAAGAATTTGGAAGTTGTTTTTAATAAACTTTAAACCTAATTCTTATAATTTTTGGTTTAAAATCCTGTTTAATAGGAAAATATTTGTTAAATATTTGTCATAAAATTCTTTTATTACAAAAATCTTATTTAAAAACGACTTTTAAAATTCTTGCGTTTTACGTTTGCGATTTCCAGCACACCCCTGTATATGAAAAGCACTCAGTCCATCGCCTGTCGTTTGGAAACAGCACATAATAGCAGTATTCATAAACCATTTATTAAAATTTTAAATGTGTTTTAAGAAGATAATTTTTATTTTGTCGGAGTCGCGAGTTTTTGTGGTTACTACGACTCCGACTCCGACTCCGGCACAAAAACATCAACTCCGACTCTTAAACTCCGACTCCACAGCCCTGGACATACTATTTACAGGCATTTACATTAAGATAGTTTTTTACATTTATATTTTTTTTAACGGAAAAACCTCCGTTAGTTTCATTATTATAATAAAAAAATCTCTTGCAAGCCATACCCTATTGTCCAATCCTGCCCACAGTTTGTCGGATGCTGCGTATTTTTAAATAAATAAATTTGTTTTAAGCCATGCCCACTTGTCCAATCCTGCAACATTTTGAGGATATTGTTTATTGATAACAAAGATGCTTGTCTCTAATTTGGAAACTTTTGCTCTTCCTGTTCTCCAAGTATCGTCGTGCTGTAACTATCTTGACGTATATCAAAAAATCCAAAAAATAAGATTATACCTGTGATGAATTAAACAGATCTCTCGATCTGCGTAATCCCCAGCTCTCTATCTTTTATAGTTTAAAAGATATTACGAATCCATTTTGATTGTGTATCCACTTTTGGGAAAAATTTATTGCGTTTAATACCGTATGCAGCATCATTTTGAACAAACAACAAAAAGGGTATAAAAATTTACAATTAAAAAAATCTTGCGTTATCTTCACGTGTGTGAACAAAAAATATTTTGTAGTGCGGAAGCTATCTTGTCGTTTATTTTCCCGGGGAACTTATTATATGTTACGAATATTCGTATTGATATTCGTATGGCCGAATATCCGCCTATTATTTTACTAAACATTTGAGCTCCTTTACATAATAACAATATTGTAAGTGCACCATGCACCTGCAAATTTTTTTATTTTAAATTTAGTCATCAGAATGTCATAATAGAGGTGTGTTCATTTACTGAAAACTTTTGCTTATTTTCAATAAATATAACTAGGAAGTGTTCACGTATTTGAGAAACTTGCAACGAGAGAGAGAGAGCTTACGAATTTGAAAAATTGTTGAATGTTTCTGATAGTAAAATTATTACAAGCAAGAATTGTTCAACCGCCTGTTTTATATTTTGGTTTACAATATAAAAATATTTTTAGAACTAATTTAAAATACTCAAACAATTTCTTTTAACACATTATAGAACTTCTCAAATTTCTCTTCATTGCAGTAAATATAATGTGATCAACTTTATATTACTCTCTTTTATAGTTGAAAAATACTCGAAATTTTTCTTAATTTTGTTTATATTCAAAATTCCTCCTTATGGAAAAATACATTGGGAGCAAAAAATTTAAAATTAACTAAAATCAACTTTTAAGTAACATTTCAATTTAAAAATTTCTCCCTACCGCACAATTATAAAGACAGCTAATGTTAAATACATTTAGCAGTGTTTCAGATAAATAACTTATTTACTTCATTTTTAAATGTCCGAGGAAAAACATGAATTTACATGAAATTCCACAGAATGGTGTTTCCAAGGGGGTCATGGGTTTGGACTTAAGATTGGATTCTGGTACCTAAAAGGGCGTAGAATAAGATAAGATGCGATTTTCTCAAAACTTCATTTTCACATTAGGTACCTTTTCTCGGAGAAGGTCACATATACGTATTTTTATTAAAAGATCTCCCTTTTATTGGTAGAGAGCGCACTGAGCGTTTGTGGTGATGTGTTACACATAAAAATATTGGTTTTATGCCCACCTTTTAATACACCGATCGACTGAAAAACACTTTCTAAATCGATCAAATGCCCTTTTGGCTGGCATACACTACACAAATCCTTTATTTCCAGTGTTATTTGAGTTATAAAACCTAAACCACTTACTAAGGTATACATATATACATTTTAAAATGAGCCAGAATTGCGGAAAGTTAAACAATAAAATAAGGGGAGTAATAATTTGATTTGTCTCATACTTGTTATCTGTCTGCTTCTTGTAGAATAAAACAAAACAAAATACTCAGCAAATGTTTGCATTTATTATTTAGTCTCAGTCATATTAAAAAAAATAAATTGTTTATTTATTCATATCATAAATTAAAAATTCTACAGCTTGTCACTATCATACATATATTTTTATAGATACCACAGTATAGCAAATGCGAATATGTATGTATATGACTGTCTTAATGTACGCTACTATGTATGTCCGTCCGGCCATCTAATTGTATCTACAGACATACAAACGTCTTTAAGTCTGTATATTTTTTTTTACTTTTGTTTAATTTTAGTTGTTGTTTATTGTTTGTTGTTTATAATTGGTACCCAATAAACCTTCACTAATAACAATTGAAAATACACCAGCAAAAACGTTATTTGCCGCAACAAATTGGTTATTTCTAGTCAACATATTTGCATTGTTTATTTTACTTTTCTCTTTTTTTTTCATTGTTTCGCCCCGTATGAATTTTTTGTTTAAATCAACTAAAAGTCACATCAGCAGCAACAACAAACAGTATTCAAAAGCGCAAAAAAATCAAAAATTCACAAATTTATTTATTTTGCAAAAACTTTCGGATTAGAAAAACCCCCAAAAATTTTTAAATACAATAAATTGAATTCATTATACATATAAACTGTTTCTTTTCGAATGTTTTCAATGAATCAAATTTCAATTTATAAAGCTTTCTTGCAATAGTCCTATTCCTTCAATATTTCACATACATTTAGCCTAAGCCAACCTTCGGTTAACATTGAAGCTATAGATATTTTCATATATTTGGGAAAGGGGCTATACACATACGGAAAATAAAATATGTTTAATATGCATAATAATTAATTAAAAGTGAAAACCCTTTTTAAAAATCAAGATTTTTTTGAATGTGCTAAAAAGAAAAAAATCATTTGTTTCCTTTAAAACTTTTACTATCAACTATTAACGTCATTACACAATTTATATAATATAAAAGCTCGTCGCGAGATTGATTTGTGCAGAAAAACAAGTAAATGAATAACTTGATTTTAACTAATAAAATTTTTAAACTAAGTTAATACAAGTACTTAAATCTCACGATAAGCCTTTATATCATAAAAATTGTGTAATGACGTTATAAGTTGATAGTAAAAGTTTTAAAGCAAAACATTATTTTTTTTTTCTTAAATAAAAGCTTTTTTTTAATTTATTTTTTACTTTTTAGCGCAATTAAATAATAGCTACTTTTTAAAAAAGAATTTTAACTTTTAATTTTTTTATAACTCGCATTCGTATTCTCAGCAAGCATTAAAAACTTAGTCAGCCATATTTTACCTAGAGTGGCCACTTTATTTTTCGAGTTTTTCTTAGCAAACCCTTTCATTTGGTACCCATATTGTAAAAGTGCATTAAAAATAACTAGTCCCCTTTCTTGTTTGTGCCGCCATATTGGATTTAGAGTGACCACTTTTTTTGTAGGCGCAATTTTTAGTGGGTTGTAAGTTAAGTAAAAGCTTTTAAAAATAATTTATAAAAAGAAATAATTCTCTAATTTTCTATTCATTAAAATCTTTTAAAAAAAAATATGGATTTTAAATTTAATAAGCATGCAGTGGGTTAGTGGTCAATGTTTAAAGATGAGCCACCAAATACGTAAAATACCAAGTTAAAATTACAATTTTGCAAATAATTTAATAATTTCAGCTGTTTTAATTGTGATTTGAAAATTTCTAGAATAAGTGCAGATTTTGTTAACAATAATAAAATCTTGGCACGTTACAAATAATTTAAAGAAATTCATACATATGGGGGATTTCATGTCAAGTGAAAAATTCAAAATAGTGTTGCATACGCTAAAAATTTAAAAACCCTCGTCTTGAGTTATTTTATATATATATATATTTTATACATAACCCACTCGCAGCCCTAAAAGCGACCAAAACTTCCTCAAAGGAAAAGACATAAGCTTTCTATTGAGCAAAAAAAAAACATTCCCGCTAAAAAAAATAAAAAAAAATTTTAATTAAAAAAGAGAAAAATTTAATAAATTTTTTAAAAAAAATATAAATGTTTTTTTTAAAAGATTGATCAATTAGCTATCTAAGCTACTTGGGACAAATTTGTCTAACACCAATAGGTAATAAGTTGCATGGATGAGAAAGAACACCTGGATGGCTAAAATGTCAAATTTTGACCCCCTCTATCTCAGAAACTTTTTAACTGATCTTGTTGAAAATTTGTGTCTAATCTACTTTCCAATAGGACTAGCCTTGGTGCAAAGTTCATCCAAATCTGAAGGCAAAGATTTAAAAATTGGGTCACTTGACTTGAAATCCCCCATATAAGAAGTAAAAATTCGCCAAACACCTTGTAAAATACAGAAATTTCCTATAATTAAGTAAAATATCCAAAAATTTACTACATCATAGTAAAATTTCTACAAAATAGTGAAATAATTGCAAAATTTCTAATCAAATTTAAAAATTACTCTTAAAAAAATTTTTTACAAAATGTGTTGAAATTCTCAACACTTCCTATAGAATAGAGAAATTTCCGAAAATTTATTAAAAAGCAGTGATTTTTCATAAATTTTCTACAAAATTATAAAAATAATAAGAATTCGCCAAACTGTTAATGAAACAGTTGAATTCCTAAAAACTTTCTACAAAATAGTGAATTTTCTAAAAATTTCCTTATAAAATTTTAAAATCTCCGAAAATTTTCTTAAAATAAGGATAAAATAACCACAATACTAATAATAAGGATAAAACTTTTAAACAAAATTTCTTTTACGTAGTGACCTTTTTTTAAAAAAAAACCTTTTAATAGAATTCTAATAACATTTTAAAATTTCAAGCGCAAAGTAGTTACTCTTTTAGATAAATTCTAACTTGTTGCTTTAGCATATGAAATTGAATTCAAAACCCCGCAGTACACAAAAATATAAAATTTAACACGTGCAATTTATATTTGAATATGTTTTGTAACGTTTTCTTAACACAGTTTTTTTTCATTTTTTAAACAAAATTGTAACAAACAAGTTGGGAAAATACAATTCCACAAATATACA
Organism: Pollenia labialis; assembly: GCA_949318255.1. Lineage (NCBI taxonomy): Eukaryota > Metazoa > Arthropoda > Insecta > Diptera > Polleniidae > Pollenia > Pollenia labialis. The sequence continues at coordinate 78,492,160 of OX439141.1, read as the reverse complement.
GACCACTTAATTAATGTGAGAATTTTAATCATTTTACACGTTTTTTATTCGGTTTCAATTAAAATTCAAAACATTTCAATTTGTTTTTCAAAAACTAATAAAAAATAATATTATTTTTTACACTGTTTATTGTGAGAACATTTAAGAAAAAAGGTTAATATTTTGTAAAATAAAATAATAGTGAGATAAGCTTTAAAAATACACTGATGAAATCGTTAATACTGAATGTTTAAAAGGATGTTAAAATATAAGAAATGAATAATTTTAAAATTTGATTAAGAAGAAAACTCACAAAAATAATTGTTACTTTACAGGAGAAGGTCACAAAATCTAAAAATGTTTGTAGCCCGGTATTTTTGATACTATTGCATTCAACTTTTGTAACGAGGTGTATTTGTGTGAAAAGTATTGGAATCACTAAAAAAAACTAAATTTAAAAAAAACCGCGTTAGGGGGTTCCTACATGAGACCAACGATACGATAATGAAAGTTTTAAAAACATTTTCAGAGAAAATTTGTTTTTAAACTTGAAAAACTTTTCATAAATAAGGCCTCAAAAAGTAAAAGCATTTAAAATATTTTAATACACATGTGACAGCAAACACATTTGGAGGTGGGTGGATATGAATATTTTATTGTGTATTAGGGCTTCCCTTAAAAATAAACAATTTGTATGCAGCAAAAAAGTATAAAAATTCAAAACAGGAGAAATGTATTAATGAATGCTTTGTAAATGCAGTCGTCGGCACAATTATTTTGACAAGAAAAAAATCAATTATTTCTTTTTATCAAACTGGCGCAGTTTTTTTTTCTTTGAAATTGTGGAAGTCTTAGGGCGAGGCCACGCAATGAGCGGCTGCGCGGTGAGCGGCAAAAAATTAAAACATATAAAATACTACTGAAGTAGCCACGCAATGAGCGGCGTGCGAGCGAAAATTCTGAGTCGCTAAGCGGCACCGCTCAGAAATAAAACTTGATCTAAGTTTTAGTTGCTTTCTGGGCGACAAAGAATAAACATGGCAAAAGTGAATGTGGAGCTTATAATTTCATCTGTACAAAGCCGACCACTATTATGGCATGACAGATTTTTAAAAATAAAAATATAACAGAGAAATTATTTTTTTGTTTTGTCAATCTAGCAAATCAAAGGATTTCACAGACATACGGCAGTATTGCCAACATCTGTCTGGAAATTTGTGTAGATTTGTATATAAATGGTTAAGTTCGCCCTGATGTAGCTTTGCTTGGTTTATAGTATGAATACCAAGGCCTGTTTGTCGATTTCGATATGTATATATATTTTATAATTTGTTTTAATAGTAAGTTAAGCGAACGAAGTCTTCGCTCGAAATCGACGGCCTGTTCAGTTTTTTTTTATTTTCTTAATAAACGCATTAAATTTTTATGAATACGATTTTCGCGTAATAACATTAAACAAGCCACTCTTTACAATGGCATTTTAACAACTTACCGCTCCAAAATGACACTCAGTAATAATCCACTTGCCGCTAAACCTCGTCGCTTTGCCGCTTACTGCTCAGCCGCTCATTGCGTGGCCTCGGCCTTACATAAATCTTCCTTTTCGATGAATTGTATTCGAATGAGCTTTCATCAGTCGAAAGAACTTTTCTCTTAAACTCTACTGGCTTTTGGGCATGTGCATAAGCAACAGCTAAACGCTTGAGTTTGATTTGTTTTGATATGTATGGAATATATCTTGTTTTGTAAGTTTTAAAACATGCTTCTCTTAAGCGGCGCCGACTCGTGCGCTCACTAATTAAAGTACTAGATGACTTATTCAATTCATCTGCGGCATCTTCAGGTTTTAACTGAACGTCAGTTTTAAATTTTCGCAAGATGATTCGGTCTTTTTATAGAGTTGTTTTGCGTTCCGCAACGGATTGCGGTAAATTTGTTACATCGTTTTGATTTTAAATTTGTTTAAATAATAATCAACAGTTACCTGTAAGCCGGCATTGAACTTTGCCACTATTGATCCTCTAACAATCTTAATTTACTCACCCGTTTTGACCATGAATAATTAGAAAATTAATTAGAACAATTTTCGTTGACCTTCAATTGCAAAGAACACGCGAGAAAACTGATATGAAGTGCATGTCAAAATAGCTATGCCGAAGCCAAAGTCAACTAAAATTCTTTTCAGCAGTTTAAGAGTGCACAAAACAATGGACGAAATATTTACATAAGTGTTGTTGTTGATGTGCATTTTATTTTGAGCAAAGCTGAGATGACGGTTTCTTATGTACTTGAACAAAAAAACCCCAACAGACAAGAGAAAAATTTGTTTGCATTAATTTTTGTTATAATAAATAAATAACGAAAAAGGATAAATCGTCATTTAAAAAAAAAGTAAATTTCGTAATTTCGTGCACTTTGCAATCTTTTTGGTCAGCATAATCGACCAAATGTGTTCACAATCGGAAGAATTGTGCGCAAATTTCAGAAAACCGGAACTGCAGAAAATTCAAAAGGACCTGTGCATGTTCACCCTTCTTCTTCTTCGAAAATGAGGTCGGACAAGCGGTAACCGTGAATGGAACTCGCTATCGCGAGATGATAACGGACTTCTTGTGGCCAGCAATTTAGGATATTGATCTGGGCACGATGGTGCCATTTGCTACACAGCCTACAAAACAATGATAATTGGCCATCACGATCATGTGATTTGACACCGTTGGACTTCTGTGGGGATATTTAAAAGAAAAGTGTACATTTATAAGCCAAGAACAATTCAAAAGCCAAAAGATGAGAAAAGAACCTATGCTCCTTGAAGGCACCGTCGTTATATTTTCCAGTCAATCTCGGCAATTAAACGCAACGTATGCAGCTGTTCGTGAAATGTGTGCCGCCCCAAAAAAGCGATTTTTTTAAGACTTCTAAAAAGTTTAGAAGAAAAATATTGAATTTATGTTTCGCAAATATTGCAATTTATAATATTTCATCAAAAAAAGTAAAGATTTTTTCTGTTCACATAACATGCCCTGTGCATACATATATATAGACATATAGAATGAAATATGGACCAATCTTTAAAAAAAAAACCTTAAACTAGCTTATACAATAAGTTTAACATAACAAGTAAATAAGTATATTGACTAAATCCCTATATGAAACATATGGAAAATTATGGAGTTGTAAACCTTTTTGTTTTACAGTTTAGATTTACATATACAGTAAAAGCTCTTTCCACGGACAGATCTTGCATACGGAAGATTTGCTAAGTCCGATGGTTTTAAAAAATCTCTCTGCATAGATTTAAGCTACCGATCTTCCATCAGCAGACAAAATTGCGATGACACTTGGTGTCCGCCTGCGGGGCTTTCGTCGATTTTGGATCTAATATTACAATATTTTCATGACATGTTACCTTTTATAAAAATGATGTTTGCCAATTTCGTATCTAAAAACTAACATTTATTAGGAGTTTACGGCAGTAAAGGCAACTTTTGGGAGGCTTGCTTGTATTGGAGCTATAGTTGAATATGGAGCGATTCCTACAAAATATGGTGGTTAATCGGCAGTCGACATGTTCGAAAGTGTTTGGTTTGACAGACTGAAACTTTTAAAAAATCCCGTAGTTACCGAAGATGGGACGTTGTGTTTTTTTCCGAATTTTTTTTTATATAATACCTACATGTGTACATAAATACATACATACATATGTATTTATTTTAATGCTTAACAATCTTTTTAATTTTTTGAAATTAAATAAAACGTATGTATTTATGTACACATGTATTAAAAAAAAATTGCGGAAAAAAACACAACGTCCCATCTTCGTTAACTTCGGTATTTATTAAAAGTTTCAGTCTGTCAAACTAAACACTTCCGAACATGTCGAGTGCCGATGTTCTTTGTTGTTTTACACTTTTCGTGTTTTGCTTTTGCCTTCACTACGACTGTTTTCATTTAATGAATCAGAAGTAATGGCAATGGTTTATTTTCGTCCAATGAAAAATCAGAAAGGGGAAGAAAAAGCAATTTTTTGATTTTGACTGCAGCTTTTTAAACCCTGATTAAGATACCTGCCAGCAGCGTCGCTACCAAACCAACTGAAAAAGCAAAAAGTTGTACACAAATTTTCGTTTTTTGTTCGAAAGTTTTTGGTTTCGACTGAAGTTTTTTAAGTAAGTTGTGAAAATGTTCGTTGTGACTTTAGCATTTTACTGATTCTAAAGAAAGATTTTCCGTTATTTCTGCCTCTGGAATATTCATCTGTCTTCTGCCTCTAGTTAGGCTTCCTGGTTCTGATAATGACTTAAATGCTAAAAATTACTTCAACTTTGCCGCTTAAATAGTTGTTGTTGTTGTTGTAGTCAATTCTATCGATGATGTTATTACGTTACCAACAAAATTAGTTCGTTAATTACACAAATGCTTTATTCTATGAGGACATTGTATGGGGACTAAGTAAAATAGTGAATCGAATATGGCCATTTTAAAACAGCCTCTTCCCTATGAGAACAAATATGTACGTGTACACCAAATTTTATTAAATGAAATATCTGCAAAATTGCTACGTGTACTGCGACCTGTGCCTGACATAAAGATTACATGAATTGACACATAAAAAGGACAATACAGATTCTGCAAAGCTAAGATTTATGGGAACCCCTGAGTATGTACATATAAGAAAATTTTCATCAGAGGAGGAGACTTGAAAAAATTATTTTAAATTTTATTTTCAAAATTTTAAATTACCAGACACACAAACACACTTTTGCTTATACATACTACGCAATTCCGTCTAACAGCATAAATAATTTAAAGGATGAATAATGCAAGAATTACTTAATCTAAGCCCTCCAAGCATTTGGTAGAGTGCTTTTCAATTGCCGACCAAAAATTAACTACTCTGTAGCACTAAGTAGTTAAAAAGAAGATTTTTTTAGAGATATATTATTATATTTTCGAGAGTAGACCCTTTTTGGCACCCATGGGCAATAAGGACCCGCTAGAACAAAAACTGAACTTGAAATGCATATGAGAGTTCTTTGTATTGAATATTTTATGTATATGAACATTTACACATATTAGATTTTGTCCTCGTAAAGTGATTTGTTGAAGTTTAACTAAACAACAATCCTTTGACCGTCCTCCTAAAAACTGGATCTTTATGATTTTCAATAGGTGCGATCAATTACAGAAAATTATGGCTTATTTTCATTAATTGTTACTTGTGTGTTCACGTACTCGAAAAACTTGCAACGGAAAGTGTAAAAAGAGCCTTAAAAATTAAGAGACAAAAAAAGTTATTAAAAATGTCTGAGAAAAATTCTGTAAATTTAAAATTTACTCTCTCGTTGTATGCTTCTGCTAGAAAAGTAAATGAACACAACTAATAGTTTTTGGGGAAAACTCAAGTTTTTTTTATGTTTCTACTAAAATTATTTTGATCATAAACTGGCAAGTGCACGGCCTAAAAGAACTGACTGGCAGCCCGCTTTATATTTTGCTTGCGAAAACAGTAAGGCGAGTTGTTTTTGTTTTTATTTTGTTTTTTCTTAACCTACTTACAACTACAATTAACGTTGGAAGAATTCCAATAAATTGTAGTGGGGAATGTAAGGAGAGATGAACTCACTGTTTATTGTTGATGATTTTGTTTAAACTTTGATATTCTTACAAATAGAACTGTTGCTGCAATTCTTATACGCTTAACGGTTTTATTTGGCTTAATATCTTAAGTTTTCTAAAATCTTTATGGATGAAGTTTCCTGATGATCTGGTCTAAGCAACCAGTGAAATGCGCACAGGAAAAGCTTATCCCATCAACAAAAAATTTCAGTGTTTTTATCAAAAATAAACATTGGAAAATTAAGGGGGTAATTTTGTTGTTCACTTCACCTGAATTGAATTTTCAAAAATTATAAAAATTTTAAAAATTTTATATGAAAATTTTCTCAACGCAAGGTGAAGTGAACAACAAAATTACCCCCTAAGCACAATAACAAAATCATTTAAATTTAAAATTGTTTGCAGCAAAAAAAATGTTAAAGTAAATCAGTGCTGCCAAGTTCTAAACTACTGCATTTACGAACGAAGCCTTCGAATGTTTCTCGTTAGTTCAATCTGTTATGACCTTTGCTAAATGGGTTAAATAGTTAAACTATTTTTCGATTTAAAATGCTTGTAGGGAAATGTAACGTTTAATGTAGACATTAGGGTGATCGATCGAATAGTATTCGACCGGTTTTAACCGGTTATTTTAGTTTTGCCCAAGTCGAATATTTTAAAATGTCCATTTTTCGAATATCGAATAAACCGGTTATTTTAGTAAAATTACCCGGTTATTTTAGTAATGTGTAATTTATATAAGTTTTCCTTACTTTTGTTTTAAATGCACCCGTAATTTAAGTATTTTTCTAATTGAATATTTGCAAACTTAAACTTTTTATAAAAAATGTCAAAACAAAATGAAACAAAACTCAAAAAAACATTATGAGCAATGTAAATACAAATCGCTTCGCGTGTCTTCTTGTAACAAAAACCAAAAACAATATAAAGTACTACAAAAAAAGTTCAGCATAAAAAGTAATAAGCAATTGGACAGTATTATAAATACTATATATAGCTTTACAAAGATGGCATCTCTGGTGATATTTCGAACTGACTTAAAAAAAATTGTGCTTAATCGGCCCTAAAATGATAAGTGGCAAAAGTTCTTTACATCACGACTTATTAATCACTTTTAATTAGTCTACAAGCTTGACATAAATATACGCCAAGTAAAACTTAACAGGGTCAAGTAGTTTTTAAGAGACTGCAAATAATACTTTACTAAAATATGCTGCCAATAATGAATGAACGGAATCAACGTTATGGGAAAATTCATCAGTTTTATTTATAAAAACACCAAGAACTTAAAATAAAATTGAAGGAATCAAAAATATCCTGGAAGGGTTTAAGTTGTGTGATCGACGAATTGACAGATATTTCACATAAAAAGCATGTTCATATTACTATTGTTTCTATAATGCTGAAACAAAAATAATTGAAATATATAATCCTGGATAAGAGGTTTTGTTTGCCACTTTTCAAAAATATGGCTGAAGTTTACTGCTTCATATAGACATGCTTAACCGACAACAAATTAAAACTCATTTACAATAAATTTAGGAAAATATGTCAAATAATAAATTTATTGCATTCCTATATTTTTAAAACCAATGTTTTTAAAAAATTCTAAAGCTATGTTCACACCTATTAAATGTTTGACTCCTAACGTAAAGAATTGTTTGCTTTTGCAAAACGTTTAGACATAAAGTTTAGCAAATAACAAGAAATTATTTAAAATAATGCTTTAGTTTTATCAATTTACTGGTCACGCTTTTGTTTGATTTTATTGTCAAATATTTGTTAGGTCTGAACATACCTTTTGTCATATCTATGTATTTTGTTGGTTCCTTACCTTCGTGAATTGTTTTGTTTTTATTCTAATTAACTTTTTATTACAAAAACTAATTTGATTTTTGTATTTTTATGTATTCGAATAAAAACCGGTTAACCGGTTATTTTAAAAATGCTTAACCGAAAACCGGTTTTTTTAAAATAGCAACTATTCGGAATATTCGAAAACCGGTTATTGAAAAAAGTCGAATAATCGATCACCCTAGTAGACATGTAAATAAAGCGTGATCCATTTCGAGGTTCCCTACTTTTTTAATGAAAAAAAACACAGAAAATTCAAATTTAATGGAAGAACATTCTTTGGTTTTTATTTTTTGAAGATTATGTCTACCCAATGTTGGCGATCAAGTCTAGTTTTCGATGACTCGTTCGAGCATTTCGACTGGTAACTGGCGAATGGCACGCGTGATGTTTTCCTCCAAGGCCTGAATCGAAACAGGTTTGTCCGCATAAACCTTAGACTTTACATATCCCCACAGAAAAAGTCTAACGGTGTGATATCACACGAGCTTGATGGCCAATCGCCCGGCCCAAAACGTGAAATTATATGCTCGCTGAAGTGTTCTCTCAATAAATCCATTGATTGATGCGATGTGTGCTTCATGCGAGCTTCAATTTCAGGTATCAAATAGTCGGTTATCATGGCACGCCATTGACGGTTACGTTCGCTGCGGCATCATTTTTAAAGAAATAAGGATCGATTATTCCACCGGCCCACAAACCGCACCAAACCGTTGTTTTTTTCTAGATGAAGTAGCAGTTCTTAAATCTCTTCAAGTTGCTATTCGTCCCAAATGCGGAAATTTTGTTTGTTTACATACCCATTGAGCCAGAAATGGGCCTCATCGCTAAATAAAATTTGCCTAGAAAACGTCCGATCTTCTTGGAACTTTTCAAGAGCCCATAGAGCCGATTTGTAAACGTTGTTCAGGCGTAAGTCTTTCCTTTATGAAATGCCAAGTAATACTAAACAAAAATAACATGACAGCATGACACGGCTCACACATGATCTATCAAAAAAAGGTTTTTGAAAAAAGTATCTCTACTTGAATCACCCGTTACTTCTTTGCCTTTCTTTCCATTTGCCTGTCACATAGTCAGTTGTCACTCAGTTCTGTGTGTGTTTTTGTTCACGTTCTTGCATACTACTCGTAGTGGCGTATAATAACAGTTAATTTAACTTGATTTACTTTTAACATTTTGAGGATGTGTTAATAAACATTAAAAGCCGCACATTTTCATCAGTTCAACGACAATTACAAACGGCTGGTAGAGTGTTACAAAGAGAACGAGAGACGAAAGAGACATGTTGTACACAAACCGGCTTTGTTGGGAGATCTGGAAAGTATTTTCAATACCCAAGACTGCAAGGTAAACTGAGTCTTGGCATTTAGATGTAAGATGTCTTAAATAAACAGCAAATGCAAGATAAGGAGAGAGAAATAAGCTTGAATTAAAAAATCACAAGCCATAAATCATTAAAACTATTTTACGACCACGCCTTCTAAAAGCAATTTAGGAGAAATTCTCTAGAAAGTATTACAATCAGTTAAAAATAAAGATTTTTTTAAAATACCATTAAGGCAATTTAATTAATTTTGAATAAATTAAATGCCGATTCAAGAATTTTAAAGAAATTAATGTTTTGGAAAATTATATGTTTAATATTGCAGACGAAGTAGCCGAAATGGGAACGAAATAACAAAAGTCGATTAGTCTGATATCTGTAATCCAACTTTACTGAATTTTCAACATCCTGTAACCACATAAAACCGCATTTAAATAATATTGTATCACCATTCATGCTCGAAAATTGTTCAAACGTTTAGCAAATCCGTTCTCAAAACGCAAAGAACAAAAAAATTTATTTATTCCAAATTTCCTATGAAATATCGTGAAATATCGGCAACATGTTCTACAAATATTAAAAAATTTCGAAAATTTTTTAAAAATTGTGAGAGTTTACAAAATTTTCTGTTAAGAATTCCTCCCCAATGTATTTTTCACAAAAGTTTCTCCAAATAGTGAAATAAGAGTAAACCTCTCAATTAATAATAAAAAATTTTTAACACATTTTTTAAGAAATAGTTAAGTTTTAACAACATTTTTCTATAAAATAGTGACAATTCCACAAAGTTAGGTAAGGTTAAAAAAGGCTGGTTCGAAGTCAACTTTGCACCCTCACCCAGAGACCAATATGGTGATAGAATTCTAGTAAGAAAAGAATAGGAGAAGTAAAGAGCGAAAGCACAGGAAAAGAGAAAGTAGTCGAAGATCAAAATTTGACAGCTAAAACAAAAAAAATCCCACTAAACTGCCCTATATGTTAACAGTCCCTAGTATCCTAAGGTGCTACCAGGTTATTCCCTTTGCGAATCCCGTCATATACTCGAGCCCGCAGCCCGAGACATCTCCCAATTCCCACAGGAATCTACTACGTAGTCGTCTCAGCCTACTGTTCTGTAGCTCGGGACAGTGGCACAAAAAGTGCTCAGCTGTCTCCAACTCTTATGGGTCCTCACACAACCTACATATATCCAACAACAATTCAGATTCCATTTACACCGCCATCCTTTCTGTCATGCAGAGGCCCCTGATAAAACCTATCATGGTCCTGACCCTTCACCTGCCCAGCAGCGAATCCAAATCGGACTTTCTAAGCACAGCGCACGCGATACCCTGCAGACCGTGCGGTTTCCCCAGACTCGATTACTCTTGCTCAGAACCTATTATTCCTAAGTAAAAACCCATTAGAGGCCTGTCCGCCTCCAAACAGTCGGGATCCTTCACTTCGGAGCCCAGTCTCGCCAACTCATCAGCTTTCTCGTTGCCTGTGCTGTTACAGTAACCCCAGCACAACCTCACCACATAGCTCCCTTAGATTGCTCCTGGAGCCATTTTGCAATCCTCCACTAGCCTGGAGTTCACGTAACAGCCCATCAAGGTTCAAAGAGCCGCCTTTTTGTCCAGATATACAGTGAATTCCGAGTCTCGGGTAATATTGATCCCTAACAATTCCACGGCCTTAAAAGTCCCCAGAACATCTGCCTGAAATATACTGCAGTCGTCAAAAAGTTAATGTGTCCTTCTGATGTCCAAATCCTCAATATAAACCCCTGCACCCGTGCGCATTACCTTTGAGCCATCAGTTAAAAAAAACCCGCTATACAATCTGCTCTGACCAGACCAGGGCCCTATTCCACAAAACAACTTATCAACTTTTCACATTGCACTTATCAAATTTTTCGTCAATTTGCAAAACTTTATGTTCCACAGAACTATTAAATTTGATAAGTGATAAGTTGAAATTGATAAGTGAAATTTGCAAAGTCTTTGCAATTTTTTTATTCTCTTTTTAATTTCTGTACGTTCTGTTATGCAAAGTGCAAAGTTATTATTGCAAAGTGTAATTTGCAAAGACTTTGCAAATAATTATGCTGTTGCGTTCCACAAAAACTGTAAATTCTATTTTTGCAAAGCAAATTCATATTATTAAAACTAGTGAAGCTTTCAAAATGTTAAGACGTGAGTTTTTGTTCGACGATAGAGAAGAGGTTGCTATAACAAGATATTATAGAGACCGAATTAATTTTTCGGGACTACTAGCACGAATAACAAAATCTTTTGAAATTTAAATTTTGTATTCCCAAAAATTGAAATTACTTTTTGATAATAAACAGGCAGGTGCACGGCCTAAAAAACACTTAATTGACAACATCTTTTGTAAGTTGTTGTTGTTTTTTATTTTTGTTTTTCTTAACCTATCTACAACTACAATTAATGTTGAGAGAATTTCATCTAATTGTAGCGGGGAATGTAAGATGAGATGAACGCACTGTTTATTGTTGATGTTGTTTTGTTTGAACTTTGATATTATTACAAGTAGAACTGTTGCTATAAGTCTTATACGTTTAACATTTTTATTTGGTTTAATATCTTTAGTTTTTCTAAAATCTTTATGGATGAAGTTTCCTGATGATCTGGCCTAAGCAACCAGTGAAATGCGCATAGGAATAGCTTATCCCATCAACAATAATTTTCAAGTGTTTTTATCAATAATAAAAACTGGGAATTTAGCACGAATAACAAAATCTTTTGAAAAAAAAGGGACTACAAAACTTTAATTTTAAAGAGTGCTTTCGATTAAATCAAATCCAAGTTAACTTAAATATGTTTTAAATATTAACAACAATTTTAGAAAAAATACTTACTTTATTATGCATAAAACTAGCAAATAAAATATCTTTTTTTTCTTTAATAACATTTAATACTGCAAGTTTTTTCCCCATATTTACTTTGCGGCTCATTTTAACACTTTATATTTAGCAATGCAAAGTGAAAAGTGATAAGACAGAATTGCAAAGACGATTAAATCCTTTGTGGAATACTTTGCAGACTCACTTTGCAAGACAACGCAAAGACTTTGCAAGAGAATGCAAAGACTTTGCAAGGAGTGCAAAGTATTTGCAAAGAGTGCAAAGAGAGCAAAGTTTTAGCTAATTACAAAGTGAGATTTGCAAAGAATGTTGTGGAACAGAAACACTTATCACTTTGCCAAAAAATGAAATTTGATAAGTGCAAAGTGAAAAGTTGTTTAGTGGAATAGGGCCCAGCTCTACCTAGACGGCAATATTACCTCTAGTGCCCACATAATCTGTTTAGCCGGGCAAGCCCAGGACATTTCCATAAAATAGCCCATACGATAGTGATAGTTTTTTAAATCTTGTATAGAAAAGTAAAAAGTTTTACAAAACTTCTTTTAAAGTAGTAAAAATTTGCTTAATTTACTGAAAAATTGCGAAATTGAGAATAATTTCCTAAAAATTATAAAAACTACATAAATTTTTCTAAAAATCGTACTTATTTGTACATAACAGTTCATATCAGAGCTGTAAAGGATTACAATCGAATTAATTGCAAGCACAGGATTTCTAGTTAACGATTGATAAGTTTATAAAATCAATACGATAATCAATACGCATGAATACAACATTAATTCGATTGCAATTGAATTTATTGCAGTTAAATTTAATGCATTCAATGATTTATAAAAGATTTGATTTTAAAATTCAATATTACGATTTTGAAATCTTATATTATTTTGATAAAAAAGAATATAATTTGGTGCAGTTTTTCAGTACGTTGTAATAAAACATACCAAAATCTCTGGCGGGAATCAAGCCCGCAACTCTCGCAGTCACCCTATTTTCTAGTTCATTTACTTTTTGATATTGTATCAATTCCGTTTAGACTTCAACACTTTTGGTCAAACTATAACAATTTTGATCCGATTGAATTTAACAATTGTTCTATTCCTAATGATTTCTATGATGCTTTTAGCATTAAGAATAACCTTTTAAGTGTCATAAAATAACTTTAAGTTTATATTTTCAATTAATTTATCTTTTAATTTAATTGTTACTAAGTAGTCATAGTTAGTCGTTTGATTGGCTAATTAAATTAATTAATATTTTTTGTAAAACTATCATTTAAACGTTGTAATTTAATTACTAAATACATTTTGATAGTGCAATCAATAGCGAGTAAATTAAGACCTCAATTAAAATCGTGTAATTGTTTACAAAGCCATACATATTTTTATAAAAAAAACCATTATCACGGTTTTTTTTTGGAATAGTGTATCTTTTACATACGTTCAGACAATTAAATATTTAACTAATTTTGCCCCTGCAAAGGAATTGATCATATCAATTAACGGATTTGTATTTCCGAGTCATGGGACACAAATTTAGCCAAATAAAAAATTAATTGCATAAACAAAAATACACCACATATACACAAACATTTAATTTTATGGGTTTTGATTAAAAAAATTAATTGCAGCAAACAAAAAATTAATTGAATAATTAATGTACACCAATTAATTATTTAATTGAATAATTTTTTGCAAACATATTTTCTGTGTAGTTTTATTGGATTAAAAATGTAATTTGGTGTCTGTTTCTTAAAAATTTTGTTCTCTAAAATCATGAGTTTTTTAGAATAAAACAAGCCACCCTTTTCGGGAGCAAAATTTTTAAGAAAAAGGCACCAAATTGATTTTTTTTAAAAAAATGCACATTTTTTTGTAGAAAAGAAAACACCATTAAACATTTCATTTTGTATGACACTTACGAGGTTTTCGAAATGGCTTTAATTTTTTTTCATGCAAAGTTGTCTTTATGAGAATGCCAAATGTTATTTTCTACCATAAAAACCGAAAAAGTCAATTTCGAAAAAATGCCGCTGACGGGGTTGAGGAAGAAACGCGACGATATATAATTACAAATTATGTTCCATCCTAATTTATCGAACAATAGTAACGAAGTCTTTCGGCCCTTTGTAACTAGTGAAACAGACTTTAATTGACTAGCTCACTAAAGACTTGCCTACCGGGGCACACATATAAAAAATTTACAATTTAACCATAGATTTTATAAACGAATCTTTATTAAATTAAAAATGTTTTTATAAAGTTATTAAAACTTGGATGCTTAGTAGAAAAGTCATACAAATTTAAAAAAAAAATACATTTTCGGCATTTTTAAAAATTTCTTTTAAATGTTTAATCGATCATTTGCAAAATATAAGTGAGGAATTCTTAATTAATAAGTTTGACACAGAAGCAAACATTTTTTTTATTTACTTACATTTTTGACATTATTATTTATTGTTACTGGAAAAAAAAACGAATTTGGCTATTTAAATAAAATATATTTACATTTATAACATTATGAAATGCATAATTATTGCAATTATCAAAGAAAAAAATGCCTAAAGGTAAAACAGTGCAATCCCCTATATTAAAATTTTGTCCGTACACTGGGGAAGTCCTCTCAAATGAAATCAATAGACTATTTCTAATGGAACGCTGGTGGGATTAGGCAACAGTGTAAGGAAGGTGTCCGTTATGAGAGATTCCACTGTAGACTTATATATAGTTGATGGGAAGCGTAGGTATTAAATTTTAATGAACTTAGGGAATATTGTTTTTATTACACACATACACAAACAAACAGGATTTTACAAAAAAATGTACACAATTTTATTAGAATTTAAATCAAGTAAAATGTTGAAATTCTTTATTTTTTAATTTTATTAGATATTTTTAATAATTCTCTTTTCAGGATTGTAGGTATAAACAATTTGTTTTGTTGGTATATAAGATAAATTCTTTTAATTTATTATTACGTTTTTCTTTTTTATTTGATTCACACATACTTTTTTTCTTGGATACCGTTAAAAATTTTCTTTTTCAACACGTTTTCTAAAGTTTCATTGCAATTTCTTGTTGTTGTTGTTGTTGTAAGTGCAACCGCCTTTAAAATTTACAAAAACAAAGATGAACTTACAAGCACACACTTTAAACAAAGCTCTTACAAAAAAACACGATATTTTGTTTTTCTTATTATACCTACAAAGGTATTTTTTTTAATTTAATAATTTTTTAACAAAGAAGAAGCGTTATTTTACAAACGACAACTTGACTGTAGAGGAATTTTAAAAAGACTACCGTTTTCAATGAAAGTTGCAAACTAAATAAATCTCAGACAAAACCTCGTAGAGTTTTTCCATATCAAAAAAAAAAAAAAATCAAAATATCTCTATACTGTCGATGTGTGTTTGACTGGCTACAGACTGGCAACACACAGATACACACATACATATATCGCCACCACCATACTGTGGTAAGCTGCGCACTAAACTACAGCAACATCAAGTTTATCACCAGCAACAGACATCCAAAAGTCATCAAACCAAGCAACTAATATAAAAACAAAATATCTTTCGGTGTAACAAAAAGTTTTAACGTACAAGTTTGCAATGAATGTGTTCGTTTACACTGTAAACATTACAGCAACTGCAAACACATGTGTGTTTGAATTTTAAATTGTACCATCAGGTATCAGGAGAGTAAAAAAAGTTGAAATTACACTTCTATCTAAAGCTGTTTTTGTCAAACGCCCCACGCATTCAACGTTTGTTTATACTTTCTTGTAACGGTACCCCAACCAAACAATAACAAAGAAATAGCGGTTTCATTTCCACAATTTCTTTTGAAATTTTCTCTGTTTATGTTTTTCTGTACTCAAATTTCTAACAAACATAAATATTTCCAATAAATTTGTTGCTGCTTCTATTTTGCAGCCAATCAATTATTTTCTCTTTCTCTCTGTAAGCGTCTCTTCCCATGTGTGTGTGTGTAACTGACTGTTACTGACTCTCTTGGTTAAAATGGCCAATATGGTGTGAAAAAATGTTTAGTGTGCAATGGATGTTGGCAACAGTAGCAACTGGTTTTTTTGCTTTATTACAGAAATCGTGTTGTTATGGTTTTGTAAATTTGCAAGCCAGTTTTTATTTAGATTTGTTTTTGTGCTTTTTTTTCTTCTTCTCTGTTTTTGTTCACTTCTTGAGCTTGATGGTACTTGTACTGGGAATTTGAAAACGGTGTTTACATGTGAATGGATTACTAATATTGAATTTAAATTAATGGGGTACATATACAGTGAATCGCATAAAAAAGCGGGCTGTTAGCATCTTGTACAACATACATTTTTTTAAAAGCAAGTTAAACAAATTTAAGGCTATTTTATAATCAAGTGAATTGAGCCTTCTAATTTGAGAAGAAAATAATTAAAGGTCCAATTAAACGTGACTTAAATATAATGCCATAGCCGTAACGATGACCATAGAAACCAAAATGCAATAGGTTTGTATGGTCATGGTTATATCGTTATGGTATGTCTGTCACCTATAATCAAG
This sequence comes from Pollenia labialis, assembly GCA_949318255.1. Taxonomy (NCBI): domain Eukaryota; kingdom Metazoa; phylum Arthropoda; class Insecta; order Diptera; family Polleniidae; genus Pollenia; species Pollenia labialis. The sequence goes on along the minus strand of OX439141.1, from coordinate 78,475,963 downwards.
TACAGTGATGCCCATAAGGTTGGTTCAAACAGCTGTTTTGCATGGCTAGGGTTATGTCACGTCTAATAGGACCTTAAATGGCTCTGCATGAAGCCATTCGGAAATTGGTTTAATATTCTTATAATGAAATATTCCGTTACAGACAATTTTTTCAAAATCTATCCAAACGTATATCGTGATTTCCAAAAAAAGTAAAATTGTCTTAAATCGACATATAAAAGGTATTCACGTCACCCTTGCGAAAAAGCAAAAGCGCAAAAACCTAAAAATAACCACATAGACAATTATTTCGCACAAACGATGCAAAATTTTCAGGGTCTAAGTAAGTGCAAGATTATCAGAATAAATGCATTATATTTTTGCAACTTTTTATGGCATTGCCAAATTGAATAAAATGCTTAAAATGCATATAAAAAGTATAGTATACGTATCTGGGCATAAATGTTTCCCAAAATTCTACTTTAGGTCTCTAAATACACCAAAGCTCCAAATGCAACAAGAACGCCAAAAATTTACGAAATAAAAAGTTAAAATGTCGCAAAAACAGGATTTTTGGTAGTAAGATTTATTTTTTAAAAAATGTCCTACATTCTTTATTTAATCCGGGAACGGATTTTTAAATCCATTTTTATACTTCCCCTAAAATGCCCACCCGACGAAATTATATCTGTACACCTAGATTTTTTTGGTACCCTCTATCTGAATCACAAATTAAATTTGGCTACTGAAGTGTTTACCGAGAGCAGGCTAGATATGGAACCTGTAGTTAATTATGGCACGATCTTTACGAAAATGAACAGCGTGATTATTATAGTAAATTGGAACCCGCTATTCACTAAATTTAGTAGTATGATTTTCAGTCTAATTTGTAAAAAGCTAAATGGGAATCGATGCATTTTTTTACCAAATTGTGTTAGTTTTTTAGGGCGGCTGTTCCACATTTCAATTCATAACTATTTTCCTACCAAGCCGACTGTGATGAATTTTAATCCCAAACTGCTTAGGAGAACTGGGAAGAATTTGACATTTCTCGTTTTCTGTTTAGTCATTCAAGAGTCAGCATTTTTTTCAGAGGTCCAGACAGACGGACATGGCTAAGTCGAATTAGAATAATCCAAAGACCCAGAATATATACTTATACATAATGGGGTCTTAGGTGAATATTGGTAAAGTTTCACAAGGAATGAAAAACTAACTACACACTCATTTATCAATAGTGTTGGAAAGTATAAAATGAACGTACCAAGTTGAAATTTTTTTTACTTTTCATTTAACTTTGAAACGAGAAAGGATTCTAGCTAGATTTCTTTTTTTTTCTCAATATTAATTTATTGAATTTTTATATATTTAGTATGAACTAATAATAATTAATCAAATCTTAATATAATACATTATTTTATGTCCTGCCAGTGCCGGGCTAAGTTTTCCCCATTACATTTTCTGTACATGTATGTATGTAGGTGTTTAGCGCTCTTCTATTTAATAAGATGAGTCCTGCAGTATCTCTCCACCTTAATCAAGTGTGGCCACCATAATTTTAAATATTTTAAGTTAGTGGATTTCAAGCTTTTTTAAATATTTTGTTGCATATTTCGTAATCACAGTTTCTACTAATGGCAGATTGAGATCCTTGCGGATATTTGAGATTTTTTTCCAAGGAGCGAAAGTGATTATTTGAAGAAGTTTATTTTGGCACCTTTGAATGTTTTCGATATTAAAGGCCGAGGCAGTGTAGTACCAGATTGGCAGAATTCCTTCCAATAAGCCAATTAATTTGAATTGCTTTAAGTTTATATGAGTTAATTTCGCCACGTTAAACCCCTATGCGAGATGTAAACCGAGATACATGCAAGTGTCAAGGTGTTATTTGATTATTGATTTTATAAGGGGGGCATGATTGATTGATTGATTCTTTATTAGATAAGACAGTACAACAAGAACGGTGTCTTATATTACAGTACTATAGAGTTAATGTTATACATATGTGGCACAATTAAATAAAATAAAATGAAAATTAAACACGTAAATACAAAATAATTAATACAAATAAGTAAACATATATAAAAAATATAAAAAAAACGAGTATGAATATTAAATTAACTATTTACGCCTGTATTCACAAAAATATTTAAAATTTTACATATCAAATTTAAAATTCTTAACAAAAAAAAAAGATATTACAAAAAATAAATAAATCTATATATATAAAATTGTAACGTTACTGACTGACTCACTGATTAACTGATTCATCATCGTACAGCCTAAACGCCTGAAGCTAATCACTCGAAATTTGGACCAGAGATATATTTCTCTCCAAATCGATCCACTAAGACGGGATTTTTGGAAATTCAAATGTTTAGGGTGTAAAAAGGGTAAAAACGGGAAAATACGGTAACCTCATATCTCCAAAACTAAAAGAGATACAAAAAAATGTAATACATATCGTTGTTCTATAGAAAAATAAGCGGACAGGTGTCTGGTACTTTTTTGAAATTCGGCCCTTTAAGGGAGTAAGCGTGTAAAACCTGAATTTTGGTACTTTTTTGACACCCCATCTATCTTTTGAACCAAAAAACATAGAACCAAAGTTTATACCACATTGGAAACTTATCAAAAAAATACGAATGCGGTACTTTTTCGAAATTTTAACATTTAAGGGGTGAAAATCGTAACTATTTTTGGTACTATTTTTACAAAACATTTCCCTCCATTCATTGACATATTCGTACTAAGTATGGGCTGCCACTACAATACTGAAATTTTTGATACTTTAATGGAGGAAAAAAATAGTACCAAAAAAGGAAATACGGGAAATTTGATATTTTTGTTTATTTTTTTGGTTCTACAACTGGTATTTTTTAACTATCGTTAATATTGGAAACATAAAAGTCAACATGTAATGTCCTGAGTGGATAAGAATCTATGAGGGAACGTGTTGGTACTTTTTGTTCATTAACTGGTACTTTTTGAATATCCGTTAGTATTGAACCTATAAACATAAAACTAAACATGCAATGTCCTGAGTGGATCAGAATCTATAAGAGGGAAATTTTTGGTACTTTTTTATTCATTAACTGGTACTTTTTGAAGTTTGGTTGGTATCGGACCTAGAAAGATCAAATTAAACATGAAAGGCCCTGAGTGAATGAGAATCTGTAAGAGGAATCTTTTTGGTACTTTTTCGTGTTTTAGCTGGTCCTTTTTTTAATTTTCGCTAATATTGGTCTTATGAACATAAAATTAAACCTTCAAGGTCCTGAGTGAATAAGACTCTGTAAAAGCGCTTTTTGGTACTTCTTTGTTTATTAACTGGTACTTTTTGAATTTCCATTATTATTGGAACTAGAAACATAAAATTCAATATGCAAAGTAATGAGTGGATAGGAACCTATAAGAGGAAAGTTTTTGCTACATTTTTGTTCTTTAGCTGGTACTTTTTTAATTACCGTTATTATTGGACCTAGAAACATAAAATTAAACATGCAAGGTCCTGAGTGAATGAAGATCTGTTAGAGGGTTTTTGGTACTATTTTGTTCTTTAACTGGTACCTTTTCAATTTCCATATTTATTGGATCTAGAAGCATAAAATTAAACATGCAAGTTCCTAAGTGCATGAGAATCTTTAAGAGGAATTTTTCGGTACTTTTTCGTTCTCTAACTGGTACTTTTTTTAAATAAACTGGTATTTATTTTAACTTAATATTTTAAATTTCAGTTATGTATTTTATAAAGCTTTTTTGTAATAGTCATATTCCTATCAGACTATTATATTGTATTTTCTTGTTACATTTTACCTTAGCTTTCCGTTGGAAAGCAATGAGGTATATTGTATGTACAGAAAAATTTACAATAATTAGACACCAGCAGAATGTAATGCTGAATGTAATGTTGAATATAATATAAAGTATCCTTCGGAAGGAAATAATTCCCAGTTTCTATTTGTTAAATTAGTTGAGTTAAATACATACAATTTATAAAGTATCACTATCCAGTGTGATACAAAGAATGCTGACGAAGGCCGTAGCGGGCCAGAAAATGCATTACATTCTGCTGGTGTCTAATAATTGTAAATTTTTCTGTACATACAATATACCTCATTGCTTTCCAACGGAAAGCTAAGGTAAAATGTAACAAGAAAATACAATATAATAGTCTGATAGTGTATAAAGTCATTTCTGAAAAATTGAAGGAATATGACTATTACAAAAAAGCTTTATAAAATACATAACTGAAATTTAGCTCATAGAATAAATTCGAAAAATAAAAATTGTTGAATATAATATAAAGTAACCTTCGGAAGAAAATAATTGCCAGTTTCTATTTTTACCAAAAAAATGTTGACAAAAATGTTTAAAAATAGCAGATTCTCGACACAAAGTGAATTTTACATTTCTTGTTGAAATTATGATCCACGAGATGCTACATGACGGTTGTTTTGTACGCCAGATTTTTAAAAAAAATTATGGCTTGTTTTTTGGCAAATGTGATTTAGTAAATTGGAATTAAAATGATAATATGAGAGATTACTTTACAAACCTTTTTGGAAAATAACGTAATGAGGACTTGGAGTACTGAAGTATACTAATTTTTAAAATTGGATGCAGAAAAGCACGAATACTCCTCTTCTATTTTTCGTGTTAAGTTTTTTGTTTACGCTGCAATCGTCATTGCAAAATAATTGAAAGATAAATTTGTATCATCGTGTATGATAACTTTTACTTTTGAGTACAGTTGCTTATGTTTATTTTTTTATTTTTTAATATTAATTTTTTGACCTAAGCCAAAACTCACTTCCCTTTAATGAATTTAATTTATTATATCGATCTTTAGGCTTGATTGATATTTGCCCAATTTGTTATTTCCATTACAAATCAAGCGCATTTGTCGATTATTTGTCACGTGAAATTGTATTCAGAATTGATAGGAGCAACTTCACATGTAAAACAGCAACGGAAATTGAAATTGTTCTTTTGAGTTTAATTTAAAAACATTTTTGTTTTTTAACAAGATTTGTTTTCATTTCAATAACGTGTTTTGGTTCAACCTTCTTACTTTGTTCTGCTAAAAATAAAATTCTTATCGTAATTACAATTTTATAATTAAACAGAGCAGATGTACACAAAAATTGTAAAATAGAAAACATTTAGATAAATTCAAATAGGTGCAAATAATATTTGCATTTGTATGCTTTAATAAGGCTTTTTTGTTAGACAAAAACATTGGGAACGATTCTCTGTTCATATGTTAATGACATTTCTGAAAGAATAGATTGTTTTTTAGCAATATGTAAGTATGTATACTGTGCACAAATTTTGCACTTTATTCGTTTATATGGTTATTGGTTAAGTTTATATAATAATAATCATGAATTGCACTGTCCTACCAGTAAAGCTAATTTGAGTACGCTGAATTCAATGGTGCTAGTCATTTTTCGAAGTTAATGCTCGTATTCGCGATTAAAATGTTTAATACTAATGTACCATTTATACTTTTGGTATCAATGTTCAATTGGATTAATTTTGTTAAATACAGTTCGTCGTTATTCTTTTTTTCGTGGAAAAAATTTCACCTAATTTTTTTTAAGGAATTTTTTTTTTTTAATTCTATGGAATACACTGTGTTAGTGGCAAACTGTGACAAACTAGGGTGGGTCACTGATGTATGAGAAAAAAAAAAGTTTTGGAATCATATTACTATAGCAATATTTTTTTTTTTGTCTTACGGTAAAGCAAATAAAAATTACTAAAAAAAAAAATTTTAAAAAGTCACATATTGAGCCCGCACCGGAGTTCCTAAGAATTAAATATTTTTGAAAAAAAAACTTTTTTAAAATACATATAAATATTTTTTTTTTACTATTAAGTAAAAAAATGTGCTCCGTAAGGAGTTGGTTTTATGTATTAATTCCAGGGCTGTGGAGTCGGAGTTGAGGTTTTTGTGCCGGAGTCGGAGTCGGAGTCGTAGTATCCACAAAAACTCAAGACTCCGACTTCAAAGTTTTTCGGCATAAAAAATTACAAAAAAATTTTTCTAAATAAAAATTATCTTCTTAAAACACATTTAAAATTTAAATAAATGGTTTAAGAATAATTCTCTTATGTGCTGTTTCCAAATGACAGGCGATGGACTGAGTGCTTTTCATATAAATTTTACTACATAATCAATCGCCTGTCATTTGGAAACCGCACATTAATGTTTGCGTACGGTAATTTCTTCTCAAAAACTCTAATTTTTAGAAGGCCGTACGGTAATGAAAAAATAAAAGTTAACATCACTGAGTCTCATATATATTTAGAACCAAGATTATAGTAGGAGTCGCAGTCGTGAGTCGGAGTCGCACTTAAAAAATTTCAGCGTTTGGAGTCGGAGTCGGAGTTAGTATTTTTTTCGGACGACTCCACAGCCCTGATTAATTCATGCCTCAAATCGATTCAAACCTGCTGATGAGATGCCTGATTTTGGAGGACTGTTTTCTGCTGACAATAAGCGCTTCTTTTAACATGCAAACAAAGCACTCCTAAAGTGCTTTTTTAAGGGCTAACTGTATTAACATATTCAATAATATTTTTCTTTTACAGGCCTTTTTCAATAATTTTCGTAAACCATAAAATATTTTAATTTTTTTCGCTTTAAACCCTGCTTTATTGTCAGTACTAAAAGATTAGATTTTTAGTATATATCATTCTTTATCATTTACTGCTTTATAAGAGCTCTCTTATTGAAGCGCTTTTTACTGGATATCAATTCTTATTTTTTAAAACTTAAAACCTTTTTAATTAAACTTTGGTTCTTATCTATTCTATAAATATAAAACTGTAACGTTACTGACTGATTCATCATCGCACAGCCTACACGCTTAAAGCTAAAAATTTGGACCGGAGGTGGGTCTCTCCCCAAACCGATCCACTAAGAAGGGACTTTTGGGTAAAACGGGTAAATTCAATAAATTTATATCTCCAAAACTTAAAAAGATGCAAAAAAAACTGTAATACTTATCGTTGTTTTTTAGAAAAATAAGCGGACAGGTGTCTGGTACTTTTTTGAAATTCGGCCCTATTAGGGAGTAAACGGGTAAAATCTAAATTTTAGTCGTAGTCGTAGTACCCACAAATTTACTTAAAGATAAAGAAATTAACAAACAAAAAATTTTGGCAAAGACCGCACCACGAACAGCTTGTGTGTGTATTGTGTATATGTTTTGTCTGCGTAAAATTATTTTACTGCCTTTTTGTTTTTTTCGTGTGTATTTTGTTTTTGTAAAAAATGTTTGGAGAACATTATTATTTTTGTGTTCGAAAGATGACAAACTGGGAAACGTTATTTTTTTAATGATTTTCTCCACAAACACTATTTGCGTTTGTGTTTTCCGCAAATCTACCGAACCGTACACTAAGGAGCGATATTTAGTGTTTATTTTTGAACACTGATTCAAAATTTAACAAAATTTAGGGTCAAAGCGCGGGATTGTAACTCTTGTTGTAAGCAATTTTTTTTTTGCAAATTTTATTTGTTTTAACGTTGAAATTAATTCAATATCAATAAAAAAATTTTCAAAAACATATCTTCCAAAAATAAAACTACAATGTTATTTTGTATATGTTCAAAAAGGTCAGTAGAGTATAAACAACTTTTTTTTTAAGTCGCGCAAAAAATATCTTCCCTTAAAAAAAGCAACGAAAATTGTATTTAAATAGTTGAATTGAGAAAAATCAAAAAAAATATAGATAAATGCCAGGTAAGTATTGACGTTTTTTAATCGCGAATATCGTAAATACGAGCGCTTAATTAAAAAAAAAACGACTATCACTGTGTAATTAAAAGTATTGCAACATTCAAAGTATAAGAAATCGTTTTCTTAGACTCTTTGTCATCTTTCTAAAAACTAAAGGATTCCGCGGGAACTATGAAAAAGATTTACACCTGTCCTAGGGCCTACTCCGCGGGAACTATGAAAAAGATTTACACCTGCCCTAGGGCCTACTCCACGGTAACTACTGGGTGACAAACCAACAACCAAAATTGGTAGCAATTTGATTTCATAATCTGGTAAGATTAGACACTCGACCTTGTTTAGGAGCTGGAACTAGCTAACCTCTTCTGATTTTAGCAGCACCTAGAAATAATCCTCCCTCGGGCCACCACTCTCACAAGTGGAAAAAAAATCTGCCGTTAATCGTTTGAAAACGAAAATTTTTTATCATAAATCTTAACAATAACACGGCAACATTCAGCAGTACATTTTTTCCTAAAAAATGAACATAACACGGCAGGCGCGGATTCAGGGGGGGGGGGAATAAGGAAATTTCCCCCCCCTAAATTATAAAAATATGTTTGGTTTATCTCGATAATACAAGAATTCCCAATAATAATATTTTTTTATAAGCACAAAATTTTAGGAAATCCCAGCAAGCTTTTTTTTTATTGAATCTAACGAAATTTTCAATTAGTATCCAAATCTTAATTCTAATAGTTATTTATTAGATATTTCCAATGAAACATCTAGTTTACTGTATTCAAATACTTATTATCCTACATTCAATCCCAGCAGGTGCCATCTATTTATATCCAAAGAATAAACGTTTGACTTGAAAATTAATCAAAATTCTATTCGATAATTTTTGACGAAAACACAGATTTTTCGGGGAAAACCCAGATTTCCTTATCTTAAAGATATTTCAACATACAACAAAAAATTATTAGGAAAGCATTTATTGGCTTTGTTGTAAACGCATTTGAAGAGGCTTTAAAGGATATTGATAACGTGATGTGTCAATTGATGCGAAGGCACTATCATCAATAGTTCTAAAAGTTTTGACAAATTTTAGTCTTGACCTAAACAATTTTGTAGGAAATGGAACAGATGGGTGTCCTCTGACGTCAGCAGAAAATGGAGCTGTCATAAAATTCTGGCCAAATGCAAAACAAACACAAATGCTATTCTCATAAATCAAACAACTCAATTTTAAAAAGCAACAAAGTGCCATTAATACAATAAGTTGTATCATTTGTTTAAGAAACGACAAATTTTTTTAATTAAAATCATCCCAAGCGAAACACAGTTTTAGCAAAGTATTTGGGAGCCAAACTCTCTACATTATGCGAGACAAGATGGTTGGACCGTCACGACTCAATTTTACACTTTGCAACAAGTGTAGAAGCTTTAGAAAAAATATCTGAGTGGAAAGGTAGAGATACTCTATCAAAAGCCTTATATTAAGGAACTCGCGTAGTACTTTTGAATTCATTTACGAAATAAAGATATTAAGTGTGATACTTATTGTATTATTGCCGCTTAGTATCATTTTACAAAAGCACGATATAGATCTTCAAAAAGGATCAAGCCTTATCAAAACTTAAATCATGTGCCTTGAAGAGAAAAGAAATAAAGCCTAAGAACTATTTATAGCGATTTTTGAAAAAGTTAAAGTTATCTGCGTTCAAATCGAGGTTCCAATCACATTCAAAATGTTGAAGATTACTACCGAGTACATTCCTCTTATTGAATTTATTTTAGAATGTATTGCACATACCTAAACTTCTACCTCAACGTGTAATCAAGTCAAATACAGATACAAAACTTTTAAAATCACAAGAAGCTGATGAGCTGATTATGTTTGATAAAAGAGATAGATAAACACCTACTAACATCTAAACTTGAGTCTGAACTGTTGCATTTGCAACAAACATGAAAAATATCTGAAAATCTATCAGATAACGTTGTAGGTGCTTTAAAAAACTGTGATGAAGATATCTACCGAAATCTAAGAAAAATATTTCGAATTTTCGTTTCAATACTCGTCAGCAGGGCAAGTTTAAAATGGCATGAAAAATGGTTAAAAATTGCTGGCAAAATGGCACGAAAAATGGCAAAAATAAACATGTTATTTAAGAAACATTTATTTTATTACGTTTTTATTGTAAGTACAAAAGTGTGTTTCTTCAAATTGTCAAAAAAAAAAATAGTGGGGGCAAAACGAGAATTTGGAAGTTGAAGGTGTATTAAAACACTTTTAATCTAATTTTTGTTATAAAATTCTGTTTAATAAAGAAATATTTTTATAATATTTGTCATACAATTTTTTTATCAGGGAAATCTTATTAAAGAACGACGTTTAAAATTCTTGCGTTTTGCGTCTTCGATTTCTAGAACACCCCTGATAATTTCCTTTTATCACATAAAACAGTTCTATAAATAAAAAACACTCTTTCAACATCGCAAGATGTAACTGGAGCATATTTTAACACTAAAAGTTCAGATGGAGAAAGGTTGTCAATAAATTCATCCGTCTCACTTTCATTAAAACAAAATTGTGAGAAAATCGATTAAAACACTTTTTTAAAATTGAAATGCCAAGCCCTATAGATTTTTCAGGAGTATTGAATAATTTACCACACGTATTACGATCTAAAACGTTTTTAAACTTTTCAACAAAATCTTTTTTACTGACATCTTGTATTATTTTCCTTAGCACTGTCAATTAAGCCAAAGCGTTCATTCATAGAAATCTCTTTCGCTTGTAATTTCAAGAGGCTTGAGCAGATGCATTGAAAGTACTTTTTACGTCCGATTTTGGCATTATTCAGTTAGCATTTCGAAAAGATTCTGTCTCATAATTGCTAAGCTTATTTAAAAATTTTTTTTCTATGTTGCAAAAAGGTATTCTTTGGCAAGCTGGACCAAAAATTTCTTTTTAAAAAAATAATTGAAGAAATGGCAAAAATGCCATAAAAAACTTGCCCTACTCGTCAGTAATGCTACGAGAGAGAGGTCATTTCCTACCCGTCGTCTAATAAAAACATGGCTCAGATCAACAATGACAGAAGAAAGAATGTACTATCTAAATTTGACTCACGAGGAAATCATAAATTGCTTATTTAAAAAAATTTATTTATATTGAACTACTCTTATATTTCATTTAACCTTATTGTTGAGTTTTTTTAATAAATATACACATATTATTTTTAATAAACTTTTAAAACCCAATTATTTACTTTTTCGTATCAAAAAAAATTTTCCCCCCCCTAAGGCTCGAGCTGGATCCGCGCCTGTAACACGGCAACATTCAGCAGTACATTTTTTCTTAAAAAAAAAATTAACAACCAAATTGCCGCACTTTTTTCTAATTCAATATTTTTAACAAACTTTAACTATATTTTACAAGTGAAGTCATCCGTTGATAAACAGCAAGAAATAATTAATTCGATTTTAAATAGAAATTTATTTTATATCAAACTGATCTGTTGCATTCTTTGGAAAACTGACTACATTGTATCAACAATTACCCTTTTTATATAATTTAATATAATTTTTATATAACACTGTACAACAAACTTGAATTTTTTCAAAATAACAATGTTCTGATAACTGATACTTGTAGAGGGGACTAAAAAGAAAGATATACGTGTATCGGCGTTTTAAAGTTAACACTTGAAACTCATTTAACGGCCTTTTTAAAGCCAAGCCCTTGGGTAGTAAAAAATCGTAGAAAATCGTTTGATACTTAAGTTTTTGTTATATAATGTCTTCAGAAGATTCATTCAGAGCATTACAAGCAACATTTTGTTGGTATTCATTAACCCTCTAATAATTCTGCAATTTTTTTGAAAAAAAAAAACAAAAATAACCTTTTAAACAGTAAATACCGGAACGATGAACGAAAGGAACGACCTAGTTCCATTGATCTTTCGGATCGGTCGGAACGATTCCACAAAAGGAACGATTTTGCCAAGCTATACTTTACACTGATCAACATCTAACATTTACTATCAAAGATGTAGAAAATGTAAGACACTCATTAACATTGCTCACATCTAACATCTACCATCAAAAAAATGTCACCACTTTGAAAAATGAAAATCTTTTTAAAATAAAAATTGATTTTTTTTACAAAAGTGCCAAAATTTCAAATAAACGCAAAAATTTATTTGAAGTTCAATTTGTTCAAAAATATAAAAAATACTTAACGAAAAAACAATGCAATAAAGGAGATAATTTAACAAAGGGTCACGCTGCTTTCAAAACAAATTTATTTTTGTCAGTCATGCCACAATAATAAAATAACTTATTGCCACTTTTCTAGTAATGGCACTAAAATAATCTAAGATGTAGAATGGATTAAAATTTGATTGGAACATCTTTTAAAGATCTTGGTTTTAAGCCCTATGTTTTTCTTAAGGAAAGATGTTAACATCTTCACAAATTGATGATAGATGTTAGATGTTGATCAGTGTAATACCCTTTGTACACTTGCATACATTTCGGAGGAACGCATGGAAGATGTTGAAAATGTGAAATACGCGTTCAAACTTGAAACATCTAACAACATCTAACTTGGAACATCTAACATTTAACAAAAGTGTTAACATTTTAAAAGATTATACCAAAATGTATTTAGAACAACTTGTGAAACTTTTTTGTTATGTTAATTTTTTAGAGTTGTAAAAGTGTGAAGTATTCGGGTACTTAAGTAATCAATAGCAAAAAAATTATTCATGTTCTTTTTAATAAATTAACCCGCCACAAATAAGTTAAATCAAATAAAATAAAAAACAAAAAAAACGAAAGATTCCATAAAATAATTTGTAAATTAGAATTGTGGTTATTTTGTTGAACTATTTATGGTTTTTAATCCAAATTTTTAATATTTTAATCAGGCTTAAGTTCATCAAATTTAACAGAAGTTAGGATAAACATGTAAAATCAATTAAAATGGATAATCATTCAAAAAAAAAAAAAAAAAAAAAAAGCAAATTTCGATCTACCAAAGGTTAAAATACAATTTGGTTTAAGGATTGATGTTTGACTATTGACGTCAGCAGTCGTCGATGGCTGCGAGTGTAAGACGGCAAATCCATCTGAGGAGATCAAGTGGTTGTGATCGAAACATGTCATGGTAACCAGCCGCCTGGGTTCGAATCTCAGGTCAGTCAAGAATGAATGATTATCAATAACAATTTTAATTAATTTTCATGTTGTAAAATTCCTTTCTTCATAAAAAATAATTTAATGAAAATTAAATTTGATGATTAAAATATTAAAAATTTGAATTTGTAAATTTTCATATTATGCGAATGTGTATTCTAAGTCAAATTACAATCCTCAAAAGCTTTTGTGCTTTAATAGTCTTATTCCATCAATATTTTCAAAAATATTCCTGGAAAATATTGATTTTTATACTATTAAGTATAAAAGCTATTGAGGATTGTAATTTGACTTAGAATACACATTCGAATAATATGAAAATTTAAAAAATAAATGTTACTTAACTTGAGAAATAAATTCCCAGATTCTATTTGATAAAATAATTTGTTTGTATATTCCAAAAATGTTCGTGTTATACAAATATTTAATCGCGTACGATAAGAAAGCGAGTTAAGTAGCCAAAAGTGTAAACAATTCACCATCAGCTGTTGCCTTTTTACGAATTTCTACAAATTTTGCGTTCGCTTACTTTTTTGTACGACAGCTTTTTGTGAGAGCAAATTTTTTAGTTCACTCATTTATTGCATTTCACTGTAAAAGTTCTCAAACGCATCTTGTTGTAAAATGCAATTGCGAGCATAAAGGCTCAGTTAGCCGGGAGTAACAGTAAGGCAACTGATGGAGGCATTCAATGTAAGCCTGTGTTGGGTACCTGGACACTGCATGGTTGATGGAAATGAGGTGGCGGACGAACTTGCGAGAGGGGGTTCGAATCTGGACTTAGAGGTAAGGGACAGGGGGTAAAACCCCCCTATGTTACAGCTACGGGGTGATATGGGAGAAATTCCGTGATGACGTTAACCGATACTGGGGGAACAGAACGGATTGCAGGCTGTCTAGGGCCCTATGGCTCAGATTGGACGCGAGGGCAACCAGGGTTCTACTGGGATTGGATAGTGGTGGTCTTAGAACACTTATAAGTTTCTTGACGGGTCATTGTCCTGTTAGGGCTTTTACAGCCAAATGTGACAACACCATACCGGACTTCTGCAGATTATGCGATGATTATGAAGAGCTGGAGACGATCGAGCATGTATTGTGCTATTGTCCTAGGATGCAGGGTCTCAGACAGAAGTGGCTAGGATATAGATTTCACGATGAACTGGGGTACATCGCTGGGTGTAATCCGGCTGATCTACTGGAGTTTGTCAGGGAAATAGTGCGGCTGTTTCTGTTGAAGTGACTGTAGAGGGGGTAATAGTTCTACGTGGTACCTAATAACTTTTTTAATTCTACCCATCTCATACTTTTTCTCTTTACTTTTCTCTTTCTATAATTTTTTTCATTGAAGGGATTCACAATGGACCGCATTGGTCTTCGGGTGGAAGTGTGCCCTTGGGCATACAACCCTTCTTAACCTAACCTAACCTAACCTAACCTAACCTAACCTAACCTAACCTAACCTAACAGTAACCTTGCCGTAAAAAAGTAAGACCAATCTATTTCTTACGGATTGAGACGTAACATCTTACTGGTAACTACAATCGTTCTTATGGCTTTACATACACCAAAATTAATCAGCTGATTTGCAACGTTACTTTTACTCCCGGCTAACTGAGCCTTAAGGCAATACAATGAACGACCATTAGTGGAAAAGACCTCAAGACCGATTACCTTTTGGGTCGCGAAATTAAGAAATTATCTAAAGTTTGCAAAAATATCTTATAGTCCCTGTTACTTCGGCACTATTTAGCTGTTGGTGGGCTATTGAATAACATGAGAAACTGCCTTAAGCCAAATAAGGTGGACATGCGTTAGTTTTTACAAAAAATTAGTTTGTTATCAAATAGTTGATGTCTTTTTATTTTATTATTATTATTTATGTATTTCTTAAGCATTATTTGTTTGCTAACTACCATTTTTGTTTCGTAAGTTATTCTAATATGAATAACATTTTTGTTTTAACCTTTAAGGTTAGTTCTAATTATTTACTTTTCTTTTTTATTTTATGGTTTTCTTTTCAAATAAATCTTAACGTATTTAATTTGAGCACATATTTTACATATGTATGTATGTTGCAAATATAATCAAGTTCTTAATCTGGCTTTATTTCGTTGTTTTATTTAGCTACTGGAATTAATTTTAGTTCTTATAAAAATGTAATACTTCAAAAAACGAAAAAAAAAATATTTTTTAAGTGGCAAAAGCGATATATTTTTAAAAAACTTTCATCTAAAATAACGTCCGTACATACATACATAAGTCTTATTTAAAAACAAATAAGATGTAGCCTGATAAAATATTAATTAAAGTTGTTCTACTCAAGTACAAACATTCAGTTGATCGTAATATCGATAGTGAAATCTGAACTATCCATAAATATCGACAGTATCCCAGCACTAGTATACAGCACAAAAAACTACTATTTAAAAATAAATTTAAAACAGTGACTTATGCGGCACCTAACAATAATTTTCAGTGTCAATAAAAAAAGGCTGGCTTTTTTGTTGCACAGTGTAATAAGTCATTAATAAAATTGTTGTCCATTAATTCTTTCAAAGTTGCATTTTTTTAGTTTTAATGTTTTTAATACAAAAATTCATTTTTTATTAAAAATTTCTTTAACTTTAAATTTTAAACAGAATCAATTCCCCTTGACTTCGTCTTAAAAGTGACGTCAACAAAAAAAAATTGTTCCAACCAAGAAATTCAAAAATTTCAATGCCCGAAATTTCCAAAATCCGTTTTACATACATTGCACGAACTTTTGGTCTTAGAAGACCCCTAGTAAAACTTGATGCAGTAAATATTCGTGGAACATATTAACCCTCTAAAGTGCCGTTGTAGTAAACTTTTGTGAGGAAGTTTAAAATAAGGAAAAAATAACCCCTTAAAATGAGTGTTAGAGGGTTAACATATTGTAAAAAAATAATTGACATACAATTCTACTGAAGACATCTGAAATAGTCTTTTAGCTCAGAAGTACATTTGGTACATTTGTTGATATGTACCAAACGCCTTTTCAAAAAATTCAAAAACTTAAGGGGCCGATATTTCGTGAACCCAAGCTAACTTTTCAAAACCCTTTGGCAGATTTGCTCTACCAATAGTCTAGTTTCATTTCGCTTTGCAAGTATTGAGGCTGGTTGTTTTGTTGCACAGTGTAATAAGTTATTAATAAAATTGTTGTCCATTAGTTCTTTCAAAGTTGCATTTTTTTTAGTTTAAATGTTTTTAATACAAAAATTCATTTTTTATTTAAAATTTCTTTAACTTTAAATTTTAAACAGAATCAATTCCCCTTGACTTCGTCTTAAAAGTGACGTCAACAAAAGAAAAATTGTAATCGAAAATACAATTACTTTTTAGTTGCCCTCAACTTGAGTCGACTTTCATAACAAGGCTAAATATAATTTTAAGCATATTAATTTTTCGATTCAATTAATATCGATATAATTTTTTAATCCTAATTAAAGTATACCAAATATCTTTCAAATCAGCGAAAGTTTTTAAAAGGATTTTCTAAAAAAAAACCATAAAATTTGTACTATTAAAGATTAAATAAAATTTTAAACTACAAAAATACATGACAATAGCAAACAATTAAGTATAAAATTTCATGAAACTAAAATCCGTATAAACTTGATTTCAATCAAAACTATTATTTACAAAACAAAAAAATGTTTGCCTACAGCTACAATTGTATTTCAGAAAACACGGACCGATCTGTGTAGTTGTGGCACATTCATAATTTTTATTTGTAGTCGCATGAAAAAGATATTACTTCATCTAAAAATGGAAAAATAAATAAATAAAAGAGCATTCTTATTCTATTATTATTAAAAATTTTATTATGTGTTTTTTTTTTGTTATTATTGCACGAATTGAAATACAAAATCTAGCAAAATATTAAATTAAGACGCACAAATCGCAAATTCTACCAGCTGAAAAACTCTTAATCATAATTTTAGTCGCATAAAAACTGTAATTCAAATCAATTTGTGGCATTTATTTTTTTTTTTCAACAAACAAAAGTTTATTTCCATTTTTAAAGAAAAATGGAAAAAAACTATTTCAGAATTAATTGAAATAAAGGTGAACTACTAGCTGACGTTGGTACATTTATGTAGATATTCTTTATAAAATGATAAGATAAATTATTAACTCAAAAAAGAAGAGACAAGTAAAATAATTCTAATTGGAGTTCTGTTGATTTATTGAAAATTTTTTTTTAAGTATTTGGTAAATATTTGAGAATACCAATTAATTGAAATGACAATATTTGAGCAGAAAAAGTTTTGTTTCCATACTTAAAATTTTAATCCCAAAAAGAGTTTTTGTACTCCAAAATTGTATAAATGAGAGAGATGCTGAGAGCACAATTTTCTTCTTCCTTGACAAGGCGAATTCATGCAAGTGACCGTTGAGTAGTGGTTTTCATACGGGAATTCCCGGGACTCAAATCCCGGGATCCTGCACATGTTTCGGGAAATAAATTCTCAGGATTTTTCTTAATTTAATTATGACAACTTTCTAAATTTCTAAAGTGAACGAAACTCATATTTTAGTTTTTGATTGGCTTTAATTAATTTTTTCTCTCTTTTGTTTGGTTTAAATAACTTAAGTATACCACAATTCCTTCTTATCGTTATCATCTGCTCTTAGGATAAAAGTCAACGAAATACACAAAATAAATATTTTTTCATTTAACATAACGAAAAACTACAGTTTTTGACTTAAGGCAGTTTTGCCAAACGCCAAAGAGATGTCAATTCATAGCCGACAAGTAAGACAATGTTTAATCCTCTAAAATTTGAAAAGAAGAAGAGTAAAAATATCCAAAATTTTTAATTTGTTTAAAGACCCAGATTTATATTTTAAAAACGAAAAAAATTTGTTGCCACTTGCTTCAAAAAAGTTAATGATTTTATATGCAGAGCAGCTGCATAAAAAATTTTTCGGAATAGATTCTGTAAGATATTAATTAAGAAAACGGCTTATCGATTCGCAGAAAATAATTTTTTTTAAAAGGGAATTACAAGTTTTGGAGGAAGAGCTAACAAAACTGAAACCATCTAGAGATTATATAATGATCCTTTCAATAAAAAGGCAAACATCCGTAGAAAGGAAGCGTGTTTTCTCATGTAAATCTTTTTGATACACATTATAAATAGGCTTTCAAACGATTCTGTAAATGCTTATTGTGAACTTAAATCCTGTTTTAAAAGAAATAATTTGTTCAAATAATTTAGCTTTTTGTTTTATATAAATGCTATTGGCTTTAAATTAATTATGTAGCAATATGTTTTATAAGAGAACAATTTAAAACTTTAAAGCTGGATTTTGAAAATTTTGCCACAAATCAGAAGTTTTTATTTTTTTGCACATTGAAAAAAGATAACCAAAAAGTAATTTTTCTTTAACTTTCTTAAAACTCGTACAAAATAATTGAAATTTTGCCCATGAAGATTTTAAGGTGCAATTAAGCACTTTTTCCTTTTTGCCACAGAAGTTTGAGAAAGTTTATAAACGTATTTAATAAAATTAAATAATATTTTGCATCGATTTGTATTGGCCGGGATTTCCCGGGATCCCGGCAAATTGAAAAATAAATCCCGATTTCCCGGAATATAAAAAGGTCCGGGAAAAGAATAACTCTACCGTAGAGAGAGATATGTAGAGAAAGATATGCGGACTGGAAAGTTTTTGCTTCCTCTAAAGAGACTTATTACAAGAAATCGATGCACAGTGGTCATATATACGCACTGTTAAAATCTTAGACCAGTTTCTTTAGTATTTTATCAAAAAAAAAAAAAAAAAAACAAAATACAATACAATTGTAGTATAAGAGTTCATATAAAAAGAAAACAGTTTTTGTCTCTACTGAAAATATATAAATTTTTCCTTTAGAGGAAGCAGTGCGATATGCCAGTCTTGCCGGAATCGAAATTGAATTTTACACAGACAAAGCATACAAATTATCCAATGTTTTAGCAACTTCACAAAGCAAATTTTGTGTTATCCAAAACTGGCAGATCGCTTGAGACCGCGGATATACTATCTGGTTGCACGGGAGTCAGAAGCCCTCGGTGAGCAGGCAACAGACTGACTATTGGATGCGGCCTGCGGGATTGATGATTGTCTTGGAGTTTTACTTTTTCATTTTTGGCGATCACGTGGACGTTGTGACTTAAACCCTAAGTCGCACTTAAAGAGATCCTGAATACCCCACTCAAGAGCAAATTTAACACCACTTGTGAAACATGGAACTGAGAAGACAGTATTTAATCTCCTATTGGGTCACCTTTTTTTGGACTTTTTCGTCACATATTTGTTAGGCCTGAACATAACTTTACACCTAATTCAGACTAGCGACCTGTACAATTCAAAATTTTTTGCCAAAATGATTTTCTCAAAATTTTCTTCATTGTCATGTCAACTCAAACATGGTGTTATGACATGTTATGCCGACTCAAACATACTGCCTTATCATGTCATTGCAACTTAGCTAAGCTGTTGTACGCTGCTGTTTTCAATAATTTGTCTTTTGATGCATTTTTTAGTCGTTTCTGAGAAATCTTGCTCATTTTTTACTTTTTTCTATATTATTCTACTAAATCAGAGTTGGTTTGAAGATTTTTTAATAAAGCTTCAAAATAAATTTCTTTGAAAGCAATAACAGTCATAATCAGGGCAAGTTTTTAATGGCATATGGCATTTTTTGACATTTTTACCGTTTATTCAATTATTTTGCTTGCCAAAAAATACCTTTTTTTGCAACCGAGAAGAAGTTTTTAAATAAACTTAGCGAATATGAGGCAGAGTTTATTCGAAATGCTTAATGAATGTTGCAAAAATCGGACGTAAAAACCACTTGCAATGCATCTGCTCAAGTTTCTTGCGATTACATACAAAAGGGCTTTCTATAAATGAAAGCTTAGCCTTAATTGACAGTGCTAAGGAAAATAACAAAAATTTCTGTAAAAAAGATTTAGTTGAAAGTTTAAAAAAAGTTGTAGCTCGTAATACAATAATTATTAAAATAAGAAATAGAATACGTGAGTACTCCACTTGCAAACAACGCTAATTTAAAAAAAAAATCTGTAAAACCTGCCATTTTATTTGTTTTTTAAAATGCCTCCCCAAATAGGGGGGTGCTTTAATACCATGGAAGATAAGGCCATGATGGCTTAATCTCTCATTTAAAAGGGATATAAAGTCTTTTTTTTCATTTGAATGGGAGATAAAGCAATCATGGCCTTAGATCACATTAGTAATATTAGAAAATGGCTTTATCTCTCATTTCACTTTTGAAGAACTATTGCATTTAACATTGATTAATAGTTTTCTTATTTTAATAAATAAGAGGTAATGATTTTCCCTTTAACTAAAGCTAAGTATTGAAATTTGGCTTCGCATACTAAAGTTTTTCTGCGTGGCGGCCTGCAGCCGTGCTTACGGGTTTTCTCCTCCAGTAAGACGCGTCAGGTTGCTTCGCTGAATAAAGTTTTCATGCGTGCGTCACAAGAATAAAAAAATGTCTTTTCCCGAAAACAGTAAAATTAAGTATTGAAATCTGGCTTCGCATACTAAAGTTTTTCTGCGTGGCGGCCTGCGGCTGTGCTTACGGGTTTTCTCCTCCAGTAGGACGCATCAGGTGGCTTCGCTGAATAAAGTTTTACTGCGTGCGTCAGAAGAATAAAGAAATGTATTTTCCCGGAAACACTAAAGTATTGAAATCTGGCTTCGCAAAAATATGGCTTTATCTCTCATTTGCGAAAAAAAATGTTGAAAGAGTGTTTTTCATTTATGGAACTATTTTATGCGATAACAGGAGATTATCCGGGGGGGGGGGGTGCTTTAAAACCATGGGAGATAAAGCCATAATGGCCTTATTGCCCAATCATTGAGAGGTAAGGTCATATTTAAAATTTTGCGAAATAAGAGATATAGCCATATTTTTTTCGCAAATGAGAGATAAAGCCATATTTTTGCGAATCCAGATTCCAATACTTTAGTGTTTTTTGTTTCCGTGAAAAGACATTTTTTATTCTTGTGACGCACGCAGGAAAACTTTATTAAGCGAAGCCACCTGCCGCGTCCTACTGGAGGAGAAAACCTGTAAGCACGGACGCAGGCCGTCACGCAGAAAAACTTTAGTATGCGAAGCCAGATTTCAATACTTAATTTTACTGTTTTCGGGAAAAGACATTTTTTTATTCTTGTGACGCACGCAGGAAAACTTTATTCAGCGAAGCCACCTGCCGCGTCCTACTGGAGGAGAAAACCTGTAAGCACGGCCGCAGGCCGTCACGCAGAAAAACTTTAGTATGCGAAGCCAGATTTCAATACTTAACTTTAGTAAAAGGGAAAATCATTACCTTTTAATTATAAAAATAAGAAAACTATTAATCAATGTAAAATGCAAAAGTTCTTCAAAACTGAAATGAGAGATAATGCCATTTTCTAAAATTACTTATGTGAGCTAAGGCCATGATGGATTTATCTCCCATTCAAATGAACAAAAAAAATAAAAGACTTTATCTCCCTTTTGAATGAGATATAAAACCATCATGGCCTTATCTCCCATGGTATTAAAGCACCCCCTCTATTGTACTTACAATCAAAACTTAATAAAAAATATCCCAATAAAAAATGGAGCTTCCTACGATGCAGTTTTGTAAGGGAGAAACATAAACGTTTCGCTTACCATTGCGCTGACGGAAGACATGAATTTTATATGGCGAGTTCCCACTTTGAAGCAATACATTTTTTCACATAAAGCGCATTATTAAGCGCATATAAAAATTGTTGTATGTACGATCGGCCTTAAACACTGAATGTTTTGATACAGTTATTTTTTAGTATTTTCCCTTAAAACCTGTTTCGTGGTAAGGGAATGCCGTAGCACTTGAAATGTTATTTTTGTTTATAAAAGTTGTTGAGAGTTCTTTCACTTACTTTACTGCATTTCTGTATGTCTTATTGTGTAGCGCATAATTTTGCGCTTATGTTTTTAAATGTACCATTAGTGCTTCGCAAAATGATAAAAACAATTTTTGGGATGTTTCTTAAACAACAACATGTTTACTTTTGCCAGTTTTACCATTTTTCGTGCCATTATTTATACTTTTTCGTGCCATCTTGCCAGCTATTTTTAACCATTTTTAAGTGCCATTTTAAACTTGCCCTGGTTATAATCAATAATTTTGTCATATGATTTGCTGTGTTATTGTTAATGAGCAAATGATTAGAAAGCTCTATTTAAAACATGTCTATAGATTCATGCTTCACACATCGGCAAATAAAAATAAAATAGGAAATATTTAAATGTCGTCATTCTTTTTGTAACCTATAAATATGAACGCCCAAGGAGTATTGGTTAGTCTCAGTGCTGCCAACTCATGGGACACTAAACGAGTGAGGAAATAAGAAAAACTGGATAAAAAGCTAAAAAAATACCCAAAAAGCAAAAAAAGGTTAAATTATATTTTTTTAAGCAAACTTAAAAAATTAAGTAAAAATTTATATTATGTATGAGATCATTTTACAAACAATTAAATTATGTAAGTTACCACTGTAGCTTTATAGACTTTTCACACTTGCGTACATTTCGGAGGAAGATGTTGAAAATGTGAAACATTCCTTTATACTTGCAATATCTTACATAATATCTATCAATCAAAAAGTCATAATTTTTGAAAAACTTCTTAAAAAAAAACTACAAAACTGCCAATTAGTTTCGTTGAAATATATAAAACAAAATTATACAAAAAAAAAACAAGTTAGAGTGCTATATTCGGCAGTGCCAGGTCTTTGATACCCTCCACCAACAGTTCGAATTATTAAGGAGTCTGTTCTATATTTTATTAATTTATCTTTATAAAAGCGGACGTCAGCATTAAAATTGGTTGCGGTTTAGATCTACATTTAGTTATTGATCGACAATCAGAAAGTTGTATGCTTTTATTTTTAGAAATTTGAACTAGCTTCATTAAACTACAATGATTCGTAACAGTTTTAGCCGAACTTAAATGATTTTTAGGAGGGGAAGTTATATGGAGCCGTGGTAAATTATGGATCAATCATCCCAAATTTCAATAACTTTCAATACAGCAGTGAAATTAGTTTTAGCGTTTACAGTTAATTTCAGCAGGCTGCTTAGTATGGGATCTAAAGTATATTATGGACCGCGTATTACAAAATTGCATGACATTTTTCTGCCCATATCAAGCTAAGATGGAACAAATTTTACCGCAATGTAAATACCTGCTACGGTTTTAAGCGTATTTTATTAATTTACCATAGTGGGCTTTATATGGGGCCTAAAGTAAATTATAGACCGATCATCACGAAATTTACCGAATTTCATCAAAATCTTATATTATTTCTACATTTATGTTAGTTTTTGTAACAAAATGATCAATTTTTTAGGGTGGCGGTTCCAAATTTTGATTCATAGCCCTGATCCTACTGAACCGATATACATATATCTCACCGAAAATCTCACAAGCATTAATGAAAACAATAAAGAAAGAACAGTCGGTCAAGCCCGACTATATGATACCCTACACCACAGTTTTTTACGAGAGTGCACCCTATTAGGGGCCAATGATAAATCATGCTTATGTTTCCATATAAATATGGATTTCATAAAAATCGGTTTGATAGTTTCTGAGAGGCAGAAATTGACCTTATTTCCCCTTGTTTACCTACGATTCGTCCTATTTTCAATAGGCTTGGTCCTTGTTCCAATAAGAATTTTATCAAATCACCATCAAAATTGCGACCTGTACTTTGCGCACAAGGTTACATGGACAGCCAAGCAGCCAGACAGCCGGACGGATATCGTTAGATTCACTCAGAAAGTGATTCGGAGTCGATCGCTACACTTTAAGGTGGGCCCAGGACCCAAAATCTTCAAATATACAAATACAAGATTTGGCAATGAGTGAACATTTCACAACGGTTGTGCAAAACTAAACAGCTAATGCTAAAGGTCCACACCACACGTTCAGTTTATTTGGCACTTTCTTGACCTTTTTTCAAGACAAAAGTAGAAAGTAATGCTACTTCATGCGTTCGATACGTATATGCATTCTACATACACTTGGGCTTTGTAACTTGTCAATACAATTTTACACTAGTTCTGCTTTCTTGACAGATGTATGAACACATCAACGCATTAAACGCGTGGTGTAGACCTCCACTATTACTCGTGTTAACTTCCAGCTTAAGAATTGATTGAAAAAATTTCATTATTCTGTTTTAATTTAATGCTCTGCTTTTTAAAGGATAATTTCTCTTAGTTGTTATGCAAAAATAAGCATTGAAAATTAAATTGTTCGTTCAAAAAAACTATAAATAAATTAAGAAATATCGTCGTATCGACAGCAAAATATCACCGATGACGACATATCAGCAAACCTTGAAATATCGCCGATATATCGGCATTAGTTTTTAAGATGATTGAGTAGTGCTGTATATTTATAAAATTTATGAAAATATATAAGCAGGATTTAGTACAGTTATTTAAATTGAAATGGCACCTGTCTATTTTTTTCACTACTAACGTAAAACTTAAAATAAAACTCCTAAAAAAATAAGTTTAACTTCCACATTTGGTTGCATATATCTGGGGAACGCACATTGTCATTCCTTTATAATGGGTGCTTTTTAAGCCCGATAGAGCCAACGAAAGGTTATCTGTCAAGCGAACTGTCATACTGCTCTCACTTTTTCCACAAGCACATCATCATGAATAGATTCATGCTTGAACAACGCCACCAAATTATCCAAATTTACTTTAAAAATCAGCCATCGATTTTCGCAACTTTTATAGGCAACTTCATGATTTAAATACGAAATGTTAGAATCATGTCAATAAGACATGAGCCGTATGAACTCAGAAAAAGGGCGTTAAATATTCTTCAAACTATAGCATTAAAAAGATGCTAGATAAAAATAAATATAAAGTTGAAATATTGGAAACATATCTTTCCCCAGGCTAGTTTTTAGTTTGAATAACTTTTTTCAATAAACTTGAGGTTCTTAATCACTATGATAGTCAGCTTTATCCAAATCTAAGAGTCCATTTTGCGACATTCATTACCGAACTTTGGAAAATATATATTAAATGATTGAAGACTTTTCTTAAAAAGAACCCGAGACTTTGGTGCAGAAGACTGTGCATTTTTTTATCAACAATATTTAAAAAGAAATAAATGTCATCACTGAAATCGAATCTGGATTTTATTTAGGTATCTTAAGTTATTTTTTTTTTAATTACACCTGAATTACACCTAATAGAAGTTACCCGCGCTCTACCCACGACCAGGGCTGCCAGACTTGGGGATTAATCCCCAAGGTTGGGGATTTCATGCGAGCAAAAAGGACAAAGAAAGTCATTTGGGGATTTTTTCGGGGATTTAAAAAAAAATCGGGGATTTTTTGGGGATTGTATACATTTTAAATATAATTTTCCCTTCTTTTATTATTAACGCTTATTTTTTTTTGTTTCGGACATAAAATATGAAAATAAATAGCAAAACTTTTACCTTACTCTTATCAACAACTAATACAGGGTAAAGGGTCTTAATTTTGTTTTTTTTTTTTGTTGAGTGAGTAAAAGGTACTTACTGAACTTATGTTATTATTCTTAAGCTAATGTTTTAAAAATGAAGAACTTAAAAAAGAATCTAAAACCATTGACAACACATACAATTTTTGATTTTTTAAAGACAATTTTTATTTCCTAAAAATAAGTAAATCGTTACCTGAAACGCAAAAGGCCCCTAACTAACGAAAAATTCAAAATCAAAGTTTTCATTTATTCTGGTGTATTGCATCAACACAAATGTCATTAAAAATGTTTGGAATCTTTCGACCAAAATTTGCGGTTTTATTATCAAAAAACAAAAGTCCATATCTACAAAAGATACTATGGTAAACGCAAAAAGGCCTAACTCACAGTTTGCATAATATGCAACATTGTCAATTGCAAAACAACTAGAAGGTTTTATAAGAAAAAGAAAAGAAAATTTAATTATAAACAGTTTAAGGCGATTTATTGATTTATCATTTTGAATAGTTTTTGCTTCCGCTGTGAAATTTTTAAAACGTTAGGTAGGGTCTTTTGCAAATTGGGTGACGAAATATAATATACAATATAATAAAGGTTGGGGAAAAGAATGCTTCGAAGAATTAAATAAATGACGGATATATGTATTGTATTGTTGATTTTAAGGATGTATAAAATCGACTGAACAAGCTCCAAATTCTAAAAAATTAGCTCATATGTCTTCAAAAACAGCATATTGCTCTACTTGTAATTTCTCACTGGAATCTTAAAGGATTTTAAAAAACATGCTGAAACCAGTCGATACAAACAAAATAAAAAGATTTGCTTACAAAAAATTTTTATTTGGGGATTTTTGGGGACTTCCTATTAAAATTTTTCTTTATATTTTTGTTTTATGATCAATGTTTTATTTAATATTTTTAAAAAAAATAAAAATTTTTAATTAACAAGATTCAAAATTTGGTCAGAAAGAAAATATTAACTTTTTAAGGTTTTATTTTTAGTTTGGGAATTTTTGGGGATTTTTTTTAATTTTTTGGGGGACAAGGAAAAAAATACCTGGCAGCCCTGCCCACGACAATACAAATTATACCAAATTCGGGTAATTACCCACAAAGTGGCAACACTGATTTAGCCACTCTCTTCAGAGAGCTGAATAAAGATGACGCAGAATAAGCTCTTGTTAGATCCCAATGGTGTATTAGAACGTTGTTTTACATTAATAGCAAAATTAACATTTAAAAAACGCTTCAATTATTTTATCCTTGTCAATTATAGCGTAGAAACCTGGTCGACCGTAATATATTACTGTTTGCTTACCCATGACTTTAAAAGTATTTTTACTTCATCACAATAGCAGTTTTTTGTGCTGTCATATAAAATTATTAATTACTTCTTAATCGTTAAACACGAAGGAGTGGTCAATATGACAACATAAGTATTAAACACTACGCTAAATGCTTAGTAATTATCAGAGAAACCTGAAATAAGCTCTACAAACACTTAAAAATTTGCTGAAAAAATTATAAAATTCAAATTAGTATCTCCCAAATTTGTGACTTGTGCTTTGCGCACAAGGTTACATGGACAGAAAACCAACGAGCTAGAAGGACATCATTAGATCGCCTCTGAGTCGATCGGTATACTATCCTTCAACATGGGTCTAAAAACAATACTTTTGTATCACAAATATCAGCACAAAGAATGTAAAACCTACACTCACAATATTATTACAGTAACGTAACGGACTGTAGTTTATTTAAGAAGTATTCCGTTCAGTCATTTTTAAAAAAAGAAACATTTAAATTTCCAAGCACATTTATTTTTAACTGATTCCATCAGTTATTTAAAAAACCAAGTGCATAATATTACGGATTTTCAGTTGCAGTTAATATTGTCCGTTGATTAAGTTAAATTCTTCTTTATGTAAAATTAAATCAAAATGTAATTTAAAATAACGAAAAGGTCATTTAACTTTTGCTGTCAAAAATTTAACCGCGAATTCCGTAAAAACAAATGAATTTTCAGTTATTTTATATAAATTAACTATCAAAAAATTAACTGAATAATACATAAAAAAACAAAGAAATATTCAGTTATTTTATGTAATTTAGAGCCACTTTTTGGGTTTGCGATTAAAGTTAATTTAATTCTATAATTAGATATTCTGAGAATTAAGTTAATCTAGCATAAATTGAATTTGATATTTTTGGGTTGTGGCTTAAACCATGTAGTGTTACCATACTGATCAAAAATAAATGGCTTTATTTTTTTTTGCAAATGTGAACTTTTTATCAAGCAAGCTGGTTGTTTTCAAAGAAGAAGAAGAAAATATGCGAATTTAATATTTTTTACAAGGTAGAAATTTTTTGCGTTTAATTAAATTAATGAAAAAATATAGAAAGCAAAAATTATATAAAAGTTCTCAGCAATATATTTTATTTTAAAAATTATTTTTTGTTTATATTTTTGCATTAATTGTTTATGTTAAACATGTGTATGTCGCCAGGTTTAAACCACCACCAATGGCCGCTTAAACTAGCAAAAAATGTTAAGAAAATACAACTCAAAAAGTAAATACGGAGATTAAAGTTAATTTAATCGCTAAGTTAATATTGTCCGTTGATTAAGTTAAATTCTTCTTTATGTAAAATTAAATAAAAATGTAATTTAAAATAACGAAAAGGTCATTTAACTTTTGCTGTCAAAAATTTAACCGCGAATTCCGTAAAAACAAATGAATTTTCAGTTATTTTATATAAATTAACTATCAAAAAATGAACTGAATAATACATAAAAAAACAAAGAAATATTCAGTTATTTTATGTAATTTAGAGCCACTTTTTGGGTTTGAGATTAAAGTTAATTTAATTCTATAATTAGATATTCTGAGAATTAAGTTAATCTAGCATAAATTGAATTTGATATTTTTGGGTTGTGGCTTAAACCATGTAGTGTTACCATACTGATCAAAAATAAATGGCTTTATTTTTTTTGCAAATGTGAACTTTTTATCAAGCAAGCTGGTTGTTTTCAAAGAAGAAGAAGAAAATATGCGAATTTAATATTTTTTACAAGGTAGAAATTTTTTGCGTTTAATTAAATTAATGAAAAAATATAGAAAGCAAAAATTATATAAAATTTCTCAGCAATATATTTTATTTTAAAAATTATTTTTTGTTTATAATTTTGCATTAATTGTTTATGTTAAACATGTGTATGTCGCCAGGTTTAAACCACCACCAATGGCCGCTTAAACTAGCAAAAAATGTTAAGAAAATACAACTCAAAAAGTAAATACGGAGATTAAAGTTAATTTAATCGCTAATCTCTAACCCAAAAAGTGGCTCTTAACTACCAAAAATTAGTATCTACTTATCTTTAAAAAACGATGTGCTTGTTTTGTGTAACAAATTCCCATTATCAATTTGTTAAAATGATTTAGCTAAATGCATCAAATTTTTAAAGTAAAACAATTGCGAAACCATATCGGTCATGCTGCTGGTATCTTATGATTGTGAGTTCTTCTGTAAACAAACAAGGTCAGTACAACAAACGTAAAACAAGCGTGTGTAACAGGGTAAGTAAACAATAATGTTCTCTCTCTCTAATTAGAAAAACAAGCGGACAGAAATTCGGCTCTTTTGTGGAGTAAAATAACTGAAAATTTAATTGTTTTTAAGGAAAATGGCAAGGCGAATTCATGTTAAAGGTGGTGTCGACACTACAACAAGTAACAACACTAAAAACACAACAATGTATTTTTTTGTTGCTTTCGTTGGCCGATATGCCAAAAACTCAAGTAACTTTTGACGTTTCTCTCTCTAATTAAGAAAAAAAAGTAGCACAGCTGTGTTTTCAACGCCACCTGTAAGTAAATTCGCCTTGGAAAATGGGGTTGAATTTTTGACAGTAAAAATTAAAAGAATTTTTCGTTAAAAATAAATGAAAAATAAGTAGACCGGTTTTTAACTGAATTTTCGTTTATTTTAAATTACAAATTCAGTTAATTTTACGTACAGAATATTGTGAGTATAAATTTTGTTTTTAACCACAACTTGCTTTGGCGTAACGTATGGAAACGTAGATGGCGAAATTCAAGCAACACATTTTTATACAGATAGGTATTTGAAACAGAATAGCCAGGATATTAAAAGAGTTTTTACAACACTGCAAAAGCCCTCTTAAGCATTACAAATATTTAACGACTATCAAAATATACTTAAAAAATTTGGAATATGCACTCCTTTGACTTAAAGAGGCCCAAAAATGCTACAAGCCTTTTATGCATAGGCTTTTAAACGGATCAATATATTGTTTCTGCCTTCGTTGGTCGCAAAGAAGATATTGCATTTTTACGGTTTCCCTGGTAATCATACTCATTCAATATGTGTACATGGGCAGATACATTAGAGAACGGGGGTTCCCTTAAACCATTTCGCGGACACCAAACGTAGTTTGCTTAATAAATTATGTTCCAATTGTACCATAATTTCAACTATTATGAACAAATTTGTTTAAAAAATTTAGAAAATGCAAAAATGTTTTGTACATCTTTTTAAAATTATTAATTAAGGGTACTTTACACTATCACCAAAATCTTACGTATTTTGAGGAAAATAAAACCTGTTATGATAACTTGTTATTGCTTTTTTAAAAATTTAAAACGATAATTAGATCAGGGAAGCGTTTTCGTCAAAATATATAAGACTTGTGTGATAGTGTTAAACGGCCTTTATTGACAAACTTTACTAAATGTCTGGTGGGAGACTGATGATATTCCATTACAAAATTTAATTTCCCCATAATTTCGAGAAATTTTTTCCTCGGGACACTCTACACAAGTACTTTACATCAATATGTGTCTCATATAAAGATACTAATATTTACAGACCTGTTCTTTTATTGCCTTGGCCAACGGCTGTTATTTAGCCGTCTGTACATTGTTCTGGTATGAGTTATAGTGGGAAAAATGTGTTTTTACTAAAGTGAGAAATACATGTTTGCAAAATCAACGAGTTGTGGTGTTACAAAGGTTTTTTTGTTTTTTTTTTTAGAATTGAAATTAAATATTGTTTTAGAAAATAACTGCACATTAAAGAATTGTATATTAGTGCAATATTTGTCATTGTTATTTCAATAATAATGTTGGAAAATTTATCGAAATTAATTAATTATTTTTTTCTTTTTTTTATTAAATCGTACCATTTTAATTAACTAACGGTATATTATTTCGTAAGAGTAAGACGTAAATTAAAGATAAAATTTTGTATTGCAAAAACTTTTAAGTGTGATTAACTTTAATATAAACATTAATACCTTGTCCACATTTCAAGACTATGGTTCCATAATTGATGATTTAAACGTTGGTTTAGTTGAACTAAACTTGAAGTTAAATGTAGCTTAAACTTAACAACTATAAATCAGTGACCCATGTATTATATGTTGTTAAAAAAACAACATGTTACAACACTACGATAAATCTTATTAAATTCATGGGGTCTGTATTGGTAGCTTAAACGCCCAATTTTATGCGTTAAAAGATGGTGTATATGTTTGGTGATTTAACATTTGTTGGTTTAAACACATTTTAAACCAAAAATTTAGTTAAACTTGCTCTGATTTTTTAGCCCTTATGGCTAATAAATCACTTATGGTTAAAACGCTGGTTTAGTTGAACTTAACTTAAATTTATATGTAGTTTAAACTCATCACTATAAATCAGTGTCCCATGTTTTACATTTTGTTAAAAAAATTTCATGTGGCAGCACTACGATAAATCCATCAAATTCGTACGGTCTGTATTGGTAGTTTAAACGCCCAATTTTATGCGTTTATAGATAGTGTATATGTTTAGTGATTTATAGATTTGTTGGTTTAAACACGTTTTAAACCAAAAAGAGGGCTTAACTTGCTCTAATTTTCTGGCCCTTAGTATCATAAATTCCTTATAAATGTTGGTATTTATAGAAAATTTCGCGGTGATAACTTTTAAAATAGCTATTTTGACATGTTAATAAAGGGCTTTTAGGTCCAGAATATACCTAGGCCCAACATTAGCCCCCCTCTCTTAAATCACTTTAAGACAAATAAATATCATATGCACGGGTGTCACAGAAACCAACCTTATTAGATTTGGATTTGAAACCGACCAAAAAACGCGTTGGTGTCATTAATCCAATGTTATGGGTTTTTTGTTCGAACTGAAATTAGTGTCAGTTTTGGGTGTCACAGAAACCAATGCTTTCGGTTTTTTATTGAAAATATACCAAGCAGCTTACAGCTGTTGTTTTTTTTATTGGAAATAAATATAGTTGCCAAAAGCTTAATTTTTATTTTATTTTTTCCAACAGTTAGATTTTTTCCACAGATGGAAGTAAATAAAATTGATAAATTGGTAAAATAGTAAAATAGTATTTTTTGCATGTTTCCTGTTGTCTCTGGCAACGGGCGGGCTACTGCAAATTCGCAATTGTCTTTTTCTCATTTTTTCTGCAAACAGCAAATATGCAACAACAGCAGTGGTAGTTTTATTTATTATAAGATTAAACAACAAAATAATTTTTTTTAATAAATTCGCTTTATACCAATATATTAAAAAAAAAAACAATACAATTACACAAATCGTCAGCTCATTATTGGTTTTGCAAGTTATACAAAATATATACATATATGTTGACTGTATTACGACCTATTTTTATATATTTTTATTTCTTTAATTTTCCCTTAATTAAAAACACAGGTTTTAACAATTTTTTAGCGCAAAAATCTTAATTTACAAAATTGCCAAACAATAATTGAATTTAAAGCTGTAAACACACAAGCCAAAACATTAAACAGCTGATTCGAATATCGGTTTAATTTGTATTCGAAAATAACAAATCCAACTTGTTTTCATGACACCAAATGAAACCAATATTGGTTTGCAAGACCGACAGTGAGCATAACCGTCTTGGATTCTCTAACACCCCTTATAAACACAACTTTGTTTTGCCGGGTCCATGATTATCTATTGGTCCCATACGGGTCTCTTAAATTCGTTTGTATATTCTTTGGTGTAGTATATCATATAGTCGGGCCTGACCGAACATATTTCTGCACCTTTTTTTGTAACATCAACTAAAACTAAAAATTACTATAAGTAGTCCATTTTCAGAGTCAACATTCTGCATTGTATAATAAACAGTAAAAAAAGAAATTGCAACTACATATTTACAATTTACATGATCCGAATATAAAATTTGGAATCTACATTTAATTGCACTTCGTAAATACGTCATTTTTAATTCATTTACAATACAACCTGTACGATTCTCATTAAGATTTAGCACGTTTGTTTATTTCATTAGCTTTATCAAAATAAATAATTCAAGATTTGAACAACAGTTTAAAGATAAATTAATTAAGAATAATGCAGATTCGAAAATTCCTAATAAATAAAAAAAGCCCTACAATGTGGAGAAACCCAGTAAAACAGTAAATTTTAGGAAAACACATTTTTATATTTGCAGCTTGAGAGGAAAACGAAAAATATAGTTGGTTTTACACATTTCAAGAGTCAATTTGAAGAAAAACTACATGCTGTTCAATGAGAAGAATCTTCCTCTAACACACCGCATTAAAATCTCAACATACTTAAATAAATCGATTTAGCAGGTTTGCACATTAAGCCGACGATTTGTTATTCGTTATTTCAAAAGTACATATTAGAATAAAAAACGAATTATTTCCGAAAATGTATATTTTTAAAACTAAGCACAACTTAAAAATAAAACTTATAAATAGTGTTACCGTAGCATGATTTTATTGCCACCATAAACTTAAACATTCCTCGTCTTATGACTATTTATTTGAGATTTCTAAGAAATTATTTATGCATTAATAAAAACGAAAACTAATTATAATTTTAAATCTTGAATTTGTAGTTAATGGCATTGCTTAATTAATAAAATAATACAAGTGAGAAAGTTAAACTCGGCAGTGCCGAATCTATGATACCCATCACAATTCGTTAAAATAAAAAACGGGGCACAATTATGAAACACAAAGGAAATTGTTATTTAACTATGTATATGAAATTTACAATTTAAATTTGAATCCGGCTAGATAAAAGAGTAAATAAATATTTTTGGTAAATTTTGTTGACATAGCTAATCCCATTTGGTCGTTATAATGCCAAAAACCTTACGCAGCGGGATTTTTCTGTAAGGTGTAGGTAAAAAAATTGGACCCATTTGGATCAATATAATAGCAAACGACTCTGTCGCCCAAAAATTAGTTTTTACAAAAACTCCATAAGCCTTTTATTATGGCCTCTATCATTCTTTTAAACAGATACACAGATAGAAGTACAGTTAGCCCTCGATTATCCGGCTCTCGTTACGTTACACGGTTAATAGAGGTTATATTAAAATATACAGAAATATATTTTTTTTATTTATTTTTATTAAACATTCGATTTGTGTAACTATAGATTGAAATATACCACATATTTTTATACAAAACATACAAATCGTCATAGAGAATGCAAAAACAAATATTTATGTATCATCAAAAAAATTAAAATTGGGATTTTTACTGATTATGCTTTGGTTGATCAAACAACATGTCTGAACTTGAACATGAACATGAACTTAAAAGAGGGAAACAACGGATTTAGATACATGTACATAAAAAAAACTTAAAAATGCACGGTTAATAGAGGTATAAGTCTTAAACACGCATAATAGAGGTAAAGCACGGATAATAGAGTGAAAAATAAAAAGAACCGCATGCCGGTTAATAGATGTAACCGATTAATAGAGGTCCGGTTAATCGAGGTTTAACTGTATATGGTTAGATCGTCTTAGAATTTCGCAATGATCCAAATTCGACTTTTTCAATAATCGGTTTTCGAATATTCCAAATAGTTGCTATTTAAAAAAAAACCTGGTTTCGGTTAAGCATTTTAAAAATAACCGGTTTTAATTCGAATACATAAAAATACAAAAATCAAATTAGTTTTTGCAATAAAAAGTTAATTTGAATATAAACGAAACAATTCACGAAGGTAAGGAACCAACAAAATACATAGATATCTAGGTATTTTGTATATATATGACTTAAGGTATGTTCAGACCTAACAAATATTTGACGATAAAATAAAAGAAAGCGTAACCAGTAAATTGATTAAACTAAAGCTTTATTTTTAACAATTTCTATTTATTTGCTAAACTTAATGTCTAAGATAATATTGATAATAGGAATTTAAAAAATTTATGATTTGAGATATTCTCCCAAAATTATTTTAAATAAGTTTTAATTTGTTGGTGGCTAAGCAAGTCTATATGAATCAGTAAACATAAGCCATATTTTTGAAAAGTTGCAAGCACAACCTCTTATCCAGGATTAAATATTTAAAAATTTTTAAACATGCGTTTCGTATGATATATCCTTCGAAGAGATTGTTTGATTTCTTCAATTTTGTTTTAAGTTCTTGGTAATTTAATGAATAAAACTGAAGACTTTTTCCATATCGTTGGTTTCGCCGATATGGTATAGTTTAAAGCATGAAAATAGACTAGAACTACTTAAGAGGGTTTTAATTTATTATTTGCAGTCTCTTAAAAACTACTTGAAACAGAGTCAAGTTTTACTTGGCGTATATTTATGTCAAGCTTGTAGACTAATTAAAAGTGATTAAAAAGTCGTGACGTTTAAGAACCTTCGCAACTTATCAATTTAGGGCCGTTTAGGCACTATTGTATTTTAAATCAGTTCGATATTATCACCTTGTGAATAGGTGTGCTATCATGTTATATTGTCATAATGTTCTAACATTTTATAATGGTTTAAAAAAATTGTTGTTGCTTTGTAAACAAAAAGTGTCTTAAATTAATAGAACGTTGCTTGGTATGTTTATTATGCTGTCGTAGTTAATCAGAAGAGACCTGCGATGAGCGGCATTGAATCCGAATTGAACCTCCGGCTAGCAATTTTTGCAACACAACACTTGCGGCGTCAAATTAGATCTGTTTAGGACTCTGATGTTTGGTAAACAAACAAAATAAAATTTATTTGTGGTTTGTGCCGGTTCACACACGTCAAGTTTGACTCGTCAAGTCTTGAACTTTTAGGAGAGAAGGGAAAAGAGAAGGCCATTTCTTTTCCCGTCTCTCCTAAAAACTTAAGACTTGACGAGTCAAACTTGACGTGTGTGAACCGGCACTTTGCGTCTGAAAAATGGAAAATAGTCAGGAAAGATCTAATTTAATTTATTAATTCATGGATTATAATTAAAAAATATTTTTATTTTTGGTAAAATTTTTTTTTTTTGTATTTGTTTTAAATCAACTGACTTAAATTCAAAATTAAATTATGAAGGGTTGTTCACAACAGTCGTATATTTTCATGTTATTATTTTAAGAGTTATGACTTTATGACACCTTGTGAATCCCCCAATAGTATATAGAATACTGTCAAAGTACTAATTACTTTTTAAGCTGAACTTTTTTGTAGTATTTTGAATTGTTTTTGGCTTTATGTTACAAGAACACACGCTTATATAAGCGATATGTGTTAACATTGCTCATAATGATTTTCTGACTTTGTTACATTTTGTTTTGACATTTTTTATAAAAAGTTTAAGTTTGCCAAATATTAAATTAGAAAACTACTTAAATTACGGGTACATTTATAACAAAAGTAAGGAAAACATATATAAATTAAACATTACTTAAATAACCGATTTATTCGATATTCGAAAAATGGACATTTTAAAATATTCGACTTGGGCAAAACTTAAATAACCGCTTAAAACCGGTCGAATACTATTCGATCGATCTCCCTAATATGTATACCTGAAAGGGTCTCCGATGTTTATTTCGATGCGTGACATACGTTATGACAAAATTAGTATACTCCCCATATTTTTAGTTTTTTTAAAAATAAATATAAAAAATCAAATAAAATTTTAAATTAAATACTATCGCAGAATCGTAATCGTAAGTATCAATTAATAAATAGACAACAACATTTGTTCCATTGTTTAGTTATTTTATGATGTTAAAATTATTAAAAAAAAACATCGTCAGTGATACAGGCACAAGTAAGTTCTTTAGTGATCATAAATTAGAAAAGATTCTACTTTAGTAAACGTTTACGTTTAATTAATTCAAATTAAATTGAACTAACGACGTATGTACAATTTGATGATTTGGTTTTATCATTAATTTATTTTGTTTTTGGTTTTTTTTCTTCTATTTTTGTTGTAGATTTTGCATGGAAATGACTAAACAGGAACTTGTAATTTAAATTTTAAAATTAGTAACAATTACAAAACTATGTTTGTTGAATAGATATATTATATACCATAAGTTTTTTTTACAACGATAAACGATTACAGTTAATTTTTCGTTGAAATAGTTTCCATGAACTTTTAATTAATCTAAGTTTTTTATTAATTCACTTTGACTACACTTTTTTTTTGTGGTAGAATGAGGTAAATGGCACGTGGTTAAATTATTTGAAATAAACTAGTTATAGTTTGTATGAATATGGTCTTAGTAAAAAATAAGTAAGAAGGTATAGTCGTTAAAGTTCGACTATTCGATACCCTACATCACAGTATAAAATAACAAATTTAATGGTATGTGGTTAAGATCCATGCATACAAACAACAGTTTTTGTGCCGAATACTATCGAAATATCAACATCTATATGAATTTTGTTCGTAGTGAAGCGATTTCGGAGAGGGTGGTAAAATGCCATGACGTAGAAGCTAACATAAAATTCATCGTTGTATAACGGTATATCAATACCAACATTTATAAGGAACTTATAACATTTTAAGCTATTTTAGGAAGTGGCATTTCAATGGGAGCTATTGACCATAGCGTACCAATTTAGGTTATGACAATTTATACTTCAAAAAAAAAATATATTTAAGCAAATGAATCTAAATACAAGCATAATAAGATTGCTTATGAGCAGGGAAACCAGAAATATGCTTGAAAAAAACACGTTTGCAGTAAAAACTTGAAAATATGCCCTCAAAATTTATATTTAATAACAGTTCCATTTTATAAAAACAATCCTAAAATTATTATCGGAAAAGCCCAACCACCATAGTATTTACAGACAAATTTTCAAGATTTTACCGCTTTTGGAAACGATGGGCAGTCATCGGCTCACAAAATCAAGGTCACGTCAAGAGGTTAAAATTCATTTGAGAGTTACTTGTGCCGAATATTATTTAATTATCAACATCCATAGGAGGTATTTTGTCTTAAATGGATTTTAGGGACGAACGCTAAATTGAAAACATTTCAAAGAAAGTTAAAGATATTTTTAAATGTGATATGATTCGAAAATAATTTAGTTTGCAGTAAGACATGTTTGGTGCGAATTTAATCTAAAAACCCACGTAATGAGATGGTTTACGGACACAATGGGTCTAATTTGGAAAAAAAAGTTTTTATGGGGAATATGAAAATTATAGACCGATTTATAGAAATTTATTCATAGACATAGACATAGAATTTGTCGTTAGTACAATTAAAGTGTATTTACCAAATTTAATCCAATTATCTACAAGATTACAATTGTACTTTGCGCACAAAATTAACATGGACTGGCAACTAGCCGGACGGCCGGATGGTTATCGTGAGATAACTTTAAAAGTGATTCTAAATTGATCGGTATACTCAAAGATTGATTCAGACTTCTTTGTATTACACACATTGCTAAAAACGTATATAATTGCCTTTTCCCAAAATTTTTGCTTTTTCATATAAAAAATTTTAAAGTTTAAAATAACATTAATCTCTAGATGGTGAAATTGAAGCAATAACTTGGGTATACAGACAGATATTTAAAATAGAAAAGCCAAAACATGGCAAAAAAAGAAAAAAATGTATCTGTTGTGAAAGCTCTTGTAGGCGTCTAAAAAAATTTAAAATGTATCAAAATATGCATCAAAAGGCAAAATATGCGATAAAAACTTAAAAATTGCTGTAAAAAGTTTATTTTAACAAAATTATGCAAAAAAAATTCTCCGAACGATGCCAAAATTCATGAAAAGCTCTAAAACAGATCATTTTAATGTGTCTGTCTTCATTGGTTGCACAAGGAAAAACATGCAATTGCATATTTTTGGTTTCCCTGCTTATGAGAATAGACATTTGCCATTATGTCATCAAACAATATCAAAATATCTACAAGATCAACAAAATTGAATTTAATTGCAGCCACGAATAACACGTTGTTAGTTACAAAAATTAATTTTATAGGAGAGCAAAAAAAAAAACGTTTTTCAAAAGCAGGATTATTTATTTTTTATTATTTGTTTTCAAGATGATCAAAAATAATGATAATAAAAACTTTATGCAAAATATCAAGAAATTTAATTTTAAATTACATGCAAATTTTCTGTTTATAATTTTAGTTTGATAATTTACTAGCTTAACCCGCTGCTCTTTGCTACCCCCATCGAAATAAAAATTTGTAAAATAAATTAGTACTGTGGTTATTCCGTTAAACTGGTCATGGTTTTTAATTAAAATGTTGATATTTTAATTAAGCTAAAGTTCATTAAATTTAAATTCCATTAAATTATTTTCTTGAAGAAAGGAATTTTACAACATGAAATTAATTAATATTTATTGATAATTTTTTATTCTTGACTGCCGCGGGAATCGAACCCAGGCTTTCACCAACATGTTACCCTTAAATGTTTCAATTGCAACCACTCAATCTCTTCAGAGGGGTTTGCCGTTTAACACTCAAACTCAATCATCAATCTAAGCCAAATTGTAATGGGTGTTTAAATTTTAATGGCCGATGTTGAATGTGAACCACACTTTAATGTCAAGTTTTTTTCTGCATTTCATTTGACATTTGGAAACCATAGAAAGGTACACAATCGAGCAACGCGTTAAAGTTATTCAAGCGTATTATGAAAATGGACGTTCAAATCAAAACGCTATCGTGCACTTCGAAGAGAAACATCTTCAGTGATGAGGCACATTTTCACCGCAGTGATAATCCAAGAGTGATTGTTGAAAAACCAATGCACCCACAAACAGTGGCCGTTTGGTGCTGTTTATAGGCTGGCGGCATCATCGGGACTTAAAATTTAACCACCCTTTACTAAACCTCTGGTAGATCGCAATTTATTTTGAATGATTATCCATATTAATTAATTTACATGTTCTTCCTTAATTCTGTTTTTACGATTCCCGCGGCGGTCAAGAATGAAAAATTATCAATAAATTTTAATTAATTTCATTTGTAAAATTTTTTTAAAACAGATCTCGTGTATTGATAACAAAGCATCTGGTACTAAATTTAAAAGGTTCTACAGTAACCATTCTACAGATATACAGAAATTTCAAGTGAATTTGTATGGGAGGGAGGTGCCTTGCCTGCTTTTCACTTTGAACCTACTTTTTGAAAAATATTATTGAGCTTTTTGTACTAAATTGGAATACTTTCAATGTCACAGTACTCCAAATATGTAGAGATCTTTGTTGTTATTGTATAGGAAAAGCCAATCCCACTATAAAATTAAAAGTTATTTAAAGCCTATGTTAAGCACCGGATAATCAAAAAATTTGGAGTGTAAAGAGAACAAACAAACATATGCTTTTTAATTATTTATTGCTCTCCCTGCGCCTACCTTCTCTAAATTTTTATATTTTTATAAGGTGAGGATTACCATAAGATTGCCTCTTAACAAGTTTGAACATTCTCACTATAACAGTTCTTAAGAAATTCGATATTTAACATTGGCGTCCCATGGGGGTTCCAACTCCCCTGCTGATATCTTATTTCAATTGCGGTGCTTAGAAGATCCTACTCCAAAAAGTTAAAGAAAACGGGTATGGAGTGTACCACTTCCCTTCCCCTATCGAAAAAATAAGAAGTCTTTTTTATTTTCGGGGCTCACTGTAAAAGTTTCAGAAAAATCAGTTCGGTAATTAAGGAGGCTATAATCCAACAAGCAAACCGACAGAAATTTTTCATTTATATCTACAATCGCGATGGCCTTTAAAACGCTATTCCACGTTTGTATCATTTGGTTAGTAACCTACAACGTTCTTCCTGTGCTGACTCTTTGTATCGCATTTTAATGGCGTTAAGGTGATATATTGTGGGTGACTTGATGTTAAAACAGTGTCAAATTATTTTTTCAACGGTGGCCTGCAAAAAACAGTTTTTGCAAAAAGTGCATTTTACAACGTTATTTTCGGCTTTGCTTCAATTCTAAACTAAAGGATAAATCAACAGCATCAAATAATAAGAGAGAATTTACAAAGTTATTAGATGAGGAAGAGTGCACTCACTCAATTTTTAAAGATAAAGTGGCAAGAAATTTTTATGATAAGGACAAGAATAGATCAGGAGGAAGTTTGAAAATCTAGGAAATTGCCGGAAAACAGAATTGTAACAGATACCTTTAGAACAACCCCCTCTTAGGCACTGTTTACGATCTTGAACTGGGTACAACCAGATATTTTGGCAAGACAGTTAGCTGCGATTGCGGTGGTAGGACCAAGGCTCACTAGAGCATGTTTGAATTACAATATTGTACATACATGCTAGAGTCCTATTTGAAATAAATTGGTAAAATTCCATGATCATGTCACACATGAGCCAATCATCGATCCTGGCTTCACCACAAGAGCTTCGGATAAAATGGCTCACATTCCCGCGAATGAGATTCGGTTGGTTCTGGCTTATACTCTGAGCAGCTAAACAGGAGCATTTCTATAAATCTGCCGGATTAGCTTAGAAAATACAAAAAAAAATTTTAAAAAATCATTGCAGTATCATTCAGGCCGAGATAATGGCCATCTACACAGCCGCGAGACACATCCGGTATGGTGAAATATCTGGCAGGGATATTTACATTATTACCGATAGCAAAATTCCATAATATCCCTGGAGAATGTGATCACCACACAGAGAAATGTCCAAGAATGCCCTATGGAGGAGATAGCAAGACATTCAGTGCTTACCCGGACACAGAGGCATACATGGAAACAGTATGGCGGAATCGTTGGCGTACGCAGGCACTGCAAGGTGTAAGCAACTTATTTCGCACAAGTTTCATCTTATTACCAGTCAATGATGGTTTAATGAAACTACCTGTGGGGAAACCAGGAACATCTGGCCCGTCTTAGATGTAAAAGGACTCGGCGGGCATTACAGCTGTCCAGACATTACCTTATAAGGCTAATTGTGGTCACAACCGGCCATTGGCCCATTGGAAGGCTTGTAAAAGTTGCGGCGACGAGGAGGAGAAAGAGTCCATAGAACAACTTCTTTGTCATTTTCCTGCACTCGGAGATCCTAGACTTGAACTGTTTAGTCGAAGAACCCTTAATGACAAAACTTGTCTCTCTGCTATTGATCTTACAAGATCCACTCCTTTAATGAATCAACCGGGTGGCTGAGTGAAAATAGGTTACATAGGAGGCGGAGTAACATGGTAACACAACGGGAACTAATTAAGGGACCAACGTGAGATGTGTTTGATCACGGCTGCCAATGGAACCAAGCCTAAATAGTCACGTGAAAAAAATGAGATTGACTAAAAGGGATAAATTTGTTCTCGAAATGTGTTTGAGACTTAATTCGTACACTTGACTATTAAACCTAATATTATGACAAAATGTGTAGATCATTTGTTTTGTGAATAAAGGAATCAGAATCTCAAGAACTGCTGCACCGATCTTAAGTTTAATCCCGATAGGTGGCGCTGTCATGATATTGTATATATTTTTAATTTATGGAACGATTTGGCTGAAATTCATAAAATATAAGTATTTATTAAGCAAAAATAAGTTTCCTGATAAAATTTTGGCCCGGAAGATAGCGCTGGGGTCAAGTAAATAACAAAATTCTCCAGTATTTAATTTTTCATTTTTATTTGGAAAATCCCGAGCAGCGTCAATACCAAACAGCTAGTAATCTTATAAAATCTTGTCAAGGACGGATTTTTAGAGTGAAACATACATAAAAACTATGGCTAAATGCGAACCAAATTCCCACAAGATTTCTAGAAAGGACTAAACTGACAGAAAGAATATTTATGAAAAATCAGTTGTCTTTTATGCGGCACATTCAAGTTGTAACTGATCGAACAACTGCTGCACATGCTGCAATTTTACAACCATCTTTTTTATAACCTTCTTAAGAAATAATTTCTGTTCCATAATTCAGCATGTTTTATATTCTTTAATTAAATTACGCATTGGATTTTTTTCTTTTTAACACATTTTGTTAACTTCACAAGAAGATGCTTACTAAATGTCAGAACAAAAATAAAAAGCAATGAAAAAAGATGCACATGACACGTACCAATTTGTTAGCTAAGTTGATCGTCAGTTGCAGTTAAACCAACATTTTAAAATTTTTATTAGTTAAACAGTGACCAACGGTTGGTCAACCGGTCGTCAAACGTAACAATCAGTTGTACAACAAGTTACAACGTGTGGGGACCGCGTAAGAGACTAATGGCCATCACCCCCCACCCATATGAGTAAATTGTGATGTCTTTTCGCAAGGAATAACGCCGGCAGAACAACTGCGTCAAATTGCCAATATTGAAGTTAATATCTGGAGGCGGCGAACATGTCTTATTTTAATTGCGAAGAAAATGATGAGCGCAAAAAATAAAAATATTAAGCATTTAAATAGAGTTTAAAAAAAACGATATAGCAGTGAATCAACAAGGGGGTATTTACTCGAAATGAAAAAAAAATTAGTAAAAGCAAAACCATTTTTATTTAATATTAAAAGCATAAGAAAAATAATTTTTAAACCAGCCGTTTTATTACCAAAAAGAAGACAAAACAGCATAATATTGACTGCGGGTAGATATGAATAAAACGTTTCGAATTTTTCCAAAAAGTGAAAAAATAAATATTTTTAGTTAATATTCTCTTGTTGATCAAGTGCGAAATTTAATTAACCTTTTTCCTTATTCTGTATGTTTATTTATTTTTGTACCATTAAAAAAACCAAGTGAAGGCATCGTTACATGGTAATACATGTACTTATAACGACATGTCATAAAATGATTACCATGCAAAAGCTAAATGTATTGAGTAGGACACAAACTTTGGTTCTCTTTGCTTGAACACGAATAGAATTTCATAATATTTTGATTCTACAACGTCGTAATACTTTATATTACCATTTAAGAATGGCTTAAATGGCATTTGAATTTGATAGCTCGTGTTAAATTATAATTTGTCGGCAACGTATTATGACATTTATTGCTAAGCATATATTCTAGTGTTGGCAAAGTATTGAATAGTATAACTTTACTGAGTATTGAGTGTTTCCACTTATTTTTGGGCACTCGATGCTCAAAAGTATTTAATCAATAATTTCAGAGTTGCATTTTTTGAACAAAGTTTTTTTTAGTTTTTGCAATAAGCTTAAGCGTTTTTGAGTTACGCGAACATATGTTGAGCAACCTCCTCCATTTTCGAAATAACGGTATGTCTCGAAAACCAGAGCTAACCTAAAAAAAACGGTTAGCACCATTGGATTCAGCGAACCCGAACGCCAGGTGCCCAGCTTGTCTGTTTTTTTCAACTAGCACAGTGTTATCTAAAAACACATTAATGGGATTACTGTGTAAGTCCCTTCACTTTGCGTTGAGAAATTTTTTTAATACAGTTTTTTGGAAATGAAGTTTTGATTTTTTTGATTTAAACTAGGCTTTAGTACATCAACTTTAATTTTCATTTAATAATTTTTTGTGAAGAAAAGAATTGACAACATGAAATGAATTAAAATTAGTTTATG
Organism: Pollenia labialis; assembly: GCA_949318255.1. Classification (NCBI taxonomy): domain Eukaryota; kingdom Metazoa; phylum Arthropoda; class Insecta; order Diptera; family Polleniidae; genus Pollenia; species Pollenia labialis. Next base: position 78,431,659 of record OX439141.1, on the reverse strand, counting down.
ATTTTATTTTTTAACACGGGATTAAACTTGGATTGAATTTATATGTTTGGAAAATAACCATATTCCTATCATTTTAATTCTTTGCGGTTCTACCGTTTTCCCCACTGCGGCGCTTGTCAGTCTATAGTCACACATCTGTCTATAACCAATAGTATTTGTGGATCAACATTTGCTGTAATTGCTATTCAATTTTCAATTTTATTTACATTTTCTTTTTAAATTTTCAAAATTTGTATGAAACTATTTATAAAGTCTTGTGAATTGCTTAAGAATCTAACTCTACGTCTATACGCGCAATTTGTATTTGTTAACAAAAGCAATAACGTCGGCAGAATGACGACACAGAAATGTTCAATGTTTAATATTTTTTCCCGAATGGAGTAAACGTATGTCTAAACACAAAACATGAATTTATATGTAAATAAATATCTACATTTTCTTTGGCAACCAATTTATTTTATATTATTTTTTTATAATTAATTTGTAATTTTGTATTTAAATTTTATGTTTTAGTTAAAAAGTTTTCTTTTTGTTACTGATAATTGATTTTGACACCTTGTCTTAAAAGATAATTGATTAGCAATGTATTATAACATTTGTTGCTTAACATGTGCTCAAATACATATTTAGGCAGTCCACACGTTAATATCTAGTGTTGGCAATAGAATTTGATAATTGCTACAGCAATAATTGCCAAACAAATTGCTCGTCTAGACTAAGGGTTAGGGGTAAAGAAATGCTTTCTTAATTTGTGTGTTTATTTTCAAATAATAATTGCCAATTTCACCAATTTATTTTTATATCAATTTATGTTCAAAATTCGTTTTTATGTCAAATGAAAATAAAATAATATGAAAAACAATATTTAAATAGAATTGGTGAAATTGGCCATAAAATATTTGAATTTTATTTAAATTTGTAATAAATTTAATTAAAGTTAGTTTAGCAATCTCATGAAACTTGCGTTTAAAAATAATATTGCAACTAAGACCTAAAGGTTCTACTGGAATCAGTCCCAGTTTATTAAATAAAATTTATATTTGAGTTTTTAAAAAACGTTTTATATAAAAAAAAATTTAACGATTTTTTGCGAATTTTCCCTAACAAAAATCTTAAGAGTATTAAATTTGGCGATTTTCGGCGACGAAGGTATCAATGCATATCTACACCATTTATTTATTATGCAATTTTTTTGCCAATTTGCAAAAAGTTACGCAAAAGTACAATATTTGAATTAATCCGTATATTTTTGCAATGTTTCCTAAGAGCTTACAAAAATTTCTTTTCATTTACTATATCGCTCGTTTGCTGCAACGTCATCTTAAACCTAAAAGTTCAATTTTGGAGTTACTGATGCACAATTGTTCGCTATGTTTTTTTTTATTTTATTGTGCAAGGCGAATACGCCTTGATATTGTGTATAAAATTCATCTTTATATCTTTTATACTTTCCCCGTTTAAAGAGAATGTGTCGGTTTTTTTTTCAAAGTGGTGAGAGCAGCACATGAGCAGTATATGTTGTTTTTCGTAATCAAAAACGGTTTTTGTTTTTTTATTAAGACTCGTCAAAACCTGAAGTTCATTCAAGTGTCAAAAAAAAAGCATGCTAGGCTCAAAGTGTCGGTTCGGATTCGTCGTAATATCCTAGACTGTCTACCTTGTAGCTTCTGGATGTTTGATGCGCATGCAGTACCCAGTGTTGGCAGAATTTTTAGAGGTAAAATCAGCAAAACCCATAATTTCTCATCAATAATCTTCAATATCCTTCACTTTTTTTTACACTTTTTATGTAGTTTATTTAGAAAAAGATATAACAATTAATTTCAAAATATATGGCAATGTTATGGAATTTAAAACCGATTGTCGTTTTAAAATTAGTTCAGTTACAGTAAGGTGACCATACGTACTCTTTTTTAGAGGACAATCATCTATTTTAACTGGCTGTCATCTATAAAATTTGTGTCCTCTTTTATCATCTTTTTTTCATAATCTGTCATCTTTGTCCTCTTTATTTTTAAATGCATAATCAATATTTGTTTTTATTCTTATAAACTAAAAAAAATTATTTATTTAACGGCGATCGCCGGTTTTTTCCTGTCAAATCGTATGGAAAATGTCGTGCCGTGCTTATTCTTTTCATACTTCTACTGAACTCTTATTCACTTGCAGTATACAATTTTGAATAAGTTAGTGCAATGCATTTTAATTTTCGTTATTTTTTTTTTAGTAATTTTACTTATTTATAAGTAAACGTAAATGTGTATATATCGCTGGCTGAATATGCAAGCAAACCTACTAAGTCCCTTTCAACAAATTTTACAGGAAAACTTTTTTTCCCAATTTGCTGCTTGAAAGGAAAACCAAAAATATAGTTGATTTGACACACTTCAAGACTCAAATTAAAGGAAAACTACATGGTGGTCGACGAGGAATATCTCTCTCTACCACACGGCATCAAAATCTCCATTTACTTAAAAATTGGATTTAACAGGTTTGCATTTTAAGGGATATGTTATTTTTTTTTTAATTTACTTAACATATGTGAATGTGGGAATGCAAATTTGTCAGTAAAATATGTAAAAAAAATCTTAAATTTTTAACTTTTTTTCTTTTTGTCCTCTATTTTTATTTTCAAAATCTGGTCGCCTTAGTTACAGATGTCCTCGAAGTACGAGGTCTAAAAAAGGAAATATTTTTTAACTTTCAACATAGAAAAGTTTAAGAAAGTTGTTCGATTTTAATTTCACTCGAATACGACTTTCCGAACATAATGTATAAATAACTTAACATTAAAAATATCTATCCAAATTTAATTACTCAGGATGAGTAAGGATTAATCACATCTTTGTTATTTTAAACAAAGTTAATTGCTTGACATGCTATTTAAGCTATTAAGGGTCATATTGAAAATTTACAAGAGATCAAATATTGTAAATATTAAATTTATTCATACATAATTACATATGAAAATATACGGACATAAGCGTATTATTTCTTGTAAAATCACATGGCATAAGTTCGGCGATATAAATGTGTCAGGACAATGCGAATTTTTAACTTTAAAAAAATCTTTTGTGAATAAAATTCCTACTAATGAATCTATTTCCACACGGTTCTTCCATGAATACGTGGTATATTTCGTTTATCAATGCAAGAAGTGGAAATAGTAGAAACAAAAGTGACAATGTAAAGAAGTTTCCACCGTGCTAAAAAAAAATCTGCAATTTTAAACCAAAAATCTTCAAATCTGCATTTTGGCAATTTTGGGGTATAAAATCTGCAAAATGCAGATAAATCTGCACTTCTGGCATCACTGGAAGAAATCCCATAATTGGATGCCATATGTCCATATTGGTTTTATGATAGACTTGTAGAGAACTTTGTTGTCTAAGGACAAGTTTGAGTTTCGACCGAGGAGTTAATGTAGTTGAGCTGCTTTGAGTTTCATAGCCGTTTTTTTTCGCTTCTATATGACGAGACCAGGTCAAGTGTCTATCTATATGAATTCCCAAGTACTTTACATGATTTTCTACCAGAACAATGATGTTATTTTTTACAGCTGGTCACGTTTGTCCTCCGGGTTAACCTTTATTTTTCATTTGTCTAGCCAGGCCTCTAGTTCATTGATGTGGGTCTGTAGACGCTGCGATTCAACATTTGGGTTCTGATTAACATTGTAAATGCTGTGTCGTCTGCACACATAGAAGTATGTGTGCTCGGGCTTATTGGCATGTCAGCTGTATATATTATAAACAGTAACAGCCCTAATATGCTGCCTTAGGGGACACCAGCAGATATTTTCTTGGGGGAGAGGGTTTTATTTGAGTTGTGATCTTACCATGAATGTTCCGTCAGTTAAATAGCTCTAAAGGAGTTTGTTAGTGTTTTGAGGAAGCATTTGTGTTATTTTAATCGGAATCCCAACTGATGCGTGTTCATTTAGATAGGGAGTTATACTTAAAAGGAATATTTTTTCGAATAGCTTTGATAAGATTTAAAGTAGGCTGATTGGTCTGTACGATGTAATTTAACAATTGCAGAGGTCTTCCAAGAGGATGGGAAGTAGCCAACTCGTAATATCGCATTAAAGATGAGCAGCAAGATTCTTGAAGCAGACGTAGGTAAGTTTCTTATCACTGAGCCTGTAATGCGGTCAGGCCTGGGAGATTTTCTTATGTTGAAATTTTCTATAGTTGATTTTACATGAGTCAATTAAAATTTTATTGGATCGTAAAATCTATCAGGAATAATTGGACCAAAGGAGCAAGTATGAGCATCATGTGGCGTGAATGCTTTCTCCAAGTGGCTTGCAGACACGTTTATTTTCTCCAAGTGGCTTGCAGACACGTTTATTTTTGTATTTGTGTTTTTGGCCCAGGTAAGGTTTTCCAGTCTATGTGGAGATTCGTGGGTTATAGGGCATTGCATATGTCTTACAGCCTTCCACAAGCTGTAGTTGGAGTTTTCTGTTGCATCTAGGCTGTTTAAATAGCTTTCTATTGCAGAGTCGGCATAACCGTAGTTGGGTTATGATGGTTCGGGAACGATTATTTCGCCACTGTATTCTCAACTTCCTCTATTGTCCGCTTGATTAGGGTTGCATATCTTGCCGCAGAATCCAAAACATCCGACAGCTGTTTGGATGTCAGATAAATTTTTTAGGAAAATTTTTGTTTGGATAGGAAATAAAGTTTACAGTTGCGTTATCAAAGTTGCCTTTAAGAATAAGGAATGGAGGTGAATGATCAGACGAACAATCAAATGAGGAACTAATTAGTAATTGATTGCGCGATAAGGTCTGGTAGCTTGTTGAAGTATGTGGGCCAATAGTTAGGTTCTCCACTCGATGCGACATCAAGATTATTTGCAGTGACCTCTAGGATATGTAAGTCTTGTAGTCGCCTGCTGCAATGAATTTCTCTCCCAATGTGGAGAAGAAGTTTAGATATTTATCCTGTGCAATTTTATGTCCAGGGGGACAATATACTGATGATAACGTGATTTTAAAATCTGTAAAATTTATAGAAGTAGCCGAGATACAATGTTCCTTGAACTCCGGCATTTGAAAGTGTTTGCGCACAATTATGGCTGTGTCACCACAAACCCGTCCGCTCGGATGTTTTGTGTCGTATGTGCATACCCATTTACCCTAAAGCAGTTTTTTAAAGAAAAGTGGGACAGGAAGCACGTCGATTTCGTGCCTTTGAAGAAAATGTGTTAATTCGTGTTTATGTTGAGACAGCCCGTTTGCGTTCCAGAAACAAAAGCAAATAAAATTATTATTATTTCAAGTGTTATAGTGTGAATACAAACTGCAATGTAAAATTAGATTATTGAGTGTCGCAACAAAACACATTAGATATGAATATATATTACAAAGTTTCACGTTTTCTAAAGAAAATCCAACCCTGTTATAATAACCTGTTATATTTTTTTGAAAATGTTCAAACAATAATTAGATCAGGAAAGAATTTTTCTCAAAACTTATTTATGTGGCTGTGTTAGCCAGCCTAAAGCAGCCATACAGGTATTTGTGGTAAACATATTAATGTTTATGGTTGTAGCTTTCCTATACACAGAAAAAAAGTTTTGCAAAAAATTATTCAAATAAATAATTCATTGGTGTGCATTAATTATTCAATTAATTTTTTGTTTGCTGCAATTAATTTTTTTAATCAAAACCCATAAAATTAAATGTTTGTGTAAGTGTGGTGTATTTTTTAGTTGATGCAATTAATTTTTTAATTAACTAAATTTGTGTCCCATGACTCGAAAATACAAATCCGTTAATTGATATGATCAATTCCTTTGCAGGGGCAAAATTAGTTAAATATTTAACTGTCTAAACGAATTGTTGATTTTTTATTTTTTCTGTGTAGAGGGATACATTTAACCATAGTATGTTTGCCTGTGAAAATGTTATGATTGAAATAATCACAATATGTTCAAGCAATTTTCGTTTAACTATACTAATTGCATTATAATTAATTGTTATTACAGATGATCATATAGAAAACTATGTTTTCTCTACGTGAAGAGTGTTGAAGCATTGCTTTTTATACAAAAACAATCAAGAAAATTTAGTTCTACATATTTATTTATAGATTATCCCAGCAACATATTTATTTAAAGATTATCCCAGCAAACACAAAAATACCCCATATGTGTTGCCGAACGTATTGCCTGACGAAAAATATGATTGCTTCTATAATCAATTTCGTATTGCGGAAGATACTTCCTTCGGGGATAAACGTGTTTTGATAGCAATGCTCCTAAGCAATACGAAAGCGGTTCTTCTTGATAATACACTAGCAACATTGCCAGATATCCACTTATAAGAAGATCGGAAGATATCGTCAAAATATCATTAGGATGACAAGAAGAAGATTTTGCATTTTAAATTAAATTAAATTATTTAGATCTCTAATATCTGTTATATTTATTATCGTGGATATAACGCTTATTCTAAATATTTTTTGATAAACATAAAATTTAAATGGATGTATGTATAATTATAAATAATTTAAATGTTTTTCTGTCTATATTTTGTATTTTTTTTATACTTTAAAGGGGGAAAATAAAAATTTTTTGTATTATTTTATTTTTGCAGGGATATATACTTATACATATGTGGGATTTCATGTCAAGTGACCCAATTTTTGAATCGATGTCTTCCGATGCTAAAAATTTAAAAACCCTAAGACATAAGCTTTCTTTTGAGCAAAAAAAAAAACAATAAGAATCCAGATAAAAAAAAAGTTTTAAGTTTAAAAAATAAAAATTTAAAAGAACATAAAAATTTTTTTTCGAAAGTTTGATCAAATAGCTACTTGGGACAAATTTTGCTTATACCAATAAATAATAAGTTACATGGATGAGAAAGAACACCTGTTTGGCTAAAATGTCAAATTTTGAACCTCTCCAACTCAGAAACTTTTTGACCGATCTTGTTGAAAATTTGTGTCTTAACTACTATCAAATAGGAATAACCTTGGTGCAAATTTCATCCAAATCGGAAGACATCAATTACAAAATTTGGTCACTTGACATGAAATTCCCCATATGTACTTATATTAATGTTTAAAAATCATACTTGAGATGGTACAAAACATTAAAGAGCATTAAAACTTTTTTAAGTGTTTAGGACTACAGTGCAAACAAAATTCCATATTTGATAAGTTTATCACTCCTTTAATTGCCGTCTACCTCATCTGCGGTGCATTTGTATATTTTCTGACACTATATAATTAATTAATTAATAAATCGTGCACATAAGTCGTAATTCTATAAACACAAGATAAAATATAAACAATAATAAAATAAACTAAAATAAATAAATCTTTCCTTTAATCTAGCTGTATTTATTGACGGCGAACGAATCAGATATCAATCAAATTCCTGTAATCGAATTAATATTTTATTTAATTTTCGCACTTGATTTCGACACAAATTAAGTGTGTAATTTTGTGTATTTTTTAATAATATTTGTTAATAATTTGTTTTCTGTTTGTAAAAAGATAATAAAACAAACGAAACAAATAAAAAGTTGTATCAAAATAAATTATCTCATCATTAAAAAATTTAATACGTGTATTCTAGGGTTTTCATTAAATCTCAATTTTTCATTATCGTGTTCCGAGAAAATATATGCCATTAATGGCGTTAATTGATTAGTAGCACTATTATTAATTTAGCATTTTTAAATTTTAGTAAACTAATTGCTTGTAGTGCGATTCACTATGATTCGATAGACAAAATCCGCCCACATGGATTGGAGAAGTGGTCGTTGCACAAAGCAGATTTAATTATATCTTAATCATCACCTTTAGTTAAGCTTAAGCGGAATTGGAGAAGTGGGCGTGGTATCTACCATACAAAGACATTACAGATACCTGGAGAAAGGAAAGAGCCAAAGTTTCCAAATTAGGTGCAAGAATCTGGGTTATCAATACACAACATTGCAGAAAATATGGCAGAAATTGGAGAAGTGGGCTTGAAACAAACTAGATTTGTTTATATCAAAAGAAAGTTAAGAGCAAAATTGTGCAAATTTGGTACACATAGCTAGGTAATCAATACACAGCGGGATTGCATAACACAAATACAAAAAAGGTCAGTAACAGTAAAATTTACAAAAATTTGTACAAATTGCTTCGATGCCACTATACGACATCCTAAAAAAGTGGGTGGGCTTGGAGAAATGAGCGTGGCACCACAAATTAAGTTTTGTATATCTGCTGTTTAATCGCAAAGCGAATTGAGTTTAACAAGAACATGTATTTTTTTTTTTGTTTTTTTTTTAAATTTCCTAAACTAATCCTAAGTTCTACGCTTGTCTGCATGAAAGAAACCAGAGTCTCTGGCGGGAATCGAACCCGCAACCCCGGCGCTGATAGACTACCTCACTGCCAACTAGCCTACCGGGGCACTCAATTTATATGTCTACATAAGAGTGGGTCAACTTTTAGGGGCCGATTCTTGTTTTATGGGTAGTTCCACAAAGCTTTGCTAAATAAACCATTTTTCAAAAATTAATTTCGAGCCTCCGGATTTTTCAAAATATGTATTTCTTCAATATATTCAAGAAAAGAGGCTTTAGCCAAACTTGTATGTTGCGGTTATAATGTGAGTTCCCACTTTAAAGCGATACATTTTTGCCACAAAATGCGCTTAATTCAACGCATATAAAAACTGGTGAGTGTAGCTATTAGATTTACCCACTGAATGTTTTTACTGTTTTTTTTTTTTTTTGTATTCTAACTTACAAACCTGCTTCGTAGTAAGGGAATGCCATGGCACTTGAAGTTAAATTGTTTTTTTATAAAACTTGTCAGGAGTTCGTTAGCGTAGCGCATATTTATGCACTTATGCTTTAAAATGTATACGTTAGTGCTTCGCAAAATTAGAAAAAAATTTATTGGGCTTGTGCTTAAAGTACAAATTTGATCAAATTTGGTAAATACATTTTAATTGCACCAAGGCCGAAGTCTATGTATATGGTGAGAATCGGTCGTTCACATATTCCCGATACAAACTTCTAGCCAAATAGACGCTTTGTGTCGGTTCAACATCTAATTATATTGACATTTAGATTATATTCGCCCCAAAAATATTTTACTGCAAATTAAACTTTTTTCGAATCAGTTCACATTTGCCCAAAGCTCTCATCTATAAAGAGCTTTGACTTCATTTTAAATTTAATAAACAATTTAGCGGCCATCCCTTATATCCCTTTAAGACAAAAAACCTAATTTTTTTTGTGTTGTTCAAGCCTTTTTAAATATTTTACTGCATATTTTGTAATCATAGTTTTTACTAATGGCACATTGAGATCCTTATGAATGTTTGAGTTTTTAATATACCAGGGAGCGGCCGTGATTATTCGAAGAAGTTTATTTTGGCGCCTTTGAATTTTTTCGATTTTAGAGGCCGAGGCAGTGCAACATAGTTGAATACCGTAGCACCAGATAGGCTTTAAGATAGAGTTGTAAAGTAGAACCTCGCAATCGAGACTAAGGACAGAGTTTCTTCCAATAAGCCAATGAATTTGAATGGCTTTAAGTTTCATTTGAGTTTATTTTGCCTCTATATGGCATTTCCACGTTAATGATGAATTATTTGATTATTGATTGTAATAGGGGGGGCAAGATTCCCGACGCTTAGAAAAGCTGTATCGTCTGCAAATGTTAAAGTATTGGTGTAGTTGTTTGTTGGCATTTCCGAAGTATAAATTAAGTATAAAAGAGGCCCCAGGATGCTGCCTTGTGGGACTCCAGCGCCAATTGGCTGAGGTGAACTTAAGAAATCTCCTTCTTTAATAATAAATTGACGACCGACTAAGTAGCTTCTTTCTAACAACTTTTGTGTATTTGCTGGTAAATTTTGCTTCAATTTATATAACTAGCCTTCATGCCAGACTTTATCAAAAGCTTGAGAAACATCGATGAAGAGAGCGGGTCTCATATGGATGTTAATATCTAGATAATATTCGGCACAATTAACTTTTATATGAATTTTAACCTCTTAACATAACTTTGTCCATTGTTTCCAAACATGGTGAAATCTTTAAAATTCGTTTGTAAAATGTTTGGACTTTAGCGATTATAATTTTAGGATTGTTTTTGTTAATTGGAACTGTTATTAAATTATTGAATATTTTGTTTTCAAGGCATATTTTCAAGTTTTTATTGCATATTTAATGCGCATAAAGCGCGTTTTTTTAGAGCATATTTCTGATTTAACTGGTTATAAATAACTATAACTTCAACCAAAAAATTGTTTGCGTTTCTAATAACCATTATAACAAATAATTTATTTTTTTGGTTACAAATATCCATTATAAATACGTCGGATACTAAGTCCATGCGCAGTCATATATTTTTAAGTACAGGCGGTGATTCTAGCGGATAATTGCCTCGTAAGCAACGCACAACAGTTGCCACGTTCGCTCCTTCTTCTTATTCATCAAAATAATAAATGCACGGAACTAACCATACATAAAAATACATATGTATGACCAATGGTCATTGACTATACCCAGTAAAAAAATTTGAATTTTTTTAAGCACTTAAGAGAAAAAGCGCATAATCGAGCGCTTCAATAAGACAGCTCTTATAAAGCAGTGAATGATCAAGAATGAAATATACAAAAAAAGCTACTATTTAAGTGCTGACAACGAAGCAGGTTTTAAAGCGAAAATAAATTTAAATATATTATGGTTTCCGAAAATGATTGAAAAAAGGCATTTAAACCAGTATAAGAAAAACATTAATGGTTATGATAATATAGTTAGCCCTTAAAAAGCACTTTAGGAGCGCTTTGATTGAATGTTAAAAGAAGTGCTTATTGTCTGCAGAAAATAGTCCTCCAAACCGGGAACACCCCATGCAAATATCAGGCATCCTATCAGCATGTTTGAAGCGATTTGAGGTATGAATTCATACATAAAATCTGCTCCTTTCGGCGCACCTTTCTAAAATAACTTTAAGAGAAACAATTTTCATAGAACTTTCCATTGAATCCTAGCCGCATAACAAACATAATTTTGTTTCGCCGGATAAATGATTGCCCATACGCAGCAAATAGTAACCGACTTTACTTTCTTACTTATTTATAACGGACATTTGTAACCAAACAAAAATAAATTATTTGTTATACAGGTCTGTTCTGAAAATCACGTGATTTCAAATCACATGTGTGATTTTGTGGAGTTCTGTAAATCACACCGTTTTTGTGTTTTTCGGTGTGCTTTTCAATTGTCGAAAGCTCAAGCAAACACAAACAGTTTGTTTTACAAACTTATAACTAATTTTTTAAAACTTTTTATATTATTTTCCGACAATTTTTTGTTTTAACCGATTCAGCGATCTAAAATTAGTTTTAGAGTTTGTGAAAAATTTTGCAATTTTTTGCGAATTTTAGCCATTTTTGCGATAGAAGCTTTAACGATTTATAATAAATAGAAGACTCTGCTATCATGCCGCTGTTAGCAAATTTATACGAATTTCCGCTCATTTAGCAATTTTTAAATAAATTTTTGCCATTCCTAATAGTTTTAGGGACTTTTAATTAATTGTATGGCTTGTTTGAATTACTAAAAAATTTCGCAAATTTTCGATATTTTGCAATTTTTTTTAATATTATTTTCCGACTTTTTGTTTTTTTTTGCCCATTAAGTAATTAAATACATTTTAGGGTTTGTTTACTAGTTTGCAATTTTTCGCGTATTTTAGCCATTTTCGCGATAGAAGCGATTTTTTCCTGTGATTCTTTACAGCTTTTACGATTTTTAATAAATATTATCTTTTACTTTCATGCCGTTAGCAAATAAACGATCATTAAATCAACACCTGAAATCACAACAACAGTCGAAACAGCAAATATCATTTTTGTAGTGTCGTCGAATTTTCTTAATTTTAAATAATTTGTTGTGAATAAAATAAATTGTGAAAAAAAAATCAATTGAATATTTCATTTAACTAATTTCTTATGACGTTCATCTTACAATAGTCGCAAAAATAACAAAGTTATTTTAAAAAGGTATTTACGTAGCTGGACGTTTGAAAATCACAAAATAATATGCCCAGAACACCATTCTTGTGATTTTAAATCACTTTCATAAAATGTGATGTTCAGAACAGGCCTGATAATAGTTATTTGTAACCACAAAAACTTTTTGATTGAAGTAATGTTTTTTTTATAACCAGAAAAAACACTTTTTACTTAATTTGTAACGCTTTTGGTTAAAAATAACCAAATGCAAATAAAAAGAATTTTCCCGTTACCTTAAAAAAATAACCATTTTTTTGGTGCCTGGTTTTTTTTAACTGTTGCTCTAGGATTCCCCTACCTTGATGTTAAAAATTGTTTATATTGTAAAAATGAATAACATTCATCGGTTGTCGTTGGCGTACACATCTTAATCGTTTTTTGTAGTAGATTAAAGAACACATGTTGTGTGTTGCATCAATTTAATAGAAAAAACGACACAGCCGTTTACGCCAACGCCAACTGTAAACAGGCCCATTATTTCCACACAATTATCTATTTTACAACATTAAGAACGAAAACTTAAATCTTCTAAATTATCACTTTAAATCTGTATAAACAAATTTTTAATTGATTCATGAGTGTCCTCTTCTCCATTTTTATTTTAGTTGTTGTACTTTTTATTTTTTATGCGGAAACATCAAAATCATTTTGTACGCCGCAGCCAAAAATTCATTCTCACATAATAATCATTCGTTTACTTTTACGCAGCGAAAACAACTTTGTGGATTTGGATAAAAAAATATTTGATTAAAAATGAAAAAAGAAAGCAATCAGACAGACAATATGAATGTGGCGGCAGTGATGGCCTTCCAACAATTTTCGAGAGCACAATAGACATAATAGAAAATATTAATAAATACGAAGACAAGAAATAATTTTAAAAATAACAACATATACATGCATATAAACGAATATGTGTGTAAGTATGTATGTACGTGTGTTAGCTTTTGTTTTCAATTCAATTAAAATAGATTTGAACTTACCAATTACGTTGATGACGTTGATGCAGCCAATTAATAATATCTTGAATTTTTGAACTGCGTTCGGTTTCCTCTTCCATGTCAAAGTCATAGAGCTGACCACCTTCATTTTGGAACGAAGTAGTGCTGTCATTGTGATTAAAATCGTCACTGATGACAAATTTTGGTTTATTGTAGTTTTTCGACATTTTTTCTTTTGTTTTTTGTTCACAAAATTTCACTTGGCTCACACAATTAGGAAATTTTTTTTTTAAATAAATTTAAAAATAAACCTAAAATTGCATTTTTTTTTTATTATATTTAACTTTTCTTCCAAAAAAATTAAAACAAACATAAAATAATTATTATTTTCTAATAGCTTTTTACAAAAATTTTTTTTATCAAACACTTTAAAACATAAATTAATTTAGATTTTAAATTTTTTATTTTATATTTTATACTTTGTGTAGTATAATTTATGAAATATTTTTTCGACAATTATTGAACACTTTTGATTGAATTTTTTTATTCACTTTATTTATCAGCACATTAAATACATGAACGAACATCTATCTGTATGTATTCAATAATATTTGCTCACTTTTAATTTATTTTCTGTATAGGTATGAATTTTTTGTTATATTTGAAAATGTTTTCGTATTTTTCTTTCGAAAAGTGATTTTCAAACAAATCGCCGTCATCCGTATTTTCTTTTTCCCGCAAGAGTGTGTGTTTCAAAACGCTTTAAATGGAAAACTGGTGGTGTCGAGAATACAAAATACAAATGCCACCCTAAAAATATTTAAAAAAAAAGGAAAACAAAACAAACCAAACGACAAATTATCATGTTGTCCAAAAACAACAAACCAAAAAAGCCAAAAAAATACAAATCAAGCAACAGCGACAGCAACAAAAATGAAATAGAAAAACTGCTCAAAAGCTCATGCTTTGCTCCTTCTTTGTTTCCTATAACACTGCCGTAACGTTTTTGTTTCCCTCAAAATATTTTATTCTTTTAGTATAAACATTTTGAATTTTTTGCACCATTTCCAGTTGGGGTTAGAAAAGGTTTTTGCAGTTTGCCTGAGCAAAGTTTACTTAAAACATATCGTCAGCTCATTATTAATTTAGTGCATATTTCAAAAAGTCGTAATGGAGAAAAACGACAATGAAGGTTTATATGAGGTTTTTTGAAAATATACCCGATAGAATTTTTTTGTATTTTTACCACTACTTCTGGCATATGTATTAAAGAAAAATCAGGGCTGCCAGGTACTTTTTCCTTGTCCCCAAAAAATTTAAAAAAATCCCCAAATTAAAAAACAAAACCTTAAAATGTTAATCGGGCATGTTCTACAAATCGAAATGAAATAGAATTATAATCGAACGAGATTTACAAAATGACTATAGTTTTTCCTGTTTTTAAGAGTTGTTCTTGTAAATATAATTGGTTCTTAAAGTATGAAATATATAAAATGGAATATTTTTATGAACTTTCTTCACAGGCAGGGATGTTAGATGTGACGATTTTACGTCATTTTGACGATTTTTTTCGATGAATTTATTAAAATGACGATTGACGATTTTTGATGTTTTGACGATTAAATCCCGCCAATAAATTTACTTTAAACTTTCATCTGGCATCAATTTTATAACACTTTAATCTGGCAAGCAGGGTTGGTAGATGTGACGATTTTTCGTCATTTTGACGATTTTTTTGAGAAAATACAGTAAAATGACGATTAACGATTTTTTGACTAAAAGTAATAGTGTAATGACGATTTTCTGGCATCGATAAAACACACCTGAAATATTTACAATTATAATGAAAAAAGTCCAAAACTTAAAAATCAATTTTTCGAAATACAAAAATTTTGGGAAATTAAACAAAAAAAATCCTCCTCCATCCCAAACCAGGTTAAATTCTACAATTATAGAAATGCCATCGATGCTGCAAAAAATATACACTAGATCCCTAATTCGCGTCTGTTCTATTTGGTCCGCTTTGTAAAAATTGGTTAAATCCGCTTTGTTGTTTGATGATTTCGATTTGCGTCGCAACATACGAATGCATTTTTCGATGAAGTCATATTCACATGTGAAGAATTTTTCTATTTGTGTGTAAAAAGGCAAATCCCATTTAATTCTGTTAGTTATTCTTAGTAAAATTGCGTGTTAGGAAGAAAGAAGTTGTGTAGAAAAATGAGTGCATGTTAAATTTTCGTGACGATTTTGACGAATTTTGTTAAAACTTTTGACGATTTTTGAGGAAAAAAGTCTAACAACCCTGTTCACAGGCTCGTTTTCAATTTGTTTGATTTTAAATCCAAAATCATTTCAATTTACAGAAAATACCCGAAATTTTATTTATCGTTTTTTTCTGACCAAATCTTAAATTTTTTTTTAAATAGTAAGAAAAATTTTAATAAGAAATCCCCAAAAATTCCCAAATACAATTTCTTAGAAAAAAAAAATATTTTATTTTGTTTGTTGCGACTGGTTTCGGAATGTTTTTTTTTAATCCCTTATATGCGATTCCAGTAAGAAATTACAAGTAATATGCTGTTATTGAAGACGAACGAGCCAATTTCAAGAATTAAATCGGTTTTAGCCATCATTCAACAATAAAAATACATTAATCCGTCATTTAATTAATTAATGCATCATAATCACTAGCCAATAGCCCAGCATTCTTTTTCTTAAACTTTATTATATTGTCTTAAATATTTAATTATTTTTGATATATATTTGACAGAAAATCGTTTTTAAAAAATTAAAAATTGTATGTGTTGTCAACGGTTTTAAGGGGTTTGTACACGGTGAAGCATTTCTCATCAAGCGCTATGGTAGTACTAGTGATAATGTGTTTCTATTTGTGGCACTGACGATGCTGGAGGAAAATATCAAAAAATTTAGATATGACGGCGAAAATTACGTCCAGCACACGTACACGAGTATATTCGCCGTGACGTACCGTGTACAGACCCCATTACACACTTAACTGTTGAAATAATTTGTTAAAAAATATTACTTGTTCATAATTTTACTTTGATAAATTTAATTATTTCAATTGAATATGTTTTGTATTTTTTGTTACTTAAATATTTTTCTATTTTATATAAAAAATAAAATTTTTCTTTATTCTTGAATTTGAATCAGCAAATAAAAGTCGTTTTTTGTCAAAAGGTTATGGGCCCAGATTACGTCGGTAAATTTAAACTATAATTTAAAGAAAAAAATAATTATTAAACAATGGAGTCTGAAAGCAAGATTGAAAAATTGAATGACGCAAGTCAATGGTCAACATGGAAGTTTCAAGTTAAAATCACATTGATTGCTGCTGATGTTTATGAAGTAGTTACTGGGGATGAAGAATGTCCACTAAGTGATGATTGTAAGATTCGTGCGTGGCGAAAAAAGGATGCCAAGGCTCAACAAATTATAGGGATTTCGGTTGGAAATAAGCACATTATACATATTACTAATTGTGATTCTGCTAAAGCTATGTGGACTAAATTAAATGATGTTTTCGAAAGGAAAAATGAATCTAGTTTGTTGATGCTCCATCAACAGTTTTTTAATTTTACGAAAGACGCTGGTGAAAATATGATATCCTACATTGCAAGAATTGAAGAATTGGTTCAACGTTTAAGAAATTTAAAAGAAATAATATCAGAAGATATGGTAATAACAAAGATAATATTATCCCTACCTTCTGAATATGCATTTTTTAGTAGTGCATGGGAGTCGGCAAGTAAGACAGAACGCACATTGAATACCCTAAGATCAAGATTAGTTATTGAAGAAGAACGTTTAATCTCTCGTGGACAAATTGAGCGAGTTGAAGCACTGACTGCATCAAAGGGTTTAAAAAATTATAGTAATAAAGGTGTTAAAAATGTAAAGAAACGTGAAAATGACCACAATGGTGGCAATTTAAACAATTTCAAATCTAATAGCCGATGTTACATATGTGGTGAAGAAGGTCATTGGAAGCATAATTGTCCTGAACGCAACTCGACTAGAAATTTTACAGCTTTAAATTCCGATGCAAATGATTTCAAAGTTACAAATAAAAATTGGTTATTAGACTCTGGTGCAAGTCATCACATGACATCTAATCGTAGCTGGTTTCATTCTTATCATTCAGAAGTAAGAAATGTACAAATTGCAAGAGGCACCATTCAAGCACATGGAATTGGAACAATTTACGTAAGAATATTTGATGGTGTCAACTGGAGAAATGGAATTCTTAAAGATGTTCTTTTCGTTCCTCAAATTGAAACAAATTTATTTTCACAAAACCATGCTTTGGATCAGGGTTTAAATGTCGAAGGTAACAGCAATGAAATAAAATTTAAGCGAAAATCTGATCAAAAGGTTGTTGTTGTTGGACAACGTCATGGAAATTTAACTGTTATCTGTATAAAAGTATTAATGACTCAGGCTAATTTAGCATCAAACGAAAATTCAACACTACAACTATGGCACGAAAGATTAGCCCATCAAAATAATGAACAAATACGAAAAATTTTGAAAGAAAATAATATCACTTACAAAGATGAAAATTTTGTGTGTGAAGCTTGCATGTATGGGAAACATCATAGAAGTAGTTTTAAAGCTCGTGAAATTGTATCAAATAAGTGTGGTCAAATTGTTCATGCTGACGTTTGTGGACCAATTCAAGTTGAATCTATTGGTGGCTCAAGGTATTTTCTTATTATAAAAGATGATTTTTCTCATTATCGTTTCGTTTTTTTTATGAAATATAATTCTGAGGTATATGATAAAGTAAAAATTTTTTTGAGACTAGCAAAAAATTCATATGGCCATAATATACAAATTTTTCGTTCTGACAATGGAACGGAATTTGTAAATAATAAAATGAAAAGGCTATTTGAAAACGAAGGTGTTCGTCATCAAAGAACTGTCCCTTATACTCCACAGCAAAACGGTTCTGCAGAAAGGGAAATTAGAACTATAATGGAAGCTGCTCGTACAATGATTTATGCAAAAGAGATTCCCTTAAAATTTTGGGCAGAAGCAGTTAACACAGCTGCATATGTAATTAATCGCTCAGGAACTAGTACTGTAGCAAAGAAAACTCCTTACGAACTCTGGATGGGTAAGAAGTGTAAAATAAATTTGTTTAAGCCATTTGGTAGTGAAATTTTTACTCACATACCAAAAGAAAAACGAAGTAAATTAAATGCTAAATCAGTAAAGTGCATCTTTGTTGGTTATGATGAAAATGTAAAGGGATATCGTGTATGGAATCCTAACAAAAATATAATTGAATATTCAAGAGATGTAAAGTTATTAAATTCAGATTCAACTGTTAACAATGCCAAGAAAGAACCTTTAATAGAAAATGTTGTATTAGAACTAGGGAAGGAAAATACAGATATAGAAATGCATCGAAATGAAATTGATACCCACAATTCCGATAACGAAGATTTTGAAGATGCTTGCGAAAATTTAGTTGGCGATGCTGACCCAAGTGAACCACTTTTAGCATCAGAATTGGTTGAAAGTTCTAATAACAATGATGCCAATGATTTACAGCCAAATTTAATTGAAATAGAACAAAATCAAAACACTCAACGTCCTAAAAAAAACACTAGAGAGCTTTCTTACTTGAACGAGCATAATATATTAGAAAATCAGCTAAGAGAAAAATTGAAACGTGTAATAAATACTATGGATGCTAGTGGTTTTATGTCTTTGATTATGGAGGAACCTAAGAGTTTTAAACAAGCAATGAGCTCTCCAAATAAGGATAAATGGTTAACTGCCATGAATGATGAAGTAAAATCTTTAGAAGAAAATCAAACATGGACGTTAGTAGAATCTCCACCAGCGATGTCTAAAGAACAAATCAAAAGCGTAATTGCCTATTTACAAACTAATTTTGATGTAAAATTTTTTGAGGCTGAATGCTTCCTTGGCTTAGAGATAGGTCGTTATACTGATGGGTCTATATACTTATGCCAATCAAATTATACTAAAAAGATACGTAAAAGATTTAAGATGGATGATTGTAATGGAGTTTCAACACCCATAGATGCTAATAAAGTATTTGAAAAATTTGAGAATTCAAACAATTCTATTTTTCCATACCGTGAAGCTGTTGGAAGTTTACTTTATTTAGCAATTGCAACAAGTGATTTAAGTTTTGCAGTGGGAGTTGTAAGTCGTTTTATGGAAAATCCTAATGAGGCACAAGTGAATGCTGTAAAGCGTATTTTAAAGTATTTAAAGGCAACTACTAATTATGGACTTAATTTTAATACAAATACAAGTTTGAAGTTACTTGGGTACAGTGACGCAGATTATGCGGGCGATAAAGAAACTAGGAGATTAACATCTGGTTATATGTTTCTTTTTGGTGAAAATGTTGTAAGCTGGGGTTCAGAAAGGCAAAAATCTGTTTCTTTATCAACAACAGAATCGGAGTATATAGCTGCAAGTACGGCCATAAAAGAATTAGTTTGGTTGCAACGTTTGATAAAGGACTTAACTTCTATCACTATATTTCAACTGAATTTAATATGGATAATCAAAGTGCAATACGATTAATTAAGAATCCAGAATTTCATAAGCGCACAAAGCACATAGACGTGCGTTATCACTTTATTAGAGAAAAATATGAAGAAAATGTATTCTGTTTAAATTATGTTTCCTCCGATGAACAATTAGCGGATATTTTTACAAAAGCCCTCCCTAAGTCAAGATTTGAATTATTAAGACAATTAATTTATGTTAAAGAAAAATAGATGCTATATTTTTAACAAATTGTGGGAGTGTTGAAATAATTTGTTAAAAAATATTACTTGTTCATAATTTTACTTTGATAAATTTAATTATTTCAATTGAATATGTTTTGTATTTTTTGTTACTTAAATATTTTTCTATTTTATATAAAAAATAAAATTTTTCTTTATTCTTGAATTTGAATCAGCAAATAAAAGTCGTTTTTTGTCAAAATTAACAAAACCTTTTCCAAAGACCATGGAAAAATTTTAGATATTATACAAATAAAACTGTAAAGCGAATGAGAATTACAAACACCCAAGTCTTACTTGCAACGATGTCAAAGCTATTTAAAAATGGACAAGAGTTGTAAAAATATTGTCTATATGTACTTTAATTTAAATTTAAAGTATAATTTTGATAAATTTTTTCATTGAATCATTGAATTTTTTGGCCTAAAATTTAAATTTAAACAAACTGTGTTGTTAAAAATTTTTCATGAGATATTTGTTTTCTGTGCCATAGCAAAAAGGGAGCAGGATCAAAAATATAGCCAACGAGCGTCTCTATATGCTAAACAATCTGCCTTTTCGTTTCCTGCGCTGCCGGGCACCTAACATAGGTTTGACATTCCCAAAAACCTTTTACTCTCAAGTTTCTATTTAAATTTTCCCTAGCATCTATGTATGATGAGGATGGCGTCAATTTTTGCCTGGAAAATCGCTGGTTGTATAAAGACCAAAATTTAGCCAAAATCAACTTTTCTTTAAAATTTATTGAGATATAAAAATGTCCCACTTAATTTTGTAACAAAGCTGCCTTATAAAAATTTTGTATAAATCCAATGCACATTTATACAGTTGACCGCATCAAAAAGAAAGTTATGATAGCAGTCCCTTTTAGTTTTACATGTAGTTTTATGTATTTAAAATGTCAAATTCTGTGCAAAAAATATTGACAGTCATCATAACTTTCTATGCGAAATGGTGCCAGCGATATAAAACAGATATTATTTTTTTTTTTTTTTTTTTTTTTTATGTAAATCAAATAAAGAATTGGTTTTATATTCATTTACTTATGGTTTGTACTAATGTAGACTATGTTTCAAAAACAAAAAACATAATTTCTTGTATAAAGAAGTTTTTAATAACTTATAACTAATATTTTTTTTTTTTTTTTTTTTTTTTTTTTTTTTCACGTGAATTATGGTCATTGCTTATCAACAGAATATTTGTTATAGCAATAATTTATGTTATGTTTTTTTTATTCCAAAAAATAATCTTTAAAACAAAAGTTCTAAAATTGAAATCTCTTTCTTTTAAATAAAACAATATAAACCAGTGAGTTAATGTGTCCGATTGTGAGCGTAGTCTGCAGCAGGTGCCATTAAAAAAATACTCAGTTTAACAAAAAGTTTGTTGTCTGCCGTTTGTTATTTTGAATACCTACATCGATTTTTGTGTTTTCGGTCCATAAAACTTTTTTTTATTCTGTTGCGTCTATTTCTCATTTTCTTTTTTTTTTGTGTACATACATACGTATATTTTTCTTCTCCATTCTCATTTTCTTTCATTTGTAAGATTTTTGGAATATTAATTTTCCTTTTTTTCTTGTTGATGAAAATGAGTACTCATGTCAGTCAGTTGCTGTTCTCTTTAATTTGTTTTGTTGTTTATAAACACGACAATGCCAAGTGTATGGTCACCGTTTTGTGGTGAATGGTGAAAACCTAGAAACTTATACATACAAATATAAACATGTGTAAACAAAAATAAAAAAAAACACGTTACATACTTACATTATGTATGCTAATTTAAGGTTAATAACTAAAATTATTTTTCTACAAAAATAGCACTACACCCGCGTTGATTTGCTGAACTTAGTCAGACTCGGCAATTTCAATTTGCAATTGATTACAGGTGCCTACGTACATATTGGTGGTTATGCTACCTTGTATGTATTGCGTTTATACATAGGCATTTTAATATATATAAAGGTTAATATCACAAAATATTCTTTGGGTTTATTGGCTAAAACTTAATTAATTTAGGAGGTTCTCAGTTTCGCAAGGTAAAGGTTTTATTGCCATAATTAAGAATTAAAAAAGCTAAACTATCTTAAATAAATTTATTACCAAAATTTTCCCATTAAGATGGTTTTTTTAAGAAGGATCGAATTTAAAGGGTTTTTAAGGTTTTTTGGGGGAGAAAAATAATAGCCCAACAACACTGACGGATACCTTATTGATACTTTAAAATAAACTCGCAAAGAAACAGCATTTTTCAATATGGTCACCTCCAACAAAACGATTTTTACCGAAAATTATTAAACCATAAGTGCTGGTTCACACTCTTTAGCCGCCAAGTCTTCTCTTTTCCTTTGTACCGGTTCACACACATCAAGATTGACTCGTCAAGTCTTAGCGTTGAGGGGAGAAGGGAAAAGATAATGTCATTTCTCAAGACTTGACATCTAAAATTTTAAAAGTGTGAACCTGCACTAATATGTTAATTTAATTTTTTACCATACAAATATTCAATTTTCGCTTTTTTTCATACATAAATACCGCATTTACACTATGCAATTAACGCGGAGTTTTTTTTATTTTCTTTCAAAGTAGCTGCTACGAAACTCTTTTCACATTTACATTTAAATTTTTTCAAGCATTTTTTCAATCTTTTCAACCCCGTTTTCTTCGCTACACCTCTAAGACCCCTTTCACACTCGGCAAGTTACTTGCGCAAGTCTCTTGCGCAACTCTTGGTTTGTAGACGTCAGCGGTAAGGTCGGGGTAAGAAAAAAAATATTTAGTACAGACTTTGTTGTACTCGGCAAGTTATTTGCGCAACTAACTTGCCGAGTCTGAAAGGGGTCTTACTAACAAACAAAAAGTTGCATGCGAAAGTTGCGGCGTTAATTGCATAATGTAAATATGGTCATAGTCATTGCAAACACATGCCCAAGGCGAATTTAAAAAGGTAAGTGCATCTCGTCAGCCGTTCATCAGCTGTCTCCACGGCGAATTAAAAATATAATTCACAAACGTCAAAAATACATTTCTCAGAAAAATTAGATTCAAAAGTGTGAAAAATATTTTTATAATAAAACAAATATAAATATTAAAATGACACTATTAAATCCTTTTATAAAAAAGTGAAAGTTTTAATTTTATATAAAAATGCGTTGGTTTTGAGCTTGCTGTTTTTGACAACAAGCAATTAAATTGCAAAAACAAAATACATTTGGCTATTTGTAGTTGTAGAGTTGCACATACCCTTTTAAATTCGCCTTCCACATTAGGGATGGGCAAGTTGAAAAAATATATCGATATGTATCGAATCGATATTTTTTTAGAGTATCGATATTGATTATTTCAAAAATATCGATATATCGATATATCGAACGTATTTTGCTGAAACTATTACCAAATTAAAAAATTCAGTATACCTTTGTACAAACATACGTATGAACAAATTAACTATATGAAATTACATTGTTACTTTTTATTGTTTCATTTTATTTAATAAAATTAATAAAAATAAAAAAATTTAATCAAAACAAAAAATTCAATTATAACAAAAGCAAAGGGAAGAATACAAAAAAACCATAAGAAAAAAAAATAAATTACGAAAAATTTAAATGGAAGTAAATAAGTCATGGAAGTACCAACTTTCCTTAAAATTTGAATTGCACCCCAAAAGTACCAACTGGTTTTAGTCAAACCAGTAATCTTCAGATATAGACATCAGGAGCACTCTCTGTTTTATGTGCACTCCAGACAATATGCTTCTTGTATCCGGCACTGCTTCTTATAAATGCCAATTATTTAAGATATTCATATTTGTTTAAAAAAAACATATGATGCATGCAATGATTCCAATTCTTAAAAAACGTATTGTTTGAAAAACGGCTAAAATTTTGAGTTCTTAATGAAGACTGTCTTTAAAAAATATCGAATTCGATAGTCGTATTTCAATATCGATACATCGATATATCGGTATTTAAAATATCGGCGATATATATCGATTATATTTTTTTTAAATATCGATATTTTGATATATCGATATTTTTTGCCCATTCCTATTCCACATGCACCATCTCCTGAAATTTCAAAGTCATACAAGGTACTGTTCTAAAATTAATATTGATGGTTTGTTTGTCTTTTGTGTGGCGGTGCTTCAGTTGATTGTCGCTTAGGTTAACATTCTTAATTAAAATTAGGTAAGGCTTTTTCAACGATTTCAAACGTTTGAGTAGAATTTAATGAAAACTTTGCGCTAATGGGTTAATTTCATATGTACTTAGTATAATGTAAAACGTTCGCAATGGCAGAGGTAAGTAAATGTTGCACTTGCAAATTTTAAAAGTTTTGTGTGTTGAATAAAGAAAAATCTAAAAGTAAAATAAACGCGCCCTTATTCTATATTGAGATTCAGACACTTGTTCTGATGAATTAACCGTTTCAGAAGGAACATGTGTAAGACACAGAAGCTGTCAAAAGCAAAGAAAACGGCCAAAAAGGCTCCGATATTTCACAATTCGCGTTATATATATTCGCCAAATTCATGCAAGGACAAAGAATGGAGAAATTTATCGTCAAAAAGATTTGCCAATCTGACAGAAGAGAAATAAATAAACATTCTTGGGGCATTACCAAAGTTCGAAAGATAAAGTTTTCTTAATTCAAAGTTTGGAAACCATTTTCGTTGCTAATGCTTCCTAGCGCAAGCAAAATTGTGTTTAAACATTTACGATCTGCAACGTTTGATAGAAATAACCCAAATATAGGCCTTAAGTATGGCCATTTAAAAAACCCTGAAGTAAACGATTATAATATAAATTCAATTTCACGGTCCAGACGGAACTCTGAATTCTTCGCCAAGGGCCCTATAAAATTATATTTTCTAGCAAAAACCCTGTGTGACTACAAAATACATAATACCTGAATACCTTGCAGCATGGCAATTCCATTATGCTGTCGGAAACTGACCAAGCAGACGAATCTCCCTAGATCGGATAATTTATTTCTTTTTAATGACCCAAATAATTTATTTTCTTTTATATTAGAATTTATTTTTAATTTTTGTTTATTGAGATTAAAAAAACTACATATTGGGGTATTCACAAGGCAATAATGTCCTAACATCTTACAAAGGTTTAAAAATATTGTTGTTGCTTTGTAAACAAAAAGTGCCTTAAATTAATAAAACTTTGCTTGATATGTTTATTATGCTGCTTATTAGACCTGCGCTGAGCGGCTGAGCCGAGCGGCTTTGTTTTTGTACAGTTGATGATGGTATAGTTTTATCCGGCTGACATCCGAATTTAATCTGAGGCTAGAAATTTTTGCACCATAACACTTGCGGTGTCAAATTAGACCTGCTTAGGACTCTGATGTTTGGTAAACAAACAAAATAAAATTTATTTGTGATTGGCGTCTGAAAAATGGAAAATAGTTAGGAGAGATCTAATTTTCTTTTTAATTCATGGATAAGAATTAAAAAATATTTTGATTTAAGGAAAATATTTATTTTTTATATTTGTTTTTAATCGGCTGATTTAAATTCAAAATAGCACACTAATTTATGAGGTGTTGTTCACAATAGTCGTATTTTTTCATGTTATTATATTAAGGCGTATGACTTTATGACACCTTGTGAATCCCCCATATGTATATTATATTTGCTCTTGTTGTTGTTGTTATTAATATATTATTACTTGTTGGTATTCCATTCGACTTGTCACTGTATGCACTACATCTGGTAAAGAAATCATGCTTCGGAAATTTACCGTTGCATTGTTTTTCTATATTATTGAATTTTCGATGAAAAGGCTTTCATAGCTTTTGCGTCATCAGGTAAGCGCCCGCAATTTCTTTTTAGTTTTTCTTAAAGGTTAGAGAGCGTATCGACACCAATTTTTTGTATCTGATAAAGTGGTATATTGTTATTAATATAACTAAAGGAAAGAAAAGCGTAAATTTAAGCTTACGAAATATTGAATAAATCGATAAAAGTGATGTCCTTGAACTCATTTAAAAGGTCTTTAAAAGAATCGTTTTAATTAATAAATTAAAGACTTTCATTCTTGCATAAAGAACCAATTGCTTGAACGTTGGTTAAACTATCTACGAGTTTGCGCTGTTGTATGTTGACCATCAAGTTGTAAAACGACAAAAAGTCTGCACTGTTGGTTGTGGGGACACCTGCTATTATGAATTCCCAATTGTTTTAATTGGGGAATGGTTACCAAAATATATGCGTGAATTTTTTTGTAGATATTTTGTGGATGAAGAAGGAATCACATTAACGTATTTGTAGCTTTCCTGTAGCCCTCATGTCGGACAGACCATTTAGTTTTTCGCATTCTTGCAGGTTTGACGACACTCTTTTACTTTGCCGACGTATTTTCGGTAGTACCAGCATAATTTATTTGATTCGGCGTCACGGCAGCGGGATCTGCTTCGTCGAAACGTTATTTTTAACTCAGCCATCTCTTTGACAAGTAAGCTGATCTGTTGTTCTAGTTTTTATTGTGCTGAAGATACGTTTTGTGGCACGGAAACTGAATTGACGTGTGGTGAATCGTTCAAATATTTTGTCAGCGAGCATAGCTAATCTGTCAAGCAGATCACTACATATGAAAATCTTACGAAGCAATTGTGTTAGACGTATGTCGCCAAGCTTCAAATCCTATAAAAGATTTTTAATGCGTTTATGCTCTGAGACAGCATTATGTTCCTTCCTTTATCCACACGCTGCTGCCCACAATTTCGTCGTCATCGACCACAATAATGCATGTTTTCGTATAAGTTATTATAATTAAAGTGGCTGCGATCGTTTATTTAACTGTTCTATGTTCTAAAAACCGTTTCTTACCATAGTCACCCATGAAAACAAGATTGCGGATTGCGCAGGTGATTTATGATAGTCACCATTTATGGGGTATGCTATCTCATGGTTGTAAAAGATCTAATTTTATTTGCAAAGCAAAAGATGTGCATGTCATATAAAACATCGTTAATTTGAAAGTAGTAATAAAATTCGTACGTAAACAAAAAATGTTAAATGCCGCTGTCTTATATTCTTACATAAAACTATCTATACAAAACAACCAGGCTATTCATATAACCGATTTATCGTCTCTAGATCGATATCGTAGTCAAATACCTAAAAGGCTTTTTTATAAACTCCACCCAGCTTTGAAACCGACTACCCCACAATATTCAACGCGAAGTATTTAAGCAGTTTTGTAAACTTTTTTAAATTAAATAAAATTTTTTTCTTAACAAGGTTTCGTTTAAATGTACTAAAATCCCATTTCATACTACATATTGATAAACTGAAGTTTATTGTTGATGTGATAAGCTATTCCTATGCGCATATCACTGGATGCCACCACACAAATAAAACTTTTATCCGAATAAGAATTATAAACACCATTTTTACTTTTAACAATATAAAAGCTTAAACCAAAACAACAACAATATACAGTTTCTTACAGTTCCGACTACATTTCACACACTTAATTTTTCCCCACACAATTTGCTTCTTTTTCAATTCTTTTTTTCAATTGACAACCAAATTTGCGGTTTTATGTTAGCAATAACACGGTGCTACAGTGTAATAAACTTGGAAAACGACCTAGCGTGGGTTATTGGTCTTGTTGAGTACATTAAAAATTGTGTCAAAAAATTTCAGAAACACCCTCAAATTCAGAAGTTATTTTAAAAAAACCGTTTTCAGTGATGTTCGTCAACTTATCGACCTGTAACTCAGTCAGTTCTTGTCCGATTTTAATTTTTTTGGATTTTTTGGTTTGGAAAGAAAACTGATTACGCTTTAAAATTACGTGCATTTTTTTATACATTTGTAAATTATAAGTATTGTTTTTGTTAAGAATATCTAAAAAAAACGAAAATTATAAACTTTTTTGATTTTAGTAGCTTTTCATTGCTTATTTTAATATGAAAGCTTATACAAATTTATATTAGCGTATGAAGAAAATTTCATTCTTAACAAAACATGGTTTTAATTTTTGAAATCGGATAAAAATTGTATAAGTAATTCAACTTTTCATTAACACCTATTTTTAGTATTTTCTCCCTCCGCGCAAAAAATATGAATAAAAACAATTTAGAGTGCTATATTCAGCTGTGCCGAATTTTAAATACCCTCCACCGACTGTTCGAATATTTCAGGAGGGATATCTATATGATGTCTATTTTTTATTAATTTATCTTTATAAAAACAGACATCAGCATTAAAATTGGTTGGTTTGAGGTTTAGATCTATATTAAATTATTTAGCAATTTAAACTAGCTTGAGTAACATTTTCAATTCAAATTTTGTTATGATAGCATTATTTTTTATCGGTTTTAGGCGTACTAAACTATTTTCCGGGAGTAGTGTTTATATGGGTCCTAGGGTAAATTATGGACGGATCTTCTCGAAATTTTACAGCGTGATTTCCAGTCGAATAAAACAAATTTTTGCAAAATCTTATCTCATTCCGTGCCTTGTTCCACCATTTATGTTATTTTTTATAACAAAGTTATCATTTTTTTTTAGGTGATGGTTCCACATTTTGATTCATAGCTCTGGTCCAACTGCACCGATTTTGCTGAATTTCAATCGCAAACTGCTTAGGATAACTGCAAGCAATTTGGCACCAAGTTTGTTCATTTCTTTTGAGTTGTTCGAAAGTGAGCGTTTTTTCAACATACGAACAGACGGACAGACAGACACATGTTTGCGGTTTATTCGCTGACAAAAAAACATCGCTTTGATCTAAAGAAAAATAAAGCCTTGGTAAATGCCTTCAATACAGTTTTTAACTGCTCATACAGTTCTAGCAAATGGTATAAACCCTAAAGTATTTGTGCAAGCTGTTCCAGTATGCTTAAGAAAACTAAGTCCGAAAAGTTTATAAGCCAGCCATTACCATTATCTTTCCCAATGATTTGGCATCATAAAATATTCCATAAACCACAAGACTGTTATTTTTGCCAAACAAACATCACTGGTTATCAATATAAAAATCGTGATAGCATTAAGTATGCTAATGTGTTAACTGTTACTAAGCCAGTATTAAGTGCAATTAAATGTAATGAAACTTAACATAATCAAAGTGATGATGAATCTGGAATATTTACCAAAATCGGCTGAGCCACATTTTGTGACAAATGCATATTTTTGCGATCTTCTGCGTGATTTAAAACTATAGTAACTTTTGTAAATATAAGCCGATTTTAACAAATGATATCCCGTTTTTTTCTACACAAAATTATCTTTAAAAACAGTGCAATCAAAGATAGGTTTTTATAGAAAAAAATTAAAATAACTCTTGTTGAATTTGAAAAGTTATGAAAAAAAATTAGAAACTTTTGATAAACTCTCACCTAATTTCTTGGAATATATTTTTTATGAATACATTTCATAAAAGCTTAATTCTTTGCCTTTTCAAAACTGTTTAAAATTTTGAAATCGTTCAAAAAATGTATGAGTTAGAGGTACTAAAGTGCTACGACCTACCCTAAAACAGTTTTTTGAAAATAACTCAAAATTTTGAGGGTGTTTCAAAATTTTTGAAAACGGTTTTTGTATGTCCTCACCTAGGCCTACAACCCCCACTAGGTCGGTTTTCAAGTTCTGACAAAAAGTGTTTTTTTGTAGCAGTGTGTAATTGTCAACAAAATTGGACTCACAATTATTGCTACATAAATTGGCGGCAGTTAATATTTACAAAAAATTGCTGTCTACATTAATGATAAAATAATTTTGACATTTACTGCAATATATGTCGCAATAATTATCTCTGGTATAGACGGGCAATTAGCGAATATGAGGCAGAATATATTCGAAATGCTAAATGAATGTTGCAAAATCGGACGTAAGAAGTGAGTAAATGTACGTAAAAGAACACTTTCAATGCATCTGCTCAAGTCTCTTGAAATTACAAATAAAAGGGCTTTCTATAAATGAAAGCTTAGACTCAATTGACAGTGATACCTGGATACAGGATTAATTAAAAAAAGAATTCTGTAACAGCCGTCATTTTATTTGTTTTTAAAAATGCCTCCCTAAGCCATTATCAATCTCGTACAAAACTCCGTAAGTTACGAGCAATTTTTATATATTCATATTTTAATGAAAGTGAGACGGATGAATTTTTTGACAACCTTTCTCCAACTGAACTATTAGCGCTCAATATGCTCCAGTTACATCTTGCGATGTTAAAAGAGTGTTATCCATTTATTAAACTGTTTTATGCGATAGCAGGAGATTATATATTTTTGACAATTTAAAGAAACATGCTATTTGTTGTACTATACAATCAAAACTTAACAAAAAAAAACGTTCTTCATATAACAACGTGTTTATGTTTGCCAGTTTTGCCTTTTTTTATAATTTTTTGTGTCATTTTGCCAGCAATTTTTTGTGCCATTGGAAACTTGCCCTGATTATGACTACATATTTTTAACTTATAATATGTATTAAGAATTTTCATTAAATCAGTAAGAATTTATTTAAAAATTAACTGCCAGGCCCACAATGTCGACGAAAACATTTCTTTCGCATATTTATATTGGACACATTAATAAAAAAACTAAAAATTGTTGTTGTTTTCAATATAAATATAAGAAAGAAATGTTCTTGTCGACATCGTGAGCCAGGCAGTTATTATTAATTTGGCGCCTACTGTATTTTGCCTATTGTATATTAATCTATTTTATTAGTCAAACTTTTTAAATGTAAAATTTAACTTAACGTTATACAGTGCTTTAAAAAGACTCGTGTTTGTTGCACTGTGTACCAAATAAATTAATAAATAAAAAGTAATAGAAAGTTGTATCGTAAAGTATGTGGGATGATGATGCCACAACTACTATATACTGACACGCACAGTTTTCAAATACAAAATCCGAAACTGAAATATAATTTTGCATACATTAAGAACATGTGTATGTCAATGCCAAACCAAAGAATACCTTTAATAAATTAATAGTCATAAACATCCATACATACATTCGTATTAAAACATGTACATATAAGAATGTTAGCATTTGTGGTCACATTATCTTAAATAATAAATTGATTATTAGTTCAATAACCTTCAAAATGCGTTTTACAAAATATACAATTCAATAATCGACGAAAATTAAATAAATTTATAAAATTTACACTAGGGTATTCATTTAATCGGGCTTTTGCTTTAAGCGGTTAATCGCTCGATTAATTAACCGAGATTTTGGTTTGATCGGCTTGGTTAGGCTAAGAAGGGTTATGTACCCAAGGGCACACTTCCACCCGGAGACCAATGCGGTCCATTGTGAATTCATTCAATGAAAAAAGGTAGAGAAAGAGAAAAGTGAAGAAAAGAAATAGAAACTGGATAGAATTAAGAAAGTTAGTAGGTATCACGTAGATTTATTACGTTCTCTACAGTCCCCTCAACCGAAACAACCACACTATTTCCCTGACAAACCCCAGTAGATCAGTTGGATTACATCTAGCGATGCACCCCAGTTCGTCGTGAAATCTATCTCCAAGCCATTTCTGTCTGAGACCCTGCATCCTACGACAGTGACACAGTATATGCTAAATCGTCTCTAGCTCCTCAAAATCATCGCACAATCTGCAGAAGTCCGGTATGGTATTGCCCCAGTTGCCCGTTAAAGCCCTAACAGGACAATTACCCGTCAAGAACCCTATAGGTGTCCTAAGACCACCCCTATTTAATCCCAGTAGAACCCTGGTTGCCCCTGCGTACAATCTGGGCAATAGTGCCCTAGACACCCTGTAATCCGTTTTTTTCGCCCAGGAACCGTTAACGTCATCACGGAATTTTTTCCGTATCACCCCATAGTAGTAACAAAGTGGGGGCTTTACCCCCATTCCCTTACCACTAAGTCCAGATTCGCCACCTCATTTCCATCCATGCTGTGTCCAGGTACCAATGCATCCATGAGTTCTCTAAAAGCATTCCTACAGCGAGCGACCAGGCACGATCGCATCGCATAATTTGTCAATGCCCTAAGCACCGCCTGACTATCGACGTAAATTGTCAGTACAAATCCACACACGATGTAATCCAATATAACTTCCGTCGCCCTCCAGATCACTTTTATCTCCGCCTGGAAGACACTGCACTCATCAGGGAGTCTGAATGACCTTTTCAGATCGGTGTCCGCATTATAAATACACCGGCACGAGTGCTGGTTTCCATCTTGGATTTATCCGTAAATACTGCCCATCTCTCAAACAGTCCATTGGATCCACGCCAAACTTTCCTTTCCCGGAACTGCTCTGGTGGTTTTACACCGAAGTCCAGGGTCAAAATCCTATGATCCGAAATTCCCTCGAGAAAAATATCCCGATCAAGCAGACCTTCCTCGTACAAAATTCTCGTATCATCATCCCGCCTAGGTCTAACCAAGGAAGACTCGTAAAGTGTAAGTAAGTTCCTAGCAGCAACACTCCCCACATAATGCTTAATAGGGGACAGATATAGTAGGATATCCAACTCTGCCTGTGGAGTTCTTCTCCTTGCACCTGTGACAAGAATAGGCCTAACCTCCGATGTGTAAATCCAGTTTAACATATCCGGCCTCAGACCCAAGTTCTTTCTGCATGTGTAGTTGGCATTGAGTCGCCTTCTCATCCTCTCGAAACCACATCGGCTTATAATCGGTTAATCTTGTTATTGATCGGTTAACCGATTAATAAAGTTTTGTTATAATTATAAATAAAGTTATTTCAATAAACAAGAATGCAAAAATTATTAGTAAAAAAAAACAATAACATAAAAACAAAACAATTCTTGAACTACAACGAGCAAACAAAAAAGTAATTCATAAATATGTAATATAAAGCTTGACTTGAAAAATTGTTTCACTTATCGAAAATGTTGAAGAAATCGAAAGCAAAATAGTACAGATTATCTAATTTCTCAATCATTTTCCTGGATTTCTCTTAACAAATAAAATCTTCCATTATGCCATTAGAGTCCTGTTATAATTTTTTAAAACTTCTTGCACTTCTAATAGCTTCGGTTAATTCTGTTAAAAGATTGTTTGTGTTACAATCAAAAGTTTATTCAAGTTTATCAGGTCATCCATCATCTGACTCATCTTGGCAAAGCTTAACACCGAAATTTCAGCAAAATATTTATTTCTGAATTCCTTAGTCCGCGGTTTTTGAGATCTGGATTAAGTTTAAACTTAGTTTAATGTAGTCTGAAACTCGGATTTTTCCGGCAAAATGTGATTTATTTTATTATTTCATTAAAGACCAACATTATAAGCAAAACTAAGCTGTTCCGTTACAATTTGTATACAAACTTGGTGAAGGCGGCACAAATCTGTTTTCAGATTAACTAAACCTAGTTCAACTGAAATTTTAAAAACCCCAGCCTTAGACTCTGATTTTGAACTGTATTTAAAGGATGTATTGTTAGAAGGAAATAAATTGTATGAAAGCATATTTGTCTTAACTTGTATATGAGACGAAACAAATAATTGAAGACACACGAAAATATTTTATAATACTACAAAAAATAAAAAATTTTGTTACATCGTTTAATCGGTTAATCGACTGAAATTAACCGGTTTAATCGTTAATCGAAAGAGGCCAATTTAAAATTAACCAATCAGTTATTCGGGTAGTAACTAAGCGATTAACCGAATGAATACCCTAATTAACATCCACCAAAACAAAACGTGCATACAAATGTAGACAAAAGCGCACGAATTTTTAATACAGATGTAGATACAAGGTACGAGTGTATACAAATCTGCATAGGTAAGTAAATAAATACATAAATCAATAAGGAAAACGTATATACATACAGTTACATACATATCGCATAACAAATCGTACAGGGGTGTGCTGTAAATCGAAAACGAAAAACGCAAGAATTTGGAAGTTGTTTTAAATACACTTTTTATTTAATTTTTATAAATTTCTCATGAAATTCTTTTATTACCGAAATCTTATGAAAAAAACAACTTTTAAAATGCTTGCGTTTAACGTTTTCGATTTCCAGCACACCCCTGAAAAAGCAGGCACAACTCAAAATTCAAAAATGTTTAGGAGAGGCAGAAAACTGGCTCAAAAAGTATGGTTTGAATTTTTTAATCAAAATGAGTTCCACAAACTTCGAAGAAGAAAAGTTGAAGAGGACAGTGATGCAAACAAAATTTCCGCGGTCGCTATAGATTTGACTTGTGAACTGGTTTATGAAAAAAAACCATTTTGGTAAATTTTCGAGTGGTGCCTGTTTATGATCTAATGTACGAAATGAACATAAATATTTTTATTTTAATACAATTAAGATACAAAAGCGGCTTCAAAATGTAACAATAATAATAAAAATAAGATAAGAATTAATATTAACGATATCAGCTAAATTACGCAGAAAAACGATAACGATATCGAATTTTGAAAAGGAAATATATATTGTACATACCAGGGTTTAAAATGCTATCACCATATTAGCAAAAGTAGCCAAATTTTGCCTTTTTTTAAAAAAAAACGTATAACATTTCAGCGAATTTTAATACTGTTACCTCACAGTATTAAAACGATAATTCATAATTTATAGATTCTCCCTCCTGAAATATTCTTGTTTCGGCATAGTAGAAATAGAACACTTACTTGTTATCTTTATTTAACTATTCTTTTTTTTAATTGAGTTATTTTTAAACAAAACTAAATTGTCTATACCTGCATACAGACATATTAACGTCACTTTAATTGATGAAAGTAGAATACAACATAAATTGTGATTAATGTTATCAAATAAGTTACGCAAACTTTTTGTTGCAATTACTTGGCATATTTTTAGGATTTTAATTTTTTTAGTACAAAGTCTTGTTTTATAGTCAGGGTTGTCACTTTAAAAATTAAGAAAAGCGTCAACGGTATAGTAAAAAGAGGTAAACAGACAAAAAAGCTCAAAAAATTAATATATAAAGAAGCATACATACATAAAAAAACTACTCATTTCGTTGCCAATTTATTAAATTTACGAGAAAAAAATAAGATTTTAATTAAAAGGTAGAATAAGAAAATGTTTAAAAAAAACGTTTTTTCCGAAAATAAAATAAAAAGTTGTTTACTTTTCATCAGAGTACCGAAACGTTCACTAATTTTTCAGTCATGCTACACATTCCAACATAACTACTAGTTTAACGATTTCGACAGGCCTTATCTTAGTATAGAAAATTTTAATTTGTAAATATTTAATAAAAACCATTCTAAAAGAACTTTTAAAAAAAGGCAGAGTGGAATAAGTAAAAGTTTATTAAAAATACAGTTGTAAACATTCTTTAAGGCCCGAAAAGTGAAAGCGATCGTATGTATGTATGTAGGTTATTTACATATGAATTGTGGCAAAACAAGAATTTTTAATTGTTTTTCAAATAACTTTACCTACGTAAGAAAAGTGTTTTCAACAATAAACACCTGCAAATAATATTGGACCACCTGATCCATTTTGATTAAATGGACTACTTCATGGACTGGTCCGATGTAATGGGAGCATGGACCATCTCATTGTTAAGAAGTGTTTGTAGTTAGACGACATGTCTTCGTTTTTTAACGACGTGCTTTCGTTTTTAAACGACTAATCCTCTTGAGTATACCATGGAGTTGTGTTAAAACTACTCCTTTGTAGTCCAAAGCTGGGTAATATGGTCCTGCCCTAGGACATCGTATTGTTAAATAGACATTGTTTTTCCATACGTTTGGGTTACTTTTGGACTAGTCCTAGTCCCTTGTGAGCTACTCTTTACACGCGTGTTTGGACTGGTCCTATTATTTGCAGGGTAGGTACGTCTTTTTAACGAAAGAAAAACGGACCATTTTAAAGGCATCAAAGAATTTTTTTACACAAGCAAAACACATATCGTTAGCTTAAATGCAAAACAATGTAGGCATAATTGGAAAATTTAAAATTGACTTGTTTTGTTTTGTTGAAAAAAAAAAGTGCTGTAAAATGTTAATAACCGAATCCATATACGTATATGTATGTATAACCTTTTTAATAAATTTCAAACTTTCCTATAATGAATCTTTATGGAACCACCAATTTCTTCATTATATAAAAAGTCTATATGTAATACAAGCAGTGTTGCCAGTGGATTTTTCGAAAAAATACCTACAATGCTAATAAAAATCCGATTTTTCCCTTAACGTTGAACAAATTTCCCCTACAAAAATTATTTAAATTTATCATTATTTCATATTAATTTTAAACGAAAAATATTAAAATTACCTTAAATCTCGTTTATTTAGTATTATTTACTGCTAAAATAACATTGTTCAATATTGAATCCATAAAAACCTGTTTTATATTAAAATCAAAAGCTTATCTTGTTAAATTAACATGCATACGTACTTAAGTATGAACATTTTTTATGCTTAAAATATGTTATAAAAAGAACACAATTCAAAGAATACGGAAATTAATTAAAATTACTTAGTTAAATAGAACATCAAGTTTTCAAAGTAGAATGATAACGAAAACCATATCGGGCCATTCTGCTGATGCTGCTGTTAACAAACGAGAATACAAAATAAGTGATACATGTTTTACAGGGGTAAGTGTTACAAATTATTTTTAAATAAATGCATATGTTGTCCCTGAAGCTTCTTCACACTGTTTTATCACACTCAAACCAATTTGATTCTACATAAAATTCACGTTGTTTCAACTTGAAATAACTTTCATTCGACGTGATTCGGATTGCATATTTTATAAATGACATTTTGCTCTAACTTTACTGCAATGTTAAATAAACATGAATTATAGTTTTATTTTAGTTTTAAAAGAAAAAAATGTTGTTCGCTTGTTATTGTAAAATCATGTTAAATTAACATGAAGTAATAATGAAGCAAAGTCACTACCGAATACGGTAAAATCAACCATGTTTTCGACGATTTTACCTTGATTTTTTTCTTTGTGCTTGGACATTAAAAAAACTTTTTTTCAGCATTTATTTTTTAAATTATACGATATGACGAAAAATCTGTAAATTTTGGAGATTATGAAAAATCTGTCCGATTTTCATACGCTTCTATTTAATACCATGTTTTCACGGACAGCAATATTCCTGTTTCGCGCTCTTCTTTCTGTTTCGCGCCCCAAACATGATTGAAACGACTTGTTTCCCCATACAAAATTTTGAGAAAGAAACAGGTCGTTTCATTTTGAAACAGGCTGCGAAACAGGAAAAATTTACTATCATCTCCCATTTTGATAACAGTTATCGTTAGTTTATCTGAACTAGCTCTCAAATAAAATTAATGTTTAATAAAATAAAGTGATAATAATAACATAATAATATTAATAAAAGTATTAAATAATATATTTTTAAGTTTTATTTACTTTTTTATCTATTTTAAAAAGAATCACACAAAAAAATGTCAAAATGAAACAAGATCGAATCATATGATCAGCATGTTTTGCAATCTAGTTTCCGAGAGCGAATCCAGTGGTTTATATCGTCGTATGAACATAGCATAAGTATCAAAAATACCTACACGTAGGGATTTTTCCCTACTTCTGGCAACACTGAAAACAAGAGAAATATTTGTTTCCTCTTTTATTTAAAATAATCTTATGTTTTTTGTTAGGATTGCGTTCTTCCAAGTGGCCCTTCATCAATATCCTTCAAAAATACAATTATTATACATTTTTAGAATAAATGCCTTTTTTAAATTTTTATTAAGTATGTAGTGGAATCAATTCATATTTAAATATAATGAACGACATTTTTTAGTTTAAGGTGCCTTTTACGGACTAAATTCGATTTTCGACAGCAGTCGAATTAACTGATCGCACGAATTTTCATTTGGTATTATGACGCGCATCCGATAAAAATTTACAATTGCGATTTTGTTGATTCACAAAATCCGCTGTCTCTTAAAACAAAAAATGATTGTTTACAAATTTAAAAAATAAAATTAAAGTTTAACGTGACCACGGCGGAGTTATGATTGTTTTCAAATAATTTCGATTCAGTGGGGCTTAATCCCACTTTTTTACATACTGAACTTTGCTGCAAATCATTTGGTCAATAAAGAATTTTGTTCCATAAGGAATATGACCGTTTCCATATGCTGTTTACGACGGTGGACTTGCATAAAATTAACAAAACTGATAAAGTATATGGATTTTGGTATACGAACACAAAAAAATTTACAAATAGTTACATTTCCAAAAAGTTTTTCACATTTATTTGCACCGTGGAAAACAAATTTGTTTTCGTTGAAAAATTCGATGCACAACGAAATTTTCGACAGTGCTGCCAACTCATAATACCAAATTAACATTCGATAGTCGATGTTCGATAGCCAGCGAAAATCGTTTATCGAATGTAACTCATAATAGGGGCCTAGCCTAAACCACTACTTATTAGTAATTAAAATCAATAAAAATTAAACACAATAGATATGTATGTCATAACATCTATAATAATATAATTTCCCCACGTCGTTAATTGCAGTACTGCCTGCGCCGCATCAGAAAAGCAAACTTGTGTCACCATGATGACGCAAACCAAATGATGCTACATATTAATTGTGTGATTACCATTTTTATAGGTTCATTTAACCACATTAAGGCCCTAATTAAATAAAACGGAATTCCAAAGAATTCGATTAAACCAAAAAAACCCCATAAATATTTTGTAATTCTATTGTTGCTTTCTAAAGAATATCATGTTCCATTTTAAAATTGTCAACGCCACAAGATATGAGGCATTTGAAATTTTAAAAGGCAATGTGAATTTCTGTAGAAAGGAGCAACAAAATTACAAAAAATGTATGACTTTGTTTTTACTTTCAATGTAATTCTTTGGCGTTGAGTTGCGTTTTACATTATTGCGACCTGAAATTCAGGTTTTAAAAAACTGCAGTTGAAACCAATAACTGTCGAACAAAAAACGAAAATTTGTATACCTACAACTTTTCGCTTTTAGAGTTGGAATGACAGTGACTGTTTACATTTAATGAAACAGAAGTAAAAGCAATAGTTTTTTTTCCCAATGACAAATGAAGGAGTGGAAGAAATGGCAGTTTTTTCACTTTGACCGCAGTTTTTTAAACGCTGCGTAAATTCATTGTTTAAGGGCATTATTGCAATTATAACCATGTAGATACTTTATCTTTATATTTTATTACATTTGTAATTTAACAAAAATATTTTATTATTTAATATTTTAAATGCTTGTATCACTTAATACAAATATGCTTTCGTTGATGGTACTCGCATTTTTAGCTGAAATATTTAAAATTGCTTTTAAATCTCAAATAATTACCATTTTACAACGTTTTTTACTTTGCATGTTAACTCATGAAATGTGATGTTACATTATTCTGCATTTTAGATGACGATTGTTTTCAATAATTTTTTCCTACAAAAAATCCAACAGACACTTTGGCTGGTTGACTTTACCAAAAATATTTTACACAGACAGGCATTTCGAGCCGTGGTCATGGAAACTGTCGAGAAACAACAACATTACTGGTGAGGATCGTTTCTAAAAGTTTTTTTTCCTCATTCTTCAAGACTGAAGAAGGGCAAAAATGTATTTTTACTCAACAACATGAATGAATTGGCGAAATATTGACAATTCATTTATGACTCTGAAAAAAAGTTACATATTTGGCATTTTTCATTTACGAAAAATTCAAGAATGGTTAAATATGAGCGATCACATATGAATTTCTCTGAACTCTGCTTTTCATCATCGAACCACAAAACGGTTTTAATGAAATTTTGATATTATAAAGGGTGGTTAAATTGTAAGGGCCGATGTTGAATGTGAACCACACCTAAACGCCAAGTTTTTTTTCGAATTTTATTTGACATTTCTCTATTTCAGACTTACTCAATTTACCCATGGAAAGATACACAATCGAGCAACGTGTTAAAGCTATTCAGGCTTATCATGAAAATGGGCGTTCAAATTAAAATGCATATCGTGCACTTCATGGTTCAGTGATGAGGCACATTTTTGCACCTCAGTGGATTCGTCAATAACCATAATTGACGCATTTAGGCCAATGCTAATCCAAGAGTGATTGTCGAAAAACCAATGCACCCACAAAGAGTGACTGTTTGGTGCGGTTTATGGGCTGGCGGCATCATCGGGCCGTATTTTTTCCAAAATGAGGCCGGTCAGGCAGTTACTGTGAATGGTGTTCGCTATCGTGAGATGATAACGAACTTTGTATGGCCCGAATTGGAAGATATGGATGTGGACGATATGTGGTTTCAGCAGGACGGTGCCACTTGCCACACAGCTAACGAAACAATGGCTCTTTTGCGCAACAAATTCAATGGCCGTGTTATCTCACGTAATGGCGATGTCAATTGGCCGCCAAGATCATGTGATTTGACACCGTTGGACTTTTTTCTTTGGGGTTATTTGAAAGAAAAGGTGTACGTCGATAAGCCAGCAACAATTC
Organism: Pollenia labialis; assembly: GCA_949318255.1. Taxonomy (NCBI): domain Eukaryota; kingdom Metazoa; phylum Arthropoda; class Insecta; order Diptera; family Polleniidae; genus Pollenia; species Pollenia labialis. The sequence continues at coordinate 78,391,419 of OX439141.1, read as the reverse complement.
AAGAGCTAAAGGATGAGATAATTCGGCACATTAACTGCATAGAACCTCCATTATGCCTCAGGGTCATCGAAAATTTGGACCATCGGATGGAGGTGTGCCGCCGTGGTCGCGGCGCCCATTTGGCCGATATTTTGTTCCATACATAATTGAGTAATACCAATATATCATAATAAAATAAAATTACAATAATTTCCTAAATAGTTTGTGTTTTATTCAAAATCAACATCGGCCCTTGAAATTTAACCATTTTATAAGTATTATTAAAATTGCACTTGAAGCCAATTTGCACTTGCAGATATTATTTTTTTTTTCTATTTTACCTTTTTTAATATGAAATTAAAAAAAAGATTCTTTGGTTTAAAAGTGTGCATTAAGCATAACCAACGCATTACATAAAAAATAATTAAATTATAAAAACCAAAAGAGTTAAGAGAAACAAAAGAGCGCAATGGCAACATTGGTTATTGTATTATGCATCCCCGCAAATAATATTTGACTAAATGGACTACTCAATGGACTGGCCCGATGTAATGCAAGCATGGACCATCTCATTGTTAAAAAGTGTTTGTAGTTAGACGACATGTCTTCGTTTTTTAACGACATGTTTTCGTTTTTTAACGAAGTTAAAACTAATCCTCTTGTGTATACAATGGAGTAGTTTCAAGACTACTCCATTGTAACCCAAAGCTGGGTTATATGGTCCTGCCCTAGAACATCGTAATGTTAATTATACCATGTTTTTGTGTTACTTTTGGAGTAGTCCTAGTCCCTTGTGGGCTACACTTTACACGCGTGTTTGGACTAGTACTATTATTTGCAGGGAAATATCAGGCATTGCAAATTCAGTACTTTTGTGATATTTTCAAAAAAAAACCCAGAACACACGCAACGTAAACAATTTATTTTTGTAAAGATTCTAGTTAATGATGCTTTGAAATTTTTTTCTCGACTAGAGATAAAACAAGTTTCGGGAAAGCTACTGAAGAAAAGAAAGTTTAAATAAATAAAATAAAAATGGTGCTAATTGTTATTGAACTTTTACTTAGTTCGGTGGCTATAAATGTATGTATTTAACCAAATTAATTAAAATGGTACGTTATTAAACATTAAACAAAATAAAAACAAGTTAGTGTGCCGAATCTTTGATACCCTCCACTGACAGTTCAAATAATTTAGGGGTGGGGTCTATATGATATCTGCAAAATCTTTTATTATTCCGAACATTTTACTACCATTTATGTTAGTTTTTGTAACAAAATATCAATTTTTTAGAGTGGTGGTTCCACACTTTGATTCACTGCTTATTATAACTTAAGCAATTTGCGACCAAATTTGTTCTTTTTTGTTGAGGTTTTCGAAAGTCAGCGTGTTTTCAACAGACGGGCGTATGGATAGACGGACAGACAGAAGGACATTGCTTTATCAACTTAGAATTACTCAAGGAGCCAGAATACATATACTTTATGGGATCTGAAATGAATAATAAAAAAGTTTCACACTGAATGACAAACTTAGTATACCCTCAATCACCACTAGTAGAGGTGGAGGGTATAATAAGCATTAATTAAATACTTGGTTTTCATGAAAACTTTGTACGCGTATGCTGCCGCTATTATTCCAGTGGTGCAACTAAAACGCGCGATGTGGATTGTAAATAAAACAAAAAATGTTCCGAGAATTATCTTGATGTTTGTTATTATAGTTAATAGAAGGATATATTACAATTATGTGGCCAAATGCTCGCCACGGCTTCGATTGTCCACATTTTTAATGACTATAAGATAAAATTGAAGCTCAATGTAGTTGATGAGCCGAATTATCTCATTCTTCAGCTCTTGAATTGTTCTTGGCTTATTGACGTACACCTCTTCTTTTGAATTTTCCCAAAGAAAGAATTCCAACGGTGTCAAATCGCATGATCATGGCGGCAAATTAACATTCCCACGACGTGAGATAACACGACCGTTAAATTTCTCGCGCAAAAGAGCCATTGTTTCGTTGGCTGTTGAACAAGCGGGCCCATCCTGTTGTAACCACATATCGTCCAGGTCCATATCCTTAATTTCTGGCCTCAAAAAGTCCTTTGTGATTACGCGATAGCGAAGACCAATCACGGTAACTGCTTGGCTAACCTCACTTTCCATTAAGTACGGAACAATAACGCCGCCAGCCCATTAACCGCACCAAACTGTCGCTCTTTGTGGATGCATCGGCTTTTGAACAATCACTTGCGGATTCTCATTTGCCACAATGTGGCAATACTGCGAAAACCATTACCGGTAACTGGTTGGCCGACTTGATGTCTGCTGCAAAGCTAACCCGCCCTAATCTGCCATTTATCATCAGATAATTGCAATCAGCGGGCTTCCAACTTCCCCATCTATTTTGAGAGGTATTCCCAACTAAAAAATAATGTTTTTACCGGAACATTGAGAAAATTATCGTCATTTAATTGTGGTTGTGGCATGATGTTGACTTTTTTTTAAATGTAAATGAGTTTGTGATCCTTTGGGTCCGTAGTACTACTAACATTAATTTTCTATATTCAAAAATTGTACTTTGCTAAACTTTTTGCAAGTGATATATGAAATTTCATAGAAATCTTTATATGTTCATTGCCTAAAAAATTAAACACGCAAAAACTTCTTAAATATTTTTTTAGTACATTAACAAGAATTACATGTTTTTATTTTAAAATTGTTATTATCTTTCCTTGTTGTCTACATGTAGAATATTCAAATACATATAATACATTTATTTATGTTTATTTATGTATAGATAGATGTTTATGAAATATGTAAATGTAAAATAAATTAAGTCATTTATGTTCTTTAAAACCAACATAACAGTGTTCATAGCCCTTAACAGGAAATATAATAAAAACCTCAAGCTACATTTTACTTTCTCCGAATTCTCCTCTTTAAGGGCGTGCAAATTAATGCCATTCGAATAAAATGTGAGAGATGAATAAATAACCAGTGATTATGGTAATTTGACCCAACATCATAGGAAACACAATTCTAAAAAATAAAACAAATAGAAAAGTAAACAGAACGATGGAACACATAAAAAGTCGATGTATTGTTATTACTTCAAATAGCGAGTGAATGAAATTTTATAGCCATGTTGCTCAGCAATGCCGGCTGACAAGACATTTGCGGAGGCGCCATACAAGGTGCCATTGCCTAAAAATAGAAAAATACAAAATAAGAAAAAACATATTATAATATAATGTATGTATTGTGTGTATGAAAGCAAAAAAAATTTTCCCTCTCTTCCATAAACTTACCACCCAAACAGGGACCAAATGCCAAAGCCCATACCAATGGCTGTAAGGGTAAACCCAAAGTCTCTTTGGCCACCAATGATACTACCACTTTCACCATCATTGCGGTTACTGGAATACTATCCAAAATTGCCGATGCCAAAGCAGAAATCCATAATATTATGAATATTGCCATAGCCAAACGATTTTTTTTGTCAACACACAAAATAATTCTTTCGGTAACTTCACCGATCCAGGTAAATAGGCCCAATCGTTCTACACACTCCATCATTACAAACATGGCGGCAAAGAAGAGCAACGTAGTCCATTCTATGCGATGCATTAAATGTTCCATATCTTCTCGATTAAGTATTATGAGTAGGGCTATAACTCCTAGTAGAGCAACCCAGCCCAATGGAAGAGTTCTTAGCTGTGGTACCGATTGTATAAAAAAACAAATGATGACAAACACCAGAGCACCACAAGCTTGCGCCAGCAGCTTTTTATCTTTAATCGGATACTGAAATAAACAATGATTTTTTCTACTGTGGATGAAACTCAACATTTTTATTGTATAAAAATCCCTACGAAAAAGTTTTTTCACAAAATATTTAAAAACTTTTTGGAAAATGCAAATTGGTTGCAAATCTTTGATTCTCTATAAAATTATTTGAAATAATTAATTATAGATGAGTAAATAAAGGATTAAATGTTTCCTTTATATTAAATATCCTTTTTAACTGTTAGAGTGGTTTAAAAAAGATATTTTTGGCTTCTTAATCAGGATACCATTTTTGCTATGATGAAAATGATGAAAAGTAAAGTGGGGATGGTTATACATTTAACCCGTCTAGGAGCATTCTACGCGCTGCAGGATCTAAATTTCTTAATATATAAATTCAGAAATTTGGACCCCGAAGCGCGTAGGATGCTCCTCGGCGGGTCAAATATATGACCGAAATTTCGAAATTAGCTTTTAGAGCCAAAACTTTCTTGGTTGGTATTGACATAAAATTTGGCAACGATTATTTTACGACAACTACTTTGACATGACAAAATTTCGTGCTGGAAAGTTCAAAATTAACCATGGGTCCCATTTAAACCCCCTTCCCAAAATTTATTAAAGGGAATCAAATCTCATATAGATGAAGATTTCTAAAGAATATACGGCATAAAGATCTCTTACATGAATCTTAACCTAATAGCATAATTATGTTCTGGCAGGCCAATGATTTCCCATGAGTCCCAAATAGGGAAAACCGTCGATATTTATCTTTAAATATATTGGTGTAGGGTATGATATGATCGAATATATTCTCCATTTAAATACAAAAAAAATGTAGCACTTTGTAAACGTATGTATGTGTATAAGATGATGAAAATATTACACATTTAAAAGTCATCTTTTTGCTATGAACAGAAAACACGGTTAGCAGCTTCTCATTTAAAATATTGTGCTAGTGGCACACTTTCTTTCGAACGATATAACTACGTCGATTAAATTCCGATATCATAAGCGATTAACTTTTTAAGGATGTTTTGCTTTGTGCATGAATGTTGCTTTGTGTGCTGGTTTACAGGAGTGCTTGTAAAAATGATTGGGCTTTTTTTGTAATTCCAATATTTATTGAATTATTTATTTCGTACCAAACTCCGTTATCTTTTTGATTAGGGTTATTGTCATTTATTAAATTTTATTCTATTTTATTTGCCAAGCATAAGAGTAATCTATACTCTGGGCATGCTTAAAGAAAATCATAATTTCCTAGTAAAGTATTTAATGTGCGACTATCGTAATGAAATTTCCTTACTTGTATTGGAACACTAATATAAATAGATATTTATTACAACAAATTTGTAAACCGTCAATTACATTACATGCAATTACACAGTGCAATATGAAAACAAGTAAGAGTGCTATATTCGGCTATGCCGAATCTTATATACCCTAACTTTTCTTTTCGTCATGCCGAAGAATATAACAAAATCAAAAAATTTATATAAATGGAGTCTGGAGTGTCCGGAAAACGTTTGATATCAAATCATTTTCAATTTTAAGTCAAACCTCCGTGTAAATTGGAAATTAAATGTTGTGCATGTACAAAACAATAAACAGTTATAAAAAACAATATTCCAAATAGCAAAGGATAACATAAGAGAGTGATAAGTTTCCTGAAATGTGGATGAACGAGTTCAAAAATATTACAACTGTTTAGGATGTTGATGAGAATGCATTGGAAGCCCTTGTAATGTGCAAACTGAAGAGAAAACGCAAACATGGCTTCACACCAAACCAAATCTCCTAAACGCTGCAACAAAAGTTATTTCGAACGAAATGGAAGAAGATGTTTGCAAAATGGAGAATAAATTAGTAACTTTGAAGTCTGTAAGTCGAAGTACACCGAGACATTTTCCGATAACTTCAAACGTAAGACGGACAGACGGATATCGTTAAATCAACTTCTGTCCTCATAAGGACCCGGAATATATATACTTTATATGGTTTAAGATCAATATTGTAGAAATTAACAAACGGAATGACTAAGTTATAAATATATACCCTTTTCCACCTGTGGTGAAGGGTATTAATATAACCATACAAGGACACAACTACATGATAAAATACCAAAAAGAAAAGACTCGTGTCTCCCAGTTTAGGCCAAATTCATGCCCTTTTTTTATGGGGCCCCCAAAGATTTGGGGCCTCGGTGTAGTTTTTGCAAAATAAGTGATCATTTTCTCAGTTTCACAAAAAAACTTCATCTTAAAGATCAAAATCGCAAAAAACTTTAAAAATTAGATTTTGTTTTGATCTTTTTCCCCTATTCAGGTCAATAGGTAGCAAACCGTTCAAAATTCAAGAAAACAATCAACTACAAAAATGTACCTAAGATCTTAAGCTACGGCAATATTTGACGAAAAAACAAGCAAACTAAATAATCATTTCCTTTAATTCCAATATTTATTTTGATTATAATCCACATCTTATAAAAAATAGTTGTTCGCTATGTCTAGTAGTATTGTTAGTTTATTTTAAATCTCACTAACTATAAACAAAAGTAGGGGTTACGCTTATTTAGTAAACAACTTTCTAGAACATATAAACTTCCTAGGAATGATTCTTAACGCAGTTTACTTAGCGCTTAGGTAGCCGCAATAGTGAAAAATTTCCTGAAAATTATTTTATTTTATTTGTTTTTTCTTTACTTCAACATTAAGATACTATGCTTGCTATCTTTTACCAAAATAATAAAAAAAAAAATTGTTATGTTTATAATGTTGATGGGCTTGGGCATGCAAATCTCCGTCTCTTAAGTTGTGGATCCAAATCGTCGTCCAAATCTGACTCTGATTCAGAACTTATGGTGTCCACAGGCACGTTGCTTCCAGACGGCCCTCCTTCATCAGCTATTTCCAAAAAAACCAAATTTTAATAATAAAAAAAAAATTAATTTATAAAAAATAATACTTTTTTTAAAAAGAAGGTTCAAATACCTTTAAAATAAGGTATTTAACTTCAAAATCCATTCACTAGTTTTTAGTTTTTAATTTTTTTCCCGAAACACGTGTAAAATATTTTTTTATGTTTAATACGTCTGGCAAATTTAAAGAAAATCGGAAGAGGTGGTGTAAAAAAGGTGTTCGGTCTGACATGGAATGACTTATATGTGAAAAGAGCTACCACTTTGCCTCAGAAAGTAAATCAAAATTCCTGAGAAAATTATCACTTTATTGCAAAAATTACATCAAGGCCCCAAATCTTTAGGACCCTTAAAAATGGCATTACTTTGGGCAAAACTGGAAGACACTGGTCTTTTTTTTTTTTTGTCTTTTATCACGTATTGGTGTACTCATATGGTTATATTTCCATGACTTAAAAAATTTCACACAGTGTAACACTACATATTTTGGTACATATCTATAGATTCAAAGTTTGGCTTAAGCAAAAAGTATGTGAATAGGACTATTACAAAAAAGCTTAATAAATTGAATTTTAATTCATTGAACACATTCGAAAAATAAAAATGGCTAATATAATATTTTATAATTTTATTATATTGAATTTTGTTGTGTTTTCTTTTCTACACAAAAAATTTCATCTTCTGAAAAGGTGCATGAATAAAATATCTGGCCAACCTTGTAATAATGCTATTTATTATTTGACGAGAACAAAACACAAGTTATGAAAAGTTTCTTGTGCATCATTCAGAGGTGTTCTGGAAATAGAAAACGCAAGAATTTAGTAGTTTCTTTTAATCTAATCTTTATATGTATATAAATCGGCAAAATGTCAACCGATTTAAAAAAAATATACACCATTTGAAAGGTATTTACTTACAGAAGTGAAAAATAAATATTTTAATGAAATCTGTTCAATATTTTTAGAGCTATATGCGTTAAAATTCTGCAGAACGCAGAAATACAAAATGTTTTTTTTTCAATTATCAAATAAAAAAAAAAAAGTTGGTTATTCGACATTTTTTAGAAACCGGTTTTCGAATATTTCGACTATATAAATATGTGAAATTAAATTTTAAAATTTTCTATAATATTGGACTTAGAAACATAATATTATAGGTACAAGGTCCTGAGCGAATAAAAACCTATTATGTAGATGAAAAATGTTTGTACTGTTTGTATTTTATCTGGTACTTTTTGAATTTTTGTTAATATTCGACCTAAAAAGATCAAATTAAAACATGCATGGTCCTGAGTGAATAATAATGAATATGTAAGGGGAGGTTTTTGGAACTTTTTTGTTCAACATCTGTTTCTTTTGATTAATAAAAATAAATATGCATGGTCGAATTTTTACCATTAGGCGAACACTAGTTTTTATAAATTTTGTTATAAGATTCTGTTATATAGAGAAATATTTGTAGTATATTTGTCATAAAATTATTTTGTTATGTATTAAAAAACGACGTTTTAATTTTTTGCGTTTTGCGTTTTCGATTTCCAGAACACATTTTATGTTATTTTTCGACACTTTTTTACCGTCTAAGCGACCCTAAAATTTATGGGTTTCTTTCCAATTTTGCAATTTTTTGCAAAATTTTAGCCATTTTCGCGATAGAAGCGATTTTTCCCTGCAAGTTTTCTGATTCGTTACAGCTTAAGCGATTTTTTGGAATAAGAATTTGTTATCATGCCGCTGTTAGTAAATTTTTGCGAATTTCTGCTAATTAAGCAATTTTTTAACCGATTTTTTCCATTGCTTATGGTTTTAGGCACTTTTTATCAATTCTATGGCTTGGTTGAAATATTGAAAATTTTTTTAGGTTACTTTATTTTTGCTTTTACATTAACAAATAGCTAATGCTTGAAACACAACTGGGACGAACGACGAATAATTCGTAACGAATATTCGTCGTCAGAAATAGAACACATTGGTATGTATGAGAATACACACAATCGTTGCGTAGACCGAAATTCGTCATGCGTAACGAACACTGCGATAGGTTTATTTCTATTTCTTACGCAGACGAACGACAAATAAATTGGGACAGAGACAGCTAATCGCAGCTAAATCATGAAACCTGTAAAGAATCACAGGGAAAACTCGCTTCTAATGCGAACTTATCTGAAATTTGCAAAAATCGCGAAAATTCGCGAAAGTTTTTAATATTTCAAACAAGCCATAAAATTGATTAAAAGTTTCTAAAACTATAAGGAATGCCAAAAATTCGATAAAAATTGATATATTAGCGGAAATTCGCAAAAATTTGCTAATAGCGGCATAAAAACAATGTCTAATATTTTTTAAAAATCGATAAACCTGTAAAGAATCATAACCCTTATAGATAAAAATCGCTTATATCGCGAACATAGCTAAAATTCGCAAAAATTGCATATTTAAACAAATGCAAAAATTTATTTGAAATCGCTAAATCAGTTTAAAATATCAAAATATCCGATAACAACATAATAAAGTTTGCAAAACCAGAGAAAATTCGCGAAAATTTTTCATTTTTCAAAGAACCCATAGAATTGATTAAAAGTCCCATAGACTATTAGAAATTGCTAAATAAGCGGAAATTCGCAAATTTTTGCTAACAGCGGCATGATAGCAAAGTCTACTATTAATTATAAAGAATCAGACAACTTACAGACACAAATCGCGAAAATGGCTGAAATTCGCGAAAATTTGAAACAAACCCAAAAACTAATTTGAGTTTGCTAAATCGAAATGAAGTACACCAAAAATGCTTAAGTAATCCACTTTCGAGTGGATTCGGATTCTAGAACACACCCAATTAATAGTTTTTTATGTTTTTTTTTTGTTGAAATATGGTCAACCTATGATTTGATAAATGTTAGCAAACAAAGAAATTTTAATAAAATGATTGCTAGTTGAAGAAGATGAAAATGGATGAAAATGTTTATATAATCAAGCGTCCAATGGTTTTATTTTTATAAATTAAAAAAAATTCATGTCGTATTAATACTTGGAATTTACGCACTTATTGTGTCTCATTTGACGAATTTACGCAACGAATTCTTGCCGACGAATTCGTCGTACTATGCGAAGTTCGTCGTTCGTCCCAGTTGTGTTTATACCATAACTGTATGTTATTTTCCGTTACTCACCTTAGCTTTTAAATCTTCAAGTGTATTTACGTAAGCATCTGTTTTATCCAATCCTCTTAATTTCCGTTTTAGGGCATGTTTTAAAACACGAACTTTCTTGAGCAAAGTTTCACGTACTAAATCAGCATCTTTGGAGAAGGATGAAATTGAATTGGCTGCCTTTTGCCAAACTCGAATTTCACGTCGAAATTCTTTAATTTCCTTCGGTTCATTCAAACGTAATGATTTGATATCTCGGAAAATAAAACGTAAGTAAATACAACTCTGTATAACGGTTAAAACTACACCGGGTATTGTGTGGGAAACGAATTTCATAAAAGTGACACCCTAAAACGGAAGTTTGTTTTTATTAATATATTGAATTTTATTATTTTAAAGGGATGAACTTACATTAGCCGCTATAAAATGATTTGAACATATAATAATACTAATTGGATCACCGATGGGCGTCAGGGAGCCACCAATATTCGAGTGCACAATAATTCCCATTAATACAGGCACGGGATCCAAGCCCATCACCTCACACAAACGTATAGCAACAGGTGTCATTAGTATAACGGTGGTCATGTTGTCCAGAAAACTAGATACAAAACAGGTTATAACACACAAGCTATAGATCATGGGCCACGTTTTTCCTTGCGAAATACCATAGGCGACAACGGCTAGATAGTCAAAAACTCCAGTCTCTGTCAAAATACCCACTAAAATCATCATACAAAATAACAAAGTTAATAATTCCATATCCATCCATTGCACAATTTCTTCCATATTGGGACGATCATCGAAACAGGCCAAAACAGCAATAGAGAGAATTGAACAAACAATAGCCACAAAAGTTCTTTCGAAGGCCTAAAAATTAATAAAAAGCTGACTGCTTAAATTGTATATTGATGTATTTCCTTTTAACACCTACCTCCCACACCAAGAGGGAATAAAAAATTAATATTATCAAAGCTGCCAGCAAAGTACCAGTTTTGACATTAATGATCAAAGGATTGTAAATCATCTTAATAGCCATGTCTTTTTGAACATTTGTTAATACTCTTAAGCGCATTATGGTTTCTTTTCTGTCTAAAGAACTCATTACATCATCGGTCATAGTGTAAGTGAAATTACGTGTCACCACAGGCACGTAATCGAAAAGTTCCTCATTAACCAAAGGTATTTGCCAGGCTTGCAAAACGTCCTTTTGAATGGAAAATATCAACAGTTTTTTTTTTTTTTATTTTACTATTTCTATACAACTATAATAAATTACCTTAAAGCTTGTAGCATTTTCAAATTCGTTCCAATACGATATTTGTGGTTGTATGGTAAGAAAATTTTCCGTTTTGTTGGCATCATAAAATGATTCATTAAATGTACCAAAAATTTTTAAATTAAAATCTCCCGTAGGTTTTGTATGCAAAACAAAATCTGAAACATTCTTAGAAGTTAATGAAACCAATTTAAAGAATTTTCCTAATAACTTCCTACTTACTTTTGCCTCTTTCTTTTGGCACTTCCAATGTCTTTTCCAGCAAGTGCTTTTCTTCAAAGACCATAAATACTACAGTCGAAAATACCCAAAATACCAATAAACCGTAACGCTTTGCCAGTCGTATACGTTCACGCTTTTGTTTATTTTTCGCCTTTGCCTCTTTTTTGTCAATCTGTTTCTGAACACTATTACAGTGCTGCAGTTCATGATCCGAATGGGTGCCTTCGTCGTCGGTACTAAAATAATAGAGCTCATTCTTAATGAACGTGAAAAGTTTTAAAGTTTTTTTAATTTACCTTTTCCGGTCATTATCTTTGGGACTTGAGTGAGGTAATGCTTTAATGTTTATAAACTCTGAACCAGTTAAGCTTTTGTCGTCTTCATGGCTGGATTCAAAATCGTTGGGAAGGTTAGATTCATCATCGGTGGGTACAGCAGATCCTGAAACAGATTATGGATGATAAAAATTAGAAATTTTAAAATAAGACTTTATTGCAAATGGTACATTTTCTTTTTATAGAAAATACCATAAAACTCTTTCTCAACTACTATAGTACACAAAAAGTAAAGTATAAAAACATTATTATTCATGTTGAAAGTGAGAGGGAAGACTTAAGCAGGAAGGTAATTCCACATACAACCAGTCCTGCCAAAAAGCTAATTTTCTGTGTAATGTGTTGAACGTTGCATCAGCCAATCGACCACAATAATATGGCCTCTTGAGGAAAAACAGGCAAATACAACTCACATTGCGACGGTGCTTAAAAGAGTCAAAAGAATTGGATACTCTTCTGTCACCAGTGTGACCATATTAACTTTTTCGAGCTAAACTTAGCTTTATTTTTTCCTGTTTAGCTTGAAATATTTCATTTAGATTTAAGCTTTTTTCAGCATTTTCAACGATGTATTTAGCTTTTCCTAGCCTTATTTTAATTTAAATTTTGTGTTTATTTATATTTTAAAATAAATAAAACAGCCCTGCAAATAATATTGGACCACCTGATCCAATTTCATGAAAAGGACTACTTCATGGACTGGTCCGATGTAATGCAAGCATGGACCATGTCATTGTTAAAATGTGTTTGTAGTGAGACGACATGTCTTCGTTTTTTAACGACATGTTTTCGTTTTTAAGCGAAGTTATTAGTAATCCTCTTTTGTACACAATGGAGTAGTTTTTAAACTACTCATTTGTAGTCCAAAGATGAGTTATATGGTCCTGCCCTAGGACATCGTAATGTTAAATAGACCATGTTTTTTCCAAACGTTTTGGCTACTTTTGGACTAGTCCTAGTCCCTTGTGGGCTACTCTTTACACGCGTGTATCGACTGGTCCTATTATTTGCAGGGAGTTTATTCGAATAAACTTATGTGTGATTTACCCAGCAAATAAAATTGGACCACCTGACCCATTTTCATAAAATGGACTACTCCATGGACTGGTCCGATGTAATGCAAGCATGGACCATGTCATTGTTAAAAAGTGTTTGTAGTGAGACGACATGTCTTCGTTTTTTAACGACGTGCTTTCGTGTTTAAACGACTTCAAAACTAATCCTCTTGAGTATACCATGGAGTAGTTTTAAAACTACTCCTTAGTGGTCCAAAGGTGGGTTATTTACCATGGAGTAGTTTTAAAACTACTCCTTACTGGTCCAAAGGTGGGTTATATGATCCTCTCCTAGGACATCGTAATGTTAAATAGACCAGGTTTTTCCATACGTTTGGGTTACTTATGGACTAGTCCTGGTCCTTTGTGGACTACTCTTTACACGCGTGTTTGGACTGGTCCTATTATTTGCAGGGTAGTTAAAACGGTAATAGTCTGGCAGCACAGAAGAAATCGCTGTTGCAGATTTGATATACATACGTAACAGTGCTGCCAGGGGAAGAATACAAAAGTTACGCTATTTTTCAAAAAAATTAAGATTTTTTTTAAAGTTACACTTCGAAAAATTTCTTTAATAAACAGTTAATTTATGTGATTTATAAGAACAAGAAACATACACATTTCTATTCCATATTTCAGTGATAATAACAAGACCACAAATCAATTATTCAACAAAAGCATAGCTACGAGTAAGTTTTAAGCCTATGCCTATGCCTATTGCATGCGAATTAAAATGAGGGTTTATACCGTGTTCAGATATACCTTTTTTATTGAGCCAATATTCGGTCTATTGACATAATTATCTTTCTGTTCACATAAACACAATTTAGTTTACTAATTCCGTTTGACACCTTAATTGCGTTTTACGCAATATATGACATTATTTAGCTCAATTATCCATATAAAATTGCAATTAAGTTATTGCTCAATTAATAAGAAATTGTTATAAATATTGAGTAAAATTAAAATGCCACCCTATCAAAAGTGTGTTTAGTGAGCAAAACACAACTTACTAAACAAAGTGTTTTGACATTTGGCAACTGCAACAAAACAAAGACCCATCCATTCGGTCTGTGCAAAAGCCAGATGTTAATTTTTTTAAGTTATCAAAGTTTTTTACATTTTGCTTATACATGTACATTTTTGTTTATGTTGAATGTTGTATGTGGTAGTAATATAAAATGAGTTAGCCAAATTGTGCATATGTGAACAGAAAGATAAATATGTCAATAAGCCGAATACTGACTCATTAAAAAAGGTATATCTGAACGCGGTATAATGGATGGGCCTTTGGTTTGTTGTAATTTCAGTTGCCAAATATCAAAACACTTTGTTTAGTAAGTTGTGTTTAACACACTAAACACACTTGTGGCAGTGTCGCATTTTAATTTCACGCAATATTTATGACAATTTCGTATTAATTAAGCAATAACTAAATTGCAATTTTGTATGGATAATTGCGCTCAATAATGGCATTTATTGCGTAAAACTCAATTAAGATGCATATCTGAATACGGTATTACGTATGCAGCACTCTTCGTTTATAGTCACTACAGTTTTTAGTCGGTTTAGCGCTATATCCCAATTTATCTGTTTTTCCTGCCGTTATAAGTAAATTTAATATAAAGGATTTACGTGATAGTCCATTTAGCGATGTAAGCATATTTGCCATATATTCCATATATAAGCAGGCATCAAGGGCAAAAGTAAATCGAATTATGGGCGTTATAAAGACGTTCTACATTCTTTTTTAATTTTCGAAGCCTCAAACCATTAAAAGAATTAAGAATTAAATCGTTTATTTTTTGTCATCAACACTCAACATGAAAAAATTAGTTTTTGGCTTAGGTAACAGGGAAAAAAACTTGTTTGGTCTTCTTATGCGTGTTGTTGTCGTGGTCAAAATATGGTCGTTTTTAAAAATTTGTATTATGATTGACGCAAACGACATATGTACGGCGAACTTTTTACTTATGTGTTTAACATTGTCGTTGTCGTGATTTCGAATTTCCGTCAACTATTTTTTGAAAATTTCTTAAAAACTTCTGAAAGAAAAAAAGCTTTGTTCATACATATTAAATATTTGACGTCCCTTGTTTTAATAAAAAAAATTATTTGCTTTTGCAAAACGTTTGGCTAGATCGAACATCATTATATAGTTAATTACATTATACAATTATTTTCTTACAAATTGAGTTAAGCAAATCCATAGAAATGGTTAAAAATAAAGCTAAAGTTTGATAAATTTACTGGTCACGCTTTTTTGGATTTTTTCGTTTAATTATATAATTATTCTCAGCCATAATTAAATAAAAACTTTTTAATCTTTGGAAAATATCGAAATAGTTAAAAGTTTCTACAAGAAGCTATAAAAAAATGTATACATATTACTAAAGTGAATAGTTTCAAGTTATTTTCCGACACTTAAGGGATTATTTTTGATAAAAGTAGGATCATCACACATTATTTTTGACCGTATTTAATAATATATTTTTTACAGTTTGATGCCCTGAATCAGCAATGGTGTATGAAGGTATACTAAGTTTCCATGTGAACTTCTTTTAATATTCATCTAATGAAATTTATATGTTTATATTTATATTCCAAGTTCTTCAGTAATTGAAAGTCGATTTAGCGATTTGGGTGTCAATTTGTTTCTTATTCTCCTTCGCACTTTGAGATTAAATTCCAGCAGAAACAGTTCAGTAAGAAGTAGAGTGTTCAATCAATCAGGTCCAGTGATGCCAGAAGTGCAGATTTATCTGCATTTAGCAGATTTTATATCCCAAAATTGCCAAAATGCAGATTTGACGATTTTTGGCTTAAAAATTGAGATTTTTAAGCTCGGTGGAAACTTCTTTACATTGTCACTTATGTTTGTACTTTTTTAACTTCTTGCATTGAAAAACGAAAATATCAACCATTCATGGAAGAAAACAGAAAAATTCGTGTTTGTTAAGTGTTGATATTTTCGGTACTTACGGAGATGTTTTCACTTATAGTACGAAAAAATTATAAACAATAATTGCGTTGGAATAAAAAATAAATAACGGTTGCATCACGGGAACTAATTTTGTGAAAAAAAAGTTTTAAAGAACGACAGAAAGAATAAAATAAATAGTTCAACTATGAGGTCGAACCGTTTGGAAATTGATTCATTAGTGGAAATTTTATTAAAAACAAATTACTTTAAGCTTCAAAATTCGAATTGTTTTGACACATTAGTATCGCTGAACTTTTGTCATTTCTTGTACTTATGTAGAAATATCTTTAATAATTGCAATAGTTGGTATCTTGTAAATTCTCAATAAGACTTTGTTTAAATAACATGGCAAGCAATTTACTTTTAATTTGTTGTTTCAAATTGCAAAGATGTGATCAATGCTACCTCAGCCTGATAATTTAAATTTGGATAGATATTTTAAATGTAAAAATATTCAAAAGCTTTCAGCCATGATCTGAAAATCGCATTCAAGTGAAATTAATATCGAACAAATTTTGGAAACTTTTCTGTGTTGAAAGTTAAAGAAATATTTTCTTTTTTATATCTAATACTTCGATGACCACTTATATTTAACAGAATTACTTTTAAAATAAGGTATGCTACATTTAAAAAAAATTTAATTTAAAATCTCCATCGAATGAATTTTTCTATTTTTTTTTTTTTATGGAAAATTATGGGTTTTTGCTGATTTTACCTCTAAGAGTTCTGGCAACACTGATCTGATCTTTATTTTGTTCGATTAAATGATTAATCGATATTTGGCATTTTTAACTTATTCGATTAAACGAATAAACTTTTAAAATTAATCGACTAATCGTTTCTAAATCAAGAAATTTTATAAATTACGATATTTTTTTTCAATAATTTTGGAAAAAATAAGTACTCGAGTAAATAAACATTCTTTTTTAAATAAAACTTGTCAATGTACCAATTTGGAGCACATAGATTTTAAAAGAGTCAATATAACTTTCGATTTTTTTGAAACATTTCTCGGACACTCCATCCTCTGCTATGCTTCTGCAAAAAATTCCCTTTAGAGAATCGTTCGAAGTATCTTATTTAAAATATTTATTTATTGGACCACTTGTAGTCCATTTATTCAAGTACAACACACAGAAAAAAATCAAGTTGTTTTCTACGTACAAGGTTGATTTAAAACTTTTTGGTAGTGATTTTGCTTCATACGTTTTTCATGTTAATTCAACCTGATTTAGCAATAACTTGCGAACAACATTTTTTTCTATTAAAATAACTATAATTTATGTAGATTTAACATTGCAGTAAAGTTAGAGCAATATGTCATTTGTATTGACAATCCAAATCACTTTGAATGAAAGTTATTTCAAGTTGAAACAACGTGAATTTCATGTAGAATCAAATTGATTTGAGTGTGTTATAACAGTGTTAAGAAGCTTCAGAGACAACATATGCATTAATTTAAGAATAATTCAAAATACTTACGCGTGTAACACATGTTTCACATATTTTGTATTACCCTTTGTTAACAGAAGCATCAGCAGAATGGCCCGATATGGTTTTCGTCACGTTCTACTTTGAAAACTTGATGAACTATTTAACTAAACAATTTGTTATGCCTGTTAATTTAACAAGATAACCTTTTGATTTTAATATATAACAGGTTTTTATGGATTGAATATTGAACAATGTTATTTGAACAGGGAATAATATTAAATAAACGTGATTTAAGGTTATTTTAATATTTTTAATTTAAAATTAATATGAAATATTTATAAATTTAAATAAAGGGCATACTTTTGCAGAAATTTATTATGATTCTTAATAAACATTTCGCCATGTTAATTTAACATTGGTATTTTTTCTGTCTGTATCTTATAGTCACTGTTTAAGTGGTAAATTAGTGAAGTTGTTGAAGAACATTTAAGTTAATGCAGTTTTGGACAGCTGTTGTTAGATTTATCCTACGTAAAATATTTTTAAACCAAACTCATTCTTAAGAGAGAAACGCATGGACTATTTTGTTAAAAAATATGGGCGTATTCTAGAAATCAAAATGACGTGGATTTAAAATTGAGCAAATTTTAAAAACGACCCTGTAATGAAATTTTATAAAAAAAATTCCATTTTATCTACGGACTTCATTCTTTAAGTTTTATTACTTATGCAAGAACAAGACTTAAAACCACGAAAATCTACGGTCATTTTGTAAATAATTTTTTTTTTTTTTTTTTTTTTTTTTTCATTGTTTATTTATTGAATCTTCATATATTAAATATGAACTAACAATAATTAATCAAATCTTATTCTAATTCTTTATTAATGTCCTGCCAGTGCCAGACAAAAATTTTTTTCTTCACGGGTTCTGTTCACATATATAGGTGCTTATCGTTCTTCTAGTTGGGTAAGTGCTGCAGTGTCTCTTCTTCTTAAGCGAGTGTGGCCGGCATGATTTAGAATATTTCGAGCTAGTGGATTTGGGTGTTGTTCAAGCCTTTTTAAATATTTTACTGCATATTTTGTAATCATAGTTTTTACTAATGGCACATTGAGATCCTTATGAATGTTTGAATTTTTAACGTACCAGGGAGCGGCTGTGATTATTCGAAGAAGTTTATTTTGACGCCTTTGAATTTTTTCGATATTAGAGGCCGAGGCAGTGCCCCATAGTTGAATACCGTAGCACCAGATAGGCTTTAAGATAGAGTTGTAAAGTAGAAGCTTGCAATCGAGACTAAGGACAGAGTTTCTTCCGATAAGCCAATGAATTTGAATGGCTTTAAGTTTCATTTGAGTTAATTTTGCCTCTATATGGCATTTCCACGTTAATCGCCGATCCAGATGTAAACCGAGATATTTTACATGCGAATGTTGAGGAATTATTTGATTATTGATTGTAATAGGGGGGCAAGATTCCCGGCGCAAGGTGAATGTTATATGTACGCATTTTTGTTCATTTACCATTATCCTCCATTGTCTTAGCCATATTTCTAGTTGAAATATATGATCCTGTAAATAACGAGATGCTTCATAACTGTTTTCGTGTACGCTTAGAAAAGCTGTATCGTCTGCAAATGTTGAAGTCTGTGTGTAGTTGTTTGTTGGCATGTCCGAAGTATAAATTAAGTATAAAAGAGGGCCAAGGATGCTGCCTTGTGGAACTCCAGCGCCAATTGGCTGAGGTGAACTTAAGAAATCTCCTTCTTTAATAATAAATTGACGGCCGACTAAGTAGCTTTCTAACAGTTTGTGAGTGTTTGCTGGTAAATTTTGCTTCAACTTATGTAGTAAGCCTTCATGCCAGACTTTATCAAACGCTTGCGAAACATCGATGAAGAGTGCTGAGCAATATTTTTTTTCTTCAAATGCTTTTCTTATGACATTTACTATTCGATGAGTTTGTTCAATTGTGCTGTGTTTTCTTCTAAATCCAAACTGATGGTTTGGAATACATCTATTGTCATTTAAAATTGGTGTTAATTTTGAAACTAATAATTTCTCAAACAGCTTTGACATATTTGATAATAAGCTAATAGGCCTATATGACTCAACTTTTGTATGATCTTTCCCTGGCTTTGGTATCATGGTAACTAAGGAAACCTTCCATTCTTGCGGGTAGTATTCAAGCCGTAAAATAGCATTAAAAATAAAAACAATAATTTTCTTTGCTATGCGAGGTAGCTCTAAAAGCATTTTATTACTGATCTTATCAATACCAGGTGCCTTCTTAGTGTTTAAGTCACAAATAGCCTTTTCGATATCTCTTATTTCAAATCTTATGGGAATAGCAGCTCTAGCAGCAACAGGTGGTAACTCGACCACAGTATCGTTAGATAAATTTGGTGTAAATACGTTTTTCAAGTGACTCACAAACAGATTTCCTTTTTCAATATCGTTTCTTGCCCAACTACCATTCAAGTTTCTTAGTGGTGGCTTTGATATAACTGGTCTTTTTAGATTTCTAGCCGCACGCCATAATGAGTAGTCAGATTGTGGAGTTGCATCAAGTTCCTTAAGATATTTTTCTAGAGAAGCCGTTTTCTGGGTCTGCAGTAAGTGTCTAAGCCTTTTTGTGCACTCTTTTAATAAATTCTTAAGTTGCGGGGATCTGTAAAGTTGCCACTCTCTTCGAACTCTCCTTTTTTCAGTCAAGAGCCGCTCGACATCTGTGGAATATATTTTAATATTTTTTGTTTTTTTGGGGGCAGTACTAGAATGTTGAACAGCTAGTTTCAGATAACTGTCAAAATTAACAATAGAGCGATCTACATTTTCCGGTGTTCTAAGCGGAATATTTTCTGTACAATGGGTACTGAGATATTTTTTAAATTTTAACCAATTAATTTGTGTGGCTGTCGGCGCAAAATAACCAGTCGGAGATACAATTCTATTGGGGTTCATTATAGTAACAACTGTAGGTGTGTGGTCGGAGGATAATTCTAAGGAAGCTTCAACATGAATAGTTTCTGTGGGGATGTTTTTAACCACGCCAAAATCTATAACATCTGGAATTTTTTGCTGATCAGTAGGCCAATATGTTGGCTGCCCGCTCGCGACCACATTTAAATCCATTTTAGAGATTGCATTAAACAAAACACGACCCTTTGGTGTTATAAGTCGTGACCCCCAGAAGGTATGTTTAGCATTATAATCGCCAGCGGCCAGAAAACAGGGTCCTAGTGATTTATAATATTCACAATATTGGCTTTCTGATATTGAAAATCTAGGTGGAGAGTATAAAGATGAAATTACTATGTTTCGATTTAGCTCTTCAACACAAACGTTTGTTGCTTGCAGATAATCCTCACGATGATCACACATTAAGTAGTGTTTGACTCGAGTTTTTATCAAAATGGCAGAACCTCCACAAGCTCTATCTCGAGGGTCCTTGGTATCATACAGTATATAACCATTAATTTTAAAACTATTTCTTGAGGTCAAATGAGTTTCAGAAACCATCATGACATCAATTTGTTTACTTTTAAGAAAATATTCTAATTCATTTTTATGTTGGCGGATGCCGTTTGCGTTCCAAAAACAAATTTTTAAACAGTTCATGGCTTGTTAAGTACAGCTTGCAATAACATCGATTGCATTCTAAGAATTTCTTGCATCATATTACCCATTGTATTTGTAAAATTATTTACTGTTTGCACTAATGTTTCCATGGTTTTTTCTAGACGACTTAAATTAGAAACCGGAGTTTCATCATTACTTGGCGAGGCACCTTGCATAGGCACATGGTTTGATTTGAGAACGTTAGCATAGGATGTTCTGGTATTACCAGGCTGCGGAGCCTGTATGCCATTTGTGGTTACTTGATTTGTTACCTGCATTTGGGGAGGATTAGTTTTCGGTCCAGCCGACTGCTTGACGATATTATATACAGGGCATCCTCTATAGTTGGCAGTGTGATTACCGCCACAGTTGCTACATTTTTTTACGTTGGGGTCGGTTTTAGACTTATCGCAAAGAACTGTGCCATGTAATTCACCACATACTACGCAAACAGGGGGTAAATAGCAGTATGCCTTAGTATGACCATACTCTTGACAGTTTAAACATTGAACGGGACCATTTCTTTTGTGCGGCTCTTCTATTGTTATTCTTCTGTAGAGAATATATTTTAAATTGTAAATAGGATGCGTTTCGTTTTTTTTAAGTTTTACGTCGCCGGGTTCAAACTCCACTCGAAAAAGTGGTTGGGGAATTTTTTCTCTATTTTTAATATTTACAACATGTTTTACCTTGAAGCCTTTTTCTTCTAGGAATGTTTTAACCTCTTCTGGGTCCACACATGAATCAATACCCTTGATCACTACCTGAAGACCTTTACTGCTTTTCAGTTGGTATGTATAAAAGTTTTTTTTAAGTGCTTCAAAGTTGTTTATTATTTTGCGGAAGTCATTCTCATGATTGACTTGTATTTTTGTCTCGTTTATACTTCCACGCTTGATAGCCGCTACGTAGAACGAATTTTCACCTATCACCGATATCACACTCTTTATGAGCTCATTTGAATTTTGCTCCCTAAGGTATATCGGGGGAGGCTTTGACGATCTTATGATATTTGGTGCTTCAGAGGATTCATCCTCCAGAATTGCAAAACGGTTTTGGGAATTTATCTTATCAAAAGATGGTACTTTTGAGGCCGAAGCAACTGCTGCAGAGGTAGGGCTGCGACCCCGTTTAAGAACTGTTATGTACCTGTCCATACCAACTTGTACTTGAGGCTTTTGACAACTTTTTACTTGTGATTTTTCCATTGCGTCTGTGTTTGAATTCATGGTAACATTTGTTACTAAAATTGTTTTTGCCGAAGCGGCAACACTTGCAGGCACTAGCGAGAGATTAATATTTTTTAATGTCTCAGCATCAACCGTCTTTGTAAAAACAGAGGGCGAAAGGGAACGTGTACGAACAATTGGTTTAGCCGTTAGGTAGTTAATATTGTTTTGTTTTGTTTTATTTATTTCAGTATTGCACTCTTTAGCATTAACTGTTACGTATGCATTTCTTTCATCTAGTTTTATTGTTGTTACATTGTGACTACTCATGCAAAAAGTTGTTTTTGTTTTTTCACCGTTTTGCTGTGCTTTTTTATTTTTATTATTTATTGTATTACACCAAAAATAAGAATTTTAAACTTAATGTTTTTGTTCAGTATATGTATACATACATATATTTATTTATTTTTTTTTTATTAAATTTTTCGTTTTTGATAATTATTCACTTTTATTTTAAAAATTTATTTAAAAAAAAAATGCGTCCATTCGCTTAATTGTTATATTAAAATGTTATTAATAATTAAAATTTTATGCGGGGTTAAGAATACGCGTCTGTATTGCAACAAAGCACAAAACTAACTGTAAATAATTGAATTTAAAATATCGTTCATTCATTTCGATTTCAAGAACATACCCGATAAATTATTATAAATCTTTGTCATTTTTTCTTTTGTGAAATTAATTATTAAATTGTCTTGAAAAACTGTTACAAAAATTAAGCTAAATTGAGACTATCAGCGCAAAAGTGGTGTAACCCCAGAATACTTATTATGAAATAATGAGGAGTTAAAATTTGATTTTTTCTTTTGTGAACATTATTTTAACTGTTTTTAATTAACTTTATAAAAAGAACCTATAAATCAATAATATTTGTGACCCTTTGTGATAATTAACTTAAAAAATGGGGATTACACCACTTTTGCAGTTATTATATTTTGGTTTTATTTTAAATAATAAACAGGTAACAGCAAATAAAGACAAATTTAATAAGAACACAATCGAAAAAGCACAACAAGGGTTATTCTTCATCTGGCTTATCATAATATGCTACATCCCTGTTTGAACTATTTATATTGATATAAAAAGTGTGATGCACTGGCGGTATGAACTGCAACAATTCAAAAAGAGCTTTCATCTTTTTTTCAGCGATGGTAGGTTTTTCCAGTGCATTTAGGTGTGCTATTGTCACTGATTGCCGTTTTTTTACACTGACTTCATTAAAGAGGAATTGATGAAGTTTTCGGGATAAGATATTAATGTTAAAGAAAACTAATACAGAGCAACATTGTTTATAAGATATAGCCCTAGAATATTTGTGAATAAGGTTTTTCTCTAAAATAAATATTACTGAAGTTATCAACAATTATAGCGACACATAGTGAGAAAAATAGCATTTTTAGCAAGCTTTGTGGGCTCAAGGCACGCCCAATAACTATGCAAACGATCTAAAAATTTTTATATATTATTTTTTTCTAATTTGGAACCAATCTAAGGGGTTTGCCAAGTGAAAATACAAAAAAAAAATAATAACGGCCACCCTAATGGCCACTGACCAAAAATTTATGATTTATTTCTTTAATAGTAAAGTCCGGATAAGATGCCACGTACTGGCAGAGCAACGATAACCACATATATTTATATTCTGTCCTCCGCTTTGGTCAGAATACATGATTACTTTGTTTGAAGTTACAAAATTTTTAAAAAAGTACATCAAGCAAGATCCAATTTCTTGGAGTCCTCTTGATGCATCTGACTCGTCCCAAACAACCATGTAGGCATCACCTGTCCCCATGTTGTAAATCCCAAAGCAAAAAGTCCAAAGCTGTCTTTTGTAATACAGGATTCCAGTGCTGAACACGGGAGTAGGTAGGGTTTTCATTAAGTCAAAGGTGATGATTTTGCCAAAGCCGTATCGTCTCTTAATCCCTGTCTGGCACTGACTGCTTTCCTCTGGTGTAATTTTTGTTCACGTTGCAACTCTTGTTTAAGCTGTTCACTCTCAGCATATTTAATTTTGTTTTTGAAGAGATCACATTTTTTGCAAGAATCACTAATGGGAGCATGGAATCATAAAGTGAAACTTTCATTAAAAATTTTGCTGAACATAAATTATGAAATTGGTTCACGTGTATCATTTTTATAAAGAGAACATTCGTCCAAGGCTCAGGTCCGGTGCAAGAAATATCCTATTCTCCCTTTTATGTCTGGTATAATGAGACTCATAAACTCTTGCGTTTAACGTTTTCGATTTCCAGGACATCCCTGATATGTTGGTATTTACATTAAATTTGACTCACTATATAAATTGTCATATGATTTTTAAAATGCCCACAGTTAACATAAAAATTTGGAGACGATAGCTTTTGTAATAGCCACTATGTCATGGCATGTACAGGTTGGTCCAGAAATTAACTTTCATATCTACTATATAATCCCTCTCTCCAAACTAAACTAAGCTCATATAGATATTTGGGGGATTCACAAGGTGTGCTATCAAGTCATATCGTCATAATGTCCTAAATAATATTTAACAATTGTTTAAAAAAAATTGTGCATCAAACAAAATAAATATAATGCTGTGTTCATTAATTCGCCATAACTATACAGTAGAAATCTGAATTATAAGCGGTTGCCCACAGCAGTCATATATATATCTTGTAATTATTTTAAGACATATGACTTTACAACTTTATGACAACCTTGTGAATCCCCCAATTGATATTTAAATAATATTCGCCTGAAAGAACTCTAATGCTAATTTTAACTTTATAACATAATTTTGTTTTTTCCGGGCCAATTATTGGCCATGGGTACGAAAAAGGGTACTGTTTTCGAAAATTTGTGTTTATATACTATGATATAGGGTATCAAATGGTTGGGTTTATTCGACTCAACTTTCTTACTTAAGCTATGTTCACACATATTAAATATTTGACGTCCTACGCGTTACCACTAATTTTAATTAAAAATTATTTAATTTGCAAAACATTTGGCTTGATCGTACATCATTTAACAATTTCTAAATTACATTATACAAATCTCTTCTTACATAAAGTTAAGTCAATCAACAGAAATTGTTAATAATAAAAAGTTTGATCAATGAACTGGTCACGTTTTTTTTCGACAACTATTTGTTAGGTCTAAGATACCTTTGTTAATAAAATATTTTAGAATATCTGTATTCAGCTCAAAGAAAACTGAATATCAAATTTGAATTGAACTTTTAGAAATTAACGATTAAAATTTTAAATGCTAATTTTGAAAATTTTATTATAAACAAAATCTCATCGTTAACTACTAAATAGATAAATTCGCTTTAATTTTATTTTCTCCAGCTAAACTGTTAATAAAAATTTACATAAATCCCATAGAAAAATTGCAATAAATTAAAACAATTGTTTTTTTTTATAATCGTCTATTTTTAACAGTAAATTTAAATCAAAAAAAAAAACCAAATACAATTGTTTAAATTGAAAGTTATTATTAAAAGAATACTGTAAAAATTGATATTTTATATTCCCGGTATTTTCAAATAACACCTTTTTTCTTTATAAATAAAACATAAAAATGTCAATGTCACATTGGAACTGAAATGCAATAATGTGTGTGATGCATCGATGATTAATGGTCCCACCGCTTGTGTTTGGAAGTGAAATTGAAATGCATAAACACTGTAAAGTAAACCTTGAATTTTGTTTTTCGTCGTCTGTTTATCTGACAAAGAAGACGTCACTCAATATTTGATCAGGTTATAATCTTGAATAATAATCTTAATTAAATATTCGGTCATTAATGTCACAACACGAAATAAATCGAATAAATAAAGCCATAAAAACTATAAAACAAATACAAAATGTTTCTAGTGAATAATTGTAAAACAAAGTAACTAGTTCCTGTAAAAACCTAAAACTTGTTCAAATATTAATAATAATAGAATATTAGATTTGGAATTTGTAAACATACGCTCATGTATGTTAGGAACCAGGTTCCATTGGATTGTACAAACAATAATTGTGGTAGACTTCTATTGATTTTAATTTGATGAGATAACAATGAGAGCATATTTAGTTAGTGTAGGTGGTAAAAGAAGCCGCACTCTCTGGCTCTTCAAACAATGACACTTTGACAATGAGACATTTTTAATTTTTTGTTTTTTTTTTTTTTTTTTGATAATGACTGAAAAGACCATTCAAAACAATTTTTGTTCCGGAAACACAAATTTCTTTTTAAGCGCTCAACAAAAGAAAACAAAATTATTTACCATTGTTGAGAGTGTTAAATTAACATAGAGGAATCCGGTACCAGTTCTCTATCTAATTATCTAATTTAATAGTAGAAGTATAATTTTTTTTTTACTTGTGCGACATATATTATGACGTATTTGTGATGACTTGCTTAGCTCCTCTGGGGGGCTCAGGAGTTGTCATAATCCTAATTTTTAAGGAGGATATTAGACCAGTTATTATAACTGCCTGTTTTTAGATGACGTGCGCAAAACTCGTTCGTTCGTTAGTTTAACTACATTCAAAACAAAAACCAATTTTGAAACTTTAAATGAAAGTTGAGATCAACAACTTATCAAAAATATTTTGAAAGTAAAGTACGACGTTATTTTAAGCAGGGCTGTGGAGTCAGAGTTCTAAAGTGGGAGTTGAGGTTTTTTTTACCGAAGTCCGAGTCGAAGAACCCACAAAACTTGCGACTCCGACTTCAAACTCCTTCGACATGAAAAATTTAAAAAAAATTTCTAATATTTTCTAAAACAAAAAAATTTGAATAGGGTCTGCTTTATAAATAACCAGCATTTAACCCGCTACTTCGTTAGCGTCTCCTTTTCTTCGTGGACATATTTTTATGCCAAAGTTTATTAAAAAAAAAATACTAAAGTAAAATATCAAATTTTTGGTATCTACCCTTTTTGGTACTATTTTGCCGCCCCATTTAGGTATTAAAAATTTCAGTATTGTAGTGGGAGCCCATAATTTAGTACGAATTTGTCAATGAATGGAGAAAAATGTTTTGTAAAAAAACAACAAAAAACCGTAACGATTTTCATTCCTTAAATGTTCGAATTTCGAAAAAGAACCAAATTCGTATCCGTATTTTTTGATAAGTTTTGAATGTGGTATTAACTTTGTTTCTATGTTTATTGGTTCAAAAGATTGATGGGGTGTCAAAAAAGTACCAAAATGTAGGTTTTACCCGTTTACTCCTTAATAGGGTCGAATTTAAAAAAAGTACCAGACACCTGTCCGCGTACAACGATAAGTATTACATTTTTTTATGTATCTCTTTTAGTTTTCGAGATTTAAGGTTACCGAATTTTCCCATTTTTACTCTTTTTTACCCCCTAAACATTATTCGAATTTTCAAAAATCCCGTCTTAGTGGATCGATTTGGGGGAGACCAATCTCTGATCCAAGTTTTTAGCTTCAGGCGTTTAGGCTGTGCGATGATGAATCAGTCAGTAACGTTACAATTTTATATACATAGATTAAGTCAGAAAATAAGGACCAGTCTACACTGCATATGTAAATAACTATATAAAAGCTTAATGCGGCACTTGTTAGAATTGATATATAAATTTGAAATTTTTACAGAATCATTTTCTTGCTATATTTAACCATTGCATAAGAGGAAAAGGGTTTAAAGTCAAATAAGGACCAGTCTCTTAAACAAACATTTAGCATCAAGCTGAGAGTAGATGTCGGAATTGGAGTCGGAGTCAGACTTAAAAAAATTCAGCGGATGGAGTCGGAGCTAGAACAATTTTTTGGCGACTTCACAGCCCTGATTTTAAGAATCCTTTTTCCTTAAAATTAGGAAAAAAAAAAAGCACCATGCATTTTGAAGCTTTTTTGTAAATAATAGGCCGTGAGTAAAATTTATTAGTTTTTAATTTACAATTAATAACGATGGGCATAAATAAAATTCTAAGTAAAGCGGATGGATCTAAAATGGATGTGTATTTATCGTTAAGTTATTCCTATCGTGCCAACGGCAATGTAATCAGACGAAAAGCGTACATGAAGAACAAACAAATGTTTAACAAACAGCTTTAAAACGGCAAAAAAAAAGTTTGCAGAATTGCATCAAACTCATCCCATTCGGTATCCAAAATAAGATTAAAAAAAAAACTGCCATACAAGCAAGTAAATGAACAGTACGTAGAGACATCATAAGCTATTAAGACTTGCAGTTGCGAAAATTGACTAAATAGCCCCCACTGTATGATACACGGTCTAAATATAATTGAAAATGTCTGTATTTGATTAACCTGGAAGTCAAAGGAAGGAGAAAGATAATTCACTGACAAGCATTCAATTATTCACTTCATTAGACTATTTAATGCCACTTTGTGACTCACTTAAATATAAATTATGAGTGACATTCAAGCTCTTATCATTTAGTGTATTGTTGAAATAGTGAAGTTTTGCTTAAGACCTTCTAGACCACTTCAATTCTGAAAGTGTTTAAAGATGTTTCGAAATATTCACACTTATGATTTATTATGTTAAACATTTCATAACTAAAAATTATTTCAAACTAAATTCAAATATTACCAGGACGTGATTTTGTTGAAAAGCATTTGAAAATTTTTGCGAAATTTAGCAGTATTCCACACACAACATTTTGTAGTGCATTTATGGACAGAATAAGTATAAAGTGCCGAAATCAAAATTGGAATAAGAAAGAAGGTTCAATTTATGGTTATTTCGGTATTGCTAAACCATTTGCAATTTTGTCCCAAAATTATCTAAAAGAAAGTTAAATCTAAATAAATTAAAATAGAAAAATCTAAATTTATGCAAAACAAACTTGAAACTACAATTCGAGTCGGAAAAAAGCCAATCAATTGAAGGCGAATGTAAGAAAAGATAAACTCACTATTTATTGTTGGTGTTTTGTCTAAGTTTTGATATCGTTTGCAAGTAAGTATTGAATGTTTGTAATTCTCATTCGTTTAACATTTTTGTCCTTATCTTAAGCTTTTTCAAAGACTTTGGAAGAGGTTTGCTGACGATCTGGCATAAGCAACCACATACAGATTTACATTTATATTTAGCATTAATTGAAATATTTATTAGTAATATTTTGAAAATATTACTGATTTATAGGGACTCTTATAATATGAGGCTGAGCTTAGAATGTAGTGATTTCTGTATGAGTTATCAGAATTATGAATGCTCTGGTCTGTGGAATATGAGGATAAGTTATATAAAGAAACCAGAACTGTTTTGTTAGAATGTTTAATGTGAGGTTGGACTATGGTCAATATTTCTTTTCGGCAAAAATTCAAATGGTTGCAGTTGTGCTTATGTGCTTAAGCTCTAACAGAGGTCACTGGCTTTGGCTACCACAAAAGGGCCGTTATAGGACCCAAGTAATCTGTCCTTGTGTCGTCTGCCAATTTTACATATGCATGCGTTTTTTGTGGAAAGGAAATTAAACTAGTAAAATTCTTAACTTTGTAAATTTTATATGGAAGTTTTATTGGTAAATTGATGTGATCATGACAAACTTTACTTTATTTTTAAAATAAACCATTTGTACAACAACATTTGCCATAATACCAAATTACGATAACGAATTTGTTTACACATGATTTGCACATGTTTTTGTATGACAGAAAATTATCCATAAAATACCAGCTTGTGACAAATATGAAATAAACCAAATGCCACATGTTGCTTTAATTTGTAATTCTAAATAATATTTATTTGATAGTCTAAATAATATTTATTTCTAATGTTTTAAAATAAAAGTAACACACATTTTTGTTAGTGGCTATTTACAATGTACATATAATTCTTAAACTCATTTATTAAGTATAAAAATGTGAACACTTAATATGATATTTGTACATAACGCCTACATACACACCTGATTTATATAATTGAAACTATAAACTTTATTAAAAAATGTGTTTGTTTAAAGTTCTAATGAATAAGAGAAAAAATGAGAAGGAAAAAATCTTTCTTAGCTTTTATAAAAACTAGCCCTATGGCTGTAATAGTAAAATATGTGTATATTTTGTTAATCCAAGTTTCCTAAAAACACGTTCACTTTAGAACAACTAAAGAAAGAGCCGAACTTTATATAGTGTTCTGTTCTTCGTTAAAAAACAAAACAATTGTAGTGATACTGTAGACAAACATAATATATATTTTAATGTTCTATAATGTTTTTTTTTACATTGATAAAAAAATGAACAAACAACAATTTTGGCAGCGAGCGCACCACGAACATTTTGCAGGCTTTTTGTTTTTTTTTTCGTTTATGTATTTTCTTTTTGTAAAAAATGTTTCGTTTTTTTACCAGCCAAAAAGGACGAACACTAATGATTCGAACACAATGAAGTTTGTAGATTAAAAAAATCAAAAACCGAACGGAATTAAATGTTCTCATCATTTGTTGAGTTTGATAAAAACAGTATTATTTTTGTATTCGAAAGATGACAAACAAGGCAACGTTATTTTTTAATGACTTTCTACACAACAACTATTAGCGTTTGTGTTTTCCACAAATCTAACGAACCGAAAACTAAGGAGCGATATTTAGTGTTTATTTTCGAACACTGATTTAAACCAAATTACTTTTCTAAAAGATTATTTTCTAAGATTTCCCCAAACTGTTGAAAAAATTAATAAAAAGATCTCAGTTTATTTTTTAATAAATACAAAATATGTGTAAATTGCAAAATATGTGTTTCATATTTATGAATTACTTTTTTGTTTGCTAGTTTAAGTTCAAGAATGGTTTAATTTGCTGTGTAATAAAAATTACTTAATTTATAACAAAACTTTATTGATTGGTTAACCGATCAATAACAAAATAACCCGATTACTAACCGATTAAACTAAAACCTCGGTTAATTAATCAAGCGGTTAACCGATTAAAGCAAAAGCCCGATTAAATGAATACCCTAATTAGCATGATAAAAAAACAAACAAAAAACTGCGTAATTTATTTTGCGTTTGACAGCCATTGATATCAGAGTATCGTGTGACTTAAGAAGAAAATAGCAAAAAAGGAAATTGCATATGATCCATAATAATCTATGAATTGGGCTACTAATTTCTTATTCACCCTATTCTCAAGATAAAGTGACTTTTTCTTGTTTCCAAGCCTGAAGAAAAAGCTTGGCGGAAAGAGATTTGATTCAAACGATAAAATCATCTCACAAACAAATACCAATTTTGATACCGCAACAAATGTTTTTGGATTTTTTTCCTCTTATGGAAAAAACTTTGGACAAAGTGTATAGAGGAGGCAATGGTAAATCGGTTTTGATTCCAATCGAAAATCGATTTTGTGTTAAAAAGAATCGATTTTTCGCAACCGAATTTATGTATGGGATTATTGTGCTTTTAAGATCGATTTTTTTTTTTTTGTTCAATGGACAGTGAACAAAACTGGCCTAAACGTATAGTACCGAACCAAACACTGAAAGTGAGCTATGTGAAATTCAACATAATTGGGGGATTCACAAGGTAGTTGTAAAGTCATATGTCCTAAAATAGTTACAAGAAATATATAGGACTGCTGTGGGCTACCGCTTATAATTAAGATTTCTACTGTACAGTTTTGACGAATCAATAAACAAAGCATTAACATTTTTATTTTGTTTAAAATACAACAACATTTATTTTAAACAATTGTAAAATATTATTTAGGACATTAAAATGATATGACTGGATAGCACACCTTGTGAATTCCCCAAATATAAAAATCAACAGGTGAATCAAACTAGTGCTAGGAAACTATCAATAGTGCTATCGATATTGTGGGAAAAATATCAATTTCGATTATATTTATTAAGGTTCTTATCAATTTATAAAAAGCTGCCATCTAAAATAACGTGCGTACATACAAACATACGTCCCTCCCATTCGTTCAATAAAGTGATAAAAACAACGATTTGTAGCCAGATAAAAAAGTAGTTAAAGTTTTCCTGCACAAGTACAAACAATTAGTCGAAAGTAATATCGATAGTATCAAAAATGAACTCTGATATATCGATAAATTTCGATAGTAGAAAATATCGATAGCATCCCAGCACTAAAGCTATATTAAACTCAAGCAAGCCATGAAAACTGCGGCATGTTATTTTCCTTTAATCAGATTTTGTTGAAAAAAAAGGCAGACATGTTTTCAAGTTTTTGAAATTCTTTTATTTAGCCATGTTCCATTAATATTTTGTTTGTTTATTTTTTGGCAAATAACCAAAATACTAAAAAATAATAAAAACAAAATAAATAAATTTGGATAGGTTGCGTTAATTTTTAAAAAATTATTTCTATTAAGATTTTTTTTTTTGTATAGAAATAGCACTTACTTAAATACAATCATACATACTTACGTATGTTCATATGTATGTATGTATGTGCTTGAACATTTTCGATTTAATTTGTTTTTTTTTGTACTAAAAACTAGACCATTAACTAAATATGCTGTTTGGTCGCATTAAAACTTTAATGCCTAATATCGGCACAACAGCAGTAACAGCAGCATGAGAAGAAACTAATGAAGTTACCCTGTACTAAAAAAAACTAAACTATTCATCACCAAATTATTTATTGAAAGGATATTTCTTATAAACATCATCTGTTATTCTTTTTTTTATATGTACTTATGTATATGTATATGTATGCACATATACATATATAGAGTTGTCATTGTTTTTTTATGTACACACATACATATTTTTTGTTATTTTTTTCGTTCTTATCTCACCGTGTAAACGTTCATTTTCCATTTGAAATGAAACCATACTAGGATCATGTCTGATTTGTGGTGGTAAAGCACGCCATACTTGTAATGATTGTTCGGTTACTTGTCCAGGTGGTACAACCAAATCTTGACTAGAGCGTCGTCTTTGTAATTCAATGCCTTTAGAGGGACTATTGCGTTTGAATTTTTGTAATTTATCCGAAAGACCCATAATTTTGATTTTCTTGTTATATAAATTTATTTTAATAATATGTATTTAGCACTTGAAGATTTTTTTTTATATACATAGATAAATCTAAAACATTTTACTATTTTCTTGTTTTTTATTTGCTTTTGATTTTAATAATATTTATATCTTTTAATTTCTTGTTTGATTTATTTAAATTTTTCTACACTTTTTCCGTTTTATTTTGATACAAATTTTCGTGTTTTCTTTAATACGTTTTCGTGTTTTAACGTCTCTAAAACGACTAAAAACATTTGTGTGGAGGAATCTGTGTGATTTAATGTTTCGTTTTTACAACCATTTTCACCATGGAAAGAAAATAAATTTCACCACAACCACCTACAATTTGTTGTGAATAAAATTTTTTAGGAAAACAAACAGAAAATAACGGCATTTCTCTCTGTTTTTGCTCTCTTACTTCGACTTACACCAGAAATTGTGCTCTCATATACTAATGCAGATGTGTATATGAGGTTGCTCTCTTACAGGATTTACTGTTATCTGTTGTTACAGAACTCTCTGTTTGTTGACATTTTATCAACACATCGTAACGGTTGTTTTGTTTATGTTATTCTTTTGCTATTTATATCACACTCTTTCGCACCTTGACATTCTCAATAAATTCAATATAAATAAAGGTGGGAGTGAGTATTAAATACTGCGTTTGTATTCTTTTTGTTTTAAGCAATTTACCAACAGATGATTGGCGTAGCCAATTAATGTTGCACAGTAGCATTGAGTTAAAAATAATCTAAAAACTAAATAATTGCAAGCAATTTTTAAAAATATCATCGTAAAAGAATATAATTAAAACACATGGGTTATTGTATACAGGCCTATCACACATTCCGAACTAAATGGCTTTAATTCCGTAGCTACAATTCTGATCAAATTTGTTTAAGCTTTTTCCATTACATGTTACTTTTTTGGAGCAGCATTTTACGGAATTACTTCCATCCATCGAAATGGATCGACAGTGACTTCTGCAACAGGCCTGGTATTGGTCCTAAAGACAATTTTATAAAATAAAGCAATTATGTTTTATTGGGAAAACCCTTATTTAAAACAAATTGTTCATTTACTACAATATTAACTAAACTTAAAAAATCCATCTA
The DNA here is from genome assembly GCA_949318255.1 of Pollenia labialis. NCBI lineage: Eukaryota > Metazoa > Arthropoda > Insecta > Diptera > Polleniidae > Pollenia > Pollenia labialis. The sequence goes on along the minus strand of OX439141.1, from coordinate 78,357,351 downwards.
AAGATAAACGCGTTTAAAGTTTTTTATTTCCTTCAACCACTTAGGAAAAGAAAACCCACATTCTCTATAAACGGAAAAAGTACAAGGCATATTCAAATGAATTTTATACACAATATAAAGAAAAATATAGCGAACAATTCTGCATCACTAACTCCAAAATATCAATTTTTGAGTTATGTCACTCTTGAAGTAAATAGGCGAAATGCTTATATTTCACCCGCTGCGTTGTTGATTTTGTGTTTGTGTTCTTAGTTTTATTATTGCTGGACTTTTTTGTTTTTTGGTTTTTCATTTCTTCTTTTTCGCCAAAGAATAAATTCTTTCCGAGTTAAATTATTTTTTTTGTTTTTATTTCCGATTTAATTGTTCTAATTATTCTCTTGTTGTCTACACATAAACTAATTCGTATACATACATATTTACTTTTCTCTGACAGGTGGTTGTTTTTCTTTTTGTTGTTAATTTTTTATGTCAAAATGTATTATTGTTTTGTTTTTGTTCGCTTTAAGCGGATTTCTTTTGTATTTAATTCAATGTCTGGCACATTCTTATGCCCACAGATATTTCTCACTTATTGTAACAACTTAATTAAGTGGCTTGTAATTTTTTTTGTTTATTTTCCCTTTTATTTTGTATAACACTTTACATCACTTTAAAAGCACTTTAAGAAAATTTTTTGAAATTTCAAAAAGTTCTATGTGAAAAAATTTCTCAACACGAGATAATAGCATTTACAATATTTGTTAATAATAAAAGAACTTTGTATTAAAAATCTTAATACAATTAACAATTGAATGTTTATGAGTTTTAAATATACTTGAAACAACGTAAAAAATTTACCAAAAAATGCTAATAAAATTACAAAATATAAATTTTATAAACTTTTAAATACGTATTATAAACTTACCATTTCTATATACAATTTTTTTTCAAAATTACTACTAGTACTTTGCGCGCAAAGTTTGCCTGGATAGCAAGTCATATAGCCGGACAGACCTACGGACATCCTTAGAGCCATCTAGAAAGTGATTCTAAGTCGATCGGTAAATGGTGGGTATAAATCTAATACTTTTATGTGTTATGCAAGTCAGTACAAACGCATGGTACCCTGTTTGGGGTGGGTATAATTATAATACGTATGAGTAATTTGTAACGATAACTTAATTTGTAATTGTCATACGCAGAGCCGCATTTAAGAAATTTTGTATTAAAACTTTTTTTTAATAAAGATACACTAGCGGTTCTCACCCTTGATAGTAAAGTCACTTGTAGACCTTGTGAATCTTATTTATTAAGTTAAAGTATTTAAACAAAATGCTTTAGACTAAAATTTACTAAGCTGTGGTTGAAAAATCCAACAAAAAGCTGTAGTAAACACGTTAGATAACCCAGAATAAAACAGTTGAAGAAACTATATCTGACTCTTTCCCTCACTCAGCAACTTCATTAATTTACAATACTTACGAAAAAGACACTCACGCTTTATAGTATAAAATCGTATTAAGTAAAGCAGAGTTGTGCACTTAATACAAAGGGCGAAAACTTGGGATTGCTGTTCGGTTTAAACCAAAGTCGAAACCACGGTGTAAAATGCCTAAAACCGACAAAAAACTCGGTTTAACTTTAACAATATATTTATGCTTAGAGAAATTGGAAATTATACATAATACTTGAACTTCATATGCAAAAACTTTATACATAACAGCCTGCAACAATGGCAATGAAATTTCAAAATTCTTAAAACTCAATGTAGAACACATGTTACCTTTATAACTCTTAAGTAGACACCTAATTTGTGTGGCACAAGCTACCACCTGGGCCTGGCTGGGACCACTAGTATTTTGTATGGAGTTTTTGTGGCTATAGAAAAAACTCACACTAACGAACACCTGGGCAAGACTGGGACCACTTTTATATGTATGGAGTTTTACGTTTACTCTTAAGGGCTAATAAAAGTACCTGAATTTAAACAAAAAAAATATATTTGTTTATGTATGAAATTTAACTTTGACATTTAGGAAACCGAAACCGACCGGTTTTAGTAATTTTTTCACATTTTTACGGTTTTAGCAAACTCTAGTGGAAACCGCTATTATTTTTTTTCTTTGATTTATCAAACGTCATTCTTCAATTAATAAAAATAAATCATTAACCTTTCAATCTCCAATGACATTTTAACATTTACAGTTGTTTTTAGTAAAACATGAAAATTATTTCGATCGATCATGCCCGCGGCTGTTCTTGATAAAACGTGTTTCGGACCAATTTTCCAATTTTTAGTCATGTTTTTGGGCACTGCTGACGGTATGTCAGGAATAACATTAACAATAATAGCCCTTAAGGCGTCAATTGGTGCCGACTTATTAGCATTAGCCAGTAACTTCACGCTGCACCAAAGGAAATATCGAGAGGTGTCAAATCACATGCCCATTTCTCGAATACAACTTAATACAAAATTTTTATTTCAATAAATCGATGGTCGCGGTCGCAGTATGGCACGTAGCGTCATAAATTATGAGGTTAAGATCCATATAAGAGCTCTTTGTGCCGGATATTATCTAAATATCAACATTTGAATAAGTTTTGTCCGTCTTAAAGCTATTTTGGAAATGGGTTTATATGGAACTTATGGTCAATTCTGGACCTACCAGTACAAATTTCTGCCCTGACATACAAAGCTGCTGCTATTAAATTGTATGGCAATACCACCATTTATGAAGAAGTTATAGTATTTAAACCTAATTTCGGAAGTGGTATTAGTATGAGAGCTATGGTCGAATATGGACCGGCTTAAAAAAAAATAAGAAGATGATTAACGTTGCAATAAAGTGTTTTTTAGCCGAATTAAGCTAAAATACAAACATAATAACATGTTTGTATTTTAAAACTCTTTTCCGGTAAGAAATTTTTTTTGTGTGCTGTATGAAATTATAGACCGATTCTCACCATTTTTAATAATCTTCGTCCTTATGATAACTGAAGCTTATGTTTATTTTCTAAAATTATCAATTTCGTTTCTTAACACAAGAAAATCCAAAACCAAAAAATAATTTCACGATATTAAGTTATTTTGTTCGTATTAAGTATAATTTTCTTAAAAGAAGAAATATTTTCTCATGATCAAAAACTACACGTTTTTAATAAACATATAATAAAAATATTCTTAAAACAAGAAATACGAAGGTAGCTTTTTTTTATTTAAAATAAGAAAAATATTTCTGAAATCAAGCTGTATTTTTTAATATAAATCCAGTTTTCATGATTTTTAAATACAATAGAATTTCCTGCATCAAGAAAGAAATGCTAGGGATTGTTTTAAAGAAAAAACTCAAGAAAACTTAGTTTAATTCAATTAATTTTTATTAAAAAGATTTAGTTTTAATATGCTTAATTCCCAATTCTTACTATTGATATATTGAAATATAAAAATAAGCTATTCCTATGCGCATTTCACTGGTTGCTTAGGCCAGTTCATCAGGAAGCTTCATCTAAAGATTCAAATAAAACTGTTAAGCGAATAGGAATTATAACAAACACAAAACACCAACAACAAACAGTAAGTTTATCTTTTCTTACAATCCCGATTACAATTGGTTGATTTTTTGACAACTCTAATTGTAATTGAAAGGGGAAAACAAGTTACTTTATTTCATTGTTGCCAGTTCAGTTTTTTGCACTGCCACTTGATATTTTTAATCAAATTTTTATTTAAATCGACTCGTTAAGTAATTCAATCAAGAGTTTCTTATTTTTTTTATATTAAGTTGTCTTAATCTCACTAAAACTACATGTTTGTGTCTACAAAATTCAGGCTTTTCTTCGTATTTGGTAAAATATTACTGGCCGATTTCACCAATTTCTTTAAATATCAATTTTTGTTTGAAATTCGTTTTTCAGGTCAAATAAAAATAAAAAAAACTATGTTTAAATACGAATTGATATTTAAAAAGAATTGGTGTAATTGGCCATAAGTAACGAAAACTTAATTTATGTAACTACACCCAGAGAAAAAACATGTTTAAATATGGTCACCTCCAACAAAACTATTTTTAAGGAAAAATTTAAACATATTTTGTTTAATCTAACCATATTTTTGTCACCGACAACCATATTATGGTTAAATTAGTCCTCAATCAAGATGACGCAACCATATTATGGTTTTCTCCAAACATTTTCTAGTTAATAATAACTTAAATATGTTTAACACTTATAATTTTCAACTATAGCATGTTGCTCTTATAAAAGAGCAAAATACTATTGTCAATTTCAAAACATATTATTGTCATATTTAACCATAACCTGTTTAGAGGCAACCATAATATTGTTGTGGCTTCTTGATGGAGGACTAATTTAACCAAAATATGGTTGTCGGTGACAAAAATATGCTTAAATTTAACAAAATATGTTTGAATTTTTCTTTAAAAATAGTTTTGTTGGAGTTGACCATATTTAAACATATTTGTTCTCTGTTTGTATAAAATTCAAATTAATTTTTTAACTGTATTTAAGTAAATTTAAGTTCGCTTTGAGTCATAACTTTTTGCTCAAAGTCATTTTTTCTCAAAATTAGGATGTTCTCACGTCCAGAAACGTGCCATTTCGTGTAAAAATCAAATTTCAAAAATTAAGGCTCAATAGGACTTTGTCTTCACGTGCCTTAAGAGCCCTGAAGCTTCAAAAGTTTACAGTTTTTCACGAAATAGCGCCACTTTTCTACTTTCTCTGATAACTGGTTAAATTTTTTACGAAATATTTACTATCAATTGAAAGTTTATTATTATTATTTATCACATTGAGTTTATCATATTACAATGGAATATATACCAAAAGGTTAGAATAACTATATATAGTATATAAAATTTTCCCAATTTTCAGGATTGATATGAAAACACATTTATGTTAAAACCCGTTTTAAATACAAAATTCTCTTCTTCACTAATTACTTAAATGAAACTTAATTCACCGATGTGGTACACTTATGGCGTTTTCTTTTCTAAAAAATAGTGTTCTATAAGTGTTAAATGGGATCTGGCAACATTTTTAAATGTTAACCTGATTTTGAAGAAGTGTAGTATATTTTACGTTTACAAAAGAACACAAGTTTCGGCATAAAACAATAAAGTACATTTATCGTTAAAAATTTGGAGCCTTTTATACCTCTAATTTCTAATTAAAAAAAAATCGAGAGACGAACTAAAAAAATAATTTATTTTTGCTGATATATGTAATAACAAAACCTGCTGTTATTCTAGTGCTACACTCATGCCCCTTTAATTCAAATGAGTGTTGAACATGTAGCATTTTTTTTCCTTTTTACGGGGAACATCTTCAGAAAAGAACACGTTGCACTTTAAAACAGAACACATTTTCCAGAAAAGAACATTAAGAAATTTAAAATGCAGAATATTACTCAGAAAAGAAAAAGCCATTAATTTCAACTAAAGTTTCCATTATAATATTAAAGCAAGGTGGATTCAATATCACAACAATATAACAACAACAGGCAAAGCAATAACATTCAGCCTGAGTAATTAAATTTGGATAAATATTTTTAAAGTAAAAACATTAAAAAATTATCATCCATGTTCTGAAAATCGCATTCGAGTGAAATTAAATTCGAACAAATTTTTAAAACTTATCTGTGTTGATAGTTCAAAAAAATATTTCCTTTTGTAGCCCTCGTACTTCGAGGACCACTTATAGACATTTAGCAGAACTAATTTTAAAACTACCTTCGGTTTCACATTCCAGAACATGGCCGTATATTTTGAAATTAATTGTTATATCTTTTTCTAATTCTACTACATAAATCAAATCTTGACGCAGGTTTTGCAGATTTTTTGATGAAAAATTATGGGTTTTTGCTGATTTTACCTCTAAAAGTTCTGGCAACACTGCGGACAAGAACGGCTTTTGTAACGAGCGTTGTGTAACTTGCAATTTTTCATGCGCTAAAGCTTTTAAACGCACGACAAACGTCGACGAATTAGCGCGTGTTATGTACTTCTACCTTAAGACATTCTTTAAGTTTTTCGGGAATTGTTATAACCAGTTTTTGTAAACATTATTTACAGTAAGACATGTTTTGCTTGAACGAGAATGGTACAAAATTTTCTTGGTTCAAGCCATATTTTTTGGTAATTTAGTCAATCAAATAATCTTCAAAATTTCGAGCTGTACTTTGCGCACAAGGTTACATGGAAAGTGATTCTAAGACGATCGGTATAACTAAAGCTGGGTCCTAGTGTCAATATTTTTGTACTTTATGTATGTAGTGTTACATACTAGGCTCTCCACTTTTCAGATGTGGGTATAAAAATCACTGATCATGCTGGGGTTACGATCTCTATTGACGGTACACGAGCCCCTAAATCTGAATCAAATCTTATTCTAATACCTTACTTTATGACCTGCCATTGCCGGACGAAAATGTTTTCCGTCACGGTTGCGCTCTTCTAATCGAATGGGTCCTTCTGTATCACTTCTCCTTAAGCGAATGTGGCCGCCATTATTTAAAATATTTTAAATTCGGATTGCAATTTTTTTTTTAATATTTCACTGCCTATCTCGTAGTCTTATAGTCTTAACTAATGGCACATTGAGGTCCTTGTAAATATTTGAGCTTTTAACATACCAGGGGACAGCTATGATTATTCGAAGAAGTTTGTTTTGGCTCCTTTGAATTTTTCGATACCAGAAGACGAGGCAGTGTCCCAAAACTGAATACCATAGCACCAGATTGGCTTTAAGATAAAGTTGTGAAGTAGAATTTTGCAATCGATACTTAGAACAAAATTTCTTCCTAAAAGCCAATTAATTTTGATGGATTTTATTTTCATTTGAGTAAATTTTGCCTCTGTATGCGATTTCCACGTTAGGCCCCGATCTAGATGTAAACCGAGATGTCTTACATGCGAGAGTTAAGGTATTATTTGATTATTAATTTAAGTTGGGGCGCATGTTTACCGACGCAATGTGAATGTTATATGTACGCCTTTTTGGTGATTGACCTTTATGCTCCTTTGTTTTAATATGATCCTGTAAGTAACGAGATGCTTCATGACAGTTTTCGTGTGCGCTTAGAAAAGCTGTATCATCCACAAATATTGAAGTTTGTGTGTAGTTGTTTGGTGGCATGTCCAAAGTATAAATTTAAAAACATCGCCTTCTTCTTAAATAATAAATTTACGACCGACTAAAAAGTTTTCTAACAGTAATAAGGCTTTATGACAGACTTAATCAAAAGTCTGCGGAAAAATTTTCTATTCGATGGATTTGTTCAATTGTGCTGTGCTTTCTTCTAATACCGAATTTATTTATTTATACATCTATTTTAATTTTAAACCGATGCTAATTTTGCACTAGTAGTTTCTAAAATTGCTTTGATATTTTAATTAAAAAGTTTATTGGCCTATATGACTCAACTTTTGTGTGATCTTTCCCTGGCTTTGGAATCATGGTAACTAAGGAAACCTTACATTCTTGCGGGTAGAATTCAAGGCGTAAAATAGCATTAAAAATAAAAAGAATAATTTTCTTTGCGATACGAGGCAGCTACATAAGCAATTTTTACGATTCTTATCAATTCCAGCTGCCCTTTTCGTTTTTGAATCACAAATAGCTTTTTATCTCAAATCTTAGTGGAACAGCTGCTCTAGCAGCAACAGGTGGTAACTCGATCGCAATATCGCAAGATATATTTGGAGTAAATACGTTTTTTAAATGATTGATAAGCAGATTTCCGTTTTTAATATCATTTCTTATCCAAGTTGCATTCAAGTTTCTTAATGGTGGTTATGTTTTGAATATTTATAAACGAAAAAAAATCTGGGTCATGGCCGGCCATAAAATTCCCCAGTACTTGGTGTTCTCAACTATTTATTCGGTCTTTTTCTGTGAATGACTTATCACTTATTTGTTATAAAACTATTCAAATACATACGTTGTTATTAATATGTTAATTAATTTTAATTGAATTTTATTTGACAGCACACACTAAATGAATTATCACAAAGCAAACGCGTTTTTTATAAATTTCATAACAGTAATTGTTATATAAAATAAGATTTGTTTTCAGTCTTTTATTTAATTAATTATGTAACTGAATTAAGAAATTAAAAACATGTGTAAGGGTAATTGAAGTAGGCAATTATCTTTATTAATCACACATTTGTCCGTAATACGTTTTAATAATTTAACTAATTTAACGACCGAAATTTCGGAACTTTCTGTAGTTCTTTAACCCTTTCGGTATGGGAGACGATTAGATAGTTTCAAGTTTTTTTTTTGTGCCCTTACCCAGGGAAGAGACTTGGGGTGGTTACACATTTTAAGACTTTCTTAGTTACAAGATTTATAAGCGATTAATAATGATTCATTTGAAACACATATATGTCCGATTAGGAGTTTGGCATGGGACATATAAGTCCCATTAGTCGTAAACATTTAAAAAAGGGTATACTAAATCAAGAAATTAGTTGCTTTTTACTCGTTCAACGCAACCCTCGAATTGCGCAACCACTCGCTTAACGCAACACCTAATTTCTTAACATTGGTGACTCTGTAAACGCAACTTTTCAAAAAGCAAAGCCTCAATTAACGCCACTTTGCAAAAGCAAAATCTTATGCTTTAGTGCAATAGTCATTTTGATTTACCGTTATTCTAAAAATGACAAATATTTTGTGCGTATTATGTACTTCAACGCTTGTCTACAATGGCCACAGGAGAATAGGTGTTCTTTAGAGGATATAATGGTCCAAAAAATATGTGAAGCACAAAAAATCAGTCGAAAATTTCAGAATTTTTCTCTTAAAAACATGAATCTTTAACTCGATAACAACCATCAGTTCAATCAAATTAACATACATTTGAATGTGTAATTTATTCATTTTTTATTAAATGTATATTTTGTTTTTATTCTTTATTTCAATCAAATAAATATGATTATTAAAAGCTAATATTAGTTTTTTTTATAAAATTCTTGATTGGCTTAAAATAAGCTTTTAAATAGTAAAATATGACTAGAAATTTGTGACTTGGTTTGCGCAACAACTCAGTTAACGCAACAGCCCAAAATTTCTATTGATTGCATTCACCGAGGTTACACTGTAAATTCATATATATGATCCACGAATATACAGCTGACATCACCAATCTAGTAAAACTTTATTCCACCATTTCTGTGATTTACGGTCTAGTTCATACATTTTAGACAACTGATCAAAAAACTCCTCCAAACAACACGTGTTATGACAATAAGCAAGACTTTGTTTAGTATCTGCACTTAAACGTTTAAATAGCTAAATGGGACCGTTTTGAATCACTTAAAGGGAAAAACTTTAATACTAGGACTCTGGGAACATTCAGTGGGATACAGATGTACCAATATGTGTGAAAGGGTTAAATAATTTTTTAATTAAACTAATTTACTTGTATCTCTGCAACTAATATTTGATGTACATTGAATTTCGTATGGTATACATATATTAAGTTTTTAATTAAATACATATGGGGGATTTCATGTCAAGTGACCCAATGTCTTCCGATTTGGATGAAATTTGCACCAAGCTTAGTCCTATTGGAAAGCAGACGACATTTTGGCCAAACAGGTGTTATTCCTCATCCATGTAACTTATTACCTTTTGGTGTTAGCAAAATTTGTCCAAAGTAGCTTAGATAGCTATTTGACCAATCTTTTGAAAAAAAATTTTTTTGTTTTTTTTTAATTTTTAAAATTTTTTTTTTAAATTCAAAACTACTGTTTTTATTTTTTTAGCAGGGAGGTTTTTAAATATTTATCCAATGCACTTTTTTGAATTTTTTCCCATTTATGTTTAAATGTTCCTAAAACCATAATTAGTATTGTGGTTATTTTGTAAAACTATTTATGGTTTTTAATCCAAATTTTGATTTTTTTTATTGGGCTAAAGTTTATCAAATTTAATTTTCATTAAATTATTTTTATGAAGAAAGGAATTTTACAACATGAAATTAATTAAAATTTATTGATAATTTTTCATTCTTGAGTGACCCGAGGCTCCAACCCAGGCATTTTTAATGACAGGTTACCCTTTCATGTTTCGTTTGCAACCACTCAACCTTAAAAATAAAACTAATGCTGAGAGACTAGACAAATTAACCTTTCCGACAGTTTGTAACATAACCAACCAGCATTTTATACCTTCGATATTTTAATGCCTACAATATGCAAATCCAAGGAATAAAATCCCGATAATTCGTAATAAACTGTCGTAATAAACTGTCGGTCCCTTGAAAAAATCTCGTTAATTCGTAAAATTTCCATACATTTTAGTCCCCTCCAGTGTTGCCAATTTAGCCATTTAGTGGCTAGATTTAGCCATTTTTCACCCGTAAAGTACATATCGCAAATTTGCAGATCATTTAATAAAATTTGGTTCACAGGTTCTAATGAGGTGTAGGGTATCATATAGTCGGGGTTGACCGACTATATTTTCTTACTTGTTTTTTATTGTAGATCTGGAATCAAAAGGTTGGGTAAATGTTGTCGTGATAACTATTTACCTTCAAATTTTTTAAAACTAATAGGCACGAATGATTCCTATGAGATGAACAATAACGACATAACATTTATCGATGATTTTATTTTTTAAATATCTTACGGATTAATAAATAACGTTTATTCTTATTTAAGATATTGATCTTTACTAACAATTTCATCGTAAACAACTTTAAATGAATTATTTCTGTTGTGTTATGGAATTTTAATGTGTTTTTATTTAAAAAAGCTTTTAGCCATTTTTTAGCCCATTTTTAGTCATTTTTTAGCTATTTTTTCCGTAAATTTAGCCATTTTTGGCAACACTGGTCCCCTCACTAATTCGTCATTTTTTTTTTTTAAAGAAAATCTTCTTTACCTCTTATAAATCGTAATTGTTTGCTAACTACCACTTATAATTCCTAATAAACACAACGGAAACATGGAAATAATGATTTTTTAATCACCGCTATTATTTTTTTCTGCGTGGGTGTGTGTTTATTTTCTTAAGATATTTTTTATAATTTTTTTATCATTTTAGTAAATAAATTTACTAAAACCCCATTAATTCGTATTTATTTTATTTTAACCCCGTCAAATCGAAAACCCCTATAATTCGTAAGAAATTGCCGGTTTCTTGCGATTACGAATTATCGGGAGTCCACTGTATAATAATAATTATAAAAGGGAAAATATGATCTTAATCACATTAGATCCTTTTATATCATAATTTTTTTTACATATAATTTGTTGTAGCTGATGAAGTGTTGAAGTTTCGAAATTTTCAAATACCCAGTCTTTCATCCTCCCTATTTATCGCCCTTATTTTCTGCTTTTTTGCCAATCCTTTCTTGGCATTTCTAGATTCAGCTAATTTGTTTCTTAAGTCTTTTATCTGCTTTTCATTGCGGCTTTTTAATGTGCCCCAGTCAGGTTTTTAAATCAGGTGAAAATATTTTATGGCCATTCTCCGAAATACCAGTTTTTTTTACGTTTAAAAGGCAAATTTAACAGGTAGTTTATTTTTTTTATTATAAGTAAAAATAAAATGATCTTAAAAAACTATTTATTGTCATTATAAAGACATTCGGAAATCAGTTTTTTAGAAACAGCGTTAAAGTTTAGAATTTGAATTTGGGCTTCAGGCTGAAACAATTATTTCAAATGTGCATGATTTTGTGGAAGAAATGTGTAGAGGTTTGCTAAATTTGAGAACCCATGACTATTTAGTCAAAGATCAGTGGTTATACTTCAAGGATTTGAAGATACATTTGAAGTCTGGTGAATGTGTTATTTCGTTTGATTTCGCAGAGAACTAGAAATATGTTCTTCAGGATGTTATACAGTCATTCCACTTCAATAACGACCAAACAACTATATTCAAAGTAGTTATTAACTACATGAAAGATGAAAAACTGGAATACAAAAGTATAACAATCATATCTGACTATTTAAAACATGATACCGTTTCAGTTTATTAATACCAGAAGATAATACTAAATTATCAACAATGTAAATTTCCAGTAGAGAAGGTATACTACGTTTCGGCGGAGCTCGTCAACGAAAGTAGCTTCGCAAATCTTGTAGCTCATGAAAATGATTTTCGAATGCCAGATGAGTGGTATTTTCTTCCCACTGCTCATGGTATGAATATTAATTACCATGATTCCAATTTTCTCTAATTAAGTTGTCTTTGGTTTTGATTGATGTAAACAAAATACTTGAAATTTTATTTCCTAATGTCTTATGATGGCAGTCGCAGGTTTCAAAAGTACCTGTGATAATGTGTTACCTATTTTTTACGAATGTAGTAAATTGTTAACGTAATTCATGTAATTGCTTTATTAGGTATATGGAAAGGACAAGGTAGTCATATTAACTATACAATAATGTGTAGGAAATTGTGTCTAGATTTAAAAAGCTAATATAGTTTCTAACAATTGAAGCACAGTCGTGAATAACGTTTTAAATTACAAAATAATTATTTTTCAACAGAGCAAAACAAACGTTTTTAACACGCAGGATTATTTATTTTTTAATTTTTTTTAGGTTATTAAAATTAATGATAATAAAATTTTGTATGCAAATTATCAAGAAATTCGTTAACTACGGGATTTTTTAAAAGTTTCAGTCTGGCAAACCAAACACTTCCGAACATGTCGACTGTCGATGTTCTTTGTTGTGTACAACTTTCGTTTATTGCTTTTGCCTTGATTGCGACTGTTTTCATGTAGTGAATCAGGTGTTAAACCAACAGTTTATTTTTGTCTAGTAAAAAACCAAAAAGTCGAAGTTACAGCACAATTTTATGACTTTTACTATCTCAACTGCAGTTTTTAAAAAACTGATACCACGTTGCAAAACCATTTCGTTTGTATAATTTTGTAAGTAACTTACAACGTTATTTTACTGGCTGACACTTTATATCGCATTTTGGCGGCGTTAAGGTGATAAATGTTGGGTAATTTTATGTTTAAACAGTGTAAGAGAGTAATGTTAATGGTAATCTGCAAAAAACAATCCTTCGCTTCGCTTCAATTCTAAAATTCATTCAAGACGTTTTGCAAAAAAGTGCCAAAAATGGTTCTGTTGAGTTTTTGTCTATAATATGAATTTTTAAATATGCAACAAAATATTTACAAGCTAATATTTTTTGTGAGCTATTACAATCATAAAGATTTTTTTAAGTTTAAATTTCAAGAAGCAATCCCACAATTCCCAAAAAAAACTTCTAAAAATCCCTATAAATTTGTTTCTTGCTACTATTTTCTCTATCAAGAAAGAGGTGCAGGATTCCCTTAACACAACAACTAGGAACATATTAGGTCATACCAACGACAGATTTAGGGGGAAAAGGTTAAATATATAATTAAAACTAAATTTTACAAACAAATTACATAATTACATAAAAAAATTGATAATAATAGTATGAAAAATTACATATGTATGTATATGTAAAAATGGTTTGACAAATTAAAAATAAAAATTAGTTAATTAATTAGTTAACGGTCGACTATACGGCTGGTTATAACCAGGGAGACCAGAAATATACTCTAAAAACACGTTTAATGCGCATTAAATACACTGAGAAAATTAAATCGTAAAATCAAAGAAAATACACTTTGTTGCAAAGACTTTTATTGGTCAGATTGTGCCCAAAGACAAAACGTCTTTACCGGAAAGGCGCAAAGATCTTTAGATTCCAATGAAATATATACTTAAAATCAAAGACTTAAAATCTTGTGGCAAGGATGTACGTCTTTGGAAACACATGAAAAAAGTCCTTAAACTAAGGAAAAAGTATTTTGACACAAAGACTTTCATTCGTTAGTCTTAAGACTTTAATTTTTGATTTTAAGTACAATTTTCATTGTAACAAAGACGTAATTTTAACATTATTACAAAGAAATGCAATTAAATTCAACGAAATAATTCTTTGAAATACTTAAGACTGATATGTTGAAACAAAGGCAATTTTCTTTAAAATCTGCTATAGAAATGTTTTAAAAAATTAAAATTTTTCTGCAAAATAAAATATTTAATAAAACCAACCACAGCATTTTTATAAAATTTTTTTATTTTAGTTTAATGTAATAAAAATAAAAAATAGTTCATATACAGCACATGCACAATTGAGCGTTCCTATCGACTGACTTACAATTAATCACAACCACGAAAACAATTCTTTTTATTTTTTACATATATTGTAATCAATCGGCTATAGCCGATTTCGTTATGCATTCGTATACAAATTTAACTTTGAAGACTAAATTCTTTAAAGATACAACAAAGACCTTTTTTCTTTGATTTTAAAGCTTTTAATTTTCTCAGTGTATGCAGTCAAAACTTGAAAATATGCCTTGAAAATTGTTAAAAATAGGCCCTAAATAAATTCAAAAATTGCTAATTTTAAAACAAAATATGTATTCAACAATTTAATTAGAGTTCAATTTAATAAAAACAATCCTAAAATAATAATCGGTAAAGCTTAAACTCCATAGTATTTTCATATAAGAGTTATTTCTGCCGAATATTATCTAGATATCAACATACATATGAGATTTTTTGTCTAAAAGGGATTTAGTAACGGTCGCTAAATTGTTTATTTATGATAACATTTAAAAGGAAGTTAAAACTATTTATATACGGGAGCTTTGGGCAAGTGTGAAACGATTCTGAAAGAATTTAATTTGCGGTGAAGTATTTGTGGTGCGAATTTAATGAAAATATATACCTACATAATTAAATGGCTTATGGACACAAAGAGTCTAATTTGGAAAAAAGTTTTAAAGGGAATATGTGAAATTGCAGACCGATTCTCACCATTTACATAGACTTCTTCCTCAGTAGAAATGAAAATTGTATTAACCAAATTTGATCAAATTATCTACAAGATTGCAACTCGTACTATGCGCACAAAATTAACATGGACAGGCAACCAACCAGTATATCACTTTAAAAAGTGATTTTGAGTCGGTGTACTAAAATATTGGCCCAGTTTCTCTGCCAAAAACGTACATATGTAATTGCTTTTTCCTTAGTTTGTTCTTAAATATACAATTTTAACGTTTAAAACAACATTAATCTTTAACGACAACCTGCTTTGTCTTACAATTTTCGAGTAAAAATTAAATGTTAATGGTGAAATTAAAGCAGATATTTATTTAAAACAGAAAATCCTAAATATTGCAGTAACAAAAAAAACTTGTATATGTTGCGAAAGCTCTTGTTGGCATCCAAACAATTAACATGTATTAAAATATGCCTCAAAAAGGCAAAATATGCGCCAAAAAATTTCAAGTAAAATATGCAAAAAAACGGTAAAATATGCAAAAATATGCACTAACAAATCAATGCCAAAATTCATAAAAAGCTCTAAATCGGATAAATATATTGTTTCTGCCTTCATTGGTTGCACAAGGAAAAACATTCAATTGCATATTTTTGGTTTCCCTGATTATAACTGTCAAAAACCTATTGCTAACTAGAAGTAAAATTAATAGTAACTATTATAATAATTTTTGTAAATTGCGTTGTTTTTCTGGCCGTTTGGATGATATGTGATAAATGGTTCCAGAGATGAATCGCGTTGCTGAAAAATTTTGCTCTGAAACAGTGTGACGATGGATGCATTTGGTTTTATTTTTTCCTCTTTTGCCAAAAAAAAATTAATAGTTTAGATTTTTTTTTTAAATGAATAACCAGTGCTTAATACCCAATTTTTATTTTTGATAAAAACACTGAAATTTATTGTTGATGAATGTAAGGAGAGATAAACTCACTGTTTATTGTTGATGATTTTGTTTAAACTTTGAATTTGTTACAAGTAGAACTGTTGTTGCAATTCTTATACGCTTAACAGTTTTATTTGGTTTAATATCTTAAGTTAATCTAAAATCTTTATGACTGAAGTTTCCTGATGATCTGGCCTAAGCAATTAGTGAAATGCGCATAGGAAAAGCTTATACCATCAAAAATAAATTTCAGTGTTATTATCAAAAATAAAAATTAGGAATTAAGCACGAATAACAAAAGCATTTAAATTAAATTTTGTATTCCCACGAAAATTGTTTTGATGTTTTTTTTGCAAACAATCGTTATTTTTCGAAAATAAAAGTCATTTTTTTATAAACTTTCTGAAATTCACTTTTGACATTCTTCGGCCATCAAATAAATAATACTGAAACAAAATTTGTTCATGATTTTATATTTACTTGTGGTTACTTTTTCCAAACTATTAACTATTTGCAGCTCCTGATTATAAGTATAACTTTGTGATCAGGATTTATAGGTTCTTTAGTTTTTGGAGAAATAATCTTTTTGACATATTTGAACATATAAGCGTAACCACGACTTTTGTTAATAGTTAATGTGATTTAACATGGTCTTAATATCAAAAAATAAAACTTATTTATTTGTTTTTTTGAAAGATGTCGTATCATAATCAAAATAAATATTGGAATTATATTTTAGTTTACCTGTTTGTGAAGTTTATTTTGTCAAATATTTGCCAAGTGTGACCGCAGCTTTATGCGAATAGGAAATTTTAATTTATTCAAGTTGGATATTCCGTTAGCCATAATAGATAAACTTTGAATGATGCTTACTTTTTTGGAACTAGACTAGAATATTCCATTGATAAAATTTCATATCGGGATAAAAAAAGGAGGAATTCTGAATCGTTTTTAATTTGTTGAAAACCTTTTGAAACCCCCCCACCCCCCCCATTTATAGGTCTATAGATCTCAAACCCAAAACTTAACCTTGAATACAATTCCTTAATTAACAACTGAAATCCGGAGTTATTTCCATTATTTTCAAAAATTTCCGGCTGTGCTTACGAGAAGGGGTATTATGCGTTTCTACTGATAGGTGTAACTAATAAAATTTATTTAAAAAAGAATTTTAGTATACCGCATCAATTTCTAAATTCTCTGTCAATGTTAATCGTGTGCGAAAAATACAGGTCACAAAATCATTTGATGAAATTTAAAACATAGTTTATAAGCGTCACAAGAATACATACATATATAGTTTAAATACGCGGCAAATATTTTTCATTCGTCTTACCATATTTTATGGCAACTGGTCCATATTTGACCAAAGCCCTCATACAAATACCACTCCCGAGAATAGCTTTTTGTGCCGTAACTTTTTTTGCTGATAGGTCCAGAATTTGCCCATATAAAATCACTTAAAGATGAAAAATCTCATATAAATGTGTATTTATATTCGGCACAAAGAACTCTAAAATGAATCTTCTACCTCTTTATTATGTTTGCCCATAGTACACTCTAAAACATTTGTCTGTAAATATCGTTACTAAATGTAGGGTAAAATCGAAATTGTGACAAGAATATACTACATACATTTGGGCGAATATATAAAACGATTTTTTTATTTGTTATTACAAAAAATAGTTAGTGAACTATAAACATACACATGCACATAACTACAAAACCGTTTTTAACCGTTATATAGAACACAACAAAACGAATGGGTGTGCGTTAACATACTTGCATGTTAGTCGTTGTAATTATTTACATTAGCGGTCAAAATAAATCAACTAACATTAACTAGTCAATAAAGTAACTGTTAAATGTTTTTTGTTTAACAGATGAGAGCGCAAAAATAGCTCATCTTGATTAGAAGAATTTTCTTTTAATTTTTAAATTAGAAAAACAAGTAAGTACGTATAGTCGGTCTAGCTCAACCATTTGCTACCCTACACCACAGTCTATAGAGAAAACTTTTCGAGATAGTACCCTATTTTGGATATGCTACACACTTCTGAACAAACGCCTAAAGGGCCAAATACACTTGTCAAATGCTTGTCCAGCAGGCGAATTCACTCGTATACGTGTGCTGGATGTAATATTCGCCGTCATATCTATATTTTTTGATTTTCCATCCAGCATCGTCGGTGTGACACACACAAACACATTTTCACTAATACTACCACAATGCTTGAAGAGTATTTTGATAAGTATATTTGGGCCTTTTTTACCCTCTCCACTATTGTGATGTGGGTATACAAATACTCAATCACTCGCAGTTTAATTCATGGGAAGTTCCAGTTGCTATTTCGACGAAAAGTAAAGTATGTTTGAACTTAAATTCATATCAATTCTAATAAAATTGTTTAAGAGAAAAAAAAATTACATATAAATTTGCGTTAAATTTGTTGTAAACTATAATTAAAATATTGAAAAAATTATTTGAATTAAGTTTTTCTATTTAAATTACATATTGCACTCTAACATTGATTTTGTGTATCCTTTGAAAAAAAGTTATCTGATTTAATTAGTTTTTTTTTCATATAGCCAGTAGTGGCTTAAGGGTTGTGCTTTTAGGGGCATCAAAGGGTTAATCGACAAAATTTATATCAGTAAAAATTTTGGTGTGAACTTCACTTTAATTTACACTGGTTTTGACCGTTTCAGCAAATCTTTATGTTAAATTACTTCCTAAGTCCGTTTTCGCTCATCACCTGCCATTGTTGTCAGAGCCCCCCCCCCCACAGTTTTTCATCCATTCTCAATAATTTTATGGCCGTGAATTCAATTTAGAAAGGTGTTAAGAATTATTTAAGCCGTTAAATTTATCCATCACTGCACCACTCGGTGTTTTTGGCGAGAATCCTTGTATTTTATTACAATGGTTGAAATGTTATAGCTCCGTTTTTAAAAAATATAAGAAAATTTCTTAAAAATGTAGCAAGCAGTTTTTAATAAATTTAAAAAGTATCGTTCTTGACGACTCCACAGACCTGGGGCCTGATTCTGGCAGTCGTAATCGAGTAATTTCTCGATTCGAAAGCAATTTATTATGTAATTATATCAGTCAATACTGAACGAATCTGAATTATTTTTTCAGTGTTATCAAGCATTAATTTGAGTTTCACAATACTGAAAAAATAATTTCGATTCGTTAAGTGTCGACTGAAAAAAAATTGCGTTCGAATCGAGAAAGTACTTGATCACGAATGCCAGAATTAGGACCCTGCTCTTTACAAAGTAATATTATCTATACGAATTATTTATACTTTAATTTATATATCGCACTGGTTTCTCTAAAGGGAGTCAAATGAAAACTTAAAAAGTGATTCTTAGGGTCCTGACTTTTATGCAGCTAAAATCGCGTTTTATGCACATACAAATAGAAATATATGCGCTAAAAATTTTAAAAATATGCAGTTAAAATGTTCTTGAATTTTTTTATTTTTTTTAACATAAAACTAACAAGAAAAAACAAAAATAACATGAATAACGTTAAAATTCAGTCTCATAAACGTAAGGAAGACACAATAACTGCAAAAGTAGAAGTTAAAATAAAGAAAAACACAAATATATGAAGAATCAGTAAGGCAATCATGTAAATTAAGTCACTTGTAAAGACCCAACTATATGCATAAGCTGGCTTGAGCAACTGTTCGAATACATGTTAATCATAAGTGTCAAACCAAACTTAAGAAAACTTTTTGATAAATTTTTGAAGACTGTCATTTGCTTAAGCAAAGTGCGAAACTGATCGCAATTACATACGAATCAAATGTTTATTGATTTTGTTTTTTAAAATGCCTTTACAGATATATTTGAAGTTTCATTTTTTCAAAATAAAAGTTTACTGCTGGTTTTTCAAAACAAATTAAAACGGTGCATGATTAAATGCTAATAGTTCGTCTGTGGTATGTTAATTTTCACAACGCTGTTTTCGAAAACAATTTTATTGTTTTAAATCCTTATTTATTTTTATTTATTTATTTATTAATTGAATTGCTCCATACACAAGACTAAGATTCTTACTTTGCAGCATGGAACTGAGAATATGTTAAACTTTAAATCCTTAATTTTTGTTTAAACTTTATCAAGCTCGAATTTGTTAACTTAAGATACCGTCCACAAAATACATCTTATTTATGGCAATATCAATTAACTTAAATTCACCATTGGTGAATCCTTTTACCACATCTTTGAATTGGCAAAAACTTGCAACACAATACATAATTGCTTTCAATCACGTCCCCCATCTGGTTGTTATAGGCTGTAGAGGAAGACATTAATACGGATAATTCTCTTTATATGCGGCAATACGCGAAGGTGCTTTACAAATATTGTTCCCATAAGAAATCAATAAATCAATATCATCGAAGTTGTCTTTTATCTCTTCTGCAGCAGGGTGCATGACAAAATTAAGCAATTAAAATAAGTTTTTTCAAAATATGCAACAAAAATATGCAATATCAACAATATATGCGAAAATATGCATTCAAAGCAAATATGCACTTACAAATCGATGCCACTGCAAATTTCTTAATTCGCAAAGATATTTTGAATACGGAAATCTCAGCCTAACGAGAACAAATATGTATTTGCATAAAAATCCGGGCCTTGGTGATAATATTAACCCACTGTCAATATCTATATAATTTTCGTATCCCTCTTTGTAATATTAAAATACAAATTACAAAACATAAGTAACCCCATTAACAGGAACCGGTGTGATATATCGCTCATTTGCTTTGACATCGTCATAACTCAAAAATATTGGTTTTACATAAAACGACTTTAGAATTTTAAATTCACGCACATCATACTACAAAAAGAAAATTGTATACTCCTCTCCAGATTTGAGTTTACAATACAATACCCTCATATGAAATAATTACCACTTTATAAAACACCCGATTTACAATAATTTAGTGAAACCAAGTCAAAATTTTCGATTGTCGACTTATGGTGTTGATGCCGCAAATGAGCGATATATTGTCGTGTTTTAAAAAAAAAATGGTCTAAATTTTACAAGAAACTTGCAAAATTGCACAAGTTGTCAAGGCCACTGCCACCATTTAATTAACACCTAGTGATTTCAATAATTTACACACTTACAAACTGTAGTTGTAACATTTTCTAATTATAACGTATTTGGAAGCTTCTATGAAATAAAATTTGTGTTATTATGAAAATAAAAATGTTTTCTTCTATGTGGCAGTATTTTGTGAAAAAACTGCTTTGGAGCAGAGCAGTAAGTTACACTCATATATTGTATTTGTGGCTACTTTTTGTTTCATAACTTTATTTTTGATATTTACACAAACATATGTTGAGAATATATTACCAATAGTACACATACATACATACATACAATGTTAACGCTCATAAATATTAACTAATGTACCCAGTAAACAATTTTTGCCGGAATGTCTGAAGTCAGACAAAATCTTAAAGTTTATCAGAAGGTCAACCAAGATGTTGAGCCATTCTAAATTTAGCAGTTTCTAAGAAAGAATTTATATGAACTGTTTTATATTTGTAACCGCATAGTCTGCGCGTTTTTAAATCCAATTATTTTTTTTTGACAAATCTGCACATAAACAGAGTAGAAGTTGTAACCGTTTGTTGTTATACCCTCCACCACAAGTGCTGAAACTAATGGTGTTTTCTTTTCTACAAAAAAAAATACCACATTTTAAAAGGTGCATGTATAAAAGGTCTTGCCGAGCATGTAATACTGCAATTAATTTTTTTTTTTTACGAGAACAAAACACAAAATTGGATCGCCCTGTTTTTAACAGCTGGCAAAAAGTTTGTTCTTCAATATATAAAAAAATATGTACATAAATCAAAAAGTGTGTTCTTCAAAATATAAAAAAAATATACATTAACCCAAATTTGTTAATAGATTGATATTAATAAATAAATAAATGAACAATATGATAATATAAAGATAAGAGCAATAGCAACTTTGGCCTTCAGCTCAATATAATATAAAAGAAAACGATGTATTAATAATTAATTATTTAAATAATTAGTGGCAGAAACAAGAGAAATAAAATTGTTTTAGATGTTGGTTTCTTAAATATAAGTGTATGTGTTAGATGATTTCAGAAAATTTATAATTTTTCCTATATTTTTGCGGGAGGGAATAGACAAAATTTCAACTGGGTCAGTGCCGTCAAAGAGGTTAAGTCTTTCAGTAGCGAATCTGGGGCAGTGTAGCAGAACATGTGAGGGTTGCATATGTTGTTTGTCGGCAGGTTCATTAAATGTCCGTGTGTTAATCTAGTGTGTCCGAGTCGAAGTCGTTCGAATTTCCCTATGTCAGTTCTGTTATGGCTAGTTGAGAGGTTTCTTGGAAAGTCACGTATATCGGTCATTTTGTGATTCAAATCCCTATAGCAGATTGAGGTGGCATTAAAAAGTCTTCTCCTGCATTGTTCGGTCAGTTTATGCACGATATAATTATTCCAGTCAGTGGGATTGTAATTGGGACTCATGATTAAAGGAGAAATATTTGCTAGCCTTGCAGATCGGTCCGCGAGCTCATGTCCCTTTATGCCGCAATGAACCGGTACCCATATTAATCTAATATCTGGTTGTCTAAGAATTAATAAGTTCCTAATCTCGGATATCTAATAGTTTAAGTTACCTATGTTAGTTATAGATTGCAATGTAGAAAGGGAGTCGGAACATATGGCAAACATTCCCCTGTTGTGTAATATTTGTTTAATTTCCTCGTAGATTTGCGATCATTTCAGCAGTATATATTGTACTAAAATCTGGAATAATTGCCGTTTTAATTACTGTATCTTCTGTTGTGATACTAAAAGAAATTGAGGCATTATATTTTGAGCCGTCAGTTAACAGAAATATATAATCAGGGAGTGGGTTCCTAAGTTTGCTGAATAAGAGTTGGTATTGATCAGGGCCACATACAGATTTGGTGTAGTAGTGTAAAGAGGTGTCAATAGTTTCCTTATTCAGGTGCCATGGTGGATGGAACTTTGTGCTGGGTTTCACTATATTGATTGGAAAATCTAATTTTTTACAATTTTGTATTGAACGGTATAAAGCGGATTGTATTTTAGGTATCTTTTTTGATTTTTGGCATTTTTTAGCCAGTTGTAAAATGGGTGTATCTAAACTGAAGGAAATTTATTTTAAAAGTTTTGTTGTTATTAAATAAATGAACAAAATGAATGAAGAAATTCCAATTTCTGTAGTTTATTTTTCATAAAATATGTAAACACGACGTTTTTTTTAACAATTTTATAACACCGAATCCATTTAAATTGTATATCACTGGCAACCTACCACTAACAATGTACTATTAAATAATAAATTAAAACTTGAAATTTTTACTGTCCTGATTAGAGGCGAATTTTCCCCAACTTCGTCTGGTAACCCTATATATAAACAGAAGCCATCTTTTTACAGGTCATTATCAACACTCTCGATTAATACGAGGCATAAAGTGCAATGCCTTATGACATTATAGGATGAATTTTTTTAGAATAAAATACGCTGCCCTTTTAGAGAGCAAAGCATTTTTAAGAAACGAACACCAAAATGCATTTTTTTAAATAATGTGTGACATTTTTTGTAGAAAAGAAAACACCACGAACTTGTCACTCCGTGCGAGACTTTTTTTAATATTCATCTAATACCCCATAATGTATATGCTTTTGAACAATATTGATATAAAATTGTTTCTAGTTTTCCTAAGCAGTTTGAAATTTAAGTCCAGCTAAATCGGTTTAGTGAAAAAAAAGTTATAAATCCAAATGTGCAACAAACGCCCAAAAGAATTGATAATTTTGATGCAAAAACTAACATAAGATGTGGCGAAATGCACGGGCTAATATAAGATTTTGCACAAATCCGTTTTATATGGCTACAAATCACACGACAAATCGTGAACATCGATCCATAATTTACCATAAAATGTCTACACTCGAAAAACAGTTTAGTACGCCTAAAGAAATCGGTCCATAATTTACCTCAGCCCTTCGAAATCACTTTAGTACGTCTAAAACCGTTACGAATAATGATATTGCAGTAAAATTTGGTGCGTACAAATGTGGAAACATTTTCAAGTTCTTTTGTGAATATCTTCTTTTATTTAAGTTGTTCACACTGCCCTGGTTTACAAATTTAGTTCTCACTTCTTATTTTATAGAACCAAGGTTGAATTTGTTTGTCATACTACATTGCGACAAGATTAGACAAGACTATAATATTGTCGGTAAAAAATTTAATGCGAAATTTGTAGGCAGGACTGCCGTTTTTGGTTATTTCTAACCAAAATTGGTTATATTTTTATTCAATGTGGAGATGTGAATATTTTTTTCATTTTGGTTACTTTTTTCTAAAATAATAATGCGTACGAATATGTTTTTCTTGATACAATTATTTAAGAGCTCAAATAATTTGTATGGTGTACTACGATTTTTTCATGATTTGTTACCAAGGAACGGAAGTTTTTATAATATATCGAAAACAAAAAATCCCTTTCAAAACAGAACCAAATATTTTTTTAAAATTTTTGCTAAGAAAATATTGCCATTTGTGATGTTTATATCAAAAATTTTTTTTTAATTTTTTTTTAATGGGCGTAGTTTTTCTTGATTTTAAGAGTAGTAGAGACTTAAGGTAGGAAGTGCATAAAATCATGAGGAGTCGATTTCAGAAAATTCGTTTTAGTGTTTCTAAAAACTTGAAAATAAGTTTAGTGTTCTGAATTTAGGTTATTTTCAGAAGTATATTTTTATACAAATTTGAAAATACACATATTAATATAATTTTAAAATTTATAGAATTTTCTTTAAGAAATGTCTGTATGTTTTAAGAAATTTTAAATTTTACTGTCTATAACTTGTCGGTATGTATATTTTATATAATTGTTTGGTAAAAACAAACTTTGGACTGTCAGTCATATACATTTTCCCCCTTGAATGTACGTTACGAAAGGCGAATTTGTTTATATTCGCCACAATATTTTTCAATGATACACAAAATATATCAAAAAGAACCATTTTGAAAAAGTTATTTATAATAAGAATTATAAATTTTAAATAAAATTTACAAACAAGAGAATTAAGTTTTTATAATATTTAAGATATATGGTAAATGGAAATTATTTACGTAAAAAAAATGCATTTCGCCAATCGTTTTCAATTTCGCCATATCGCCAAATGAAAATTTCCATCGAAATTTAGAAATCGCCACATTTGCCTGTCCTGGAATATGGAATATTGTCCTGCCAATAACAGCTAAAAAGCGGAAAACAATTTTCCATTTTTGTTATTTATAACTGGCATATTAAAAAATATTCCATTATTAACTTTCAATATACCGAATTTTTTATGGAAATTTTACGGTTTTTTTCACGAAAAAAGTCTCAAATAAATAAAAACTTTTAATTAAGTTTCTCGTTATTTTTTTTTAAATGTTTTTTGATTTATAATTATTATTTTACAAATAACCTTTGAATTGCAATGCAACATAAAATTTTAAATTTGGTTATATTTTTTTTCATTTGGTAACTTTTTCAAAAATTTTGGTTGTAAAAATTGAATTGGTTGTGGCAGCACTGTTTGTAGGATCTCTCTGACAAAATTCGGCAGAAAAATGTTCACTGGGTCGTTAGAAAATGTACACATACTTGTGTAATTACTCAGGAAATGATTCAACTGACTAAACTACGACGAAATAAGGACAAAAAGGTAGCCGTAACACTCATTCATATGTCTACAAAATAAATGAAACCATGTACAGTGAAGGTTTCACTGTGGAGCAAACTATAATAAAGGAGAAAATCCTTTCGGTAAAATATAAAATAAGTTATCGGGGGCCTTCATGGTATGGCTTTTAAAATAAATCTGTGCAATTTGTGCACGCTCTCGCAAATGAACTGCCACATATTGTAAGAAAATTAATTTAAGCAAACTTGTCGAACAATTTTGGCTCGTAAACTTGCACAACTCAATTGTAAATTTATTAAAACAGCAGTTTTTTGATTTCCTTGTGCAAAAAGTAAACTTCGAAATTTTGAGGAAAATTTAATGAAATTTGGTTTATACGTCTTAATTGTTATGAGAACGAAGCCTATTTAAAATGGTTATACATAATTTTCACAAACCCCCCATACAAACTTCTTTGCAAAATAGTCCTTGTGCAACCACAAAGCATGTATAGATGAAAAAGTGACGTATGAAAAATGCCTAAATAATTTGCGAGGGAAGCTTTCGAAGAAAGAGAAAGAAAACATGTTTTGGTAGTGAAGTGGCAATGTGTAAAAACAGGCCACTACTATCTACCCAAACTGTGTGATCAAAACAAAAAATGCAAAAAGGGCAGCTTTCGAAAAAAATGACAGAAAAAAGCGCAATCTTTTCTGTCTCGTGACGCCTCAGTGTGCTCTGTGGTGCAACTAAATCTTCTAAAAAAGTTGGTATTAAGATTTAGCTTTGTCCAAACTTATCTTATTGCAACATTACCTAATTTTTTAAAAATCGATCCTATTCGACCATAGATCCCATACAAATAATACTCCCAAAAATTGCTATATGTGCCATAACTTCTTTATATGTAAATGTTGGTATTGATATAAAATTTGTCAACAATAACTTTTGTAAAAGTCCCATTTAAACAAAAACGCGCTCGTGTTCTACAAACTGGCATATAGATTATATTCGGCATAAATAACCCTTTTATGAATTCTTACTTTATAACACAATCTTTGTATGCCGAGTCAATGATTATCAATGTGGCCCAACTAGGGTGAAAGTAAGAACATTTGTCTTTATATACTGTGGTGCTTGACCGACTTATTTTAATTTATTTCATTAACACTGGCAGTAATTGCTCGAAACTGCTAAAGAGCTAAGAAGGGACTTCATGAAACAAGGCTCACAACACTTATTATATTCTTGGTTGGAAAATTTTAATTTTTCTTCAAGTTTCACCATTTAAGTCGAGGGTTATTTTAAAATCGACATTTATTAAAATTTTAAATATCAAAATTAAACTCCAGACAATCTGACGGTCATGTCAAGACTCACATTCATATTTCAAATGATTTGTGACAGCAATCACAATAGTCGATCCTAAACCAAATGTAGGAACTTTGGTTCATTTAACCGTTGATAAATTTAAAAATTTCTTCGGAACAGCAGCTCCCTTAAGATACTAGTCTCAAAGTTAGTAATTTTTTACACCTTATATTGGACCTAAGTGCTTTAGTAGAACTTTTAACGAGTCCTTTAATGATAATTTTCTGAAGAAGCCAACATACTAAATTAAATTAAATTTTCAATGCAATATTTTTGCCACCCTTGAATCGATTCTTCTTTCTCACTTGTGTTAAATATAAAAAAAAAAAAATACCAACAAAAATTCACGACCCAATTGTTTATCATTGGTGCCAAACATGCCTAAATTCTAGGTTTTTTATCAACACTTCCACTGTGCAATGACCAAAACAACAAAACTACTACAAAACAACAAAAAACTCTAAACAAAAATGGTTTATTGACATGAATTTTTTTACGAATTCAGTTAAAAACTGAACGTAAAAACGGTTGAACGTGGAAAATTACAGATATAACGATAAAAAATTTGTGAATTCGCACAAAGATAAAAACAAAATAATTCAAATTTTATAAGAGAAGGAAATTTCAGTTATTAATGAAAAAAAATAAGTGCACATTAAATTTAAAGTTAAATATGATTTAATTTCTTTAATGAAAAGAAAAAATGTTTAAATTTTAATTTATTATTTTGGTAACTAAATGATGGGCTGTAACTCTTCAATGGATACGAGTAGTGTATTAGATGAACCAACGGGGGGTATGGCTGGTATGACCATGCCCTCCAGCCAATGGCCCTTATCGCAAGCGGTAATTGGTTAAACATTAAAAAGTCTTTGTCTTTTGTTTTTTGTATGTACATACATATTTACTTTGTTCTAAACAAACAAACGAAACGAACAATAATACGCATTTGTATATAAATACATAAGAACATGTAGGATACATTGATTGATAATCCAAATAAAAACACAACACAACACTTACATTTATAAGTGCATACATATGTATCTTAAATATTATTTATTATATATTTTCCCCCTTATTCATAAAATTTATTTTAAATTTACTAAAGGTTTTTTAAAAAAAATTTCATATAAAATTCGTTTAATAAACCTGTTATAAACCTTAAATATGTTGTATGAGTAAAGCCTGTCGTATGTATGTTCTAGTGCTGGGATAGTTCTATCGATAGTCTTAAAATATCGATAGGAAAAATACAATATCGATATTATTTAAAACACATCAATGAAAACATGTAACAGCAGCTATAATCACATTCTTTCGCCGCAAGTTTACTTGCTAATAATTCGCGCTAAATGTAATGTATACAATCAAGAAGAATAGCAGATGGTAACGATAGCTTCTTTGTACTCCTAATTAGAGGCCCTTTTGTCAAAGTTTGTATATGTTTACCTAGGGACTAAAATATCAAATTTCTTTGTAATGTTGGAAGGAAATACAAAGAACGACCATTAGAGGAAAAGTCGTCTAGAAACCAATTAGAAAGTTATCTTAAGTCCCTGCTACTTCGTTGCTATTCAGCTGCCGGTGCGTTATTAAATAACAGGAGAAACTTTCTTAAACTAAATAAGGTGGACATATTTGTGTTTTTACAAAAAAAATCTATTTCTTATCAAATAGTTTATGTTTATACACGTAGAAAAAAAATATGGTTGGAGGTAACCATATTCTAAGACCAACATACTATGATACTATGGTTGGTTTTTAACAATGTTTATGTTTGCAGGTTACCATATTATGTGTAAATATGACCATTTTATGTTTAAAATCAACAAAATGTGTCCCTAAATCAACCATAAGGTGGTCAAAATTAACCATATTTTAGTCAATATTTACCATAATAATGGTCAAAACTAAACTTATTATGTTCAAAATTAACCATGTTATGGTAAACAAATTATAATTTAATTTAATTTTATATTCTTGATAGGTGTTACGTTCCACTTTTATAAAAAATCCCCTTTGGTTCATATTCTAGCCTGTGACGACGTTCATATTACCTACTAGTTTTTTCTACGTAAATTTATGTATTTTAATCAATAATTAAAATAAAATGAATGAGAATTTTAAGCAAACCAAGTAAAATGCAAACGCCCAGAATGTTGTTGCTTTTTAAACATATTATTTTAAATTTAAAGTTAATCGTACAATGTTTTAAAATATTATAATTTCGAACATATAATTGTTATTAAATATTAACCATAACATGTTTGGAGGCAACCATAATATGGTTATAGCTTTTGGATGGATGCATTAAACCATATTATGGTTAAGATAACCATAATATGTTTAAGTGTATGGTTGTAGTTTTATTTAATTCAAACATTATATTGTTAAAATCAACCATATTTGAAGTTTTAAGGGAGGTAAACACTTTATTGTTAAATAGAAACAAAATATTATCAATCGTGAAAATTTTTTTTTTAAAACAACAAAAGTTTGTTTGTTGCCATTGCAGGGACCATAATATGTTTTTTTTTTAACCATTCTTCAACCATGTTTTTTCTCTACGTGTACATATCGTCACCTACAATACAAAAAATCGTAACAAACACTTTTTATAAGTTTACAAAAGAAGCAAAAAACTTTACAAAATCAATAACAACAAGGTGTACTTGGCGTTTGAATTTATCTAAAAAAGTCGCCATTTTTTGTGAGCATGTAGTTTAATAAATAGAACAAAAATCAATCAAAATGTCAATTTCGAATTTTTGGATTGTACATTGTTTTGTAATTAAGCTGACGATATGTATGTATTTCTAAAATATTATTATTTTGCTAGCTACCATTTTTATTGCGTCAGAAATTCTAATATGAATAATATGTATTTAGTTCTATTTATTTACTTTTGTTTTGCTTTGTTTTCTTTTCAAATAAATCTTTACGTATTTTATTTGAACATATATTCGACACATTGCTCCTTTGTTGCAACATAGTCATATCTCAAAAAATCAAAAATTTTAAGTTACTTAAGCAAAAGTGTTCCTTTATACCTTCGTTATATGTTAAACAAAAATCAACATTATATCTCAAACTGAACCGAAGCTATATCAAAATATATTTTATTAAATCTGTATATGAAGGTACATTTTTAAAACTTTAATCACATTTTGCCAAGTTTGATTTTTTTTTTGAGGCTATCAGCGGTGTGCTGGAAATCGCAAACGCAAAACTCAAGAATTTTAAAAGTCCTTTTTAAATAAGATTTCTATAATAAAAGAATTGTATGACAACTATTAAACTAATATTTCCCTATTCAACAGGATTTTAAACCAAAAAGTATAAGAATTAGGTGTATTAAAAACAACTTCTAAATTCTTGCGTTTTGCGTTTGCGATTTCCAGCACAACCCTGTATGTTAAAATAAAGGAGCGATATGTATGTTGCAAATAGAAGCAAGTTCTTAATCGGGCTTAATTTCGTTGTTTTATTCAGTTATTGAAATTAATTTCACTTAAAATGTAATACTTAAAGAAAGAAAGAAATATTTTTTAAGTGACAAAAGCGCAATTATTCAAAAACTGTCATCTGAAATAACGTGCTTACATACATACATAACTCTTAATTTAAAATAATGAACTGTAGCCTGGCAAAATATAAGTTAAATTTGTTCTACTGAAGTACAAACATTCAGTCGATAGTATCGATAGTGAAATCTAAACTATCGTTGAAAATATCGAAAGTATCCCACCACTAGTATGTACATTAATTATTATTAAATTATAAAATTACTAACCCCCGTATTTATAAACGATTATTAATTTTAACAAACGTTTATATAGGCAAATTTGTATACAAAATTTGTTTTGTAAACCTTTATTAAACTTAAAAATTTTTTATAAATACGGGCGTAAAAGTTTAAATAAACTAACGACACTTGTCTTTTTTTCTTTCACTGTCAAAGAAAAAACGTTTGTTTGTCAAATACCATCTTTCCAACCCCACTAATTCCCAAATTTCCCTAACGAATCTTCCTCAAATTATCTTTAAACTACCTATCCCCGCTTTCTGCTTGACAGGACGCCTTAACACACTGTTACGTATATGTATTAATGTGTTAGATATGTGTGCTGTTCTTCTCTGTAGAAAATAACAGTAATTCAAAAAAAAATTTTAAACATTACAATTAATTAACCATAATTGTTTTTGATTTGTTTTATAATTGTATAAAGTATGCTTGTATTGCTCTTGCCAATGTATTTTTTTCATAATTTTTTATATTTTTTTATTATTTTTTTGTTCCTTATTATAACATTATTTTAAATTATATAATATTTTTTTGATTGTAATAATTATGCTAGTTAACATTGTAATAACTCTGTGCGATAATAATAAGATTCTAAATCTTGTAGCACAGAAACACAAATCAGTACTAATTTCGGCTTAAACTGTAGACCAGACAATGCATAAATATGTACATAACTTGTAGGTGTTCAATATGAGACCTAAGATTTATTCTAGGGATGCCAAACCCGAAATCCCGAATACCGAAATCCCAGGATTATTCTTAAAATGTAGGAAAAATATGTTAATTTTTTTTTTATCAAATACAACTATATTTAAATAAACGCGAGTCACCATGTTAAAAATAACTTCAAAAATTTAATATTAAATCATACGGGCAATGAATCTTATTTTTAACTGGTTACAAAAAGAAGACGCAAGTGAATAAATGTTACATGCATTAATTTTCTTCATGAGTTAATTTGTTTTAATTTAAAATTCATATAATTATAATTTAATGTTTATGTATCATTAAATTATAATTATATGAATTTTAAATATTCCGTCCGTCCGAATTAAAAAACCCGAATCCTGGGTTTTAAAAACCTGGTCCCATTTGGCATCCCTAGTTAATTCTGGAGTACAAAATTGCATGGCATTATTTCTGGCCATATGGAGCATAGTATGACCAAATTTTACCACAATATCTATTATATCTGCTACGGTTTTAGGCGTATTTTAATGGGAAATATGGCAAATTATAGACAGATTTTCACGGCATTTTCTACTGTGATTTGAAGCCTTATGAAGCTACAAAAACATATGAGGGAAATATAAGAAAAGATTAACTCACTGTTTATTGTTAGTGTTTTGTCTAAGCTTTGATATCGTTGCATCCGGATGATCTGGCCTAAACAACCAGTGAAATGAATGCGCATAGAAACTAGCTTTCCCTTAGTCTGGGTTTACCCTATGAAAGTTTTCTGTCAGAAAGTCTGAGTTTATGGGTGAGAGAGGAGAGAAGAAAAGCATGTTCCCTTCCCCTCTCACCAATAAGCTCAGACTTTCTGAAGGAAAACTTTCATAGTATGAACCTAGACTTAAGGCTAGTTTACACGGTAATACAATGTATAACGACTTTGTAGAATCAAAATAATATGAAATTCTCTTCATGTTTAAATAAAAGTCTGTTGTATGTACATTTCATGTTTACACGGATGGTATAAGTAAAACCAAAAATAATAACAAAAAAGCAGATGGTTACAATTTTTACAAAAACAACATAAAAATTTTCTGAGTTGTTTTTTGTGGTTTTGGTAATTGTATAAAAATGCAACCACCTTCAATATACTCTGTTAAAACACACCTCTGATGTGTTGAGAATACATAAGTTTCTAAAATGGTTTAGAAAAAAAAAATACATTTACCGACCGCTTGTCAGATTTTGTATACGTATTCTCTCCTACTCAATACATTTTGCTTTTACATGATAAGATTTTTCTCATTCTACAAAATTTTTTGCAATGTCGTAATGCCGTGTAAACAAGCCTTTAGCAACAAATTTCAGTGTATTTAACAAAAATAAAAACTGGGAATTAAGCACGTCATAGAGAGATCGTATTAATAATAAATTTTGTAATTGATTGATTGATTGATTGATAATCTTGAAAAAAACCGTACTAAACCGTTTTCCGAGAATGGGCTTTATATAGGATATATGTATATGGTAGGTAGGTAGGTAGAAAGGCTGGTGTGAAGTCTCCTTCACACCTTCACCCAGAGACCAGTATGGACCATTGTGACGCGTCATTTAGAGATACCTATATAGAGATATAAAGTAGGCGAAATAAACAGCGAAATCACAAGTCAGAATTAAAAAATAGATAGAAAAGAAGTGTTCGGACCAACCTCGAGAGAAATCCTATCCAGCAAAATTCGCCCTACGTGCGGTCAGCACCTAGTCTCCTCTCGCGCAGCCAGGCCATCCCTATTACGAATCCTATCAGATTCTCGAGTCCGCAACCCGATACATCTCCTAATTCGCCCAGGAATCTACTGCCGAGCCACCTCAACTGTCTCCAACTCCTCAGGGTCCTCACACAACCTACACATATACGACAAGTCGGATTCCATCTTCACCGCCATCCTGCCTATCATACAGTGGCCCGTGATCATTCCTATCATGGTCCCAACGCAGACCCTATTCCTGCCCAGCAGCAACCCCGAATCGGTCTTCCTAAGCACAGGCCACAGCGTTCGTGATACCCGGCAGTCCGTTCGGTTCCCCCAGGCCCGATTGGTCGCGCTCAGAATCCACTCCCTGATTCTTCCAAAATAGAAGGCTATTGGAGGCCTAATCGCCTCCATACAGTTAGGGTCCTCCATCTATGAGCCCTGTCTCGCCAACTCATCAGCAACCTCATTGCCGCCTATGTGATGGTAAATTATGGACCGATCTTCAAGAAATTTAACAATATAATTTCTAGGCAAATAGAAAGAATTTGTGCAAAATCTGATATCAATCCTCAAAATCGAATTGAATCGATCAAAAAATGACATAAACATCTCGCTGTCTCGAGTGTGTGAACCAATTGTAGGGGAATGTAAGAAAAGATAAACTCACTGTTTATTGTTGGTGTTTTGTTTTGGCTTTGATATTGTTACAAGTAAGACTTTGAGTGTTTATAATTCTTATTCGCTTTAGGGCTTTATTTGTATAATATTTTTGGCCTTTCTAAAATCTTTGGAAAAGGTTTCCTGATGAGCTGGCCTAAGCAACCAGTGAAATGCGCATAGAAGCTAGCTTTCCCTCAACAATAAATTTCAGTGTATTTATCAAATATGAAAAACTGGGAATTTAGCACGTCATACGGAAATCGTATTAATAGATTTTTGAAATGTTTTATTGCAAAATCAAAGAATTTCATTTATTGGACAAAAAAAAATTTACCGAACATTTTATTCATGAAAAATACCCTTTTTCGACGTGATTTAGCCCACCGGAGGTTATCGCTAGAGCCAAAATATTTTGGGAGTCTTCATAAAAAGTTTAACTTATTTTTGCCAATATAAGGTGAGTGTATATACATTAGTGTGTCCCACTTGGGCTCAAGCATAATTGAATCGTTTATTTCAGAAACCCGTCAACTCTCATTGAAAATAGGCACACTTGACGGGTTTCTGAAATAAACGATTCAATTAAAAAGCTTATAGGTAAAAGTTTGTTTGATAATTTTTACAGATTTTTCGAAAAGATTTAGAGGTCGCTCAAGTTGAATTTTTGCAAAACATCGCGTTTACCGAGAATTTTTTTTTTTTATTTTCTGCATTACTTTGTCAAAAACCACGATTTGAAAGGACAAAAGCCCATTTTTATATAATTTTTAATTTAATTAAAGATGGAGGTTTTTTCATAATTAAACATTTGATTTTAACAAAATATATTTACACATGCACGTGCACCAATATTATTAGTAAAGAAATTAATTAAAAAGTGGCAAAAGTGTAGACTAGACCTATTAAAATGTAGTATGTAGTAAGTTTCTTGTTGTAATGCCTGTATATAAAGTAGTTCTATAAAAACTATCTAGTAAATACAGTGCTACTGGTGACAAGTCAATAGTAAGTAAATCACTATGCATTTTCACTATTGACATTTTCTACAGGGTATGTGCCAATTTAGGTGGGCGTTTGTGAATGAGTGTGTGAAAATATGATTGATTTTAATTGTGTTTGTTTGCAAGCAATTTTTCCTTACTAAATAAATTATGAAATAATTTTTATATTTCCTGCTACTTAGAATCCCACAGATGTTGTACTTGAATTTGTACGACTCGATGAAAAGATCAGCAAGCTAGAGGCCACTTGTCCCGGCCCTCGTCTAGCCACTTGTGAGGCTTGGATAGAACATTTGGAGGCCAAAAGAAGTGAATTGATAGGTGTAGATGCCAAACAAATAAAGGAAACTCTTCGTGAGCAGGCTCATGAAACATTCACTTCAACTTCATCCACCTCCGCTTTATCACAACATCAGCCATCATTACCCTCACAGGTAATTGACCAAGAGGTCTTACATATTGATGGCTATACGGCGGAAAATCCATTTCCTTATAACAGCAATAGAGCTGTGGCTTACGGTGGTGGTGGTAACGGTTCTAGTAATGGAAACAAAAATAACATTGAAAATGGTCGACTTCCGTTTACATCAAACTCAATGTCCGCAAAACACAAACAGTTAAACCACGCCATAAACGGTGGTGCTTTTGATGAACAAGGCGCTACTCGTTTAGTGCCAACTAATGATATGGTGGCGAAAACGCCTACACAGGATTTAGTGAATGTAAGTACAATCACACTTAAGCCATAAACAATTTTTCATGTAATCAACTAATTGGCGATGAAATTTTCATTCTGCTTTTGGTGTTTTTGTAAACAAAGTGTGTGTTTAACTGCACATAGAGGAAAAAAGTAATTGTGTCATATAACTTTTCACATTTTCACGTGTTTTAGACTGAATATAAAATTAAGTATTATTCTTTTTTATATTTTAAAAATACTTATACTCCACACATTGCTAGAAAGTTACATACATACCAGAGCAGTAAAAGACTGCATTTAATTGGCATTGAAATTAAAATGATTTGAACCAAACTGGTTTCATTCTTTGATTTAAAAACGTTTTCAGATTTCGAAATGAAATTTTGTTAAATTGCAATATTATGTGATTGTAAACATTTTAAAATAATTCTTTCTAGAAATCATTGAATGCAATAAATTTAACTGCAATCAATTCGATTGCAATCAAACTTTTATTGAAGTCATGCGATTTCAACCAGTTTCTCTGAAACTACATTTTAAGTGAAGGTTTAACGAAATAATATGTACTTGGAATCTAGTGGCACAGAATATAAACAGAACTGTCACAAGACGGAAGAATTTGCTTTTTTTTTTGTGTCTCTTTCTAAGAAAGCTGCCCTTTTGCATTTCTCATTGCATCATCTTTTATGCCGCAATACAATGAACACAAATTCATTAAGTTGAGATTTATTTGCAAAACCGTTGTAAAAATTAACTTTTAAGTTTACCACAACACGAGTAAATAATATTTAAAGGCGACCGTACACGACGTGTATTTGTCATCTGACATGTCAAATTTCCCACTGCAAAATACATACATGTCGTGTGTTACCTTTTTAACTTTGCTTCTGTAAAAGTCAGACGCAAAGTCATCTGACAAAATTTCAATTAGATTGTGCTCTATTTTCTTCTGACAAACCATCTGACATCAGAAATCTATGCCGGGAAGAGACCGGCAGCGGCGTCCACTATTGACGGAATCATTAGCCGGCTGAAGTTAATTTGTTACAATACCGAGATTTGTTTGATCATCTTACCATTATATAGAATAGATGTGAACATATATGTATATAAAAACCGTTTTATTATAAAATCCTAAATTGGTATTTTTCAATTTAAAGAAAAAAATGTTAAGATGGCTAAACTATTTTACGGCGTAAGTAAAAAATTTTATGGCGGCAGCAAGCTGTTTTAAAACCGAGCACTACTTTGGTTTCTGCAATAACAATGCGAAAAAAAAACAGAGACTATGTCAGAAGCAAATTACATGTACATACGTTTGTGACCGAATATTATAAACCTTATGTAAAACAGCGATTTTGACAGACATGCACAATTACATGTGACTTGAAAATTTGACATGTCAGATGACAAAAACATGTCGTCTATATGCTCCTTAAGTAAGTAAATAACATTAATAAAACAAAACAATATTACTAATGCATTTGTTTAACTTGGTTTGTGTTTTGTTATTTTTGTTTTGATCACGCCATTT
The DNA here is from genome assembly GCA_949318255.1 of Pollenia labialis. Taxonomy (NCBI): domain Eukaryota; kingdom Metazoa; phylum Arthropoda; class Insecta; order Diptera; family Polleniidae; genus Pollenia; species Pollenia labialis. The sequence goes on along the minus strand of OX439141.1, from coordinate 78,320,366 downwards.
GTGTTGATTATTGCGGCCTGTTTTTATACATTTCCACTTCACTACCAAAAAAAAGCTGTCTGTCTGTTTCTTTGAAAGCTGCCTTCGCAACTGATTTGGAGGCTTTTCACACGTCACTTTTTACAGTTCTGTTAGTATTCTGTGTCTAGTGGTTCTAACCCCGGGTCTCCACGTAGCAATATTTATTGCGGCAAACGTCAAATTTGATTGCTCCATTAAATTTGCGACGTATAGACCGCATATTGCCATGAGTTGCAATCCATTGCGCAATGATTGTTCTTCTGATTGCTTGAGCAATTTATGCTTAGCTGTCAAATCAGTTGTCATTTATCTGACATTTCATTTCTGTGTACGGTTGTTTATTTATTTGTGTGTTTATTTATTAAAAAAGCAATCAAGAAAAAGCCGCCAAGCGGACATATTAGAACAATTTGATAAACGTATACTTTATATTTTTAAATATACATATTATTATATTTTATATTTTTAAATAATCGTCAATATCAACAAAAGCAAACGGCGAATTCTTTATTTTTTCAATAGAACAATATAATTTTAGTTTTTTTTCAAAAGCAAATAAGCACAATTAATTATTTTATTAATTTAGATTATTAATTAAAAAAAGAACATTTAACAACCACACAACATAAAACATTTGATATAAATACAGCCACAAAACTTTATACAACTACTCGCGGCAATTTCAAGTGTTCTCCATCAATATAATTAGAAATTATTGCTCCATTGTTCTGGCGACGTTTTTGCGTGTACTTATCAATAAAAATTGCTACGTGGAGACCCAGCGTAAGCAAAAACTGACATTGTTGGCAATTCAAAATTATCAGAGTCAGCTTTATTTCTAAAAGAAGGAGTTTCATTTGAAGAGAATAAAGATTTTGATTGCGCTTTCATTTAATTTGCAATTACTGGATTTGATTGCATTTAAAGTATTGCAATCAAATTTGATTGCAATCAATTAATCTATAAACTGATTTCCAAAAAGAATTATTCAATCTTTTTTATTGTATTCATAACAGTATTGATTTCATGATTTCAAATTGAAATCATGCAATCAATTTCCCGATTTAGAATGCAATAATTAAATTAGCAATAATTTACAAGAAATCATGTGATTGCAATTAAATCGATTTCAATATTTTAAAGCTCTGTTACATACAGGCATATGTATGCAAATAATAATGTCAGAAAACTATAAATTAGTGTAAATATTGAACTTGTATGTAATTTTTAATATACTGTTTGCAGAACAATTTAAATTTTTATTTATTTATTTTTTTTTTTTATAATTTTTTATAATGCAGCTTTATTTGATGATTTTCATGCAGAAACTACTTTTTTTATTATTCTCTATAAATTTTATGGGGGATATAATTCAGGGCATTGGGCGGGCTTTAATGTTGTTAATACTTAATCAGTTTTTAAAGAACTGCGAACAATCTTTAGGGATATTTTAATGTTGAACTGACCAGGCCAGCCGTAAATTTTCGGTGAATCTTCCATCAATAATTTCTTCAGTATATCGATAATTAGTATTGTGGTTATTTTGTTGAACTGTTCTATGGTTTTTAATTCAAATTATGATATTTAATCAGGCTTAAGTTCATCAAATTTAATTTTTATTAAATTATTTTTATGAAGAAAAGAATTTTACAACATGAAATCAATTAAAATTTATTGATAATTTTTCATTTTTGACTGACCTGAGGCGTTTTTACGGACAGGTTACCCTTACATGTTTCGACTGCAACCACTCAATCTCTTCAGAGGGGATTGCCGTTTAACACTCGTAGCCCTCGACAACTGCTGGCAGTCAATAGTAAAATATTAATCTTTAAGCCAAATTGTATTTAGCCTTTGATAGATCGAAATTCGCTTTGTATATCTATAATATATCTCTAAATACAATGCCGGATATTTTCCCTTTCATTTTTACAATTGAACCAACACCAAATATAGTGAATCAACCTCATACCATAACTGATAGCCCACCATAATTTGTCGTATTTTTAATGTACTTCGGGATTAACTTCTGCAAAAGTGGACGTCTAAAATATAGATTTACATCATTTCCAAATGCACTGAATAAAGCCGTGTTCGAGAATAGATATTATTTAAGGTCCTTTAGTTTTCGGTACAGTAGAAATATGGAAAACACAAACGCGAATACTTCTTGCGTAGTAAATACCTTAAAAAAAAGTTTCTCTGTTTGTGATCTTAGTACACAACAAGTATCTTCACAAGCGTATGTAAGTGATTTCTAGCCTTAAGAAACTATCGCAGATTAAATTTGAATACATTAGCTCTGGTATGGCTTTATGCGTAAACATTATTTTCTGAGAGTGGGCTTTATATGGACTCTATGGTTTATTATGAACCGATCTTCACTAAGGGCTAAAAAATCACTGATGGTTTAAACGTTGGTTTAGTTGAACTAAACTTGAATTTATATGTAGTTTAAACTCAACAACTATAAATCAGTGTCCCATGTATTATATGTTGTTAAAAAAATAACATGTGGCAGCACTACGATATATCTTAGCAAATTCATATGGTCTGCATTGGTAGTTTAAACGCCCAATTTTATGCGTTTAAAAATGGTTTATCTCTTTGGTGATTTATAGATTTGTTGGTTTAAACACATTTTAAACCAAACAGAGAGTTTAACTCGCTCTGATTTTTTAGCCCTAAATGTAGTAGTATGATTTTCAATTAAATACAGCAAATCCGCGCAACATCTTATGGAAGTCAGTGCATTCTGTCATTAATTTATTTATAACTCTTTCTTTACTAAACAGATTGTGTTGGATTTCAATTCCAAACAGCTTAGAATAACTAGCCATAATTGGACATCAATATGTTTCTTTTCTGTCGTTACACTAAAATGAAAAATCAACTCTCACTATGATCAATCCGAAGCGTAATTAATATTACGGATTTTCTTGAATCAAGTACAGAAAGATTGATTCAAGTACGGATTTTCAATCGCGAAACACTTAACTTATCCATATTCAATCCCGAATTCGTACTTGAAATAATCAGAAAATGAGATTTGGTTTTAGTAAAACTAAGATTGAACAAATTCCAATATGCGTTTGATTCAATTCGTAATTGAAATTGAAATTAACCAAAAGTGAAATTAGGAAAAGAACTTTATTATGATTGATTTACTTACCCGTTTTACACCTTAAATTATAAAACACCAGCATCATTCCTGATGTGGTTTTTACTTTAAAAACTTACAGCCGTATTCATAATGAATTAAAAATACACTAACCAAACCTTGGGTAACGATTTGCTAAACTCTTGTTAAGTTCAAGTAAAACTTTGAGCAAAGACGTATTTTTGTTATTTATGTTAAGGCTCAGTTAGTCTTTACTTTCTGTTCTGTTACGAATCAGCTGATTTGTTTTTGGTATTAAAAAACTGTGAAATTGATTAGTTTTTCTGTTCTGTTGCGGTTCAGTTTGTTAAAATCATGGCCCAATTAGAAGATCTGCGCACAACTACAACAATGCAACAACAGAAAAAACAACACGCGTTTTGTTTTTGTATACAAATGGTAAAAATGTCAAAAAGTTGTCAGTTGTCAAGAAATATGTGTTTTGTATTTATTTTGTTAAATGAAAAATTTTCAATCGAAATTTTGGTAAAATAAGTTTGTTCTAAAAAATTGCTTAGAACTAATGGGGCGATTAAGAAAATGAAAACGAAAGGATAATGCGAAGATTTTTTCTATATTTTATGTATAGAAACAATACAAATAAATTACATTTTTTCATTTTGCAAAATACTACCATTATTTGCTGTTTGTGTTTTAAATTTTTATAAAAAATACATATTAGATATAATAAATAAAAAACTAAAAGGCGCATAGAATTGAGAAAATTTTTCATATCCTCCCCAGCGATGATACAGCACCGCCATGATGCCGAAAGTGTAATGCTACAAACAAAAATTAATCTGGAATAATCAGCACATTAAAGACTGCTTACTTTCCGCCTGCATATGGGTGGAAGAAAACAACGGTAATGCTTTACCAGACATAGAAGCAGTGCCCCTTGGTCAACATGTTCGTCTATGGAAATTACTCTTCTGTTCTTGAAATAAAAATTTTGACACTGATGTTGTTTTCTTTACAACCAGATAATGGCGGCGAAGGAAAGTAAGCAGTCTTTAATGTGCTGTTCAAATGATTATCTCCAGATAAATTTTTGTTTATTGAATCGTTTATACCAAACAGAGTTTGTAACATGCTTGTAACGTGACACTTTCGGCATCAAATGATTAATATATTGGCGCTGCTGTATCATCACTGGGAAGGAGACGATAAATGTTCTCCACTGTGTCCGCCTTTTAGTTTTTTTTTATTACTTCTATTGTTTTTTATTGTTATAATTATTTAAAATTTTTGTTCACAATTTTTGTCACAATAAATTAATTTTATTTCTATTTTCACAATACGAATTAATTTTTTTAAATCAAAAATCATATTAAAAAAGTAAACAATTTTCAAATAAACAGAATGGCGTAAAAAAACGTAAACAACTTTTGACATTTTGCCCATGTATGCCTATGTATTATTATTAAAAACACAACTCTGCCTAATATCAGCAGGCGTTTCAAGCAGACCTACTAATTGGGCCATGGTTAAAATCAAAAATTTGTTAAGTAATTGTAAGTGACAGCAAAATACATATATAATAAAAAATACATATTTTTATTGAAATAAACGGAACAGAACAGAAACAGAAAGTAAAGACTAATTCTGCCTTTAGATTAAATTGTAACTTGTCAACAAAAACACTTGTTTATTTTTAGTTAAGTTATCTATGAAAAGAAAATAATTTTATAACGAAAATTTTATGTCAATAAAAAAGAAAACAAAAGAAATGAGAGAGAATTTGAAGTTACGGCCGACGTTTTAATTATGGGCTTAAGAATTTTTGCTTGAAATTGAAGACTCAATTCTGTTTCATCATCAAAATTAATTTTATTATACTACTTTTAAACTTCAATAAAGTTGGTTGTAATTTCTTGGGTTCCAATAATTTACTTCGTAACCCATTTTTAATTTATTGTTGGTTACGGCCTTTTAGATTTAAGGCAACGATATTTACCTTTTCAAAACAGTAATCGCCCAATAACTCAATTGTGGAATTGTTGTTGCTTGACTAGTTTTTGAATTAATAATTTAAAATAATTTTTAACGATATTTATATACAAATTTATTTCATTATTATTTGAATCAAATAATTTAAAAAAAATATCTTTCATTTATAAATCACTGTCACTATACAATCTATAATCAAGCCTTCTAAAGTATTTATTAGTAAGTGGTATTTAGTTTTTATGTGTTTTTAAGTGCTTTTTGGGGGTGGGATTTCAGTATGAGCCCAGGGCTATTATTAGTTTGCTTATTACAATTTTTATAATAAAAACTTTTATTCCTAATCGGATACATAAATTATAAAAACATTTCTTTCTAATAATATAGTAAATCTCAAAAGATTTTATTTATATTAAAATTACAAAATAATTTGGATATTTTACTTTTGTTATATCGGGGTTTTCAACACGAACTTTGTTTTTTAATTTTTGGCAAGACCAACAACATTATAGTTTTTTGACGCATTCGTAATACATAAGAAGATGCATTGGCAATTGTTGCAATGAATTCAATTTCGCTCGAAAATCGCATTAAAATTATTTAAATGCACTATGAAAATGGTGGTTATGTTAAAGTCTGTCCTTAGTCTCGACTGCAAACTTTTACTTTACAACTCCATCTTAAAGCCAATCTGGTATTCAGTTATGGGGCACTGCCTCGGCCTCTTATATCGAAAATATTCAAAGGCGCCAAAATAAACTTCTTCAATAAATCACAGCTGCCCCTCGGTATGTTAAAAACTCAAATATTCACAAGGATCTCAATGTTACATTAGTTAAAACTGTGATTACGAAATATGCAGCAAGATACTTAAAAAGGCTCGAATTGCATCCGAACCCACTAGCTCGAAATATTTTAAATGATAGCGGCCACACTCGCTTAAGAAGAAGAGAACTCGTCATGAAGAAAATTTTTGTCTGGCACTGGCAGGACATAAATTAAGTATTAGGATAAGATTTGATTAATTATTGTTAGTTCATATTAAATATATGAAGATTTAATCAATAAATAATGAAAAAAAAAATGTTAAAGTTACATTTCGTAAAATTTTTCTGAAAAAAATAATTCTTTCAGACGAAGTCCATTTTTACTTGTCAAAATATGTAAACAAACAAAATTGCCGCATTGACTCATTCCAGTTGTCGATAAATTTCGTGATATAATTAGACAATGGCTACAAATTATAGTTTATCTAGGAATGCTTAAAATCAACTGGAATCATTTTCATAATTTGTTTTTGTGGCGGCACAATACTGCTTTTTTCAATAAATATTATTAAAAATTAATATTTTTGTTTAATTTTATGTATTTTTTACACTTTTGTTTCACAACAATAATTTTCCGGTTTTAAACCATTTTTTTATTTAAAGTAATGCATTAACAACATTTGATTACGTATCTTTAATTTCAACAAATTCATTGGACTAAAAACGCGTTCATTTTCTGCATTTGAGTCTGGAAGTGGCAAAATGTTAAACGCGATATTTGCTAATGCATGAAAAGTATTAATATTGTTACGAAAGTAAAAGAATTAGATTAATTTATTAGTTATCTTGTATTAATTAGTTAGCTAGTATTTGTTAGTTATTTTACTAGTTTAAATTGTTATGCACACTTCTAGTGTAAAAATCAATGTACATATGTAATGTTAAAATTGTTGTGAGTAATTGTACTTCAACCCCACTGTAAATACTAGAATATTTGTTATTGTTACACCTTAAATTATACTTTAGTTTATTGATGTGTAATAGCTCAATTTAAAATCAACCATAGTTTTAATGCTCTAGTATAAATGTAATTGTTTTTGTTTTAAACATAATTTTTCTATGCGAACGTTGACGTTCGAAATCGTTAAACAGGCTGTTAATGTTAAAAAGTCCGTTAAAAAAGCTTTAGTAAATGATGCGAATATGTAACCATAGATGCTGTTAATAACATAGCAGACTTCAAGTTTAAAATTCATTAAATAACCAATGTATTAAGTAGTCATTAATATCAAATAGTAAAAGCTCGAACATACCGGAAATTTTCTGGAGCTTTCTGAATAAATGACTTTGCGTTTAAATACTCGTAGACGTTGGCATTGCCAAGTCAGCTTTTAGTTTAAAGTGTGTTATTTAGAGTATCCAACTTTTAATTTTGTTCGAGTAAGGAATTAATCGTTTTTTGAATTTTTTAAATTTTTTAAGACAGATCTTAAGAAATCTCAAGTGTCAAAAGTCGATTAGAAGAAACTGTAATAAATAAATTAACAGCGGGTAAAAACGTTTAACCCATAATCTGACAGCGCTCATGGTTTACATATTTATACCTGCTGATGATTTTTTTTTTTTTTTTTAATAAACGCCAAAATGAATATGAAAAATGTTCTATTTTAGTGCGATTTGACTTGAATGAACACTAATAAAATTCGTGACCATCGGTCGATAATTTACTATAGGCCCCATATAAAGCCTACTCTGGTAAATGAGATAAATACGCTTAAAACGTTGCACAGAGGGGTGAAATCGCAAAAAATGGATATTAATTGAAAAATGAAAATTAGTTTTTTTGAAAAATATTTAGTCGCCGATTACAGTATATAAAATTCTACATCACTACTGAAAATTTCAATGTCATATGTTGTTTACTTGTCAAGATGCATTGCATTAAAGTTAAGTAATTTTTGAGCTATTCGCGCACAATAGTGTTAATTGAAATTCGGTATATTTCGACGCTTAATATATAGTTTTTCGCAAGTCAAAAGTAATACTTTTACTATGGAAACTTCAACCTCAGGTATTTTAGCGTTATTCTAAAAATTATTGCGTTAACAAAAATTGTGTAGAAGTATTTTTAAAAATTTTTTTAAAATATGTCTCAATTTTGGCTATTTTCAAAATATTCGTGGATATTTAAATATGAATGGTGTTAGTTGGCGTTAGAATATTAATTTGTTAAGAAACAACAGTTCCTAGGCTTTCATATTCAGTAATAAGATGTTGCGCGTTTTTGCGCGAAATTTTTTTATTAAATTAAATTGTGAAAATAGTCACTCAAGCAAAGAACACCAGTTCTTGTCTTTTGTTTGCTTTGTCTACATTTTCGTTGTTATAATTGTCATTGTCATTGTTATTTATGTGGATCCACGAGTAAAGAATTTAACGACATTGGAAGAATGATCGCTAAAGAGGTTAAAAAATTGGAGTTCGGTCTTTCTATACTGCATGGTTGGATACGTTTTTATGAATGTCTTCTTCACGTGGCATATAAATTACCAATTAAAAAATGGCAGGCAAGAACCGATTTCGAAAAATTTGTTGTTGCTGAAAACAAGAGTCGTATTCAAACGGAATTTAGGAAAAAACTGGACTTATTATTTACCAACCTAAGCCCGGCTTCGGCAATTCAAATGATCGCAACACAGCACGAAGATTTTTTGAAAACGCTGAAATCACAGCAGATATTACGAAACTAGATCTGGAGCTGATTAAGGACATGCACACAATATTAATTGCCGTATCTTGTGGTCATGATATTAATGTAGAAAAATTTAGAGTATTTGCTCAGAATACAGCTCGACTTTTTGTTAAGAAGTATCAGTGGCTTAACATGCCTCCAACCTTGCATAAGTTTTTAATACATGGCCAGAAATCATTTCGCACGGGCTATTACCGATCGGTGAACTGTCTGAGGAAGCCCAGGAAGCCCGAAACAAAGATTTTAAAAACTACAGAGAACATTTTTCTCGCAAAAGTAGTCGGGAGGATTGCAATCGAGACATATTAAATAGGTTGCTACTAAGTTCAGATCCAATCCTATCTGGAAAAACAAAATTTCCAAAAAAAAAAATTCCACCAACTTCCATAATCAGTAGTAGATCTACTAGTTTCGCCTTCAGTTTTGACGAACGTGGCACCAGAAGGCACAAATCATGATACAGATGACGACCGGCATATTTTTTAAAATAGCAGGTTAGACACATATGTCTTATAATATGTATATACAAGCTATTTATATTTTTGAACAAAACGCTCACCAGACACATCCGTACACGATCGAACAATTTTAATATCTGCTTTGAGTCCCGAATCTTCCTTTCGTCTACGTAATTTTGTTAAAAATAAATTGATAACTATGTAAAAATTTCATTACTTTTAAAAAAAAAAAAAAATTCGACTGAGCCAGAGCTATTTTTTAAAAGGGGGCGTGACACCGCCTTATTCCACATTGGATGTAATTCATACTGTACGATTAACAGATATACCAAATCTCATATTCATACCTAGTTCATGAGATATATCCGTTCTAAGTTTCAGGTTATATGGGCTGTGCCACGCCCCTTTATCCAATCATAACCAAGTATATCCCAGGACTATTAGCAGGTCAACAGTAAAACATTAGGAAAGTTTCATGACAATCGGTCTATTACTATGGCCGCTAGAGCGATTTTTAATGGGGGGGAGTGGCACCGCCCACTTTTCCAAAAGATGTGTAGCCTATGTCACTCAGTGATAACGTAGCATTCTAATAGTGAAAGAATTTTTAAAATTGGATAAGTAGTTTAATTAATCTCCATTTTTTGTGATTTCACCCCTCTGTGCGTTGCAGTAAAAATGGCGTTAAAAATTTTTCCAACTTAGCTTCATATGGCCAGAAAAAATTTCATGTAATTGGGTTATATATGGTCCCTAATTTACCTTAGATCTCATATTTAGGAGCCTTCTGAAATTCACTGTAAACGCTAAAACGAATTGAAACTGTTACGAATCATGATATTTTACTCAAGCTAGTTTTAATTGCTAAATAATATTAATGCTGATGTCTGTTTTTATAAAGATAAATAAATAATAAATATGTATATATAATATAGATATCCCACCTGAAATATTCGAACAGTCGGTAGAGGGTATCAAAGGTTCGGCACAGCCGAATATAGCACTCTAACATGTTTTTTGTAACGCTTGTAAGATCTAAGGATTGTTTAAACTGTCATCGTTCAATACACGATATGATTCAAGTTGGAGTTATCGTATATTCTTATTTAAATTTAAAAAAATATTGGTTCATTAAGGTTTTATTAAAGTATTTTTCGGGAAAAGTCTTTATTATTTATGGGCCTAACATTACAAAGTAAATTTTACTATTAAAAACTAAAATGGGCCAAATTTAATTACAACAACATACAACTTTTTAGCCTTTTAGAGTGGCTTTATAGTTATGTATCCTGTTAAAACGATCATAAAAAAAATCTTTTATAGTGACTTATTTATTAAAGAAACTAAATTCGTCCAAATTTCACCATAACATCGTGTTTTAGTTTTTCTTGTTATACAAAACTCAATTGGACGAAATTGTTAAGGCTTATTACAGGGTTTTCGGAAGTGGGCTGTATAAAAGACCAACGTTAAACAGGCATGGCTAAATTGACTTATAGGACCCAGTAAATTGACAGTACTGAAATGTCAAAATATGTAAAAAATTTAAAAGTGTAAATTTATATAAAATAAATAGTGATTATCTGTGAAATGAAAAAGATGCGAAGTACCAATCACTAGATTTGCTGCTATTTTCTTTCGCATCGCAACAGAGAGTAGCCCACCTGAAGTTTTGGGACAAGAAACAGCTCCAAAATACTTACGATGGGCAAAAACAAACGGTAGGGGCTTTGATATGTAGCTTTTATACAGCGTCTAATAGACGCCAATTTACCGCCTCCTCTTTGTCAACGAAAATAATGTCTACAGAACCAAGGCGAATTCAACTACAGGTAGTGTCGCAACTACAACAATCCAAAAACAACAGAAACAACATAGGGGGTTTTGCATTGCATTATTAGTGTTGACGGGTCGAAATGTCAAGCATTCTTAGCAAAATACTAACAAATCAAAACGAATAGGATCGAACTGGCAAAAACAGAAGGCGTTCGACACCACCTGTAGTTAATTTACCTTGCACAGAACTTATCATATTTTTTAATTTTATTTCATTTAACTTCTTGTTTACTTTCAAGGCGAATTCAACTACAGGTGGTGTCGGAACTACAACAATCCAAAAACTACAGAAACAACATAGTGTTTTTTCATTTAATTGTTAGCGCTTATAGCTCGAAATGTCAACCATTCTTAGCAAAATACTAACAAATCAAAACAAATAAGCTCGAACTGTCAAAATCTTATGCCGTTTCGATACCACCTGTAGTTAATTCGCCTTGTTTACTTTGAAGTACTTTTTGTTCGTTTTTTTTTAATTTATTTTATTTATTTTTAGTGGCCAAACTGTCAAAATAGCATATTCGATCACTTTTTGCAACTAAAAAATGTTGCTGTACCCAAAACCAATTTAAATGTCAGTTGCTTTGATTTTAAACACTGAAACTAATAACGATATTCAGTCCAATTATGAATACAAATTCCCCGGGAGTTTTTCCCTTTTCCCATTTTAAAATTAAAATTTACAAAGGAAAAATGTCGAGGAGGGAGAAAACTCCCGTGGAATTTAGTTTTATAGACTTAAATTCACAATTTGATATTCTTGGTAAAGGAGAAAGGCCAAATATATTCTTTTTACTTGTTTCTATTAAAAAAAATGGCTTACAAACAATATTTAATTTATTTAATTTGTACCTTTTATTGTTTAATAAAAGCTTTTGATTTATGAGCATGCAACTGTTGTTGATGGATGAATTAATCAATTATAAAAAATAAATAAATATTTTACATATCGCCGGCTTAATATGGAAACGTGCAAACTCCCTTCCAGCACATTTTACAGGAAAGACAAAAACTTCTGAAATTTCTTATTAAAGTGGATTTAGCAGGTTTGCATATTAAGCCAACGATATTAAAAAATTTATTACCTAGCTATTAATCAAAATGTTCTGCAGTACTAGGATTGTGTCGTTCATGAATGAATTACTTCAACTGAAAGATTCTCTTAAGTGAAAAATTAAAAATTTCCGTATTTTCTTTCAATTTCTTTCATCTTTTGGTTTCATCTTTTTTCTTTCATACATATATACTAAATGTAAGTAGCTAAGCACATTTCATATTTCTAAAGCAACTACAAAAACGTTTTTGGTTTTATAACATCATTTTAAACATTCCTAAAAAGAGATGGACACTTCATTCTGAACGCTGTGTGTGTCATTCAGAAAGGTGAAAGAAAAGAAAGAATTAATTCACTTAACCTTTCTGAATTAGAATGAAAGATTCACATAAATGAAAGATTTTGCCCAATACTATGCAGTACTATTCAAAATAACGAATTTATCTAACTTCTCTTCTCAATTGCAAACAAAATATTATATTTTAAATCTAATTATTCAATATCTTCCTATCAAATTCATTATGATTACACAAAGAATAACAAAGAGAAACTTATTGACTCTTTCTAGTTAGCTTTAAATTTAGGAGTTATCGGAGATGTTCAAAAGGCTTCCACACATGAAGATTTTTTTGCGCAACTAAGCGAATCTGCATTACATTTAATGTCAATACGGTGTTACAATGAAATTTTGGAACATACGAAAATAAGGCTGAAAACATTATTGGACAGTTACGCTGAACTCAATGAATTGTATGTAAATCATGATGGTATAATTGGTAAGTTATTTTAAAGATTTTTTAATTGTATTTACTAAAACTTTTTGCAGAATTTGTTGCTTTAGAAACTTGTTCAACAATAGAGCATAAACTCAAAATTTTAATTTTTTCACTTTTTGAACAAAAATGGACTCGTAAGACTCATATATGCCCTCTGTAAATATCGTGTTATTTTGTCTACTATTTGGTAATGAAACGGCTTGTTTAAAAATTCTTTTTCATCTGCCTTTAATATCAAACTAAGATGTTATGCTTCTATTGAAAATTTTAAATTTTGAGTTTATACCCTCTTGTTGGTCAAGTGCATTAGGTATAAATGTATGTATTTTACAAAATTTTAATATTTCCTATTTGTATTCAAGCTTTTTCCTGATTTTTATTTTTTATATCGATTCCTTATTAAAAAAATATTCGAAAATTAAATGCAAAATGGAAATCTTTGGCATTTTGACAAAACATCTGACAAAGTCCAATTTAAAAAGTTCAAAAAAATGTGGTAACCATACGAATTTTCATTAAAAAACATTTTTGTTTACGTTTTTAAAATTTTGTATTTTAAACAAAATTTTTTTTTAATTTTGGTTTATTTTATTATTTGCGAAAAATGATTTTTCCATCGTGTTTTTTAAAATTTGTTTGCTATCTTATCTCGATGTTTTGTCAAAATGGTTCGGTTTTTTTTAATTTCTATTTTTTAAAAGAAAATAAAAACCATTTTAGTTTTAGATTTTTTGTTAAAATGATTGTGGTATTTAGTTTTATAAAATCGAATAAAATTCTGGTATACATATTTATGTAGATATTTTAAATAAAATTTACTATAAAAAAAATTATTTTAACTTTTTTATATTAAATAAGTTGGATTCTCAAAAATTTTCTATAATTCTTTTTATATTCAAATATTCTAAGCTAAATATATTCAAATTAATTTAATTCAAATAAAACAAAATTTAATTTGTAGTTTTAGAATTTTTATTCAACAAAATTGGTAGACAATAAAAATATGAAAACAAAAAAATTTAACATACAAAAATTTATATTAATTTTACTAGGTATATTCAAGGCCCATCTATCAGGTCTGCTTACTTGTACAAAAACAAAAAACGATTCTTTTTAGTTGTCAATAAATTACTACCTCATATACAAAGCAAAAGAAAAAAACGTGTATGTGTGGCATACCATAAACGAAAACAAACGTATACATGCACATGTAAGCAACTTTTGACAACTAAAAAGAACATAAACATTGATCATCAGGCTTCTTGCGCAGACCTTTTCAATGGGCCTTGGGTATATTCATTAGAAATTTTGTTCTCAATTAAAAATGTCAAATTTATTTTAAACAAAAAAAAATGTCAAAAAGTAAAATAAACTAAAAAAAAATTTAAAAAGTAATATAAAATAGTTTCTAATATTATTTTATTAAATCAGACAAAAAAATTGTGTAAACAATTTTGCAATTGTTCTTTTGAACAAAAAAATGTACAATTTTATACATACATGTCCCGAAAATAAAACGAAATTGTTTCTAAAAAGTAAACAAAATTTGTTTGTATGTCATTCGGTATTTTGTTTTATCTGTTTTTTTACATAACATAAGTAAACAAAATTGACAACTCTCTCTAATGCACCTACCTACCAAGAATGATAGAAATCAAGGTACCTTAACACAAGGTAGACTCATTTGGGAGTGTGTACTGCTGCTGTATAGAAATAACAGAGTTGAATCGAGTTGTCAAAATTGTCTTCAAAGAAATTTAACGCACACATGTACAAATTTTGGCTCATATACACGAAATTTTACGTTTGGGTTCTAACTTAGGTAAACAGCTGACAAACATATGGGCCAACGAGTTTACCTTGTGTAAATATACCTTGATAGAAATAAAGATTACGACATCAGGCAGATATAAAATTTTTTTACTGCGCATGTACGGAACTGTGACGTCACACAACCTTCGTTCTCATTGGCTAACAATTTTTAGCTTTCACACTGTTATGTATATGTATGTGTAAACATGACAGTGGGACAGTTTATTATTTTTCTATTTAAGTTATTTAAAAACTGAAAATTTTTTACTAGAAGTTGCTTTTTCTGCATAATTTTATTTTTTACTTACATAAATATATATTTTGTCTATATGCATTAGCTATATTTAAAAAAAAATGGATATTTAATAAGAAGCACGCAACACGTTAGTTTTTCGCACAATTTTCTCCTTTGTGTTTTGTGGTTAATTTGTTGGCATTTGCCCACTGCACACTTTATGTTGCCAGTGAAATTTCGAGAAAGATACATTTGAGTTTCCAAAAAGATACACTTTTTCTCAAAAAGATACATTTTAAACCCCATTTTTAACGTTTAACATTTATTAACATAACATTTGTTTCATATTAAATGAATATTGTAAAGAAAACTATAACCTGTCCGCCATCTAACGTTTTTTTTCAACTAGGCCTTATTTTGTGAATGGTAACACTTAGCTCATATCTGATTTGACAGATAATTAGTTTTATCCTTCCGCTGAACGAATATGGCTGTGTACACGCTTGAACAACGCTGGGAAATATGCGTTTTCGCTTCGCTAAGTGGGCCTGCGATCGACTTACAGAAGATGCCGATTTTGCCAAAAAAAATCGTATTTTCAGATAAGCTCATTTTGACCTTGGCGGGTATGTAAACAAGCAAAATTGTCGCATTTGTGGCTCAGAACCCAGCAAATAAAATTGGACCACCTGACCCATTTTGATAAAATGGACTACTCCATGGACTGGTCCGATGTAATGCAAGCATGGACCATATCATTGTTAAAAAGTGTTTGTAGTGAGACGACATGTCTTCGTTTTTTAACGACGTGCTTTCGTTTTTAAACGACTTCAAAACTAATCCTCTTGAGTATACCATGGAGTAGTTTTAAAACTACTCCTTAGTGGTCCAAAGGTGGGTTATATACCATGTAGTAGTTTTAAAACTACTCCTTAGTGGTCCAAAGGTGGGTTATATGATCCTCTCCTAGGACATCGTAATGTTAAATAGACCAGGTTTTTTCCATACGTTTGGGTTACTTTTGGACTAGTCCTGGTCCTTTGCGGACTACTCTTTACACGCGTGTTTGGACTGGTCCTATTATTTGCAGGGAAAACCCGCACGCATACATTGTCACTGTTTGGCACTGTTGCCAATTTAGAGATTTTCAAGCTAAATCTAGCGTTTTTGAAATGTCAATCGCGGGAAAAAATGGCTAAATAATTCTAGTATATGTTCACGGTCTTACTTACATTTGCAGTATATTTAGGATTGACAATTCACAACTTTAAACTTGCTAAATATTTTGAAACAAATAGGCCTGTTCGGAAATGCATCACTGCGCTGCATCAGTGATTTCAAATGCTTAAATATACATCAGTGAAGTAGATGTGAACCAAAAAATTGTCAAATACTCCACAAAAATAATAGTCACACAATAAAAAAAAATTTAAATTCTTTTTTGTCGGCATTAAAAAAAGTTTGCTTTTCTGGTGCAGCGCAGTGATGCATTTCCGAACAGGCCCAATGTTATAAATAAATGTTATAAACTTTTTTATAAAGAATTTTTTATACCTTCTACCACAACTAGTTGTGATAAGGGTATACTAAATTATTCATCTAAGACCCCATAAAGTATATTTATTCTGGGTCCTTGAGTAACTCTAAGTCGATTAAGCAATGTCCGTCTGTCTATCCGTCTGTCGAAATCACGCTTACTTTCGAACGACTCTAAAAGGAAACATAAATATTGGTATCAAATTGTTTCTAGTTGTTCTTAGCAGTTTGGGATTGAAATTCAGCAAAAAAATGTGAAACAAACACCCTAAAATCATTTTGTTACAAAAACTAGCTTAACTAGTCGCGGAATGCACATATTGATATTTGATTTTTGTATATGACTAAAAACCATCTGTTTGATTTCGTGGAGATCGGTCTATAATTAGTGATAGGCGCAATATATAGCCCACTCTTTAAAAAAAACAGCTATATATGACTAGAAATCACACTGTACATTTTCGTGATTATCAGTCCAAAATTTACCATAGGCTCCACATAAAGCCCATCCTCGGAAAACATCTAAGAACGCCTAAAACCGTAAAAAAATGCTAATGTAATAAATTTTGGTACGTTACAGTTTTATATGACCATAAATCACACTGTCAAATTTCGTGCCGATCGGTCGATAACATACCATTGTCCCCATATAAAGCCTTCTTTCGAAAAAAAACTTAAGTACGCGTAAATCTGTAACGTAATCTGTGTTCTATTATAAAAAAAAATTTGGTCAGCCATAGTTTTATAAGACTACAAATTACTTGTAGGGTATCAACGACTCTTGGGAACAAATTAGCTAGGGAAGTTTGAAACCTGAGTATGTAATGTAAAATGAGAGTCGTATACCTTTGAGAAAGCAACGTATAAAACTTTTAAAATTTTTGGGTTTTAGAGGTATTTTTAAAAAAAATTCCCGCTAATTTCAATATTTAGCGGTTTCTAGCGGTTTTTAAGTCCGATTTGGCGAGAAGTGTTCAAAAAAAGTTGGCAACAGTGCTGTTTGGTGCGGATTTTGCAGCCGATGCTACACTCGATGTTTTGCTCCCTGTTTTTGAAGATAGCATTATCAGCCGCAGAGCTGATGTCGTTTGGCCACCTCGGAGCTGCGATTTGACACCGTTGGACTATTATTTGTGAGGTGCCGTCAGAAATAAGTGTTACGCCGACAAGCCAGAGACAATTGACGCTTTAAAGGACAATATTCATGAAGCCATTAGTGAAATACAGCTGCACACAATCTATAATGTGCTTAAAAATTGGACCGATCGCGTAGGCTACTGCATGGCTAGCCGAGGCAGCCATTTGAATGAAATTATTTTCCATTATTAACCGGAAGGATTGTACTTTCAAATACAAAGAGAAATTTTAGAAAATATTCAGTAGTGTTTTTATCGCATTTTCAAAAAAAATAAGTTATTTGGCGGACCCTGTATCATATAAATTAATTTTTATATTTATTTAAGTCATTAATACTTATTAGGGTATGTAATTTTTAAAAATACAGTAAGCAAACTTTAAATTAATTACATACATATATGTAACTATCTTTGGATGTTATCAAAACAAATTCATTTTTGTAAAAATTAGTGTACGAGTTAAGGCGTTTATATAAAAAAGTTCATATAAGTTTCCTGAAAAAAAAGATGTTCATATACCATTATAATGGTATAAGCTACTAGTATTGAGTCGGTTACGATGATCAGTCTTAATAAGTTTTAGTTGGCTAAACATTCTCTTTGCACATGTATTCGAAAATGGAAGTACAAATGTTAAACAAACTAATTTTTCAAATTTTTAAACATCGGCTCATTAGTCCTAATCCATATTATGAAACATTTGCTGCAGAAACTTTCTTCAATTCTCTTTTGTAACTGCATTCGTGTGCATGGAATAAAACTTTTGTTTTGCAGCATTAAATCACTTTGTATACCTTTTCTCTTATTGTCAATAACAAACTCACAAAAAACTGCTTGTACATGAAACAAAGAATACTTCTCAATTCGTCTTTCCCCTTTCATCATCAAACTCAAATGTTTCGCAGCAAATGTTTCATAATAATAGGACTTAACAACATTTTTAAATAAAACACTTTTTCCCAACAGTCAGCAGTCATGTCACTATTAAACCAAAGCTTTATATTTTATTTCTGCCCATTTTGCGTACAGATTCAAAAGATACGAAAAATGTCAGGATTATACATGGTACCTGAAGTCATTAACAGATACAAGTACATATGTACATTATTGTAAGATTACGATTTTCACATATAAAAGAGACTTGGTAATCTTTCCAAGGGAACTACTACGTCATCAAAAGGTAAAACATGCGCAAGGCGTAATCTTTATTTCTATCATTCTTGGCGACCTGGTACTTATTATACATACCAAGGTATATTTACACAAGGTAGACTCATTTGGGAGTGTAGACATGCTGCTCTATAAAAATAACCGAGTGGAACGGAATTGTCAAAATTGTCTTCATATAAATTTAACGCACACATGTACAAATTTTGGCTCATACACACGGAATTTGACATTGGTGTTCCAACTTAGGTAAACAGCTGACAAACATATGGGCCAACGAGTTTACCTTGTGTAAATATACCTTGATACATACCTTGATTTTTCCTTTTTATTTATATATTTTTTTCAATCAGTTTTATACAAATATATTTTGTTTCTTTTAAATTGAATTTTTTTCAAACAAATTTGTGTGCTTTTCTATTGATTTGAATATATTTTTATGATATTAATTTGAATAAAATAGAATAGAATATAAAAAGTGAAATAATAGTGAATTTAACTTCCAAGAGAAGAAATGAAATTTGAAAGACATTATCGTAAATTATTTGAATCTCGTTTATATTTAATTTAAAGAAGTATGAAATAAGTTTAACAAACATATGAGGGATTTCATGTCAAGTGACCCAATTTTGAAATCGATGTCTTCCGATTTAGATGAAATTTGCACCATTGGATAGTGTTAGCCCTATTGGATAGTAGTTTAGACACAAATTTTCAACAAGATCGGTCTAAAAGTTTCTGAGTTAGTTGGGGTCAAAGTTTGACATTTTGGCCATACAGGTGTTCTTTCTTATCCATGTAACTTATTACCTATTGGTGTTAGCAAAATTTGTCGCAAGTAGCTTCGATAGCAATTTGATCAATATTTTCCAAAAATTGTTTTTGTTTTTTAAAAAATTTTTTTTTTTTTTTTTGCTCAAATCGGAAGACATCGATTTCAAAATTGGGTCACTTGACATGAAATCCCCCATATTCAAATTTTTTAAAAACAGTTACAAATTGTAAATAATTCCTTTTTAGCCAATATTCAGAAAAAAATAATTTACAATGAACAGCTATGGTGTAAATACATTTAAAAGCTTGAAATTATAAACGAAAATCTGAAATATTATTGAAAAGCTTTAAGCTTCGTTCACAATGGCAGCAACACAATAAAGCAACAATTTTTTCACACCACACACATTTTCTATTAAGAAGCCGTTTGCAAATTTTGCCCAGAACCATACATATTTGGTTAGGTCGAAAGGAGGATGAAGCATCGAAGATGCCACAACGTTTTGATTAAATTTTGATTCAAAAAAACTAGTTAAATTTTTGTTCGAAAAATTAAAGGAAAATATATGAAATACTTCGGGAAGAAATAAGATGGAAGACAAAACGAAATTGTTGCTCCCATTGTGAACAAAACTTTAAAGTTTTATTTGAAACTGTTGAAATGCTTTATTGAAAACTTTGCTTACTTTGATACATATACATAAATATTTTTAACCTTTTTTTTATAAAGCTTTTATTAGCGGCGGTACTTACATGAGTCGTTTAGAAGGAAGTTTAGATTCTCAACTGGAAGTAACCCGCGATGTAAGAGACAAATTAGGCAGTACTTTAGAGCAGTGGCGCATATGTGGCCTTTTACTGCGTGCCAGTGCCAATTCAGCGTCTCAAAGTCTCAAGCAGTGGCGCAAAGTAAAAACAATCGTGTATGAGGAACCTAAAACTCTTAAAATGTATTACAAAATAATTTGAATGACTAATTCTTCTTATTCTTTTTTGTTAGTAATCCCAAAGAAAAGCTAGAAACTGCTTTATCTTGCCGCAAAGATCTACAGGCATCTCTTGTGTCTTTGGAATGTGCTCAGTTTTCCCTGCCTCATGTTGAAATAAAATCCATAAGTAATCGTCAAATTTTAGCTGTTAAACACTGCAACACCTACATGGTAACAGATATAGCCAACTTAGCTAGATATGAACACACTTCAAAGGTATTTCTATCGTATGAATCAAACATTTCCAAAGCTTCGACTTGGTTGTATGATACATTTAATAAGACTTTGCGATACGATTTCGATAGGGCCGAAGAGACGGTAAGAAATTTGGCTAAAACTTTAAGAGACCATCGAGAGGAGATATTTACAATGGCTCGAAGATAGAATTGGTGATTTTTACATTTTTGGTTTTTATAAAGTTTGTTATTTATTTCTAATAAAGTTTTTGTTTACTGAATAAACATTTTATAACAATCAACTGAAAAGATTTTTAAAATTTATTAATACCAGTAAGATTTTTTGGGTATGCGATCCTCTTTAATGCCCATTTCTTCCATGATATCCATTTCGAAGGTACTTAATTTTGGCTCGAAGGTGATTTTTTCAATAACATTGGCTGAAACGAGAAACAAAAAGATTTAAGATTTTAAGAAATATATTTGTTATTATTTTAATATCAATATTTTATTTAAAGTTTTGAGTTAAATATTAAAATATCGAGATTTTATCTATAAATATTACAACGATATTTAAAAATAATTACTTTAATTGTCAGTTACTTGTTACAGTAAAATATTTTTAGAAGAAAAATATTAAAGAACTCTTTAATGGCATATAAAAAAATAATACAAATTTGCTGCCTGTTAAAAAAAACAAAATTTCTTGAGAGAAATACCCAAAACAAATCTTCGTATTTTTTGTTGTTTTCAATATAAATTCTCCCACGAAAATTAGTTTTAATTTTATAAAAACAGACAGTTAATTTAAAAATGGAAATGTATGGAGTTTTTTTTTTATTCCAATAACAAAAATTATAGTCTGGTAATAAAAATTAAACTTATTTTGATTGTTTTTATAACGACCGTAAAAAATCATTGATTTATGGCCAATTTCACCAATTCTATGTAAATATCAATTCATATTTTAATCTAGTTTTTCATAAAATTTTATTTTTATTTGACATGAAAAACGGTATTTAAACAAATTGGTAAACTCGGACATAAGTCAATTCTTTTTTAAAATATCTTGATAATACTAGTTGGCAACTCTTCAAATTATTTATGTACATATGTACTAGTTTTTATTTTCCCAGACTTTTTAATATGTGCTTACGTACATATATTCTTGAAACTTGCGAGTACTTCTGCTGCATGTTATTTGATGTCGGCACTTTTATCTGTATTAGGCACGATAAGATAAGCCTTGTAAAAGAGTACCTACCTATGACTATGCATGCGATGTTTAGTATTCAAAGGAGACACAATTCTTCTTCTTTATGTGCAAATTCGGTTTTTGGAATGTAAAACACAATTATCTTGCCAAAATAAGTTTTAAGACAACAGCGGGCACAAGATACGAACTAATAGAATGCGATTTAAATAAGATACTCCTTCTATTAAGATTTGTAATTTTACATTTCGTGCGATATTGTCTATCCCGCAAGCCTTTCTACACCACCTTTCGTCCCAATCTTCTGTTTCACGAAATATTTCTGTGTAGTGTTATCAAATATTCAACATCCACAAAAAACAGGTTTTCGAATATTTCGAAAAAGCGTAGTTTTTTTTATTAATTTAAGTAAGAAATGTGGTATAAAATAGGATTTAACTATTATGTTTAATTAAAACAAATAAAAAGATTTACTTTTCAGTCTTTTGAAAATTGATTTGGTTAATCAACTAATCAAAACTGCGACACAACTCCACTTTAAGTTTTTACCAACAAGTGTCTGAGGAGAATTTTTAAAATATTTTGGGCAAATGTGATATCCAATATCGCAGTGTGGACAGTCACATGCTTTGCCGTTTCGCTGAATATGGTCAATCTTATCTCAATTATAGCATTTTGCTTTGTTTTTACCTTCCTTTTCGCTCAAAGCTCAAAGCATCACTGCCTTTTTGTCATTTGAAATTATCCTTGCATCCCGAATACCGTTTACAAATGATTCGGTCTTAAAGTGATCTAACAATGGATGACTTTCACTCTGCCTTGTAATTCCATTCTGTGTGTTCTTTTCTACTACTTACGTTGCAGCGCAGCCATTATGTCATTATAATTGTTTCTGCAACTACTTGATACATTTTGCAGAATCTCAGATGTCATTCCCTATAAAGCTATAATTAACTCAATTGCCTTTTCTTTATTGTTCCATTCATTTTTATAAGCAACTGTTTCCAACTGGAACTTAAAAACATCCAATGGATATCTTCCGCCAAAACTTGGTGCTCTTATTATATTAGAGACGTATGGAAAAACCGGCGCTAGGGCAGAACGCCCAAGGGCGTAACGCCCAAGGGCGTAACGCCCAAAACCAAAAATGTCATAACGCCCAAATCTTGTTATATTGCCCAAAACCCAAAAAAAATAATGACAAAGTTCCCAAATGCTATGTCATATCGCCCAAATAACAAAGTTTGGGCGTTGTGACATTTTTTTGAAAAGTAAGCAGATTTATTTTGGTGTTGTGACATTTTCTTAAATATGAATTTTTTAAGTAATTCTAGTAATTTTAGTGAAACTGTATAATAAAAACAGTTAGTTTACTTGAAGATTTTGAAACTTCTTTAACAAAACAATCACAATTATTTCGTTTTTAAAAGAGTTTGCGAGAGGTAAGTCGATTTAGAATATTACTCGGCGCGAGAAGGGGGGCGGGTTGCGTTCTATCCACCACACCTATCCAACGCTATACAATATAATTTTTTGCTATATTTTAACTTATTTCTTAAATGTGTATATATTTTTTGTAACTGCAGTAATCAGAGTGCTACCCAAAATCTAGTTTTCACTAGCATGAGACGAAGCCTTGGAAGACTCTCGTCAAATATATTTTTGAAATCATCCCGAACTCCATTAGATGTCGTTGAATCATTCCAACACGAATTTATTTGGAAAACCTATGGTTTAACAAGGCACCAAATTAATCCTCGTTCATTTTATAAAGCGTGCATTTCTGAGCCGGCATTTTCGTATTGCATCTTTATGTCCGAGGCAATAATGCAGGGTATTACCGAAAATATACCAGCAGAACAGAGACGGTATTTGATTGATGGAACATTTAAAGTGGTTCCAGCAGGCTGTTTCACTCAATTGCTGGTGATTTATATTCAATATTTAGATGATCAAGTGAGTTTGTTAAAAGTTTCTTATTGGAATGACACATCGCACGATTTTTTGTCCAAATTTTTCGCCTGTGGTGCTTCATTCCGATACTACGCAACAATTTCCTATTTATATATTATAAATATATAAATTTTCATATTATTCGAATTAGTATTCAAAGTCAAATTACAACTATTAAAAAGCTTTTATACTTTAATAAAGAAAATATTGAAAATATTAAAGGAATAAGACTATTAAAGTATAAAAGCTTTTTAAGAGTTGTAATTTGACTTTGAATACTAATTCGAATAATATGAAAATTTTTATAAATGTACATATATAAATTCCCAGATTCTATTATAAATATATGTACATATATTTAATTTTTTTTTTTTTTAGATTGTTCCACTTTTCTTTATTTTGACAACGAATAAATTAGCTAAATGTTACAGACATTTATTTACATACATAAACGAATCAATTTTTAAATTTGAAGCGAAATCCTTCCTTCTTGGTTATGAGACAGGGCTCAGAAAGAGTTTAAAAATATGTTTCCCACAAACCGCGTTAAAAGGCTGTTGGTTTCATTACTGCCAGGCTGTTAGACGTAATATTCCAACAAACTGGAAAGAACTGCTGCAAATTCAATGTCATATAGCCCAAATGGCAAAGCAATAAAATTTTTGGTCGTTATGACATTTTTGGTTTTGGGCGTTACGCCCTTGGGCGTTCTGCCCTAGCGCCGGAAAAACCAGCGCTGCTACCTCTTGTCACTAAAGACTATTAGCATTTGCTTCCAGATGATGTAGTTTCTCATTAATTTCTTATTTTACGTTAGGCAACTTCTTGTTAACCTCTGTTTCTATTTCGTCTATAGAGTATACTCTTTTATTTATTGAGGTAGAAATCTCTTGAAGCTTCTGCAGTTTCTCGTTTGACATTCTGTAATTTTCTTGAATTTTGGCTAGGATAGTGCTTGAGTTTTACCCCATTTTACTAGAATTTTCAGCCATCAGTGCAAAAATTAAACAAATATTAAAAAGTAACTATAATTATATTATCAGTTCAATAAATTGATAATAAGTAAAAACAATATCATTTAACGAATTAGAACGCCGCAAGTTGATTTGTAAATTTTGTGAAAATAATCTTCATAAAAGAAAATATACAATTTTGAAATCCAAATCCAAAAAACTTTTATTTAAAAGATAATAAAAGCTTTCGAAAATGGATAACTGTTAATTTAAAAACGACGATATGGTAAACAAATTTTGATGCAATTATACCAAAATCAAGAAGATAAAACGGTACAGAAATACGAAGCACATATGTTAATCAAATGTGCAAATAATCCCGTTTCAGATCTCAGAAAAACAGTCAGTTATCATCAAATTTCTAATACGGGCTTTGTTACAATATTTTGTTGCAGTAAGCTCCCCATGGATGATTAGAGCCACTTTACAATGGATGGTTTCGCATGGACACCAGTTGAAATGTTTTAGGAGAATTTGAAAAGAAATATCTATAAAAAAGGGATAGAAACAAAGAAATATAAAGGGTATTCACGTCACAAGTTGCACGTGAGCAAAAAAGAAAAAGTCTCAAATTCTATAAAGCTTTTTACATTTATTTCAATGGAATACTTTTGATTTCCTTTGAATTTTGAAATTTATGTTGCTTTGCGCTATACTCAAAAGGGTATACGCAGTTTCCCTCTCATATCGACGTAACCTAAACTAACCTTAACACATATGTATATTTAAAAATTTATTGCAAACTAACCTGGTGTGTCCTTTTCTCGTTCAATATAAGCGGCCTTGGTCTTATAATCGTGTGTATGATTATTAGATTCTGGAATTGGTATAAGACGACCCGTACGTTCCGAAACGCGCACCTTTTCCCCTTCCTCCGTGAAACGCCATTCAAAATCACACCCTTGCAAATCCGAAGGATCTATTAAGCGGAGATCTTTGGTAACCTTATATTAAAAACCAAATTATTAAAATGAACAAGTTTTTAAGACAATTGTAAATTTCTTGCATACATCTAAAGGAGCTTCAGATTTAATTAAAACACCTGGAAAATCATCTTCACCGCCAACAGTACGATAGTGCCAATTCAAACCTTCCACTACCACCCAATTACGTTCGGGTATAACTTGTGTAACATATCCTTGTTTGCCCTTATCTTTGCCCACTAGAACTTCAACGCGATCGCCGCGGAAGAAACCCCAATCCTCTGTTTAAAGGCATGATTACATTAAAAAGTGACTGGTACTGTTGATTTTCTACGTACCTATGGGTGTTACAAACACCTTCTTACGCATGGTTCCTGGCATATTTTGTTGACGGAATTGTCCAGTCCAAGGACGGTTCATGGTATAACGAAAACGTTTCCGCTCAACGGTGCGATTTAAATATTGTATTGCTTTAGGGGTTTGATAGTAGACCTTTTATTAAAAATATAATTTTATTTTCGTTTTTAGTGTGCAGTTCATCTTTTTTCGAGTTCCTTTTAAATTGTTTACCTGTTTTTTACTTCTTTCTATATATTCCTGCGGAAAATTTGAGAAATTCTTTAATTTCGATCTTAAAAGTTGTGTTATACGCATTTTTAATTGAAATTTTTTGGACTTCTTTCAAAATAAAATTAAATCTAATGTGTCGACCAAAAATTATGAAACTATTTAATAATTTTTGAAAGTGTTCAGAAATTGTCTTAATCAAACAGCTGCAAAGAAACACAGAGTTGCTAAGTTCTGTGTGCCAGATGTTTCCGACATTTTCGTCCTTTTGGTATGCTAGAGCTGCAAACCAATAAACAGTTTCGATAGTTAGCTTAAAAACAATCGATAGTATGGAAATGTTTTTATGTGCCAGTTCTGTGGACAAGGTATTCGATGAAGATGGTGAAAAACTTTTAACACTTCATTTACAGAAAACGTTTTTCAGGTACATATACCCAACCATTCACTCCAAATTTTACTAGCTTACTAGCAATATTTTTTACAATAAAGGTCATGTCAGATAAAACTTTTGCTTCGCATTATGTTAGAGATTTGATTTGACAGCTAAGATAAAATATTCATACTTACACGAAATGTGTCACATAAAGTACGTTTAACGCAGAGCGAAGCGAAAAGTTAAGCAACTCTCGCTCTTTGACAGCCTGCTAGTAAAACTTTTTTTATTTATTTTTTTTAACAAACAATGCGTGATTGTTGTCAAAGTTTTTATTGTGACATACACGTTTTGCTTTACGCTTTTCTGGTAAAATTAGGAACGTCACTTTTATCTGACATTGCCTTAAGACCACAAAAGAAGTGGTGTTGTGGAGTTGACCTCCCCTTCTAGTGAATTTGCCTCGGTTTAAATGTGCATTAGTTCGTTACAAGGCGAATGCACACCAAAATTATATACCATTTCTTTTTTTTTAAATTTCTATTTAAATGTTTATCTGTTAATGAAATTCGAATTAAAGAATCAAGATTTATTTTTTTATAAATTATATATGCGAGCACACGCACGCAAGAATGTAATACAGGAGAAGGAATGAAGTGGCGTGATATTTGTGGCAAAAACTTAACTGCAGCAGCATCGGTCTGTGCAGACCACTTCCTTTCTTCTAGTATTATTTTTGGAGGTGGTAAGGTATCTCTTATTTATAATCCAAAACAAGTATTAAAGATAAGAGACGATAATATACCGAACGAATTCAACGAAGTTTATAACTTAAAGTAAGTAAATACCATACATGGGCATACTGCATTACGCGTAAAAAGTAAAAAAGTACTGATTACTGAAAAAAATCAGTATTAAGTAAATTTTACTGGTTTTTGAAAACAAAAATCAGTATTCAGTAAAAAGTGCTGATTACTGAAAAAAAATTAGTATTCACTTAAAGTACTGATTACTGAAAAAAATCAGTATTCAGTTAAAAGTACTGATTTCTGAAAAAAAAAATCAGTATTCAGTAAAAAGTACTGATTACTGAAAAAAAATCAGTAATCAGTAAAAAGTACTGATTACTGAAAAAAATCAGTATTCAGTAAAAAGTACTGATTACTGAAAAAAAATCAGTATTGTAAGCCTAAATAAGAAGATGGAATGAAACGAGAGAGTCTGAACACGGTTGCCGAACGAGACGGTCGATCACAAGCGCGCGCATCAATTTTATTATTTCAAATTATTAAAACTGAATTCCAGTCAAATATTTCTTTTGTTTATTAGTTATTAAAAGCTCATTTAAATTAATATTTAAACCAACGTGGTTTTATTTACTAAAAATAAAGTCTAAAAAACTAGTGTTCATGGTGATTCTCACAGTTCAGAAGTAGGATAAAATTCACCCCAAAACAAACGTATGAAAAAAACGATACTGTTTGTGTATTATTGAATGTTTGATTGTGCGCGACGCAAAATGTTAAAACAACAACAACAGAAGTTTATTGTTCTCTGAGTGTGATTTCGTAGGTACGATATGAAAACGGACACAAGTGTACGAATATAAAAAATGACAATAACGACCATCCAAGACAATAATTAAGTTTGCTTGTGCGCGAATGTAGAAATTCTCGGAGTAAATAAACAGAATAGAAATGAATCGGATTGTGTGTAAATGAAACGATTAAACATTGAACGTACATACATATGTATACGGTAAAATACAAGTGATCGCAATTGTTAGTGAAAAAACTTGGTGAGTACATAATAAATATGTACATGTAGACAAAAAAAAACAAACTTGAGCAAGCATACATACTTAAGAATTGGCGTTTAAGAATGTTGAAGCGTATGGTAACCAAGAGAAGAAATAAATAAAATTTGATTGCACATAAACGGGAAAATAACGTTGCAAATAAAAAAAGAAAAAACAAGAAAACGAATTGTGTATTAAGGTGCAACGGTATGTTCTACACAAAAAAAAAACGATTGATAAACGTAAAGTCGAAATATGTATGTAAACACAAACGATAAACGGAACGTGAAGTAACGTAGATAATACATAAACGATTAGTGATATACTTGCTACGAACGTTAAAGTAGGTATGTGATTAAAATTTAGCAAGAACGATATATAAATTTAACGACAATATAATTTAAACGGTTGGTTATAAACGAAACGAAAACGGAAAGTGGAAAAATAAAGCATTTGTCAATTAATAAACGGGTTTATATTAAACAAAACGCAAATGAGCGTATGAACTAAATTAAAAAATTCTTGTGAAAACGCAATTGGCGGGAATTTGTAACTAAAACGGGAAATAACGAAATCTATATTTAAACGAAGTATAAATAAACGGTTAACTAAGAAAAAAAAAACGAATTTATAGTGAATTTATAAATTGTCCGTCAAACACAACAATATTTGGCGAACGCTTTATAAATAAATTAAAAAGAAACGACAATGCCACGTATATCGGACTTAAAAACGGCGGATCTGAAGGATCTTTTACGTGAACGAGAATTAGTAACGACGGGTAACAAAGCTGAACTTATTAAACGTTTAACGGAATTCGAAGGTTCCGATTAAATCGAATTTGAAAATATTAGTGCCAACGATAATGTACGCGAACAAATAGACGAGTTACGGGATATGCTCCAGAGCGTTATGAGCATCGTGCAAAACTCGGTTCGAAACTCTCAAACACCAGTCGTAACGCGTAACGAGCATCAACAACAAGTTGAATCACAGCAGCCAAACCCTGAACCGCGTCAACGTAGCGCGTTTAGTGTACGGGAAATTGCTGATACGCTGCCGGAATATGACCCAACGAAAGACTCAATTTTTAGTGTCACCCAGTTTATCGATAGGGTAAACAAATCGTTACAAGCTTATGACTGGAATGAAAGGTGCTTAATGTTAGCAATTTATACAAAACTAAAAGGACCAGCGAAGCTTTGGCTTGATGCATCTTCCGACCTATACGTATCTTGGGAAGAGTTGTCATATGCATTAAGGGCAGAATTCGAGTCCGTAGCAGATGAAGCTGACATTCACTTTAAGATGTGCAAAGCAACACGAAAAGATGGTGAGTCGATTAATGAGTATTGTTTTAGAATAAATGCATTGGGAAGACGACATCACCTAAGTGAGCCGTCGATAATAAAATACACACGAGAGGGTCTAAAACATCGTGAATTGCAGGCGGCAATCGCAACTATGCGCTTTGGAACAATGAAGGAAATGCGCGAAACTTTGGATGAATATTTTAGTAACATGGCTAGTTGTTCTTCTAACACACGGCAGGTTGTAACATCGAAACGTAACGAGCCTTATACTCATAAAACCGTCAACAAAAACGAAAATGTGACAAAACCGGTGGTGGAACGCAAACCAATTATTTGCTTTAATTGCTCAGAAACGGGTCATATTTCAAGTGCATGTCCAAAACCACAAAGACGACCGAGATGTAAAGATTGTCAACGGGTTCACCCAAGAGGAACTCCCGAAAACTGCGGGAAATCAAATTTGCGAAGTTCTAACAATGTCCGAAAGTTAGCGACGACGGATAAAAAGGTTACAGTGAATGGTATAGAAATGTTTGCATTAATTGACACTGGTAGAGAATGTAGCATGATAAAAAGATCCAAAGCAAACCAAATCATTGGAAATCGTCAACCATGCAATATACGTATAAGTGGAGTTTGTGGTGGAACAACGGTACTGTCGGAAATGATTCACGTAAAGCTTGTAAGCGACAGCGTGGAAATATCTGCTGACTTATATATAGCAGATGATGATTTATTTTCGTCTGAGGTTATAATCGGAAACGACATATTTGCAGTTAATAAGGTACGTCTCATTTGTAATGATAGCGAACAGCGATTTGAATATGTAACGGTGGCAAAGACTGAAATAAAATCTAAACCGCGATATGAAGATAACGATGTAAAACACGGTGAAATGGACGAAACAACCCAAACAAACTTATTTGAACTTATTAACGAATATTGTGACGTGTTTGGAGACGAATTGAATAGAATTGGCTTGACAAATGTAATTGAGATGAAAATACAACTTTCAACGAATGAACCTATAGTCTCAAGGCCATATCGACTACCTGAAATGAAGAAAGAATCGGTAAGAGTAATGATTAATGAACTTTTGTTAAATGATATAATCAAAAAATCAACGTCGGAATATGCTAGTCCAATTGTACTTGTCAAAAAGAAAAACGGTAATGATCGTCTATGTGTTGACTACCGGCGTTTAAACCAGCACATGGTAAGGGAAATCTTTCCTACGCCAAATATCGAGGAACGTTTACAAGATGTGATGAGGTTTAAATTTTTTACGGTGCTAGACCTTAACAGCGGGTACTATCAGATACCGATTGAAGAAAGTAGTCGGAAATATACTGCTTTCGTGACAACCGACGGAATGTATGAGTTCAAGCGCATGCCGTTTGGACTCAAGAACGCTCCAGCCGTTTTTCAGCGTTTAATGGCGTTGATACGAGAGAAAACCCGTGATGGTGACGTAATCCATTATATGGACGATATTGTAGTAGGTAGCAATGAGATCAACGAAATGTTCGACAAGCTCAAACGTGTATTTAACGTCTTACGAGAACTGAATCTCACAGTTAACGTCAAGAAATGTGAATTTCTGAAACAAAATGTAGAGTTCTTGGGACATCAGATTCATAACGGAGGTATGAGCCCAGGGACAGCGAAAACTAATGCGATTTCGCAATTTCCAACACCAACCAACGTACGGGAAGTGAGACAATTTTTGGGTTTAAGTGGGTACTTCCGCAAGTTTGTACCTGGCTATGCGTTGATTTCCGAACCCTTGCGACAACTCCTTAAAAAGGATATATTGTTCCAGTGGAAAGATGAGCACGCAAATGCTTTCAGATCGCTTAAAGAGAGTCTTACCACGAGTCCCGTAATCGTAGGCTATAAACCCTATTCCGAACACCAAATACACACGGACGCAAGTACAATCGGCTTAGCTGGTGTACTTTTACAAAGTGAAAACGAGGGTTGGAAGCCGGTGGCATTTTTCAGTAGGTCTACTACTAAGGATGAAAACAAATACCACAGCTACGAGTTAGAAGCCCTAGCTGTGGTTGAAACTCTTGAACGTTTCCGGTATTACGTATATGGCAAAAATGTAACCGTTATTACTGATTGCAATGCTATTAAAACTACGATGCAGAAAAAGGAGTTAATACCACGTATTGCAAGATGGTGGTTACGAATTCAGGAGTTTGACATCAATATTGAACATAGGTCCGGTCAAAGAATGCAGCACGTCGACGCACTTAGTCGTGCACCATATGAAGAAGCACGAGAGTTAGATACGGCATCTCTACGAATAGCAAAAACAACAATAAACGAGGATGATATGCTTTTGTCAATGCAACTTCAAGACGAAACTACCCTTGAAATCATCAAAAAGTTGAAGGCTGGCGATAAAAACCTCTGCAAGGAATACGTACTTCAAGACGGCCGATTATTTCGCATAGCGGAAGATAAAAATCTATGGGTAGTCCCAAAAAGTTTAAGATGGCGAATAATACAGGGGCAACACGACAACGCTGGTCACCTTGGAGTTGAAAAAACGCTAGGAAGTCTGCAAAGAAATTTTTGGTTTCCCCGAATGCGAAATGCCGTAAAATCGCACATTAAGGCGTGCATCGAATGTGCATACAACAAATCTCCAGGGGGAAAACAGGAGGGCGAATATCATTATGCCAAGGTTAACCCAATTCCGTTCCATACAGTCCACATGGATCATTTGGGTCCCTTCCCAAAGTCAACCAGGCGTAATGAACACATCCTTGTTATCGTGGATGCTTTCACGAAGTTCACCGTCCTCAGAGCAGTAAAAAGTACGGCAACCAAGCACGTTCTACAAGTACTTAACGAAATAAGCGAATACTTCGGTATGCCGGCACGGATAGTAACCGACCGTGGTTCCGCGTATACGTCACGTGAATTTGAAAAACATTGCCAGGCCAACGACGTACAACATATACTCAATGCAGTTCGAACACCTCGCGCAAACGGCCATGCCGAAAGGGCAAACCGTACAATTTTAAGTATGCTTCTACCATCAACGGAGAATGATAAGCGTTGGGACGATCAATTACGGAAAATACAATGGTCACTGAATACGATGAAAAATAAAACAACAAATGCAACGCCCCAACAATTATTATTTGGATTTGAGCCACGCGATATCCTCCAAAATAAACTCGTCCTTGCGCTACATCACACCGCAATGTCAACGCAGGAAGAAAGGCAGACGCAGCGTTGTGAAGCAGCCGCAAGTATTGAACGCCAGCGTGAAGGTGCTAAACGAAGGTATGACGAGAAACATTCCCAACCGACAAGATATAAAGAAGGTGATTTAGTCCTCGTGGAGAACGAGCCAACTGCAACAGGTACATCGAGAAAACTGGAGCCGCGTTATAAGGGCCCATTTATTGTACTGAAAATTCTCGACAGAGATCGTTATGTGATTGAAGACTTGCCAGGGTCTACTCGAACGCAAAGGCATTATAAAGCTGTGTATGCGTCTGACAAGATGAAGCCTTGGTGCACCCTACCGAAAACAGAAGACGATGATCCAGATGACGACTTTGTTTCCTCCCATACTGATGATGATGACGATGATGCCAATCGAGGCCGATTGAATTGAAGGATGGCCGACTGTAAGCCTAAATAAGAAGATGGAATGAAACGAGAGAGTCTGAACACGGTTGCCGGACGAGACGGTCGATCACAAGCGCGCGCATCAATTTTATTATTTCAAATTATTAAAATTGAATTCCAGTCAAATATTTCTTTTGTTTATTAGTTATTAAAAGCTCATTTAAATTAATATTTAAACCAACGTGGTTTTATTTACTAAAAATAAAGTCTAAAAAACTAGTGTTCATGGTGATTCTCACAGTATTCAGTATTTTACTCAGTAAATTTTACTATTTCCCTGACAAACCCCAGTAGATCAGCTGGATTACATCCAGCGATGCACCTCAGTTCATCGTGAAATCTATCTCCTAGCCATTTCTGTCTGAGACCCTGCATCCAAGGACAGTGGCACAGCAAATGCTCGATCATCTCTAGCTCCTCAGAATCATCGCACAATCTGCAGAATTCCGGTATGGTATTGTCCCATTTGCCCGTAAAAGCCCTTACAGGACAATGACCCGTCAAAAACCCTATAGGTGTTTTAAGACCACCCTATCCAATCCCAGTAGAACCCTGGTTGCCCTTGTGTCCAATATGGGCCATAGTGCCCTAGACAATCCGTTCTTCCCCTCCAGGACCGGTTAACGTCATCACGAAATCTACCCCGCACCACTCAATAGTAGGCACATAGGGTGGTATTTACCCCCTGTCCCTTACCACTAAGTCCAGATACGAACCCTCACTCGCGAGTTCGTCCGCCACCTCATTTCCATCAACCATGCAGTATCCAGGTACCCAACACAGCCTTACATTGAATGCCTCCATGAGTTCCCTAAGATCATTACTACACCGATCGACCAGGCACCATCGCACCGTATAATTTGTCAATGTCGTAAGCGCCGTCTGACTATCCACGTAAATTGTTAGCACAAATCCGCCTACGATGTGATCCAGTATCACTTCTATCACCCTCCAGATCGCTAGGATCTCAGCCTGGAAGACACTGCACTCATCAGGGAGTCTGAATGACCTTTTCACTTCGGTGTCTGCCATATATACACAGGCACCAGTGCCGGCTTGCAATCTTGGATCCATCCGTAAATACTGCCCACCCCTCAAACAGTCCATTGGATCCACGCCAAATTGCCCTATCCGCGAACTCCACGGGTTGTGTTACACTGAAGTCCAGGGTCATAGTCATATGATCTGAAATTTCCTCGAGAATAATACCCCGATCAAGCAGACCCACCTCGTACAAAATTCTCGTGTGATTATCCCGCCTATGTCTAACCAAGGAAGACTCGTAAAGTCTTAGTAAGTTCCTAGTAGCCACACTCCTCACATAATGCTCAATAGGGGAAAGAAATAGTAGGATGTCCAACGCTGCCTGTGGAGTGCTTATCCTTGCACCTGTGATGCCATGAGATGCACTCCTTTGAACCTTGCTGAGCATATTCCTATAGCTATCCACTCACAACATATCCCACCAAAAAGTGCATCCATAGGTAAGTAGTGGCGTAACCACCGATATGTAAATCTAGTTTACCATATCCGGCCTCAGATCCCAGTTCTTACCGATCGAGTTCCGGCATGTGAAGTAGGCATTGAGTTCCCTTCTCATCCTATCCTGAGTATTTCTCTTTCAAGTTAACTCGATGCCATCTAGCACTGGCCCCTAAATCCCTCAATCCAATACCTTCTGGTAAATAGCATCGGCTCAGTCTTCACAGGGTTAACACACAGCCCCCTATCCTTTGCCCATGCCGAGAGTTCATCCAACATTACCTGCATAATTTCCCCGATCGTGGACAGAAAAATTCCCCTGACCAGCAGAACTATGTCATCCGCATAGGAAACAACCTTCCTGCCCATGGAATCAAAAGACCTGAGAATCTCGTTGACCGCAAGGAACCACAGTAGAGGCGATAGAACCCCCCTTGCAACCCTCCTCCTTATCAAATGATCCCCCAGGCTCGAGCTTATAATCCTACTTCTAAGCCTGCAGACTATAAACTCCAGAAACTCCTTAACTCCCAACTCCATCAACGAATCTCTAATCGCTTCAATCCTAATGTTATTAAAGGATCCTTCTATATCCAGAAACGCGGCGAAGGTATATTCCTTATGCCTCAGACCGTGCTCAATACAACCCACCACCTTATGTAGCGCACTCTCAAAAGATTTACCCTTAAGGTAGGCATGTTGAGCGCTGCTAATAAGGTGGGCCTCAATATTATTATGTTGCTACATATGACAAGTTTTTGCATAAGGAGAAAATTTTGCATACAAACATAACAAAATTATGCTTTACTATTGCTTTGCGTCATTCGCATAATGAACAACGTATCGTCAGGTTATTATTGTTTTAGCCTATACGCTACCAATTCTACTTGACAGGTTTTTTAAACGCTCATAATTGATTGCTACGTATGTGTTTAACAAAACAATATATTTTCATGAATTTACATGCAATAAATCCAAAGTTTTAATGATTTTTCTAAAATAACATTTTGTTGTTTTGTGCTCCATATCAAATTTTATTTCGTATTATGATGTTTTCTTTGACGTGGAGAAAAGTAAGTCTATGATAGTTAATAGAGATTTATCAGGACAGGTTGGTATGTTTTAAAATTTTGATAATTGCTAAACTCTCTCCTATAAGCCCCGAACTGCAGATGCAACATAGTATGGAAAGAAAATATATTATGGTTTTTAAATTTTGCAATATTTATATTTTATTAGCAATATAATAGATTTTGTATTAACATAAGTCTAAAACGATAGCCTTTTTTGAGTAACCTATAATAATTATTTATAAATAATAGCTGTTTGGTCCCGGCGCTGCTCGGGATTTTCTAAATAAAAAATGAAATACTGGATAATTTTGTTAATAACTTGACCCCAGCGCTATCTACCATCAATAAAAAAAATTTAAGTACGACGACAACAGCGCCACCAAGTAGACCTTTACAACGCATGTACTCGTTTGAAAATCGGTTGAGTGGTTCTCGAGTTATAAAATCACGAACATTAGGACAACTTATTTAAATATATATCGCACTCGTTCAACAATACTGTATTAACTCAAAATTTTTATTTTTTCACTTTTTGGAAAAAATGGATACGTAATATTCATATCTACCCACTGTAAAAATATTGTGAAATTTTGTCCACTTTTTTGTAATGAAACGGCTGCTTTAAAAATTCTTTTTCATATGCCTGTAATGTTAAATTGAAAATTGTTTTGCTTCTACTGAAAATTTTTAAATTTTGAGCTAATACAGTATTGTTGAACGGGTGCGATATGTATGTATAAAGATAAAAGTATCTTAAAAAGTATCTAAATTCTTAGTAAATTTTTAAAATATTCTTTATCTTCAGATGGAAGGAATATTAGCAATTTTTTGATATCTTTCTTCTTTTCATTGGAAAATTGGATAATTGTGACGGTTTATTTTGACATACATACGTTGTTCATTTAGTGAATGACGCAAAGCAATAGTAAAGTATAATTTTGTTATGTTTGTATGCAAAATTTGCTCCATATGCAATAAATTGTCATATGTAGCAATATAATATGCAATGACCCTAAAAAATGTGGATGTAGACCAAAGCCGATGATTAATATCTCATATACTAGATATCAAAAAATGGATTTTGGAATATGAAAGAGGACATTGATACCATATAAAATCCAATCCTAAAATTTTTTTTCAAAAATGGTGTATGAGCTTTAACAATAATCACCTGCAGGAACACTTACGCGTTGTCGGCAATGCTTGATGAAAATCAAAAAGTTTTGGTTTATTATTTGATGGCTAATTATTTGATAGCCTCCTGTTGTGATTGACAAAAAAAATTTCTTTGCTTTGTTGTCATGGAGAAGTGTACGGATGAATAAAAATATATAAATTTTGTTTTTTTTTAGTTTTTGATTTTTATTAAAAAAAAATACAAATGTTGATTGATGTTTTTTTTGTACCTGAATCCTGAAATAAACAACACTAACCCATATGTACTGATTGATGGGTTTATTTGATAGTCTCCAGTGGTGCGATTCACTAACATTTAACGAACCGACAATCGTAATATTTGCCGACATATATGTTCGTTTGCAGTGACGATAGTGTGATTCTGTAATTTTTTTACGATAGTAAACAGGTATATTTTTGTAACATCTCTGCCTACAAAATGTTGAAAAAACGAAAAGCACAAAATATGTAGAATAAAATAAAAACAAATGAAATTGTTCTTAACCATCCGTGTTACGCATTTTTTTCATTCAAAATGCATGGAAAAAGATCTGTCCAGACTCATGAGTAAAACGATGGGTTATTTTGCAGTTTTTATATACATATACATACGTATATTTTTTTTTTTTTAATTTTACATTTAGAATTTTATTTCGGTTCTTAATTTGCTTTTTTTGTAAATTTAGAATTTTGTTTTTGTTCATACATACCCTGCAAATATTATTGGACTACTTGATCCATTTTGATCAAATGGACAACTCCCTGGACAGGTCCAATGTAATGCAAGCATGGACCATGTCATTGTTAAAAGAATTTGTAGTGAAACATGTCTTCGGTTTTTAAGTACATGTTTTCGTTTTTAAACAATTTCAAAGCTTATCTTCTAGAGTGTACCATGGAATAGTTTTAAGACTTCTCCTTTGTAGTGCAAGGCTGCGTTATATGGTACTGCCCTAGGGCATCGTAATGTTAAATAGACCATTTTTTCCATACATTGGGTCTACTTTTAGACTAGTCCTATTCCCTTATGGGCTACATTTTACATGCGTGTATGGACTATTCCCATTATTTTCTGGGTATACATATGAATTTATATTTGTATGTATGTAAAAAGTCTGGCCTCAGCTTTTTTTAACATAATATACACTTTATCGATTTAATAAACAGAACGTAAATTATTGTCGCTAAAATAACGACAAAAAACTGCTACAAACTACAGCGAATATCGTTAAAAATTTTACTGATTAGCATATTCGATAAATTTTCGTTATATTTATTTTAACGATACGATTTTCGTTATAAAAGTTATTGAATTTCCCTACAGGGTCCTTTAGAGATTTCTTAAAGTTATCGAATTGGATAGTCGTAAATAAATATCGATATGTTGGTATTTTCCATATCGACGATATATATCGACAATTTCTTTATATTTTAATATATCGATATTTATTGCACATTCCTAAGCCACTTTCTGTAAACCAAGGCGAATTCATGTAAGCTTTGCAACCAGGGTTACCATTAGCACGACTAAAGTCGCAAGGCCTGTGACTGCCTGTGACTTTTTTATAACTTTTTGCTTTTTTTACCATTTTTCCTAAAGTTTTTAATGTTTGCCAGCTGTTTACCTAAGTTGAAACACTAATGTAAAATTTCGTGTATATGAGCCAAAATTTGTACATGTATGCGTTTAATTTATATGAAGACAATTTTGACAATTCGATTCCACTCGGTTATTTTTATAGAGCAGCATGTCTACACTCCCAAATGAGTCCACCTTGTGTAAATATACCTTGGTTGGATACAGAAACGAATTTCGGTATCGGTATTAAACTTTTTATATATCGGTATTGCAATTAAATTAACCAAGCCAAAAAAAAGTTTAAAAAAAAGAAAAATATATGTATTGTATATATATTAGGGCGGGTAGATTTAATAATCGCCCATGTCTCAGTGAAAATCGTATTCTAGGGATCAAAATAAGAAACTTTGCCGAAGGAACCATACCTCTAAAACGAATTCAACTACCCACGTAGGGTCACGTTTTGAAAATCCCACTTTGACCCATTTAGAGTGCCCCAATCAAGTCCAAATGTATGACCGGCCCCCACTAACTTTGGAGGGCCGATCCACCCATGCCAGTGGCACACCCCCTGGAACTCCCCTGGTGGGTTCCCCATACAAACATTTCAAAAAATCACCATTTTTGGCACTTTATTTTATTATTTATATATATATATATATATATATATACATATGTTTATGATTATTCTATACATGTGTTTATGTATTATATTTTATTTATTGTTTTCAACTAAAAATATCATCACAATAACAATACAAACTTAAATCAGTAAAACGCCATATACACTTTTCAAATTCTGGCAAATTCACTCGTGTACGTGTGCTGGATCATATATAAATTCTTTGATTTTCCATCTTGCATCGTCGGTGTCACACATAGAAATACATTTTCACTAGTACTTCCACATTGATTGATGAGTGTGTTTTCAAAAAGCTGACGGAATGTTTTTATACTTGGAATTTTGTATTCCAAACTGTCAAACACCACACCCAAAGATTTCTAATAATTGTTGTTGTAGAACTTATGTTATATTCTATCATTTTATCATAGTAAGTAACAAAACAATAACAGTGTTGCAATCATAGAGCGTCAAGTTATATTTTTCTTTAGCACTAGTGTTGAAAATTTTATTTTTTTTCTATTTGAAGAATTATATTGTTTAATACCGAGACGGGAAACGGTATACGTATTACGGTATTTAATACTTGCAACTTTTGTGTGACTTTTCAAAAATAACTAACGGTAACCCTGTTTGCGTCTGCAAAAGGGGTCTTTATTAAATTTTTTGCTGTTTGCAATTTTAAAGAAGTTTTGTGCTGTGTTGTGTTTAATTTGTTTATTTACCTTTTTAAAACAAGTAATTATAAAAAAAACTAAAAGAAAAGATAAAAATCTTCCGCATTTACCTAAAAATAAATTTAACCCTTAATACCATTCTCTCGACATATTAAGTGTAACATAAAGCCTCGAAACTCAAGAGCAACCGGTTGTTTTATTTCTTTAAAAAGTTTTAAATTTTTTAAACACTCCACTTATCCCATTAGTCATTGTTATAAAAAGAAAAAGTTCCTGAGTGCTTGTTGAATCATGTCTTATGATGCTTTAAATATCGAAGGTCCACCATCAGATTCAGCGCCCGTTTTGCTCTCCAAACATGCCAAATATTTTGTAAGATTTTTGAATTTGTTACCGGCCCGCTTAGCCTCACATGATTCTACCAGGTAAATATAAAAATCGGAAAAACTTAAATTATTTAGTTATTTTTATGTCATTTTTTCTTTTTGCGCCTTTTTAGAGGAACTATTGCATTTTTTGCAGTTTGTGGTTTAGATGTTTTAAATTCCCTGCACTTAATAAGTCCTGAACTGAGTAAAAACATTATAGATTGGATTTATGGAAGTTTAGTAATACCACAGCCGGGTGAACGTAATTGTTCTGGATTTCAGGTATTTTTTGCTTTGTAGAGGTTTATTAACAAAAATTTAAAGGAAAGCCGACCTTATGACACACCACTTACAAACATATTGATAAACTACGCAAGAAAAAGCGTAATTAAAAATGATGGAATTATTGAGATTTCGAATTACTTAAATTTTCTGTCAAAAATTATTTGCACAAAGTTTAATCGTATAATTGATACACCTACTATGTAACTGAAAATTCGGAGAAAGTTTTTATCCCAATGTTCGTATAAAAATTATTGCATTATTTAAGTCTTTTATTGCGTACATATTTTTATAAAAAAAAAGCTCTTTTATAAAAGTAATGACTGGTAATAATAATTTGCGCAATACATACAAATTTTGTAGCCTATTTAAAAGCATTTCATTTAATTAAGAAAAATCTATATGTATGTATGTAACAGAGTTTAAATTACATATATTATCAAAAAAACAATTTGTATTTTATGTTTTGTTTATCACGTCTGTTTAATTTTTTTAGATTACGTTGAAAGTTAGTCTTTTTGCTTTTTTATCTTTTGTTTATCAATCAAGGAAGATTAAAAACTTTTATTTATGGCTTTAATAAGCTACTGCAACAATAAATGTCACAACATTTTAATTTCACAAATATTTTGATGGAAAAATTAACTGCCTTATTTATAAAAAAATAAAACAGGTTAATAAAAGGTTTACTTAACAAATTTTCATACAAAATCCATTATATAAACCCTTTATTAACCTGTTTTATTTTTTATAAACAAGGCCTTTAATTGCTTAACTAAATCGAATATTGGCCACAGGTATGTAAGAAAAATATATTTTTAGTACGTTTCATCAGCTTTATCTGTTTCGACCTATCGCAACTAAAGTTTCGTATTACAAATTAGATGCTCTTTTAATAACAAATAATACTTCTACATAAAATTAAAACACAATTCAACCTACTAGCACACTCTGAAGTTGACGCAATCGTTTCGTGATAACATTTTTAATTCTGGCATTTTAACTAATTAGTTTTTGTCTTGATTTTTTTTCTGAATTTAGTTTATTTAATTTTAGATAGGAGTTTAATATTAATTAGTTTTGCAAAAGTGCAAATGAAAAACATCGCAGCGCTTTTGATAAATCTAAAAATCAAATACACAAAGTTTTCTTAAGATTTCATTAAAGTGTTACGATATTTTGCATTTGCTCTTTTGCAAGACAAATATTGAACTCAACCAAATTTTTTTAGAAATCAACTAATAAGGTATTTCACGTCACAATTGTCGATGTGGTTGTTGTGATGTTTTTCACTTTTGCTTTTCCGCAAGGGAGAAACTTATGACGTGAATTACGTTACTGCAATTAATTTAATTGCAATCATATCGATTGTAATCAAATTTTTATGGAAATAATGCGATTTCAATCAATTCCTCTGAAATCAGAGAACGCAGACTTTGTATGCAATTACTGAATTTTGATTGCAATTAAAGTATTGCAATCAATTATCATTGTTATCTTATTGATTTTAAATTTAAATCACAATAAATTTACTGTTTTTGAATGCAACCAAAAATTAGTAATCATTAACGAAAAATCATGTGATTGCAGTTAAAAAACTCACAAATATTCGGCCTTATTATGAGTGTCGTAAATTGTTGGTTCTAAAATTTCGTCAAATTACGAGATCTTCAATTTAATCAATTTAAAAAATTATGGGGCCCTATGCTCCTTATAGGATCTTCGGAAACATATATATGTATATACATACATATATTATATAATTTAAAAAATAAATTATTTTTAATTTTACAATTTTATATTAAGAAAGAAAATCCTGAAGAAGATTTCCAAAGGAAATTGAAATATCAAAAAAAAAAAATATTTTAATTAAATAAAACACCAAAGTGACCTTAAGCTCAAAAAAAAATTTAGTAGAAATTGAATATGAAAAATATAACAAAATTTTTTTTACAGTCATAAAATTGTAGCAAATACAGGCAATATGATACTACAGAACACTTTGTGAATTGCCTGTACATACATATGGGCATTAAGTAACAAAAGGGAAAACGATTGAACAACATGGTCCGAAAATACAACCTTATTTGCAATCTGGCGTTACATTAAAAAAAGAAGACTTTTAGCTGAAAATTCCCATATTTACCTTAAAACGAGCAAAGATTTATAAATTTGATAGCTTGAAAAGTAAATCTATATAAGTCCTAAGTTTACTAAAAAAGCTTTTGTACAAAACATCTTGCTCAATTCGCAGTCTTATTCAGTTTTGTAATTCAAGTCAAAACCCACTTCCGTTTTTTTAACGTCACGCCAGCGCAGATTTTTGCTTATACATATCTGCAAATCCTTAGCGTCGATTACTGTAATTTTTTTTCTGAACATAGAGCTACTTCATTACTTTGTATATATAAAAACCCTTTTTACAAATTTGACTTCGTCATTTAATTTTTTTACATTTTGTAGTACAAATATCAGGACACGTCAAAATGGAAATGCCCATATGTGTTTTACACTCTCTTATATCAAAAACAAAATGCTATCGAGAAAAATTGCAAACGATTACGAATTCGACAAGGACAACGACTCTCATTATAAGGCTGATCTACCTAATAATATTTGCTTTTGTAAAACTGTTCTAGGTGGGTAGGCAGCTGGCGCATTTTTGCCACTATATTTTAAAGACAAACAGGCCGACCGTTTGTCCGCCATTGGCTAATGGCTGGCGTCGTATAACTGCCACGAGTTTTAATTTTAGCAGGTTTCAACATTACTGCCCGTCTACAAGTGACATGACTTGCTGTTATAACTTGAAGTTATAAAAGCGTTGTCAAAACATTTGCATTAACAACCGTGTTATAACATGAGAAAACTTTTAACATGATGAGTCTATACTTAACACTAACATCATATTAGTGTTAAAGTTAAGCATTTTATGTCAGTTGTAGACTGCATGTTAAGTCCCAATTCTTACAATGCAAATCTTATTGATAAGCTTATCCCATTTTCTTATTTAAACTATCTTCGGCGTTCACTCAATGCGAGTCTTATTGTTGAAATAAAACTTTTTTATATATGAAGTGCACACACATGTATGCGTTTTTTACATTACGAATGAGATAACAATACATTACGTAATGAAGAGTGCATCAAGCTGAGTACTTGTTTCTTTTCCCCTCGACTCTCTCGCCTATAAAGAAGCAAGCTGATCAATAAGACTTGGGACTAACCATATGCAATTGTTTATAAACTCAAATTGTTCACGTGTTTGTCTGGTGGAGAACCAAAAGTAGCTTAACGTGACTGGTGGAGTACCTTAAAAACTAACGGCCTTTTCTCGATGGAGACCAAAATACTCTAGAGCGGATTCTTGAAAAATTGTGCGATATCTTGGCAATATATCTTCAAATAATTAACCAAAAACTTCGTTTAAGTCAAAATAAAATAATGTTATTTACAATTTGCATTCTTAAAACAGTTATAAAATAAAAATTATTTATTTTTAGGGTTCCCGTTCCGTTCT
Organism: Pollenia labialis; assembly: GCA_949318255.1. Classification (NCBI taxonomy): domain Eukaryota; kingdom Metazoa; phylum Arthropoda; class Insecta; order Diptera; family Polleniidae; genus Pollenia; species Pollenia labialis. Next base: position 78,276,178 of record OX439141.1, on the reverse strand, counting down.
CATCAAAAGTAGTGACGAAGAGCTTTTAGCCAATGCCAAATGTTATCAGTGGGGTCATTTGGCTATGACTTATACTAGTATAGGAATATTAGTAACTTTGGGTGATGATCTGACTCGTTTAGATCGTAAAAGTATAGTGGGTGGTACGTTCAGGAGAGAAACACATTAAAAAAACGCCCAAATGTATTACTATATTTATTTTTTTACAGGTGTTGCTGCAGTACAGAGACCTGATGGTAGTTTTAGTGCCTGTATAGATGGCAGTGAAAATGATATGCGATTTGTTTTCTGTGCGGCAGCAATCTGTCACATGTTAGACTATTGGGGTGATGTTAATAAAGATAAAATGTATGAATTTATTATGAACAGTATTGTAAGTAATAGATTGATGTACATATTCTGTTTGTTTTTTTTTAATATGCCTTTTTTAAACAACAGCGTTATGACTATGGATTCAGTCAAAGTTTAGAAGCTGAAGGACATGGTGGTACCACATATTGTGCTTTAGCTGCCTTACAATTAAGCGGTCAACTACAACGTATTGATTCTAAAACTTTAGAAGGCATTAAACGTTGGTGTATCTTTCGACAGGTTGATGGTTTCCAAGGACGTCCTAATAAACCGGTAGACACTTGTTATTCATTTTGGATTGGAGCTTCTTTGAAAATTCTTAATGCCTTTGAGTTAACTGACTATGCAGCAAATCGTTCCTATATATTGGAAACACAGGATAAGGTAGTTGGTGGCTTTGCTAAATGGCCTCATTCCACCACCGATCCATTCCACACATATTTGGGTCTTTGTGGTCTAGCATTTACCGGGGAACCAGGTCTTTTAGAAGTAATGCCCAGCCTTAATATGTCTATGACGGCTTATAATAAATTAGTTAAACTGCACGATAAATGGCGTTTACAAAATATTGAAGAAGATCATAACTCTTATATGGAAGCTGTTAGTCGGCAAATGTATGATACAAAATTAACAATGGAAGATGAAACAACATCGAATTTAACCTCGCCTTTAATAAAAGCACAATGATAAGAGTTATTATTTATAGATGTTTTTTTTTATTTTATTTTGAAATCTTAAACGGTATTTTATTTTTTTAATTAAGCTTAATTAATATCCAATAACTATTTTAACATAAAAAATGGGCAAATATTAAATTAAATATGTATAAGCACAACATTTTAATAAAACTATTACAATATTTAATTTACAAAAAATGAGCGCCACCTTACCATATAAAAAAAACTTAAACCTGCAAAAATAAACGATTAATCTGCTGTTCCAAATCGTATGGCACTAATTGTAAGCCGCCTAGGTTTGTATTTCTAACGGGCCTATCTATATGTAGTCTTCCTCTCAGAGGTCCCAGTGTTCTTTCAGTAACCAATTCACATCTTTGTACCATTAACGATTTAAGTTGCGTACAATTTTTTGTTAGAGTTCTGCAAAATAGAATTAATTGTTTTTTGGTTTAAAAAAAATCAGTAATTTAAATAATGTCACAGCTAATATATTAAAAAGTCGCTGGGATAAAAATCATTTTGATAAAAATCTAATTGATTGGATCTATCAATATAAAGGCGTTTACGCAAAGGGCCTAATGAACGTTCAGTGATGCGGGGGCAACGTTGCACTAGCAGAGATTTCAAACGTACGCAGTGGTTGCTTAATGCACTACAATTAAAAAAAGTAAGAAAACAGTATAAGTAATATTTTCATTTTAAAGAAAATTATAATTAATTTAAAAAGGAAAGTTAGAATATAAATATATTAAGAAAATATATTACTTGGACTTTTGGATTTGCAAAGTTTCTTAATATTAACTATTTAATTAAAAAAATACTGCGAGCAAAAGTTGAAGTTTAATTTGTTAATTTTACATATTACACTGTACAACACAAAAAAGCAACGGGGTTCTGGGGGAGGAGACACCAACAAAAATTGTAAAATTCATTAAAAAATTTTGCAAAAAAATGTGTTGTTTGATTCTTGGCAATTATATAAATTTTAATATATGCAATAATGATCTTTTAATTCAATAATTTAACACCTAAAAAGTTATAGTGATATATTTGAATGTGTCGAATCTTTAATACCCTCCACCGACAGTTGGAATATTTCAGGCGTGGGCCATATAGGGGATCTATAAATTCTTAATTAATCTTTATAAAAACGGACGTACGCATTAAAAATGGTTGCGGTTTAGACCTACATGTGATAAATTTTTGGCCAACACACAGAAAGCTTTTATTTCTACTTAGTCCTTTAAAAATTAATTTCAACAAAATTTAGTAGAATATCATAATTCTTTAAAATTTTAGGTAAACTAAAATTATTTTCGAGAATAAATTTTATATTGCTCCCATGTAGTCATTTCCGGTTTTAAAACCCCAATCTTCACGAAATTTGACAGGAGGATGACTATTCCTCTAAAAGTGTGACATACCAAGTTTTATTACATAAGCATTATTTGTTACGGTTCTGGTGCGAAGTAAACTTCACACCCTCACCCGGAGACCAAAATAATTTCAATACTTGACAATAGAAACTCATTTATTGCAACATAGTTACATCTCAAGAAATCAAATATTTAAGTTACTTAAGCAAAAGTGTTCCTTCGTATCTTCTTTATATGTATAAAAAATCAGTATTATCAGGTATGTGATGGAAAACGATTTTGAAAACGTTTATATCGTTTTCAGTACCATTAAAATGCATTTCTAATACAGTGTAAATTCGATAATCCGGAATATTCAGCAATCCGGACCGAATTTCGTAGCTCATTGCTTATTCTATAATCCGGATTGATTGCAACTCTATAGTCCGGATTGAATAACACCCGTTTTTTTATTCAAATCACAGCATGATTTGAAATAGAATAGTGTGATATGAGTATGTTTGCAGATGCGTTTTTAGTTAAATATTGATGTAAGATGCCTTCAGTTGAGAGAGCACACAAGACTTTGTCTATTTTAGATAAAGTAAAAATTGTTGATGAACTTAGTAAGTGTATGAGTGGAAGGGTGTTAGCTGACAAATATGGGGTTGCTACTTCCACTATTTTTTTATTTTAACTGAACTGTACAAATTAATATTTATGTTTTTATGTTTAATTTTGCTATGAATTATCACAATTTTTAATAACTACATGCATGCGGTAATCCGGATAATTCGCTACTCCGGATTGGGGTCTGCAATCAATTATCCGGATTATCGAATTTTTACTGTACGTTTTAATATGTTGTCCTGTATATATTCTTTTACATTTTTTTAATTACATTTTTATTGAACAGGTAGTAGATATGTTCTTTGAACTGTATTTTGAACAAAAAAATCAAGACAATAATTCAGAAATGGATTTTAAAATTGCTCGAAATTCACGGTCGTTTTGAAATCGATCGATTTTTATCACATACCTGTGTATTTCAAAATGAACTGAAGTTATAGCTAAATATATTTTATTAAATCTGTATAGGAAGATTCATTTAGAAAACGTTAATCGCATTTTGCCAAGTTTGATTATTTTTTGAGATATGGCTATGTTGCAATAAAGGAGCGCTATGTATAACAATTACACTGTTGTGACATTATTTAAACATTGGCTGCTAAACGATAATGGTGTTACTGTTCTTGTGTGTGCGTAATAAAGCTATAAATAAGGCTATATGGCTTTATTACCTATAGCTTTATAACACTACCATTTTTGTGGAATTAAATACAATTAGTTTTACTTATGTGCGAAAGTTATAATCATTGCAATGTTAGAGGGTTGGTTATAAAATTAGCTATTTTTAAATTTTTTAATGATTTTAACTTAGATCTTGGCATTGTTTTGATTTAAGCACTGCACTTACTGAATTCCATAATCTGATATGGCAGCGCATCCCACTAAATTTATGTGCTCTAAAGCTCGACAATAATTTCCAATCTGTATCAGCACTTGATCGGTTACACTTGGTGTATTGGCTAACGAAAGTATTGTTAACTTATTTAATTTTCTAAAGAAAATAATCAAACAACGTTCTCCAATGGCAGCGCAATGCGATATATCAAACTCCTCCAAATTGCTTTGGTGCAACGTCAAGGCATCAACTGCACCAGTGGTAAGCCACTGGCATTTAGATAATTTTAAAACACGTAAATCTTTGCATTCAATGATAATGGGCTGTAAAGCTAAAGGAGTAATGTTTACACATTCATTTAAGTTGACCACTTTTAAACGTTTGTTTTTGGCCAATATGGGTAGTAGAAGTTTATCAGTTAACCAGTGGCAACGGGCTAAATGTAAATTTTCCAGACGTCTACAATGATTACCCAAGACCTTAAAAGTCAATTTCACATTATGGGAACAAATGCCAGATAAATTTATTTCAATTAAACGTTCCAAGGCAGCTTCCACTAATCGTTTTGTGGTCTGCGAGCAGCATCGCAATGAAAATAGATCCTTTAGTGTCAAAAAGTAGAGAATTCTTGGTATTATTACATCCTCCCAGCTCAAATCGAACAATGTTATGTTTTCCATATTTTGAGTTGAAGCCATGCCCACCAAATGTTCCTCTTCATTTTCTAAGGTAGTCATTGTTTTTACGTTTGATTCACGGGGTGGTTAATGCGTTTTGTTTTTTAATACAAAAAAATCTAAATTCTACCAATTTTTGCAAAAAGTTATTTCTTTGTTCTTTGGCCAATTCTCAGTTTCTAATTGTTTAATGCAATTTACTGTTCGATTTCTTGAGCTTCCTTTTATTTGTTTACTTTCCACAACAATGTTGTATTATTATTTTTTTCTCAAATTGACCTTGATTTTTAAAATGTTTTTCTGCGAACTGCTTTTAAGCACTCTTTCTAAACAAAATAATTATTGCAACAATTGACCACTGATGCCAAGTTTGCACCATTACACAAATTATTTGTTTACACGCTTCAACTTTTTTGTGCACACACATTTGTAAAATTAATGTTGAATAATTAATATTGCACAATAAAATTGCTGTATGTATCTACATGTATAATATTAATATTTGGAACAATATCTTTACTAATATTATAAAGCTGAAAAGTCCGTACTCAAAAGAAAAGGAAATCCAGGATGGATGTCCCCTTTTAGACAGGCAAAGTTTACTTTGACAAAGTTTTTTGAATTCTCTTTTAAACTTTGTTCGGTGTTTGGACACACAAAGTTTAATTTGATAAAGTTTTGTTCAAGGCGAATTAACTACAGGTGGTGTCGTACCGCCTTCTTATTTTGACAGTTCGGGCCTATTTGTTTTGATTTGTTAATGTTTTGCTAAGAATGGTTGACATTTCGAACCGTAAACACTAACAATGCAATGCAAAACCACCTATGTTGTTTCTGTTGTTTTTGGATTGTTGTAGTTGCGACACCACCTGTAGTTGAATTCGCCTTGGTTTTGTTTTCTTTTGTTTGAATCAGAATGTACTAATAAAGTGGCCTCACAAGCCCAGCTGTTCTAGCAACAAAATGCCTGTTGTTTTTTCTATTGTTTCATTGTTGTAGTACTGAGGTCACTTTGTCTGGGTTCACACTATGAAAGTTTTCTTTCAGAAAGTCTGAGTTTATGGGTGAGAGAGGAGAAAAGAAAAGCATGTTCTCTTCCCCTCTCACCAATAAACTCAGACTTTCTGAAAGAGAACTTTCATAGTGTGATCCCAGAGTTTGTAAATACATTTTGGTTTGAATATATTAGGTGTGTTCCACAAGATCTCGGGCAAGTTCGGACTAAAGACCTGCACAAAAATTCAAACCTTGGTTAAACAGGTTTTATTTAAACCTTCGTATAATTAACAAACAGCAAATGCGTTTTCCTTAATCCACTAAGTTGTCAAACTTTTTCGCCTTCATTTTTTAAAAAAAACAATTAAGTATTAAAATTAAATGTATAAATTAAATAAATCTAACTAAACTATTAATTTTAATTGCATAAAATATTTTACCCGTTTCAATTGTAAAAGAATTCATACCAAATTATAGTGAAATATTGCAATTCATACATAAGAGTTATATGGGAATATTGCATGTAATTTGTTGCGGTTGATTTTTTTTTAGAGGAAACAGTTTTTTTTTTTAAATGTGGTTCTTCACTTTTTGTTTACCGGAATTTCGCTTTTGTGGCTTCTGCTTAGTTGTAGGTTTTGTTTTTTTACAGACACTGCTATGTAAACTGTATATATTCTGAACGGTAATAGTTTTCCAGACAAAAAGAGCAATTCGTGCAAAAAATCGCCCGTTCCGTTCCTGAGAAATCTGGGTTCATCCACAATGGTCAGTAAAATGCTTTGCTGATTTATCCCATGGAACACAGGCTTTTTCACGGTATAAACTGTATATAAGTACAATCCTTCCGGTTAATAATGGAAAATAATTTCATTCAAATGGCTGCCTCGGCTGGCCATGCAGTAGCCTACACGATCGGTCCAATTTTTGAGCACATTATCGATTGTGTGCAGCTGTATTTCACCAATGGCTTCACGAATATTTTACTTTAAAGCGTCAATTGTCTCTGGCTTGTCGGCGTAATACTTATCTTTGACGACACCCCAACAAATAATAGTCCAACGGTGGCAAATCGCAGCTCCGAGGTGGCCAAAGGACATCAGTTCTGCGGCTGATAATGCGATCTTCAAAAACAGGGCGCATAACATCGAGTGTAGTTTCGGCTGTGTGGCACGTAGCGCCGTCCTGTTGAAACCAAATGTTGCCAATATCTTCCTCTTCAATTTTTGTGAACAAAAATTCGTTCAACATGGCCCGGTAACGATCGCCATTGACTGTAACGGCCACTCCTTATCCATTTTCGAAGAAAAATGGCCCTATTATGCATCTGGACCAAAATCCGCACCAAACAGTGACTCGTTTTGGGTGGGAATTAAAATGATAATGTGAGTTTTGCTTTTGGGAATTCCAAATTTAGGAATTTAAGAATAAGGGTGTTCGAATAAAAATGTAATTTGAAAATTGTAATTTTAAGCAAATAGTTGCGCAAAAAAGGAATACAAAATTAATTAATATATAATATATATATAAGTATTAAAATAATTAAATGTAGTGTATTTATAATTAAAAACAAACATTTTTACTTATAATAAAAAAAAACTCCTTATCATAACAAGAAAAATTATAAATATTGAAAAAAATATTAATAAAATTATTAATAAAACGAATTTGGTATTTATTTATTTGGGGGTAAGAGGTAACGACAAGGAAAAAATTCCAGTTTTCCAGAAATCTTGTTTAGTGGTGAAAGTAGACGTACTAAAGAATATAAAAAGCTTTCAGTGCAAAAAATTTACGGGCCAGTTTTCCTGAAATCTGGGTTCCTGCAAAATGGTCAGTAAAAACTGCGATTTAATTTTCAAGGGGTTTAGAGGCCACGTCAAGGAAGAAACGCAATAGATTATGAAAGTAAGTGTACTATAGAATATAAAAAGCTCTCCGTGCCAAAAATTTACGGGCCAGTTTTCCAGAAATCTGGGTTCTTACAAAATGGTCAGTAAAAACTGGGATTTAATTTTTAAGGGGTTTAGAGGCAACGTCAAGGAAAAAACGTTACAGACTATAAAAGTAGGTGTACTATAGAATATAAAAAGCTTTCCGTGCAAAAATTTGCTTTAAATTACAATTTCTCATTTTTATTCGAACCCCCTAATTCTTAAATTCCTAAATTTTGAATTCCCAAAAGCAAAACTGGCATTATCATCTTAATTCCCAAAAGCATTAAATTCCCATTTTCAATTCAATCCCCAAAAGCACCAATTCAATTTTACCTTTTCCTGGATAACTTTCGACGCTATCTTGGCACACGTAAATTTAACATTTATTTTGATATGAGGCGGAAAATTTCATGTTTAAAACTTAAATCAATATAATTAATATTAAACAAAAAATTTTAAATATATATATTAAAATGTCCACCTGTTCGGCTGCAGAAATTGCTGAGAAAAAACGTATTGCATTTGAGAAATTACAGGCAAAAAAAGCTCAACTTACTGCAAGTGCAAATAACAACAAAAACGCATGCAACACATTAATTGGAGGAGTTATAAATAATAACCAAATTAATAACAATGGTTCAAAGTTGACACCAACTACTATGGTATCAAATGCAGGACCACCAGGACATGTAGAAAACAAAGCTTCTTCCTTTCTGAGTGCATTAAAAGTCAGCAATGTGTTTGTTCAACGTCAACAACATCAACATTCAGCTAGAGATGCAGCACATCCTTATAAAAGGCCATCGATTGATGGAATTCCATACAAAGAGACTAATAATTTCTATAAAAGATCAAGTACTGATGAGCTGGCGGATAAAGCCAAAAGTGGGGTTTTTTCTACGGCTCCCGCAGCTGTTGCACAAAAACATGTTGCTCCCGTTTTTGTTAAAAGTGTCACCTGCAAAGTTTTAATGATATCTCCTGTGCGTTTTGAAATACAACCTTCAAGTTTTCATGCTAAACTTATTGATGTTTTTAAAAGTATTCAAAGCAAATCTTACGGTTAGTGGTAGTGCCATTGTTTATAGGTATAGACTTAAAAATCTTTTTATTTTTAGACGCCAATACACACTATTGGAATTTTGCATTGTCGGATTATAAACTTTTGCAGGAACGCATTAATCCTTTAAAACCTGAAGTTGTTATTGGAGTTATACCTAAGGCTGTGCTTAATTTATGTCAAACTCCAGCTAAAACTATCAATAAATCGTGCTTAGAATCCATAGAACCAACATTAACAAAAAAGTTAATGCCTTTTCAACAAGATGGAGTATGGTAAGTCTTTTTGCGAAGATATTTTTCCAACTTTTTTCTTACTATAGGTAGGTATAAAACATAATTGGAGTTCTCATGCATTATGAAGTAAAAGTGCTTAAAATACCTACAAAACTTACTGAAATTTTAAGGGCAATTAAATTGTATTTAACCTTTAAACACACGGCACAATAGTGGAATGTATTGTGGTAATGTTTGTTACACCTTAAAATATTGCAAGTGCTACCGAATAACTCAGAATCACTTTTTGTGTCGAACTAACGTCATTCAAGATATTTGTGGTCTGTTTTTCATACTAATGTGCTGTTTTTGCAACACAATTGCAGTAAAATTTAAATGTAGTAGGGCGGGTGCCGGAGGTAATAATGCCTACTAGGGAGAGCTGGTCGGGTAGGAGCAGATTATTTGATGGATTTGCTATATTCACTGATGGCTCGAAGATGAGGGGCACGGGTGCGGGGGTCTACATCGAGGATCTGAACATCAGAATGTCATATAGGCTTCCCGACGACTGCAGTGTTCTTCAGGCGGAGGTTCTTGGGGTCTTGAGGGCAGTGGGACTGATGAGGGACAACATTGATAGGGGCTCGGAGGTCACTATATATGTGGACAGCCAGGCAGCTCTTATGGCTGTGAGGGGCTGTTATGTGAAATCCAGGCTGGTTGATGATTGTAGGAGGGCTCTAGGGGGAGCCTTAGGGGAATATGCGTTGAGGCTATGCTGGGTGCCTGGTCACTCCAACATAATCGGCAATGAGGTGGCTGATGAGTTGGCGAGACAGGGCTCGGAGATGGATGATCCTGACCGGGTGGAGGCAGTTAGGCCTCCAATTGGCTTCCTTTTTGGAAGGATCACGGAATGGATTCTGGATGCGACCAACCGGGCCTGGGGGAGCCGAATGGACTGCCGTGTATCAAGGACACTGTGGCCGGTACTTAGGAGGTCCGATTCGAAATCGCTGCTGGGCAAGAGTAGGGTCTGTGTCAGGACCTTGATAGGGATTATCACGGGCCACTGTATGATAGGCAGGATGGCGGTGAGAATGGGATCTGACTTATCGGATGTGTGCGGGTTGTGTGAGGACCCGGAGGAGCTGGAGACGGTTGAGCATATTCTGTGCCACTGTCCCAGGCTCCAGAATAGCAGGCTGAGGTGGCTGGGCAGTAGATTCCTGGGCGAATTAGGGGATGTCTCGGGGTGTGGACTCGAGGGTCTTATAGGATTCGTAATGGGGATGACCTGGCTGCGCGAGAGGAGACGGGGCGCTGTCCGCGTGTAGTGGGAATTTTGGTTTGGTCTTTGCTTCATTTCTATATCTATTTTCTTATTCTCGGGCTGTCATTCTCTTTTTCATCTACCTTTTCCTTTTCACCTTATCTATCCTAATTAAGGCATCGCAATGGACCATATTGGTCTCTGGGTGAAGGTGTGGAGGAAACTTCACACCAGCCTTTCTACCTACCTACCTACCTAAATGTAGTAGTAAATAAAAATTTATATGATAAACGCGCAATAAACTGGGTGCTTTTAATTTAAATTTTACTGCACGCTAAATCTCTTGTGTTGTTAAAATAAATATTTTCCTATCAAAAAGTAATTTCAATTTTTGGGAATACAAAATTTGAATTTTCAAAAGATTTTGTTATTCGTGCTTAATTCCCAGGGGTCTAATCACCGCATACGATATCGAGCAAAATGGATCGAAATTATTTATTTTGGTATCATGAATCTCGATATAGAATGAAATTTATTGAATTTGAAAAATAGCATTCGATATAGAGTAACTCGACATTACATTTCTCGAGTTTTCATTCGATACGTCAGTTTCTATCGTATGCAATAACATTCGATAGTTTATTCGATACGATAGTATCGAATGCGGTGATTAGACCCCAGTTTTTATTATTGATAAAAACACTTCAAATTTATTGTTGATGGGATAAGCTATTCCTATGCGCATTTCACTGGTTGCTTAGGCCAGATCATCAGGAAACTTCATCCATAACGATTTTAGAAAAACTAAAGATATTAAACCAAATAAAACTGTTAAACGTTTAAGAATTATAGCAACAGTTCTACTTGTAATAATATCAAAGCTTAAACAAAACAACATCAACAATAAACAGTGGCTTCATCTCATCTTACATTCCCCACTACAATTAGTTTTTATTTTGTTTTTCTTAACCTACTTACAACTACAATTAATGTTGAGAGAATTTCAACTAATTGTAGTGGGGAATGTAAGATGAGATGAAGCCACTGTTTATTGTTGATGTTGTTTTGTTTAAGCTTTGATATTATTACAAGTAGAACTGTTGCTATAATTCTTATACGTTTAACAGTTTTATTTGGTTTAATATCTTTAGTTTTTCTAAAATCTTTATGGATGAAGTTTCCTGATGATCTGGCCTAAGCAACCAGTGAAATGCGCATAGGAATAGCTTATCCCATCAACAATAAATTTCAAGTGTTTTTATCAATAATAAAAACTGGGAATTAAGCACGAATAACAAAATCTTTTGAAAATATAAATATTTTCCTTTAGAAATTTATATCGAAAACAAAAACAAATTTGAGTTTTTTTATTGTTGTTTCAATATAAATTCCCAACCAAAAATTTTTTGTGCTGTTTTCACAACACAAGTGACTGAACGTTTAGTGAAATTTATATGGAAGACACTCAAAATACTGAGTACTTTTTATATAAATTTTACTAAACGTTCAGTCACTTGTGTTGTGAAAACAGCACATTTATTTTATGTGTGTGCGGTTTCTACAGTATAAGTGATTGAAACTGTAGAAAAAATTTATTGTGCTGTTTTCCAAAGACAAGTGATTGAACGTATGGTAAAATTTGTATGTAAAACACTCGAAATAATATTGAAAACAACAATAAAAAACGAAAATTTGTTTTTGTTTTCCATATATTTTCTCACTCACTTACTTGTTTACGTATTCTCAAAACAGGCAGTTTGTACACGTTCAATCACTTGTGTTGTGAAAACATCACATATATGAAAAGCACTCGGTTTTTTGAGTGGGTTACATATACATTTTTCTACACCTTCAATCACTTGTATTAGTGAAACCGCACATAAAATAAAACTAATAGGCCGGTTATTCACCTTGCGTTGAGACTTTTTCATAAAATTTAGGCTTAATGTGATGTTTCCAGTTGACAAACAATTGATTGTGTTGACAAATTTATATGAAAATCACTCTGTTTTTTAAGTACTCTTCTTATAAATTTTACTACACAATCAATTGCTTGTCACCTAGAAACAACAAATAAATCTATATTGGTATATGGCGCCTCGCCCACTCATCGAATCCAGTCTACTTTTAGGCAGATGTAGTGTATTGATACAGAAGCTATTTGTAGTCAATTTGGAAAACAGGCAGTAAGTTTAAAAATTTTTATTGAAAACAAAAACAAATTGTGAATTTTTGTTATTGTTGTTTCAATATATTTTCCCAAGCGAAACTTTTTATTTAATTTTGAGATATGGGCATTTCCAGCGAAAAGTCTACTTTTTGTCACGTAACGCCAGAAGTATTTTAAACTGTTTCTCAAAAAATTTTATATGTATCGTTAACTTTTTTATATTTTGGTGTAAAGCGCAACAAGCTCTACATTAAGTAACAAAAGGGATAACGATTGAACAACATGGTCCGAAAATACAACCTTATTTGCAATCTGGCGTTACATTAAAAAAGTAGACTTTTAGTTGAAAATTCCCATATTTACCTTAAAACGAGCAAAGATTTTTAAATTTGATAGCTTGAAAAATAAATCTATATAAGTTCTAAGTTTACTAAAAAAGGTTTTGTACAAAACTTCTTGCTCAATTCGCAGTATTTTTCAGTTTTGTAATGCAATCAAAACCCACTTCCGTTTTTTTAACGTCACGCCAGGGCAGATTTTTGCTTATATCTGCAAATCCTTAGCGTCGATTACTGTAATTTTTTTTCTGAATGTAGAGCTACTTAATTACTTTGTATATATAAAAACCCTTTTTACAAATTTGACTTCGTCATTTAATTTTTTTACATTTTGTGCTACAAATATCACGACACGTCAAAATGGAAATGCCCATATACAATTTTGAGCTAACGAATTGTTGTAAAAATGCATTTCGTACACTTCGTGATTTTTTTGGTTAGCATAATCGATCAAATGGTTCCACAATCGGGAGAATTGTGGACAAATTTCAGCAAACCGGGTCAGTAGGAAATGTGAAAACACCTGTGGATACACGCCCAGTTCGTTGTCTTCTGGTGGCGTCATTGGGCCGTACTTTTTCGAAAATAAGTTCGCCAAGCAGTTATCGTGAATGGTGTTCGCTATCGCGAGATGATAACAGACTTCTTGTGACGAGGAATTGAGAATATGTAGGATGGTGTCACTTGCCACATTGCGCACGAAACAATGGCTCTTTTGCGCGAGAAATTCAATGGCCGTTTTACAGCGCACGAAACAATGGCTATTTTGCGTGAGAAATTCAATGGCCGTGTTACCTCATGGCGTGGCGATATTAATTGGCCGTCACGATCATGTAATTTGACACCGTTGGACATCTTTCTTTGGTAATATTTAAAAGAAAAATTGTACGTCAATAAGCCAAGAACAATTCAGAGCTAATGTATGAGATGATTCGGCACATTAATGACTTTGAACCTCAATTATGTCTCAGAGTCATTGAAAATATGGACCACCGGATAGGTGTATGCCACCGAAGAAGTGGCGAGCATATGGCCGACATTTTGTTTAACACATAATTGGCATAGATCCTTCTATGGTAATAAAAAAAAATATTAAGATTTATAAAGTAGACAAAATAGATGATATTTTTACTTCCGAAAAGGGGAAAAATAAAACGTTCGAGCTCATACACTCTTGTTAATCAAGTGATATGCTTATATGTATATATATATAAACTTCTGTTCTCTCACAACCATGGTGAAGGGTATATAAGATTCGGCATATCCGAATACAGCACTTTAACTTGTATTTTTTTTAACATACATACATACATACTTTTTTTTTAGTTTTGCCATTGCCCAACAAGGACGCTGCATGATTTGTGATGAAATGGGTTTGGGTAAAACATATCAAGCCATTGCTGTAGCGGATTTCTATAGGGACGATTGGCCTTTATTTATTTGCACCACAGCATCTACTCGTGATTCGTGGGCCCAACATATAAGAGAGCTACTACCCTCCATACCGCTGCATTACATACAGGTGCTAAATTCCAATCAACAGTATATTGGCGATTGTAAAGTTCTTATCACTAGTTACAGTATGATGGAGCGAAACGTAAATCAACTAATGGAACGTAAATTTGGTTTTCTTATATTCGATGAATCTCACAGTTTAAAAAATTCTAAAGCTAAGTGCACCATGGTCGCAGATCGTTTATCACAACAAGCCAAATATGTATTGTTATTATCGGGCACACCAGCCTTATCAAGACCTCTAGAATTATTTAGTCAATTACTTATGGTGGATAGAAAATTTATGAGTTTTATAGAGTTTAGTGAGTTTTGAATAAAAATAAATTTTTGTGTATAATATTAAATAATAAAAAATCTTATAGCCAGCCGCTATTGTGAAGGTAAACAAACGAATTTCGGCTGGGATGCAAGTGGTCAATCAAATCTCAAAGAATTAAATGTAATATTAAAACTTAAATTCTTGATCAGAAGAACTAAATCAGAGGTGCTGAAGGATTTATCAGAAAAATTTCGGTAAAATTGTAAAAACATGGCTTATTAAGAGATCAATAATCTTATTTTTTTTTTTAATAATTTTTAGAGAAACTGTTGTCCTGGATCCTGCTTTAGTCTGGCCTAGCGATGAGGTGAAAGAATCATTAAATACGGTATCAAAACATTTGCAGACTTGCAAAGCCGCTGAAAGGGAACAAATTCTTTTAAGATTTTATGCCCAAACAGCAGAAGTTAAAATAAAGGCTGTGTGCGCATATTTAAAACAACAGATTAAAGAACCAAAGAAATTTATTGTTTTCGCTCATCACCGCATAATGATGGATGCCATAAGCAACTGTTTGAGTAAACTTAAAGTAAAATATGTACGTATTGACGGCAGTACACGGAAACAAGACAGAGGAGAATTTATAGATACATTCCAGAAGAAACCTTCATGTAAAGTAGCCGTATTATCTCTGGGAGCCTGCAATTCCGGTATAACATTAACAGCAGCCGAGCTAATTATTTTTGCAGAGTTAACATGGAATCCTAGTGTAAGTTATAAATTAATTCTATTAATTTTTCCCCGTAATATTTTCTTTATATATTATATAACCAGACTTTGGCTCAAGCTGAAAGTCGTGCTCATCGTATTGGTCAAACAAATCCGGTGACATGTCGTTATTTAATGGCCACTAAAACGGCCGACGATCACATTTGGCACATGTTAAAAAATAAGCAAGATACTCTAAATAAAGCTGGACTTTTCTGTGATAATCTTCAGGATGCAACTCATACAGTAGCCCCAATAACGGTGTGTTTATTTCGTTTTTTGTTTAATGTTTATTTTCAATTGGTATTTTTTTTCAGTCTAATAAAATTGAGAATTATTTTTCACCGATTAAAACTGAAACAAACCAACAATTTAAGCTCACAACAAATATACCTTCTAATGTAAAGTCTGCTGTAGATGTTATGAATACAAGTCAAAATTTAGATATAAGCAAAGAATTTAAAAATATTGATGATTTTTTTGAAGATGATAATGATGATGCTTTTAAAGATATAGTTTGTTAAACGTTTATAATACTTGTTTTATAAAAAAAATTATTTGATTAAAATGATTTTTCTGAATCAAATTTATAGTTGAATTGAAATTTAAGGTTTTACTGGCGAAAATAGACGAAAATGAACAACTCGTGTTTCATTACTTGTTTAAACAAGAAAATAGTTTACCTATTTCTTAAACGCTTCTTTCTTATTATACGCAAAATTTGACATTTTGTGCATATTTGTAATTACAACAGAGTATAACAAAATCCAATTTTTTTTACGTTTCAACGGGATATTTTGGTAGAGGGGACAAAAGCAATATCGGAATTATGAAAGTTTACGTCGGAAAGGCTTTTCAGGAAGATTTATTAAAGTTCGCCATTCAGTAACAGATGTCATCAAATGCCAAAGTTACCTATTATATTGTTGCGTTTCTGTAAATATTAAATCTTTATTTCCAAAGGGAATTATGGTTTGTTTTGTTTTGTCGTGGTCTGTGCTTGGAAAGTTTTAAAGGCATACGCTCGTCGGATGGGGGAAGTCCTTGACCAAGCAAAACACTGCACAACATATAAGAAATGGAAACTTTGTATCTACACCGATAAACGCGTCTGATTTTAAAAGGCACATGTGATTTGCGTAACATTAAAATTTATGTAATTTATGAAAAACTTAAAATATATGAGGAGCCGCAGAACAAAACGTACTTTTTCACACATTTAAAATTTTTGGGAAATTGATGTTTATTTATTTCGACCCCTTAAAATACTGCATGCACCTGGAAATGAAAAGAAGTTTTTTGCTAACCAAACGATGAATCAAACTGCCGTGAGTCAACACATTAAAAGTCAAGGATATTTAATATCAAACAAATTTTATATCGAAAAAAGTACGTTTTATTAAAAAAAAAATTAAAAAAGTACGTTTTGTTTAAAAAAATAGCGTTTTGGTGTGCATTGTTTAAGGCGATAATATTTTGACCGAATGTTTTTAAACCTTAACCATTATAGTAAAAAATACATAAAAAGTAAGTAAAATGAAAACTTTATTATTTTAAACACTTCTTTTTTATAATTTAATGCAGATTTTAAAGTTATTCGGCCATGTTCTACAAATCGAAATGAAGTGGAATTGAAACCGAACGAAATTTTAATTTCAATTAATTACAAAATTACGGTAGTTATTCGTCTTTTTAAGAGTTTTTATTAAAAGTATAAGTGGTACCTAAAGTACATAAAAAGGAATATTTTTATGAACTTCCTTTACAGACTCATTTTCAAAATTTGTTCGGTTTTAAATTCACTTCATTTCGATTTACAGAACATACCCGATTAAGTATAAAACTTTTTAAATACATAGTTAAACTTTTTCCCCAAAGTCTTCTTCTAGGCAAGTACACTCAATATCTTCTTCTATTAAATCACCCATATTTTGATTTTGGTTATACAAACTATCCTTGTACCAGTGTAATGCCTGGTTTTGAATCCAGTCTTCACCAAATTGTTTTATTAAAAGATTTTCCACGTCTTTTCTTTTATCGGCGTTAATCCAACGGCCTGTTTTAATTTCTTTCAGCCCAGAAATTGAAAAAGGTGTTTCCCTCGTTTCAGTAAATTGAAATTGGTGTTCCGTCCCTCTGCTGATTCAAATTTAAAGGACTTGTAAGTTTTTATTAAACACTTAATTGTCCCATTTTTATAAAATGTTATTCGTTTAAATATTTGAATATTTTTAATCTTTTTATAAATTGAGTCAAGTTTTAGAAACCATTTTCTTGTTAAAAAAAATATGCTAACTAGATTTTTTCTTTAAGATTTCAACCCAATTATTATAAAAATATCAAAAAACCAATTTGTCAAAAAATGCGAAAAAGTACGTTTTGTTCTGCGGCTTCTCATATGCAACAGCATATTTTTCATGCAAATAGCATAAAAAACGTTCCTTGTTAATTACAAAACGAAGAATTCATAGCGGATTTCGGTTAAAAATTAAATAAGTTGGGTGTTCTCGCTTTCGCAATGTAAAGGTTTAAGCACCTATAAGATTTCAAAAGCTTATAACCTCATTAAAAAATCTTGACAAAATGTTTCTATCTATGGGGACTTTTATAATAGTCGATTTTTTTGACAACACTGCCAAATACAGTAAAAAGCATTAACAACACAGAACACCAGATGTCGCCTTCTACCAGCAATCAGTACAACGACTAACCACTAGATGACTCTAGCACACTTTCATACTTAAGCGAGTCGTTATAAATGATAAAACAGAATTGAGTCGTTTTATCATTACTCTCGTACGATACTTGACATGAAAGACTCGTTAGGTGCCGGTTCACACACGTCAAGTTTGACTCGTCAAGTCTTCAGCTTTTAGGAGAGAAGGGAAAAGAGAAGGTCATTTCTTTTCCCGTCTCTCCTAAAAACTCAAGACTTGACGAGTCAAACTTGACGTGTGTGAACCGGCACTATATAATCTTTATCCACGTCTTAAACGATTCCCACAACGATTGAAGAAGCTTCTTTCGCTGTGCTATGGAATAATCTCACTCGGGTTACAGTTTTTCCCGTGGAAGAAATCTTCTACTCTTCATGAGACTTATAAAAATCGAACATAAATTGTGAAAAAAAACTAAATTTTAAGTTGTCCGATTTTTTTGACAATAAAAGACGATTTTAATATTTTTCCTCACAAATTTATCTGACAGTCCTTGTACGATTTTTGGTACTGCATTACGTGCAGTTTCATATGGAGTTCCTGAGGGTAGTGTACTCGGGCCCTTGTTGTTTACCATTTTTCTCAATGACTTACATAACCTTGACCTTACTGGTAACATATTTATGTATGCGGATGATATTTGCTTATTTTATCCATATAAGACGGTTGTAAGAGCTTACATGGAACGCGATGCAGCTTTGATATCTGAGTTTGCACGGATAAACAAACTTGTTTTAAACGCAGATAAAATCCAGTTACTAAGATTTAGGCCCACTCGTCAAACTAACACCTTCTGTCGATGGTAGAGAAATTTTTGAAACCAGTAGCATAAAATACTTGGGTATAATTTTACAAAGCAATCTAGCTTGAAATAAACACCTACAATTTTTAAGAAAAAAAAAACAGCTCAAGCGGTTGGTATTTTGTATAAATTCAAAAATAAGTTTGATAAAGATACTAAACTTTCAGTCTATAATGCACTTATTCAAAGCCATTTGAATTATTTAACCATTTGTTTTGGTTATAAAAAGAGTAATAAATTTTAAGCCCCTCAACGTATGCAAAATAAAGCTCTAAAGACTGTCTACAATCTGCCAATAACATACCCAACTACATCGTTATATATTGATAAATGTCAAACAGTTTTGCCAATTTATGGTATTTACAGGATGCAACTTCTCACATACGTATTCAAGTGTCTGCACAATATTGGACATCACACTATACATTTCATGAGGAACAATCATGTGATTAATACAAGAAATAATGAAGACTTAAGAATCGCCTGGTGTAGGTTGGAAACTACCAAACAGCGCGTGGAATTTATAGGTAGTCATGAATTTAATAAATTACCCCTAATTTTAAAAAATGAAAATAGAATTTCCGTCTTTAAAACACTTCTTAAGCAACACATTCGTCAATATATAAATGAACTTTTTATATAATGTTTTTGATTTAAATGATCTCAAATTAATTTAATTATCTTTTTGAAATACATATTTTTTTTTGTTTTTCTTTTCTTCTGTATTTAACATATAATTTTTACGGAAAATAATATTATGCCAACTTGTCTCAACAAGAGCAACAATTGTAAATGAATTAATTTGTAAATAAAAAAAAAAAACAAAATAACAATGGTTTACCAACGGCTTATTTAGTACAAATAAGGAATTTTCCCAGTTTTACGGGTCGCTTACGGATCACGACTAAACTGAAGTTGAGTTAGCAGCACCGAAATCAGACTACGCCGTTTATGTTAAAATATAAAAATTTATATATTATAACATTAGCGGCGATGCCTAAATTCGCTGCTGGCAACTCAACTTCAGTTGTGTTGATATCCATTATCGACCCGTTAGTAATTTCATACGGCAGCTCATAATGTACTTTGCGCAAAAGGTTACATGGACAGACAACCAGCCAGTCGAACTGACGGTTAACGCTAGATCGACTCAGGAAGTAGTTCTAAGTCTATCGAGATACCAACTGTACAATACTCTCTCCACTATTGCGGTGTGGTTATAATAAAACATTGGAGGGAAACACAACGTCGTCTAGGCTCAGCTAGTAATATTATAAATATGAAAGTTTGTTAGGTTGTGGCTCAATCACGTGAAAACCGCTTAATGAATTTGGATGAAATTTGATAGACGGATATCATAGGGTACTTTTAAGCAGGTAAATAGGTAAAATGGTACTTTTCCCAGCATTAATTGTAGTTGAAAGTGGGTTAAGAAAAAGCACAACTAAAGACAAATTTCTTTATTGTTTTCGGAAGAAAATCAAAATAAAGCAATTTGCCAGTTCTGTTTTTTTTCACAAGCACCTACAAATTTGTTATCAAAGTTATTTTCGGGAATAAAATTTTTTTTATTCTTTATTCATTAACAAAACTTAGTTGTGTGCTAAATTCCCAATTTTTATTATTAATTTATTAACAATTCGGCGTGTATTCGAGAATAGCCACCAATATACATACATAAATATGTATTTTATAAATGCAGACGAAGATAGTTCAGTGGCAATTTTGATCGCTATTTGTTTAAAACGGAGCAGAAGCATAACTAAAGGAAACGAATTTTGAGCAAAGAGTGGTTTCAACAAGGAGCTGTTTTGTTGCAAACAATGCGGCTTAAAAAAACAATTTGAATTTACGGCTGAAAATAATTTGAATGGATTCTTCTTCAACGTCTTAAATCTGCAAAGTTTTCTCTGAAATTATTTCTTTTAGCACTTCCAACCACAAAAAGTTTGAAAAATGTGTAACATGTCTGCCAAATATTACCAATTTTTAAAATTTCTACGAACATGTTTCAAAGGTTTGTCTAAACAGCAAACACCACAATAAAAAGCATAAAGTATTTGTACGAACGTATAATTTTAGCAAGTTTGACAAGCAATTTGTATGGTTTATTTTGACCTTAACGTAATAGCAATGTTCTTTCAGATATACGTTTACATTATTGCAATAGTTACACGTGAAAATTTTAATATACCGAAAATTGCATACATTATTTTTTTAAAAATTGTGTACATTCCTTTATAAAAAATGCTAAAAAAAATAATAATTGGAAAATGCCAAAGAAAATGCTAAGTGCTAAATAGATAGTTTTGCAGATAAATCAACGAAAAAAATGCTAAATTAAGCTCCAAAAATGCTAATGTGGCCACACTGCACCCAGCAATACATTCCAGTATATTTATCAAGAATAAAAATTGGGAATATGATTGGGAATTTAGCACATCATAATTAATAAGTAAAAAATTTTGTATTCCCGAAAATAACTGACTTTTTATTTCCCTTGTACATCGATGTTCCACCCTAATTTATATTCGTTTATTGCCTACAAACTTCACCCAGGAAACGGCTTAACATAAAAATCAACAAATATTTAATCATAGAAGCAGTTTGTTAAAAAAAAAAATAATTTTTCATTCTAAAATATATTTAGACCATGGTATTGTAAACAAAAAAATAAAAACTTGAAGAAAAAATGGCTGAATATCAAGAGGAAGACGATAAAGCTTCTTTACATTCAAATGAATTTGAGCTGGAGCCAGAATTTTCGTCAACTTTTGCCGAAGATATTATAAAACTTAAGTAAGATTTCCAGGCAAAATTAATAAAATAAACAATTTTAACAGCAATGCTTTTTAAAGGCACTCTTTTGGTTATGACTGTAAGCGTTTGTACAATATGATTCTAATCGATGATGAGACTTTGGTCTTTGCTTCGGGCACTTATATACATTATTTCAATATTTTAAAAAGGGAAGTGACGTTTCGAAAATCCGTATTTGGTTGCGGTATAGGATTTATAACGGTTTGTTGTTTAAAAACTATTTTTAATAGGCATACATATGTTCATATGTACATACATGCATGCATACTTATTTTGGTAAACCACTTCATTTAAAACGCATTTTATTTAATTTCCAAAGAAAAACTATCATCCAGATTATCAAAATCTTTTGACCATTGGTGAGAATGGACCAACAGCCACAATCTTTATTTACGACTTCCCTTCTCATATGATACGTATAAAATTGGAGGGCGCTGCCAGACAGCAATTTACTTGCGGTTCTTATAATTCTAGCGGCGAACTTTTTGCCTCGCAAGCAGGTTATCCCGATTACATGCTGACCATATGGAATTGGCAAAAGGCAGAAATTATCCTCCGTTCAAAGGCTTTTCAAAATGACGTTTTATATGTCCACTTCTCTCAATTTAATCCCATTCTTTTGGTAACTTGTGGCTTAAGCCATATTAAATTTTGGAAAATGGCTAATACTTTTACTGGTCTAAAGCTTCAGGGTGATTTAGGTCGTTTTGGTAAAACAGATTTTAGTGATATTTATGGTGCTCTTATGTTGGCCGATGAATGTGTTATTTCTGGATGTGAATGGGGCAATATGTTGTTGTGGGAGGCTGGGTTAATAAAATTTGAAATTTGCCGCAAAGGTAGAAGACCCTGTCACACAAAACCAATTGTTCGTATAACTTTGAATAATGGGGAAGTTACGACGGTGGGTATGGATGGTTATGTTCGCATTTGGTTTTGGGAAACTGTAGATCTTGCGGATCCCCCAGATGAAGATCGTTTTGTGGAAATTGAACCAATTTTTGAGTTTTTTGTGGGAGATTGTGAAATACGAATGATACAGAAAATTAAATTATTCGATGATTCGGATTATGGTCACTATGCTTTGGTAAGTATTTACGATTAAAGAAATTACAAAAAAAAAAAAAAATCGAATCGATGCTTTTTTTCTAGGATGGAGGTGGTGGAATTTGGTATTGTGACTTAAACACCAGGGATATACCCAGTGATTCTTATAAATTATATTCAAGTCATGGCGGTAAAGTTGTAGCGGCTCAAACCAGCCCTGTTTCTCCGCATTTAATGACATTGGGACAAGATGGCCGTCTTTTAGTTTATGACTATGTGT
The DNA here is from genome assembly GCA_949318255.1 of Pollenia labialis. Taxonomy (NCBI): domain Eukaryota; kingdom Metazoa; phylum Arthropoda; class Insecta; order Diptera; family Polleniidae; genus Pollenia; species Pollenia labialis. The sequence goes on along the minus strand of OX439141.1, from coordinate 78,253,450 downwards.
TTGAAAAAATTATATTAGAAAAGAAATTTCAAGCTTATGGCACTGATCTTATTTGGTTTAGTCCATATGTTTCAAATTCTAGCATGGAACTTGTAGCTAGTTTTGAAGATGGCCTAATAAGACATATCTACCTGGATCTAACACATCCCAGCAAACCAACAATATATCTAATTCGGCCTATAAAAGCTCATACAGCTGCTGTAACTAGAATGACAATAAATTCTTTAAACACCTTGCTGCTGACAGGTTCAGCGGATCATTCGATATTCATGTACAATTTGACCGAGAAAAAAGATGCTTTTATATATTTACGACCCATGGGCTTCATAGAATTTGCTGCCGTTCCCAACTGTTTCTATTGGAAAGATCCGGAACATACAATCTTAATTGGCTGCAAAACCGGAGAAGTCTATGAATACAAACTGCCCATTGAGGTATCTGAAGAGCAAACTTTTTTAAGTTTTAATTTAACGGATACAAGTAAAATAAAAGTTACTAAATTTGTTTCTATCAAAAGTATGATACGCAGAGAATTAAAAAGATCGGCCACAAAGAAACGAAAAGAAAAAAAGAAGCAAAGGAAACTAGTGGAAATAGAAAAATTAAAAGCAGTTAATCCCGGTTTACAAATTGATATGGATCAAGCTTTAGGTAGGTATCTACTGCTTGGCTTACATACTTATAAGACCAAATATAGGCCACGTCTAAGAATTCTGTACTTACCTACCATTAATGCTTATCGCATCCATTAAAAATTATATTTTATATCCATTTAAAAGTTTGGGGACGATCATGTATGTGCTAAACTTTAACAGAAATATTTTCCATATCACAGGTGGAAAAGGGAGTACTTATATAAGCTTGTCATTCCGTTTCTAATTTCTACAATATTGATCTTAGACCCTATAAAGTTCTTATAAGGAGCGAAGTTGATTTAACGATGTCCGTCTGTCTGTCTTACGTTTGATATGTGTTTTCCGAAGACCCCAGACCAGATAGGGGCTAGGTTGTTTTACATTTATGCCACATATAGTCCACCATTTCTTGCTCTTGAAATTCAGCACGATTGGTCCTTAAATGGCTGAGCTATGAGCAAAAACTTACTCCTGTCTCTAATTTTTCCAAAAAATCCCTTGTGGTTGTTGTTTTTTTTAATACGAACGAGTTGAATGTTAAGCATAACGAACACATACACATTTTTGTACATATTAAAGAAACATTGTGTCGGAATATATTCTTCTTTAATTTTGTAATTGTAATAGCGTTGATGGCTGAGTTGTCTGGGCGGTCGACCAAGGCAGAGTGTGTTTTAGTTAGTAGTTGCCGGGTTTCAAATCTTGGCATCTTCGCACTTTTTCGAAAAAAATTTTTTTTTTCATTTTTTATACTCTGGGTGTGTGTGAAACGGTAGCAAAGTTCTATGGTGAAATAAAATTTGTTTGTGGTAGAAAATTTTCATATTTGTGCTGTGTGAAATTATAACATTTTTGACAACGTAAAATTTTGACATAAAGAAAAAAACAATTACTAGTAGTTTTGTGAAAATGAATAAATTAATCAAGTTTTTACCAATGATCATTTCAATTCTGTTGGAATTGAGGTCGTCCCAACTATTTGATGCATTCGTTCTGATATATTCACAATTTTTACAAAAAGTGCGGGCAAGAAAGCTTATACATGTGTACATACTTATGTACATGTTGTATAATTCTTTTTAATTTTTTGCCGCTGGTCCTACTTCCATATTATTTTTTATTCAAAATGTATTAACAAAGTGACCTCAGTACTACAACAATGAAACAATAGAAAAAACAACAGGCATTTTGTTGCTAGAATTGAGACGGCAAATGTCAAAATACATTTATAAAAAATGTGAATAAACAAAAAAAAATGACGACAAACGTCACACACGAACAAAATCACTGCAAACAGCTGCGCTTGTGAGGTCACTTTATTAGTACATTCTGTTTTTTATTTAGTTTAAACAAATTTGATAAAAAAAAAATATTTTTTTGTTGTCAAAAATTTCTACACTAATGTCAAAATTTATACTAGCCCCCAGGGCTAGTGAAATTTTATTCACCTCAATAGTGTCAAAATTTTACTTCCATGAGTACTTTGCTACCGTTTCAACAACAACAATAAACAGTGAGTTTATCTTTTCTTTCATTGTTGTTGTTTTTGTTAAAGCTTTGATAAGGTTACATGTAAGACTTTTGCTTTTGGATAATTCTTATTCGCTTAACAGTTTTACTTGGTTAATATCTTAAGCTTTTCTTAAATCTTTGAATGAAGATTCCTGACGATCTGGCCTAAGCAACCAGTGAAATGCGCATAGAAATAGCTTATACCTTCAACAATAAATTTTCAGTGTTTTTATCAATAATAAAAATTGGGAAATAAGCACGATTAAAGGGAATAATTTCCCAAGAAACAAGGCTTTTGCCGAAGTTGGAGATGAATTAAATTTACTAAATTTGACAGGATTATTTATTCTCTTCATATAAGGTTGTTTAATATTGAAAGAAAAATGTTATTCTTCCGATACTTTACCTAGCCATAGCATTTTACCATTTTAGCATTTTCGATAATATTTTAAATATAATAACAATTTGTTCTTTAGCCGATTCTGAACCAGACGAAGAAGAAGAACCTTTACATATACCGTCTGTGCCAAATCCTGTATTATGGATTCGATATACAGCTAATAATACAATATGGGTTTCAATGGGTGGTTATGATGCAGGCTACATATATGAATTAACTATAGGTAATTCTCAGCCTGTACGATCTACTATTATTAAAGACGGAGATGATATTGAAATACATTCCTATTTAGACATGTGAGTATTTTACTAAACTTGTTAATCTTCGAAATTATATAGCCTTTTTTAAATTTTAGCGAGGAATATTTACTTTTTGGTATGAATAATGGTAAAATACGTATTAATCATAAAAATCCCAATGATTATACTGATTTGCGCAATTATCGTTTATTAAATATGCATGACCCAATTAATGGTAATATACCATGTCTTATACTTAATCATGATGGCAAGTATCTATTTACCATTGGCCACGATGGTAATGTTTTCGTTTACGAATGGTTTGGCCCACAAGTCGGTGTTAATAAATCAAAAACCGTATTGATGCCGAAAAAAGTAATCCCAGCTGAAGATATTAACAATCGCGAACATCCCTCGTTAGAACAGGAAAAAATATATGCCGAAATTAAAAGACAAGAAGAAGCTGCTGCCGCTCATAATCGCAAGGTTTTATCCGATATCGGGATGCTGCAAAAGAAATTCGATGAATTGTTATTATTAAATGAGGCAATGCACGATGATTTAAGAATTCCTCAACATGATTTGTTGTTGGATCAAAGAATTACGAACCAAATTAAGGACGAATTGCAAGCAGAATTAGATGATGTACGTGAGGATTTAGCTTTTGATCTAGAAGTGGTTCAAGTTGGTAAACAAAAGTTATATGAATATTTCTTTAAGAAATTGGATCATATACCGATTAAGATCTCTGGCATAGGGTAAGTTGAAAAATTTGAAAGAAAACAATACTAATAGAATTTTTTTAAAAAGTCCTAATATTTTTAACTGTTATGGGGTAAAAATAGCAAAGGAAAAAATAAAATAAAAAAAGAAGACTTGGACTAGTCATAAAGGAAAATTCCACAACAAACACATTTATCAGAATTCTAAAATGTTTTCCACTTTTGATGCCCCTCATTACTACAAGCAGATATAAGGGGTATAGATGCAAAGACTTCAATGTCCACATTTATAGTTTTCGTAATAAATAGTAAAAACCTCTAGCTCAAAGTATATTTATATTTATGTATTGTATGTTATGCCATTTAGTAAATAAGAATATGATGAAGATATGACGCAAGTTTCAATCAAATCGATATAGCGGTTTGCTAGCAATTATAATAATAAAATTGGAGATTGCTGTGTTTGCTTTAATCAAATGGACATTGCTGCTTTTGAATTAATCGAATATGGACTTAGTATTGTTTGATTTGATCTGAGATAAATAATACAGTTTGGTTTTAAGTCCAATATTTTTTATTATAGCATGGGCAATGTACTTAAAAACATCAAAGGTTATAAAATTCTTAAATAAAACTTAACAAAGGTTTAATTCAACCTCTTTAGATTTTTTAGCAAATTACTTAAATTATTAAAAAAGTTATACATTTAATAATGAAAGTAACTGTTTCATATAAAAAATAAATTGTTATTTTTTTCAATTCTTTTAGTTTTGCAAAAAAGAAACAGAATAAAAAAATAGCGTGCATTTTCGCAAATAGTTGAGAGAAAAAGAGCTTAATAAACGACAATCTACAATGGACATTGCCGTTTTTGCATCAATTCTTAATATTTGAACATACTTTTTTATGGGATAAAAGTGTTTCTGGTAATGTAATATTCACTAATTGGAAGCATTCAATAAATACAACTAAGAGGCATTATTAGTTACGTTTGTGAAAAAAGTGGACTTTGCAAAGAACATTTGCTTATTTATTGGTATCCAACTTTTTTTAAAATTCCTATATATTTTGGTAAACATTTAGAAAAAACAAAACGGTAGTCCACATTACCCGAAGTTACTGTACATTTAAAAAATCAACCCTTTAGAAAGCAGGGCCATTGCTGTAAAATTTTCCTGTATAAGCAAGTGAGCAAGTTCAATAGAAAATTGAGACAAGTTTGAATTATATGACTACGTAATATGACTTTTTAATAGAAATTCGAAAAAATAGTAATAGAAAATGCTTTCGAAGGTAATTCAGCGTGCACGAAATAAAGTAGGGAAAAATGTCCATGTATTTTTGCCACGCCCCCACATACAGCCTTTTTTTGTTTTTATACCCTCCACCACAATTAGTTGTAAAGAGGGTATATTAAGTTTGTCATTCCGCGTGAAACTTTTTTATTATTCATCTCAGACCCCATAAATTATATATATTCTGGGTCCTTGAGTGATTCTAAGTCGATTTAGCCATGTCCATCTGTCTGGCCGTCTGTTGAAAACACGCTCACTTTCGAACAACTCAAAAGAAATGAACAAACTTGGTGCCAAATTGCTTGTAGTTATCCTAAGCAGTTTGGGATTGAAATTCAGCAAAATCAGTGCAGTAGGACCAGAGCTATGAATCAAAATGTGGAACCACCACCTAAAAAAATTATAATTTTGTTACAAAAAATAACATAAATGGTGGAACAAGGCACGGAATGAGATAAGATTTTGCAAAAATTTGTTTTATTCGACTGGAAATCATGCTGTAAAATTTCGTGTAGATCCGTCCATAATTTACCCTAGGCCCCATATAAACACTACTCCCGGAAAACAGTTTAGTACGCCTAAAACCGATAAAAATAATGCTATCATAACAAAATTTTAATTGAAACTGTTACTCAAGCTAATTTAAATTGCTAAATAATTTAATATAGATCTAAACCTCACACCCACCAATTTTAATGCTGATGTCTGTCTTAATAAAGATAAATTTATAATAAATAGACATCATATAGATATCCCACCTGAAATATTCGAACAGTCGGTGGAGGGTATTAAAGATTCGGCACAGCCGAATATAGCACTCTAACTTGTTTTATATAGCGCTGCCAATCGTATTCTTCATAAATCTTCTCATATACCGACTACTTTATCGGAAAAAATTAGGAAATTTAAAAAAATTCTTAGTGTACTTTTTTAATGAAAATTACCCATTTAAGTACTTTTGTACCTACACAACAATAGCGGAGAGGGAATTATGCGTTTACTTGTTAAAAATTTCAAAGATTTATTCCGTGTTTGAAAATAGTGATTACAGTACTTTTCGCTTATAGTCCATTCCGCTTAAAGGCCAAAAACGGATATAAGCCAAAACTGTCATATTCACATGCAGATTTTTTCGAATTTCATACAAATTATTTGTCCTAAGGTCCATTTCGCATGTAGTCCATTTTCGTTTAAAAGCCACATTTTCTAAGCATACGAATATAATTCTTTATGCAAAAATGTTCGCTTATAGTCCACTCTGTTTTTAATATTTTTTTAATCAACTTGTAACATGTTTTTATTTACATTTCTGGTAACTATTATAAATACCAAATTTCGCAATTTATATTTCATAACATGGTGTCTTCATCTGACCATTTTTGTTTTTATTGTATTATTTTTTGTTTTAACTATTTATTTAAATTAAATCAAAATTTGGTTATGTTTTAAATAAACTTTTGTTTTGTTTAAAAAAGAGCAGTTTTATTGAAGAAAATAATTTTTATAATGTCCAAAATGTGGATTATACACTTATAAGCCATTAAATGGCTTATAAAAAAAATCGGTTATAGTCCAAATTCGCTTATAGTCCACAAAAGTTGTGCAACTATAGTAGTGGACTATAAGCGAAAAGTACTGTAGTTATTTTAATAAAGTAATAAATTTTGCAAAATAACGGATTTTAGATTTAATTTTTTTTTGTGAGATATCTTCTAAAAATATCTTTATTTTAAAATGTTTTTGGAATTTTTCGTTTTAAATTAGTTTCATTAATACCTACTTTGAATTTTTCTTTTTTTTTGTGTTGAAGAGAAAACATATTTGTATATACCTTTCGTGTGGAACGATTAGACGAAAATTTTGAATCTGTCAAAGCGGAAATTGAAGAACGTTTAAAATTGGAAGCCTTAAAAAGAGTGTAAGTAGGGTTCCTTAAATTAAAATATTTTTTACATGAAAGCCCACATCAGACATAAAACAATTTACTTTACATTTATAATATTGTAAAAATATTTACATGCTGCCTTTAACAGAGAAGACGTAACAACTGAGGAAGTTGTACCAATACTAACAATTGAGTAAGAAATTCCACAACCAATTATACGATTTAAAACACAATTCATATTTTTTAAGGAGTTCAACAACAAATTAATTACATCGATATATATTTTTGCTACTATTTGATATATTTAAGGTCTATGGATAAATCCTTACAGCCTAATACAAATGAGTATTTAACTTAAGTGTAATAGTACGTTTAACAATATTTGCATCTAGAGAAAAATTAACAAATTCAAACATTTTATTAAAGCAACAACACAGTTTTCTAAATGGGTCTGCCATAGCATTGTAAGTTCGGAAAGTTTTTATAAATAAGGGATTATAGTACTGTACCGTACGTCGTGGAATGTTCAATGATAAACTACTTAATAAAAAATTAGAGCATATTAAGTTAAGTACAAATGAGACAAATGAGTGTTGGCAAACGTATTAATGATAATCTTGTAGAATATGAGGGGAGATTATCATATCCTCGATATGTATCTCTCTGGCAAAAGAGCAAGAATTGTGTTTGAATGGATTCAATATGATCATTATGAACCGTATAATGTGTGAAATATTATTGTGAAAGAAAATTGAAATAATTTGAAACATTTTTATTTTAAAAGAAAATTTAAATAATTGCACCTTGTGCACCCTGCAAATAATAGGACTAGTCCAAACACGCGTGTAAAGTGTAGCCCACAAGGGACTGCTAAGCAACCCAAACGTATGGAAAAAACATGGTCTATTTAACATTACGATGTCCTAGGGCAGGACCATATAACCCAGCTTTGTACTACAAAGGAGTAGTTTTAAAACTACTCCATGGTATACTCAAGAGGATTAGTTTTGAAGTCGTTTAAAAACGAAAGCAAGACGTTAAAAAACGAAAACATGTCGTCTCACTACAAACACTTTTTAACAATGACATGGTCCACGCTTGCATTACATCAGACCAGTCCATGGAGTAGTCCATTTTATCAAAATGGATCAGGTGGTCCAATATTATTTGCAGGGGTGGTCCAAAATTATTTGCAGGGAATTTGCTTGCAAACACACGCACATACATGTAGCCTTATGGGCTACATTTTACACGCGTGTTTGGACTAGTCCTATTATTTGCAGGGATGTTGTTCCCCCATAATGTTTTTGTTTACATTTTGCACTTGCAGACATACATGTTTAAACGTGTTATGACAGGGTTACCGTTAGGCATTTGAAAAATAAAGTCGCGCAAAATCGCCGTTTAAGAAAATAAAGGTCGGAAAATTTGTTTAATGACTTTTGACGAAGATCTGTGTCTCTATTTCTTACTTTAATAACATTTCATGAAAATCTTATAAATTAAATGCACATTATTTATTTTTTTTTTAAATTTTTGGAATTAAATTGTTTGAAAAGCGTTTAAATTTATCTTGCAGACATACGTACAAAGATTTTGCCGTTCTCTTAAAATGTGTACGTTTTTATTGTGCAAATGTCAAGTGGTCGAATTTCGGTCAGCGGGCAATCCTAGTATATATTAAATCTCTAAGTTAAAACCCAAACATTTTGCAGATTTTTTAAACATAAATAACATTTTTCGACAAACCAAAATTTACAGTTGGTTTAACATTTTTATATTTCAAACTGCTTTTTGTATTTAATTTTTCATAGACCTGCTCAACTTATGCTGGCCGAAGACAAAGAGGAAAGTATTCCCGAACCAGGTACGGAAACCTTTTTTTTTGGACGAGATCCCAATACGATAATACCACGTTTCAGTCGTAAGATGTTGCGTTTACTGCGAAGCTATCGCTCTCGCCAATGGTACGAAGTCGAACGTATTTACCATTGGGAAAAAATGATTAAACAAAAACCAGATCCGAATCGTAATCATCCAGATGACGATCGTAAAATTCAAGAAGCTGAACAAAGTATAGGAGATTATAAACTTAAAACGGGCCCAGAATATGAACCGCAATCGTCCGAAACATTGACCTGGAAATACAAGCAAATTGTTAATCTTAGAGAACATTTAAATGAAATAATTGCTAAATTTAATGAAAAGGTCTTTAAACTAAGAGATGAGAAAAAAGAGCTTTATCAACTAATTGAGAAAAAACGTAAGCGCTTAAATGAAATCCATTTATATTTGCCTGAAAAGAATCGCAAATTCTTAATGGAAATTCCATTGCTCAATATGGACGAGGAATGGCCCGAATTGAATATGATCGAACATTGTAGTCCTGGCTGTAAAATAGAAATTAAAGATATTCTATATTTAAATAAAACGGTAGAAAACCTATTGCCCCAGCCTCCACCCCCTAAAGTTAAAGCCACCATGACCCAAGAGGCTTTACACGAGCTAGAAAAATACTTAGCATTAGATATTAAAAGTGTTAGAAGTTTTCCAGATGATCATGCATTAACCGATGAACTACAAAAGTTACCACATCAAGCTGATCCGCTTTATTATGATAAGTCTGCTGATAATCCTTCACCATGGCTTATAGAAATACGATATCGTTGGTTAATGGACTTAATGGTGGAACAAGAAGGCATTCTTCATTCAGTACATACGAATGTACGTCTGTTTAACTCACGTCTTCGCGATCTTGACAATGAACGTTTGCATATTAAATTTAAAGTCGAATTCATGACCAGTTATTTGATTGCTCTTAATCAGGAATTGTTTATTTTACGTGATAGCGAAGAGATTGAAAATAAATTGTTGAGTAATGCCGAAGAGGCCATGAAGACTCGTAATCAGGCTCAATTTACAATTAATACCTTAAATCGTCAAATCGATGATATACGCAAAAGTTGTGATCGTATTAATGAACAAATAATTTCAGTACAGACTAAGTTTATGAGCTCTACCAAGGGTCATAAATTTTTTGTTTTTTTGAAAAGAATTTTCAAGAAAAAATGGCGTCCCCCGAAGGCAACTAAAGGTCCAGACGGTAAGTAATATTTTTCATAAATTTCATCATTTATTTATTCACTTTCGTATCAAAGACCCTTTTGCACTTAACACTAAGTATTACGACATATCAAAAACTTTAATGAATTTTAAATGTGTAAAAGTGTGAAAACTAGGGACGCGCACATTGGTTCAAGAGCGGCATTAATTCATTTTTATCATGTCCGCCGATGTTGATAATTTTTTGGTATTTTGTTGTCAGATTTCTGAATATTATGATTCCGAAATATAAGTCTGATATATTATTTATTTGTTTGACAGTCACACTCAAAGTTCATAAATGTTCGCTTGTTTAAAATGACATGCAAATTTACTGTATGTTGAATATTTTGGTACAATCACAGTAAACTTACCATTTGACTTTTTTTGTACATTTTTGTAAATATCAATTGTAAAAGATGAGATTTGCATTAAAAAAAGTTGGAAAAAGTGCCATATAAAAATTTCGTAGAACATAATTTCAACGTTCATCAACTTCAGTGGACTGCATCTTTTTAGCGCTGTGGAGTGCTGTTTAACAAAAGATGTCAAATTACAGCTTGAAGTCTCAGCTAAACGTTAAAAAAATTCAGCAGCTCCTACCTTGTCTTTTCAAAAAAAAAAAAAACAGTAAAAACCATGATACAAATACACAAGGTAGTTCCACTTCTCTCTCAGAAATTATTTTTTGAAGTTTATCGGAATTATTTGAAGCTTGATACAAATAAAAACTTCAAATAATTCCAATAAAATTCAAAAAATAATTTCTGAGAGAGAAGTGGAACTACCTTGTGTATTTGTATCATGGTAAAAACTATAAAATGATAAAGTAACAAAATATGAATTTTCGTTCATGCTTGTGTTTGTTGCATAAGATTCTAGTGCATTATAGCAGAATCTATTCTACCAAAAGGTATGTCTCTATCTAAAATCCCTTATTCAATGATTTCATTTTTATTTTTTACATTTTTTACATTTTGTAAAATGGTGTGTATTGACAACCTAAATGAATGTACCTAATGAGATATGAGCAAAAACATTTGACATATCCTATCAAAAATAAAAAAAACATTTTAAATAATTGATTTGTGTATATTCTAAAATTATGCGCTTAATAGAAAAAGTGGGCGTTAAAGTAGGCGTGGTAAAAAGTGGACTTTTCGCTGGAAATGCCCATATATAACTGTAATTTCTACAATATTGATCCTAAAGTATATATATTCTGGGCCCTTATGAAAAGCGAAGTTCAAAACGATTGTCTCTTATTAAAAAAAAAAAATTTACTAGTTTTATTTAGTTTTTGTTTAATTGCTATGTATTCTGCTCGCACAATGGTGAAGGGTATATAAGATTTGGCACAGCCGAATATAGCACTCTTACTTGTTTATTTTCATTTAGAAAATCACGAGCAGCGCCGGTACTAAACAGCTAGTTATAACTTAAAATTAGCTATAGAGATTATTTTAAATCTGAATAATTTATAAATAATTAAGCTATGTTTACATTATGTGTATTTGTCATGTGGAATGTCACTTTTCTATCCACATGTGATTTCATGTGTATGTCAAAATTTGAGTTTTACATAAGGTTTGTAATTTACATGTACACATGTTGGTATGTAACGTACATTTGACATATCCTATCAAAAATAAAAAAAACATTTTAAATAATTGATTTGTGTATATTCTAAAATTATGCAATTAATAGAAAAAGTGGGCGTTAAAGTAGGCGTGGTAAATTTTTCTTTCGATGAAAACTTAAAATGGATTAATACGAACATTTCAAAGAAAAATTTGTCAAATCGATGGAGCCGTTTTCTGGTTTTTTGTAATTCGAAAAAAGTGGGCGTAAAAGTGGGCGGGGAAAAATTGTCTTTTCGTATAAATCTACGTTGGACCATGGCGATAATTTTAAAGAAACAATCGTCCAAATTATATAGATGTCATTGGTGGTGCAATATGAAAATTGGAGTTTGCCACGCCCCTGCGCCCGCAGACCGAAAATCAGACTTCACATTGTCACCCGCCTGAATATTCTGAAGATTCCCTGAAAATTTCATTAAAATCGGCCCAGCGGTTTTGGAGTCCATATGTACGTTACATACATACATACATACATACATACACACATACACACATCCTATTTTATATAAAGGGTGGTTAAATTTCAAGGGCCGATGTTGATTTTGAATAAAACACAAACTATTTAGGAAATTATTGTAATTTTATTTTATTATGATACATATATTGGTATTACTCAATTATGTATGGAACAAAATATCGGCCAAATGGGCGACCACGGCGGCCCGATGGTCCAAATTTTCGATGACCCTGAGGCATAATGGAGGTTCTATGCCGTTAATGTGCCGAATTATCTCATCCTTTAGCTCTTGAATTGTTGCTGGCTTATCGACGTACACCTTTTCTTTCAAATAACCCCAAAGAAAAAAGTCCAACGGTGTCAAATCACATGATCTTGGCGGCCAATTGACATCGCCACCACGTGAGATAACACGGCCATTGAATTTGTTGCGCAAAAGAGCCATTGTTTCGTTAGCTGTGTGGCAAGTGGCACCGTCCTGCTGAAACCACATATCGTCCACATCCATATCTTCCAATTCGGGCCATAAAAAGTTCGTTATCATCTCACGATAGCGAGCACCATTCACAGTAACTGCCTGGCCGGCCTCATTTTGGAAAAAATACGGCCCGATGATGCCGCCAGCCCATAAACCGCACCAAACAGTCACTCTTTGTGGGTGCATTGGGTTTTCGACAATCACTCTTGGACTATCATTCGCCCAAAGGCGGAAATTCTGCTTATTGACGAATCCACTGAGGTAAAAATGTGTCTCATTACTGAAGATGAAGTGCACGATATGCATTTTGATTTGAACGCCCATTTTCATAATAAGTCTGGATAACTTTAACACGTTGTTGGATTATGTATCTCTCCATGGTTCAAATTGAGTAAGTCTGAAATAGAGAAATGTCAAATAAAATTCGGGAAAAAACTTAGCGTTTAGTTGTGGTTCACATTCAACATCGGCCCTTACAATTTAACCACCCTTTATATAGATATGTATATGTATTAAAATTTCAATTATTTTTGCCGCCACATACAATTTTGTTAATAAAAAGCAGCTGATGTCAGATGCTTTGTCACTTGAAAATAGAACTCGTTCTAAATTAAAAATGTCATGTGTACTGTACACAGAGAAATAACACATGCTATTGTTTGAAGGGGTTCAGACGATATGTACAAATTTAACATGTGAAAAAGTGACAGTCCACATTACAAATACACATAATGTGAACATAGAGGGTATTAACTTAAAATATGTAGATTAAACAAAAACTCGGCGTTAATTGCATAGTCTAAATGCGGTCTTTTTAAAACAAAAAAATTTTGATGAAAAAATGTTTTTTTCCAAAAAAAGAAATGAATGTTTCTAAAACGACTGCGCATATTAGAAAAAGGTTTTACTTTTCTTAAAGGACATTTCGGTTATTTAGTTTTTTCAACAAGCTAAGGCGTTTTTGAGGTACGCAAACATACATATGTTGTGCAACCTTCTCCATTTCCGAAATAACAGTGTATCTCAAAAACCAGAGCTAACCTAAAAAACGGCTAGTACCATTGGATTCAGCGTACCCGAATTAGGTTAAAACGTCAAGTGACCAGCTTGTCAATTTTTGCAACTAATACGGTGTAATTATTTTGAATGCCATTAAACCACATGTCTTAACTAAATTTTACACGTCTGCGTTCAAAAATTACGCTTTTATGTATTAAAAAAAACAAAGGGACGTAATGCCACGGATTTTCTATAAATCATGTTATCGGCAAAACAACTCTTAGATAAATCTAAACCAAATAGCATAATTTTGTTCTGGCGGGTCAATGATTTACCAATTAGGGTACACTCTTTAAATACTGTGGTGTATGGTTATTTGATTGGGCTTAACCGACTATACTTTCTTAATGTTTTCAACTCTCTTTATGAAAATTATTTTTATGTACAGTTATTAAATATGCCATTTTAGAATTATTATTGCTTAATTTAATATTTTAGTTATATAAATGCATTAACTTCAATACTATTTTACCTTTAAATGTTTTATGCATGTACATATGTACCAAGTACAAAAAACGAATTTCAAATATGTTTGTTGCATTTGGTTTTAACTGAATTAAACAGTTCTTTTATCTCTGGTTCACCAAGAATAAAGAAAAAATATTTACATTGTGCATCTACTACACAAAAATACTTTTTAAACCATCAATCGGGGTTTTTTTTTGTAGACGAGATAGTTTTTAGGTACTTTCTCATGAAAAAACAAAAGAAATGGGCAAATTGCTCGGCAATGCCACGGATATGGAAGTGTTCTGAACTGCAAATTTACGAAAATCCGAAGCTAAGCTACAAGTTACTTAACTAAGAAATTTTGAAAACGACAGACTGGGAAATCCGATGCTGGTCTCACAGCGAATGCAAGCACACCAGAAGCTTTGTTGAATGATGTGGATTTACCCAGCACCATTCACCACTAGCTCTTGGGAGGCATCGGCTTGACTGTGCGTAACGACCCGTCGTCGCTGCAACAGAAGACCAGCATTTGAATTTCAGCACCAACGTCTGTCAAGCAAATTTTATTGGGAAACAATAGTGTGACGGTTGCCACTGAGCAGATCTGCAAACACTAATAACGGTCTAGCGATCAATGTCCAGCTACGTGCCATCACAAACAGAAGACACACACTTCCGTTAGTCGTTGAAATGTTGAATCTATTTAACTTACCAAAGCAACAAAAAAGGATACGGGAATTAATAACTGTTTAAATACACAACACATATTACTCGAACAACACATACTGTTTACGACGCTATCTGGTGGTGAATAGATTAACTAAAAATAAAGGTTGCCAGCTTTTTGGTTTTTCATTTATGCTTACTGGATTTAACCCTACAAGAAATGCATAACCAAAACAAAAAAAATCACTATTACTATAACACTATATTGGTCAACACTACTGGTCATATAACTAGTAAAAAGACCGGTAGTCTTTTTGTAGGGAAGTTAATTCCCTCAATGTACTTCCTGATTCATTACAATGTGTTTATATTATACGATTCTTTTTTGAAATAAGCGCTACTAAAAACTGAGAAAAACAACAAATGGCTTTTCATATTTCTTTTACTTGTTACTTTTATTTCGCTATAAAATCATAATAATTGTAATTTAGCAAAAAATATTTAATATATAATAATAAAAAATAGATGACTACAACCAACAACTACAGTGAAGCAACAATACACATTTTAAGAGAACCAATAAAAAAATTATTTGAACGTTTTTATGTGTGTAACATATGTACATGTGCAAGTACAAGGCAACAACGAAATTTCGCTATGGCTTTACAAGCAAATTTTAAACTTTTTTTGCCACTTTTATGGTCAGATTTAGAAAAATTAATTTTGTTGCATTTCAGAATCATCCGAATCGTCTTCTGAAGATGAAACTTCCAGCGAAGAAGAGGACGATACCAAAAGTATTGATTCAGCCGATATGACTACTATTATTTTGGATGAAAGCCATTGTCCTTCGGGCCTTGAAAGGCCGATGTATGAATTGGCCTTTAAATTGCGAAGCGATAGGCATCAATTAGAACGTTCCCTAGCCGAAGCTTTAAAACAAATTGATGTCAAAAAGGATGAAGTAAAACTGACGCAAAAACTAATGAAACATCATACTGAAATTTATATGCAAGAAAATGACACCTTATTGAAATTCAGAGTAAAATATTTAATACTATTAAAAAAAAGAAATTAGCAAACTAAAATAACTTTACACTTTCCAGCGCAAGCGTCAACAGGAATTGAATAAAGTGTTTGTATCTATTATCCTACACATGCACCAGATACAGCATTTTCGGGAGGGTGAAAATTTTCGTGATCTTAGCAAGGCTGTAGTGTTTGATTCTTCCATTATTTTTAATCTGCAAGAACGGGTAGATCAATTAAATTTAGAGACTTTGGATACCAAACGCTTGCACCGAATTAATATTGTACATTTGCGTCGCATGAGCACAGACATAAAGTTTATGCGTTCTGAAATCACCCGTTTGGAAGAACAGATTCGTCAGGAAATGATGAAAAAATTTGGTATGGTTATAAATCTAGATGAGTTGGAGGAAGAAGTTTTACGTAAATATGTCTTTGAATTGGAAACAACGGCAGAGGATGAGTTGCGTTTGCTAGAATTGGAAATGGCTAAAAAGAAGGTATCGTTGAATTAATAATAATAAAGTTAATAAATATTTATTATAATTTTTGCATTATTTTTACAAAATGTTAATTGCTTTAGGCATTTCTGTTAAATTATTTGAAAATCTTAAATTTATTCATAAGATTACTAAAATTAAAATATTTTAAGCAATAAGGGTATTCACGTCACAAGTTGAACGCTTGCAAAAAATCAAAAGTGCAAAGTTATACATACAGGCATGTTCTGAAAATCACGTGATTTCAAATCACATGGCTTTTAAAATCACACGTGTGATTTTGAGGTGTTCTGTAAATCACACCGTTTTTGTGTTTTTCGGTGTGATTTTCAATTGTCGAAAGCACAAGCAAGCACAAAGGATTTGTTTTTTAAAATTATAGCTCATTTTTAACGCTTTTTATGTTATTTTCCGACAAGTTGTTTTTTTTTAACCAATTTAGCGATCTTAAATTAGTTTTAGGGTGGTTAAAACTTTGTATTTTTTTTGCGAATTTTAGCCATGTTCGCGATAGAAGTGATTTGATCCTGTTAGTTTTCTGATTCTTTACAGCTTTAACGATTTATAATAAAAAGTAGACTCAGCTATCATGCCGCTGTTAGCAAATTTTTTCCGCTAGTTTAGCAATTTTCAACGCATTTTTGCCATTCCTTATAGTTTTAGGGAGTTTTAATCAATTTTATGGCTTGTTTGAAATATAAAATTTTTTCGCGAATTTTCGCTTTTTTGCAAATTTTTTTTTTCTTATTTTCCGAAATTTTTTTTCAATCCATTTAGAGATTTCAAATAAATTTTAGGATAAGTTTACAAATTTGCAATTTTTCGCGAATTTAAGCTATTTTAGAGATAGAAACGATTTTTACCTGTTATTCTTTACAGCTTATACGATTTTAAATAAATATTAGACTTTGCTTTCATGCAGCTGTTAGCAAAAAAGCGAACTTTAATTGATCTAAAAAAACAAACCTGAAATCACAACAGAAGTCACAAAAGCCAATATCATTTGGTAGTATCGTCGAATTTTCTTAATTTTAAATGATTTGTTGTTAATAAAATAACTTATTGCATAAAAAATTAATAAACAACACATGGAATATTTTATTTAATAAATTTATTATAACGGTTAACTTACAATAGTCGCAAAAACAACAAAGTGATTTCAAAAAGTTGTTTACGTAGCTGAACGTTTTGAAAACACAAAATAATATGCCCAGAACACCTTTCATGTGATTTAAAATCACTTTCATAAAATGTGATTTTCAGAACAGGCCTGATAAATATTAAAAACGGATAGTTTTTATCTGCTTGGTTCATTTTCAATAAAAACGGTAACATTGGCTTCTAAACCAGAAAATTTAGTTTAAACATTAAACTGATAAAATTAGACATAACAGTATTTTTTCTTTTTGTTAGGTTCAAATCCATTTCCGACAATAATAGATTCTATAACAGCCTTGAATAGCACTTTATTTTATATGTAACAAAATCAATATTTTCAGAAAGAATTGGTTATGGCTCAAGATGAACTTATATTTGAAACCCATAAGAACACGGATAAGCTAAATATTTTGACAGTGTTAAAAGAGGAAAATTCATTTTTGGAAAAAGTTTTAATAAATCAAGAGAAAAACTATGAAAAATGGTCGAAACCCCCAAATCTTAATTTAGACAGAGATATAGAAAAACTTATGGTGATTGATCGGGAGCAAAAAGAGCAAATAAAGGTAAATACATAATAAATTGTTAATAAGCATTAAATTTTAATATTTTACTTTGTAGTTTTTGGAACGTGAAATTTGTACATTACGCATGAAATCTAAGCCTCTACAAATTGATGGTGAAACCGAGATAGCAGAAGCGGGTTTGCATCAAGAAATTTTACCCAACAATGATGTCCAGACTTGTCCAGATATGCTTAATACAGAAGCATTTCAATTTCGTTTAGTACCCGACGATTTTATAATGGAACGGTGTCAAAAAGTTGTTCAAAAGTTATTCATGCAACATTTTGGGAAAATGACAAGCAAAGAAAATATACGGCGTTATGCCTACAAAGTCACACGATATTTGGGACAAGCTGCTTATAGTTTTGAGGGCAATGTTACCGACAATATTATTGATTGCATTATTGATAATTTACAAAGTCTAATACCCAAAAAGTATTTAATATTGTTGTGTCGTGAAGATTTGCAAAAACTGTTTTTTGAAATTTTGGCTGTATTTGATTATGAACGTTCCGATGTAAATACGGAAGATGTAGTTTCCGGCATTTACGATAATGCTAAGTTGGCTTTAAATCAAACTACCGGAATATTGAATTATATACAGTTTATATTGGCACATATGTTTCAGGAGCTTATAGAGGTTTTGCCTTTGGAAGAATTTCAAAGTGAAGACACTGTTCAGTTTATTGTAGACAATTTGGAAAAGGAGTCTGTTTTTGATGGCCGCACCATAAATATTGAAGGTTTAGTAGACCAAGTTGTGGAATACGCTAAAAAAAATTTGTTGGATACGATAACAGCTATACCTATACGCCATCTGGCTGCAAGAGTGCAAAAAGAATATTCAAAACGTAAATCTAGTAATTCTATAGCTGTAAGATGCTCTTTGGGTTCAGTGCAGAGTGTATCTGTTAAATCAAAAGGTAAAGCTCAAAGCACTTGACTTTACCAATCTTCATAAAATTCTATTTTATTAAATACAATTTCGTTAAATATACTACATACTATTTATTGAGTACAATGATTAATTGCCATTGTGTTTTTGTTGTTTGTTTAAATAGTTACGTATTCATAGAATAATAAAAACAATTGGAGTATTTTATTTTTGCTAAATTATAATAGAAAAAGCTCGTACTATTTTTAACTAGACACTGACAAGAATTGAGACTGGTTGCTTTTAAAATGCACAAAGGCTTGCATTACAACTAATAAATAAATAAATGTATACATATATATGTATTTATATATATACATGTATATCGTCACCTAAAACGCAAAAGGCCGTATCTAAAATTTTAAAAATTTTACAGAAGCTAAAGCTATTTAAAATAATAAATGTCTTAAACTGTTTATACAGGTCTGTACTGAAAATCACTTTAACTCAAATCACGTGATTTCAAATCACATGTGCCTACTAAAACCACACATGTGATATTTTAGCGTCCCGTTTTTGTGTTTTGGTGTGATATTTAATTGCAGAAAGTACACCGAGAAACACAGCAACGGTATGACTTTCAAAACACCACAAAATCACGTGTGATTCTTGAAGCACGTGATTTGAAATCACAGGCCCGAGTATTTATTTTTCTTGACAATTGACGGTGTTGCATATTATGCAGGCCTTTTAACGTTTACCATAAAATCTTTTGTAGATAGGGCCTTTTGTTTTTTTGATAATAAAATTTTAGTTAGATAGGGCCATTTGCGTTTTAGGTAACGACATGTTTATTTCAAGAGAAACAAATCAATCTACTAACGCAAACGTTTTTTAACGTTCGCTATTTTCAAAGGCAACAAATTCACCATTTCACGGCAAACACCAATTTCTGCTTGCAAAGCTTTAGCTGCTTCCTCAAGTTTAGCACATTCATCAGTAAATATTTTATAATACTTAAGGCTGTTGGAAAGATTTTCTAATTGCAGATTCTGATCAGGAGTAATCATTTTGTAGTGGAGTCTTCCCATATGAAAATGAGCATACAGCAAAGTACGTTGTTCGTCCACATCGATGTTAGTCTTAAGAGTGCCATCCTTGTCAGTATATGAATTAACATAGCTCTGAAAATGTTGTATCGCCTGCCGACATACCTGATTAATTTTGTGCAGTTCTTGTGGATTTGGCGTGCGATTTGCTTTAAAACAATCTAGTTTTATATCGAGAATAGCACAATAGGCGAGACCAGCTCCATACCAACATTCACGGCATATCGACATATAAAAGACTGGATTTAGCAATTCCAATAGATCTTCGTAGTATTTAGCTCTTCGCTTTTGCATTTTTGATTGATTAATAGGATCTTCTTCAAAGAAAGCTATATGTTGGTAAAGTTCAGCATAATCCTGTATGATTTTAGCATATTCCGTCGCTTCGTTTTCAGGTGTATAATACTCTTTGGCTATATCTAGCCATTTCGTAATAAAATGGTAGACTTCTTTGGCGTCGTCAAAAGTTAAACAGTAATCACAGCTTATAAGTTTCTCATAAGAATCCAGGGGCATGTCAGGGAAAAGATAAGAATTAGCGTCAATTTTGAGGCGTTTGGCATCTGCAAGATACGTATTTTCATCAATTAAATCATGCACATAGTTTTTAATTATATTACAGAATCATTTAAAACATATTTTAAATTCTTTTAATTTTAAATCGAACTTAAAAAATTTCAACTTAGACTGATTTTTTCATTATGAATATTCTGGACTGAAAGCCCGAATGGTGACTAAAATGGTGATTAAAAATTCTTTCCTGAATGAACTCATAGGTACAAATTAAAAAAAAAAATTAATTTGTATAGAGGCTAGGTAAAACAATGATCGGCTTGGCATATTCTTGCTATCAAGCATTTCTCTGTATTTAACTCAAGTTAGTGTTAATGTTAAGCAAGTTAGTTGTTGACTGGGTGTTAAGACGAGGTTTTTGAAAATTTTAAATTTAAAATTAAGAAAATATTTTGAAGTTAAGTGTGAAATTAATTATAATTGAAAATAGTTAAGAAACACTTACTTTCTGCCAATTTTTCATCATCATCGTTAAACAGACGATCTTTAGAAGCTGACAGCAAAGACAAACCATATTTGGCCCAACAGCGAGCCAAATCAGCATAACGATGTTTAAACGTTTCTTGAATATCCTGCTTTTGTTTGTCCGTTAAATCGGCTGGCGTTAACATTTCAGCCTCATGTTCTGCCATTACCAAGGTGGCTGCAGCCAAATGATGACGGGCCTGCTTAAACATGTTTTGTCCAATAAAATATTGGGATAAAGTGGCTGAATTTAAGGCGAAATCTATGGCTTCATATGATTTGGCCTCCACCTGTCGTCTTAATGTCGAATGACAATATTGTGCGGATTTTTCCAATTCTCCTAAATGACCATAAACTTGAGCCATATAAAACGTGCACAATGTGTAAAGCGACTCCAACTCCAAGGGGCCTTTGCCCTCCTCAATTTCTTCTTCTGTTCCAAAAACATCTGTAATGGCTAAAGCAGTTTTGGAAGTTGATTTAAAATCTTTATAGGCCATTTCACTATCAATTAAATATTCATGAGCTTTCTTGTATTCCGAACGATTAGCCAACACTATGCCCAATTCATTCATCGCTCCAACATATGGAATAACAGCTTGTGGCTCTAATTTCCTATCTTTAACTAAATCCAAGCACTCTCTTAAGTAGTTTTCGCCAGTCGAGAGTTCTTCACAGAAAACGTAAATGCGCCCCAGGTCCCGGCAAACAAATGCCTGTATCACTTGATAAGTAAAGTCATCTACTCCATTGTCAGCTTCCTCGGCTTGAACAGAAACCAATGAATTCTTTAGGTTTTCCTTCATTTGCAGCAGCAAATCTCTGGCCTTGTAATGTGATCGATATGGATCAGTGGGTGGGTCATTCTTACTTTCTTCATTAACCAATTTAACCGTCTTTTCGTAAACTTCCTTGTAATCACTTAATACTTCTTTAGGTATAACCATGTTGCGCTTTGGTTTATCTTCCTTCTTTTAAGTTTCGTTTTACTCTTAACTAAATAACTATAATTTTACGTAAATTTTCTATATGTACGTTTCCTATTGTGGCGTGTTTTTCAATTCATTTGGAAAAATCAGAATGGGAAAATGAATTGTTGTTAGTGGTGAGAAGTTTTCGATTCCACTATCGATATTTAAGGTATATCTAATTTAAGCCAAGGCGAATTCACTACCAAGTATGGTAAACTCTAAAAGAACAATGCTTTTGTAATCGGAGTGTCAAAAATATTGCTAGTAAACATTTTTGCAAGGCGAATTCAAACAGGTAAACTCATCTCGTCAGCCGTTCATCAGCTGTTTCCACGGCGAATTAAAAAATATGGTCAAACGTCAAAATATGATTTTGTTTTGAGAAGAAGTTGAATGAAAAGTGTTAAAAATATTATTTTTATAATAAAAAAATTTCAAAACTCCGAATGATTGAAGTGAATTTATTAATTTCTTTTATAAAAAAGTGATAATTTTAATTTGCAATAAAAATATTTTGACAACCAACCAGAAAATTGTATAAACAAAATACATGGGGCTTTTTGTAGTTGTAGAGATGAGTTTACCTGTTTGAATTCGCCTTGCATTTTTGTTAACATAAAAACTGTAGTTTGTATACAAACTTTGACAACTTTGACAACCACAGCTATAAACCATCAGCTGACTTGCCCCCACCTTTCAGTGAAATCGTCTTGATCAGTGTGACCAGATTGTTAAAAATCAAAAGCTGAACCATGCTTGAAATAGAGCTGAAAAGAGCTAAAGAAGGAAATTTAAAGCCAAAAAATAAAGCTACATTTTTGGAAAAATTACATTTTAAGATTTTATAAAAAATTTTTTTAATTATGTGTAGCTGAGCATAATTCCAAACTTTACTTATTAACTTTGAATTAGACAAATAATAGTTACTTCATTTAATAGCAGAAACATGCAACTACTTAGAAAGTACATTTAAAATGTACAAACGTTTTTCTCCCATTTATTAAAAAAAAAACAGTAGATGAACGCGTTACCAGCAAAAACTAGCAATTTGGCCATAACGACACTATTCAGATGTAATGAAAGAGATTATTTCGTAATTAATTAAATCGTTTTGAACTATTTGCCGAACAATATTAATATTAAAATGATTAATTTTTGAATAAAAATATGAAACAGGTTAAATAATTCTTGCTAGTAAAAATTTTTCTATCAGAAATTTTCAACAAATTTTAAAAAAAATAGTTGACGAGTCGTTGTCGTGATCGGAGTCGTAGTCGTTTGAAATTTTTGTCGATTTCAAAATAACGACAACTACAATGCAAAACACACAAGAAAAAGTTTGTCGTATAACTGTCGTTTACGTCAGTCATAATACCAATTTTTAAAAACGACTTGTTTTCGACCTTGACAATGAAAGTTTTGAACCAGGAATGCAAAGTGACGTTCAACAAATTGTATTAATTTTCAAATAAAAGTGTACTTTTTTCAGACCAATTGTACTTTTTTATTTTTTTCAATATTGTTTATTAAAACTCAACTTATAAAGTGCATGGAAATTCAGGGGTGTTCTGGAAATCGAAAACGCATGAATTTGTAAGTTGTTTTTAATACACTTTTAATCAAATTTTTATAATATTTGTTATAAAATTCTGTTTAACAGAGTAATATTTGTATAATATTCGTCTTAAAATTCTTTTATTACAAAAAATCTTATTAAAAAACGACGGTTAAAATTTTGCGTTTTCGATTTCCAGAACACCCCTGATTGAACGTATATGTATATAGAAAATAAAAAACTCATAACTTAATAAAATGGCAGATTTGGGTTCATTTGTACTCAGTACTTATGTATGTATATAGGCAAACTTATGATGACATGAATATTACTAATGAAATTGTTTGTGTTATCGCTCCCAAATTATCTTTTTTTTTGCATAGGTTTCCCTATTACTTGTTAGTTAATGGATCATTACCAAAGGCTGATGTCGAGACCAAAATATTTCTCATGAATTTGTTGTTTCATAATGCAAAATAGTTTGATCCGGACCGCGGTCTGCCAGTTGGTGAAAACTGCTCTAAGCTATGCTTTTGTTCAATAATTGATATGTAGTCTTGCTATTATCTCTGAAATATGGAATGGAAATATTTATTTGGTTTTTAATAATCATATAAACTTTCTATTTATTCTAGAAATATTTCGAAGAGTAACTTGTGACAAAAATTCTTAATTTTTTTGAAAAAAAGGCGTAACTTCTATGTGGATCAAATCTGAAACAGCGATTTTTTCTAAGCTGCCAAACTTTTACTTTTTTAACTAAATCACACATAAGTTTATTTGGATAAACTGTTTTATTTATTTTTAAAAATTAATAAACACGAAATTGAAATTAAAAAAGGCCAGACAAATCTAAATGCTTTGTGGAAAAAAGCTTAAAGCTAAATGAAATATCTCAAGCTAAACATGAAAAAAACAAAGCTAAATTTAGATCGAAAAAAGCTAATATGGTCACATGGGCCTTGATTCAAACCAAGTTATAATTAACAACGCATGTAAAAAATTTACATGAAAATCAACCGTAAATCAACCGCAAAAATATTTTTTTGTTGACACGTGGAAAACAATAACAAAATATGCAAAAAAATATAAGAACAACTTACGATTGTTATGTTTTTCACAAAAAAGGACATAAATTCAAAAAATTTATACTAAGAAAATCTAAATTTAGCGGCGTAAAATGTTTGAAAATTATACAAAAATGTTGTTATATTAAATTATTCAACTTTTAAACTGAAACTCAACAAAAATATGAAAATCTATTTTGAACTTCCCATAACTTATGTTTCTATCGAGCAAAATCTACCGATCCAGTCAAAAGTTATTGAATTTTGACCGGCTTTCTAGTAAAATTTCCCACTGTGCGGCGTAGAAACTTTTCAACGAAATGTTGTTTTCTGTTATACTATTGAAGCTCCTG
This sequence comes from Pollenia labialis, assembly GCA_949318255.1. Taxonomy (NCBI): domain Eukaryota; kingdom Metazoa; phylum Arthropoda; class Insecta; order Diptera; family Polleniidae; genus Pollenia; species Pollenia labialis. The sequence continues at coordinate 78,228,684 of OX439141.1, read as the reverse complement.
GCCAAGGCCCATTGAAAAGGTCTGCGCAAGAAGCCTGATGATCATTGTTTATGTTCTTTTTAGTTGTCAAAAGTTGTTTACATTTTGCCCACATGTGCATGCATACGTTTTTTACGTTTATGGTATGCCACACATACACGTTTTTTCCTTTTGCTTTGTATATGTGGCAGTAAATTTTTGACAACTAAAAAGAATCGTTTTTTGTTTTTGTACAAGTAAGCAGACCTGATAGATGGGCCTTGCTCCTGGCATTTTAATAACAACAATTTCTTTAACAAAAAAATTTATTTTCAAATAATTTTTCTGTTTTATTTACTTTTCTTTTGTTTACAAAGTGTTGCCATATTTAATCTATATTTTAATTTCGAGTACTGTAAAAAATTAAAACATTATCCACTATCGATCGGAAAAATATGAATTATACACACAAATAAAAACGACAACAATTGTTACACCCAAATTTATTTCAAACAATTAATATAGGTATAATACATTAGCAGTTAAACGGAATAGATAAAATTAAACGAAAATAGTTTACAAGCAATAAAAAAAGTTAAATAAATTTAAAAAAAAATCGAACATGTCTATTGAACATGTACTTTTTTCTCGCACACGTCCTTAATCCCCCGTTTCCACATGCAAGTGCAAGTTCGAAAAACTTAATACACTCTCAATTTTTCACTACCATTCCTCGATTTTTCGTTGAAAACACGAATACACTACTTGCAAGTAATTACTTTCATGCAATTATATATATTTCATATATTTTCCTTTCATTTAAAAAAAAGTAACTCAATGTGTGGTTTATAGAACACGAGCGCAAAACTCGTTCGTTTAACTTACATTTAAAACAAAAACAAAATTTCGAAATTTGTTTTTTTAAATGTAAGTTGAACGGACGTGTTCTATAAACCACACATGTTTTTTAAAATGTTGAGTCTACTTCTACTTCAGCAACAATTTGTATGAAAATACAAATGACGTTTAAAATAATTTTTTTTAGTTTTGAATGAAAATATTAATGATAAAATGTTTCATAAAATAAAAAATAAATATAGTATAATATTTTTGTGGGAAAATTTTGCAAAAGCTTTCTTGATTGAAAATATGCGTGGTTGCGAAAAAATTGCTGCTCCATTATGAACACCAGTGAAAATATTGCAGCCTATTGTGAACGAAGCTTTTAAGCCTACTAAATTACGCTCCGAAAAGTGGACAACTGGCTTTGATCGGATGTTTTTAAACCATACCATACAGTAGTTTTGACTTAACTACCTTTTGTTTAAGTACACTTTTGACTTAACTGCACAAAATTAATAAGTTTGGTCATTATTCTAAAATCCCAGGCAAATTTCTTTTTTAAGTGCACTTTCTATGACTGCACATTTAAGATAAATGCGCAAAATTTTTGGCAATTTAAAGTTATATTCATACAAAAAATCCAAGTTTGCTGCACTTTGACTTCACTGCCAAAATACATATTTTCTTAATTATTCTTCAAAATCCTTGCTTACGTACCGTGTGTATACCTGCATATTTATCATATTTTTGGGCAGGTTTAAGCCATTTTCATATAAAACATCAAAGTTAGCTGCACCCATGGAACAAATATGGTGGCCACTTTTTCATTTAATATGGGCAGTTCCAGCGAAAAGTCTACTTTTTGTAACGTAAAGCCAGAAGTAATTTAAATAATTTCACAAAAAATTTTTAATATTTTAATCAGGCTTAAGTTCATCAAATTTAATTTTCATTAAATTATATTTATGAAGAAAGGAATTTTTACAACAATAAAATTAATTAAAATTGTTATTGATAATCATTCATTCTTGACTGACCTGAGATTCGAAACCAGGCGGCTGGTTACCATGACATGTTTCGATCACAACCACTTGATCCCCTCAGATGGATTTGCCGTCTTACACTTGCAGCCATCGACGACTGCTGACGTTAATAGTCAAACATCAATCCTTAAACCAAATTGTATTTTAACCTTTGGTAGATCGAAATTTGCTTTTTTGAATGATTATCCATTTTAATTGATTTTACATGTTTTTCCTAACTTCTGTTTTGTTCCCCGTACTTATGTCAAGAATTCTTCTTGAAGTCCAAAGAACATTTTTTTTTTTTTGTTTTTCGATTTCGATCTACCAAAGGTTAAAATACAATTTGGTTTAAGGATTGATGTTTGACTATTGACGTCAGCAGTCGTCGATGGCTGCGAGTGTAATACGGCAAATCCATCTGAGGAGATCTAGTGGTTGTGATCGAAACATGTCATAATTACCAGCCGCTTAGGTACGAATCTCAGGTCAGTCAAGAATGAATGATTATCAATAACAATTTTAATTAATTTTCATGTTGTAAAATTTCCTTTCTTCATAAATATAATTTAATGAAAATTAAATTTGATGAACTTAAGCCTGATTAAAATATTAAAAATTTGGATTAAAAACCATAAATAGTTCAACAAAATAACCACAATTCTAATTATTTCACAAAAAATTGTATAGTAGTAGTAGTTTCTTTATTAACAATAAATTAAATTTATAAAATAAATTGCATATATTCATATATATTTAATGTAAACAAAAAAGTGGAAAGGTAATAAATTTCGACAATATTTTATAAAAAATGTCTGTCGATTAACCAAATAATTAAAAATAATTATTATTACAAAGCATTTAATTAAATTCTTGTACCAAAAGTTTCTGTATTCTAAAGATGTTTTTAAGTATACAACTAGTTTTCCCCAATGTGAAGTATTCGAACCATTTAATATTTGTATCATTTCCATATGCTGTAATAAGGGCTTCCCAATGAATTCCTTAAGAACAGACCAAACACAAATTGTATATGTATATGCAACTAACATTTAGTAACAAAGCTTATTTGCATTCTGGCGTTACATTACAAAAAGTAGACTTTTAGCTGAAAATGCCCATATGTACCCTTTAAACGAACAGAGATTTTTGTACCCTTTAAACGAACAGAGATTTTTAAATTTGATAACTTGGAAAATAAATCTATATTTCCAAATCTTATTAAAAAATGTTTTATACAAAAAGTCTTCCCTAATACGCAGTCTTATGCAATTTTTTAATGCAAGTCAAAATCCACTTCCGTTTTTTGTAACGTTACGCCAGCGCATATTTTCCTTATATCTTCAAATTCTTATCGTCGATTGTTGTACATTTTTTTCTGAAAATAGTGCAACTTCATTACATTGCAAATATAAAAACCCTTTTTACAAATTTGACTTCTTTAATTAATTTTTTTACATTTTGTTGTAAAAATATCATGTCACGTCAAAATGAAAATGCCCATATCCAATTTTATAAAATTTGAAAAAAATATAAATTTATTAATATATGTATGTATAACTAAATTTTCAAGAGTGAGGTCTTTTTTATTCTATATATATAAAAATAAGTGTATACTTTGATGTCACCCCTAACTGCGGAAACGGTTCGACCGATTTCAACCAAAAAAGTGTACGTTGGGGATAGTCTGTAGATGGTTTAAGTTAAGTTTGCACGAAATTGGCTTAGGGGTTCCGCAGATATGGCATTTAGATTTTCCTATATATTCCCATACTAATAGTTATCAACAAAATGCCCTCCATTTTGAACTCCTCCGAAACGGCTTGACTGATTTTTATGAAATTTTGTATGTGTATTTGTTAGGTATGAGAATAGGTTTTAAAGTATATTTTATGTCGCTAGAGGGCGCAAAATAGGGCATAAGCTACCCCTCCCTATATCTTCTTAGCTAAACAACCGGTTTTCTTAAAATTAGACATGTGCGCACTGTAACATCTGAAAGAAAATAGGGAGTAGGGCGTGAAATAGGGCAAGATGGGTAAAAGCTCTCCCTCCCTATATCTGCTTAACTAATCGACTTGACATTTTGCAGGAAAATAGTGTAACATCTGGAAAGAACTATAGCCTAAAATTGTTATTATTTCGGGCGTGAAATAGGGAAAAAAGGGTAAAAGCTCCCCTCCCCAATTTTTTAAACTAATCAACCGGGTTTCTTAAAATTTGGCATGCAGATACTGTAACATCTGAAAGAAATAAGTTTTATGGCAAAACAACGTTTGCCGGGTCAGCTAGTTTTATATAAAAAAACTTATTATTATTATTATTAATTTATTTATTTAATAGTAAGTTACATAATTTCTTACATTCTAAGGAAACAAATATTGCACAAAAATGGCTTTGCCTTATATCTTAAATATTAATAGGTTAATAACAAAAATTCAAGTATATTTATAAATAATTTATAATTTTGAAGGAAAACTATTAGCAAAAACCTTCAATATGAAGAAAACAAAGATACATAAATAACAAAGAATATCAATTACATTACATTATAACAATTATAAGCCTGATTGCAACAAATAATAAATTTTAATAAAGTGCACAAATAAGTGGATTTGCGGAAAATCCATATTTTGTTTCAAAACGAGACTTTAAGATCTCAATACCTTCTGAAACGGTGTTGGTTTTACTGATAAGATGTAGTCTTATGGTAGAGAAATGCCATGGCAATTTTAGAGCCATTTTCAATATTTTGTTTTGCGCTATTTGAAGACGTGGGTTTTAGCACAGTTACCCCACACAGCACAACCGTAAAATATAATATAATATTTTTCAAATCAAACTTGATCTATTACAAAAAAAAAATTAAAGGTCAAGTTGGATTTGAAAAATATTTTTGTATTCTATTGAAAAATTTTTTAATTTGTCATTTTAATATTATGTTTTATAAGTTGTTAAATAAGAAAAGAAAAAAAAAACCCTGAAGAAGGCACTCAAAGAAGTGGCGAAATATTGGTTAAAATTAACGTTCAAAGTTTTTTTGTATAAAATTAAAAAAGACCTCAACCTTGAAAATTTAGTTATATTATAATAATAAAGGTCGAATAAAATACATATAATATATATAAATTTATTTATAAAAACGTTTTTTATTCTTCTTTTAAATAATTTACTTTAGCTGCATTTTTGTGCAGGTAACCGCAGTTGCTTTAAAGCACATTAAGGCTGATACATACATATAAAATAACAGCAATTTTGATTTATTTGCACAAAAAATCGGGCAAAGGAGATTATGCAGCAAAGTCAAAATTACTGTATAACTATATTGAACTAAATTAGCCATTGGCGTAATCTTTGAGTTTAAAAAGTATAAATAGAAATTACAATTGAACCAATTTTGCCAACCCTGCACTATTCCAAACAACACACTGGATTATCGTCATGATTTTGCTGCTGATTACCTGCATTATCGACTAAATTTGGCGTTTACAAAAAATCAGCTATGGATTAAAGTTCCGGTGTGTGATTTAAATAAAAGAATTGAGAAAAATAATGTAATTTATATTTTTTATCGTTTATTTTATTATTGTGCCGCCCAGGGATTATAAATGAGAAAAACAATATCGTACCAACGAACTTTTAAAATCCTAATTTTTCGATCCCAATACATAGTACTAAATCATTTTTAATATTTTTTTTTTATCAAAAAGTAATTTCAATTTTTGGGAATACAAAATTTAAATTTCAAAAGATTTTGTTATTCGTGCTAAATTCCCAGTTTTTATTATTGATAAAAACACTTGCAATTTATTGTTGATGGGATAAGCTATTCCTATGCGCATTTCACTGGTTGCTTAGGCCAGATCATCAGGAAACTTCATCCATAAAGATTTTAGAAAAACTAAAGATATTAAACCAAGTAAAAATGTTAAACGTATAAGACTTATAGCAACAGTTTTACTTGTAATAATATCAAAGCTTAAACAAAACAACATCAACAATAAACAGTGCGTTCATCTCGTCTTACATTCCCCGCTACAATTAGTTGAAATTCTCTCAACATTAATTGTAGTTGTAAGTAGGTTAAGAAAAACAAAATAAAAAACAACAACAACTTACAAAAGATGTTGTCAATTAAGTGTTTTTTAGGCCGTGCACCCGCCTGTTTATTATCAAAAAGTAATTTCAATTTTTGGGAATACAAAATTTAAATTTCAAAAGATTTTGTTATTCGTGCTAAATTCCCAGTTTTTATTATTGATAAAAACACTTGAAATTTATTGTTGATGGGATAAGCTATTCCTATGCGCATTTCACTGGTTGCTTAGGCCAGATCATCAGGAAACTTCATCCATAAAGATTTTAGAAAAACTAAAGATATTAAACCAAGTAAAAATGTTAAACGTATAAGACTTATAGCAACAGTTTTACTTGTAATAATATCAAAGCTTAAACAAAACAACATCAACAATAAACAGTGCGTTCATTTATAAAACAAAAAACAAAAATTTTCTTTCTACATTTTTCAGTGCTTAATATTTTTCAATTACTTAATTTACGTAAATCATTTCAGTTTTCAAAACGTGAAATAAGCATCTCTAAAGCAGAGCTTCTACGCGTTGAATTCCAAACATAAATCATGCAATATTTCATTAAAGTGTAAGTAAACGTTCACTCCAAATTCGCCCTGAAATGAATACTTCTGAAGATGCATCAGTTCTTGGTCATCAAAGCAACAAACGCACGGATCTAACCATACACATGTTTTTTTATTAACCTTACTTATTTTGATTTGTTTGCGTTAATTGTTTACATTTTTCGGTTGCCGATTTGTCAAAATTGCAACTAAAATAACATGCCATATAATGAAATTATAAATTTCTGTGTATCTAGAGAACGGAAAGAGCCAGGGTTATCAAATTTGGTACAAACATCTCGGTTATCAATACAGAACATCCCACAAAATATGGTCCAAATTTAATGCACATTGCTAAGTTGTCAGTACACAAAATCTGTCAAAAGGTGAGTGTTATTGGATAAGTGGGCGTGGCATCTTCCATACAAATACAAAAGAGATCAGTAAGAGCAAAAAGTTACAATTTGAAGATACAGTACAGGGATAATAAATGACATTTCCAAAATTGTACTTAATTCAGTAAAAAATTGTACTTTTTCAAATCTTATTGTAATAAAACCCAAAATTATTTTTTACTAGTTGGAATAACTAAAAAATGTTAGGGAATTTTTTTAAGCTGCACTAGAAATATCGATATCCGTAACTATGCTTTGAGGGCTGAGAATGTCAAACTGTGTAGATACTTCTGTTCAGTAAAATTTGCCAAGTCATTATGAATTGTTTGATGCTACAGCAACGCTTCAAGATTGTGGAAATTTACTTTGAAAAAATAAACCTGTTCGCGGGCACTTTTATCAAAGAATTGTGTTTATTGATTTGTGAATAAATGCGAAGACAATTTCAGGAAGTTGTCCAGTTCAAGTGCGATTGAACGCATCTGGACAACTTTTTATAGGGCTACGTTAGGTCATTAATTTATTGGAAGCCAATATTCAAGCCAACACTGAAGCCACACTGCCAGATTTATTAGAAAAAGTGGCCCGAAATTTAACAGAATGGACCGAGTAACTTGAAGCCGCGGTGTACATATGCCTGCAATCATATTTAAAAAATAAATGCCATTAAATTATCTACCAGATTAGAAGAAAGCACTTTTATTCCAACCATATCTTGTCTTGTATTATAATTTTAAGTTTTCGTGCAGCTAAAAAAAAACATCCTTTGCATTAAAATTCACTTTTAATTTTAAAATTCACTTTTATACTTATTTCAATATATTTGGCAATTAACAAAAAAAAAAATATGTAAAAGGAGTTTATGCGCAGATTTTTTAACTTGTTTTTTATTCAACCTTTGACCAAAATGTTTCTTTCTATTTAAAAGCACTTGAAAATTTTAAATTGTACTAAAAATGTCATTGGAGTACTTCAGTACTTTTGCATTGTACCGACTTTATCATCCCTGATACATACATACAAATATCTTCGACCTGCAATGAATTTGCCTTGATAGCAGCTGGTTTTTCATCGTTATTGCGCTTCATACGACGAATTTTTTCTGAATAATACATACTATCGTAATGCTTGATGAGTATTTTGATCAGTTTATTTGAGCCTTAAGGATTTGGAAACGAAAGTGTTCGTACCATATCATAAAAGCTAAGTAACAGTTGGGTTTCAATAATATATAAAAGGGTAACTTAGGTACATACCACTTTTACTTGTATTTTTGTTTTATTTTGTCCTAACAGTTGTTTTTATCCTAACAGAATTATAAAAAATTTTAATCTTGACAAAAAGCTTTTTGTTTGGTATTACCGCAAAACTGTATGACATTTATTTATTAGATAAGTTTATACAAAAGGTAGAGATTGTACCATCCACCGTTTCTAAAAATCTACACATATAAAAAGAACAAACACAAAAAAACTAAATAAGGACAATTATGTTAGTAAAAACACAAACCATATTTTATGGGTTTTTATTATCCTTCCATTTTATGGTTTTGTTGTTAACATTATTTTACCATAAAAATTAATAATAATTTTAATAATAAACCACAAGATGTCAGTCTTATCGACAAAAATTATAGAGTTTATAGGAGATAATTATTTATAACTGTTATAAAAGACAACAACCTAGTGACAAATTTTACAGAATAACGACATTTTACCTATAGTGTAAAATTTGATGAACTTTGGATGTGTATGTAGAAAACCTTCAATTTTTATATGAAACCGCTCGCAAGTCTCAAAAGCATCGGAAAGTAAAGTAAAGCTTCGTTCACAATCCCAGAAACATTTTCACTTGTTGTTCATAATAGAGCAACAATTTTTTTTTTTTGCAATCCACACATTTTGCATTAAGAAACCGTCTGCAAATTTTACCGACAACAATATTATACATTTATTATTATTTTTTTACAACATTATGTTAAAATTTTCATTCAAAACTAATGTGACTGAACGTGTAGTCAAATTTATATGATAAGCACTTACTGCCTGTTTTTAGAAAACGTAAACAAGTGAGTGAGTGAGAAATTATCAGGGGTGTGCTGGAAATCGCAAACGCAAAACGCAAGAATTTTGAAGTTGTTTTTAATAAACTTTAAACCTAATTCTTATAATTTTTGGTTTAAAATCCTGTTTAATAGGAAAATATTTGTTAAATATTTGTCATAAATTTCCTTTATTACAAAAATCTTATTTAAAAACGACTTTTAAAATTCTTCCGTTTTACGTTTGCGATTTCCAGCACACCCCTGTATATTGAAAACAAAAACAAATTTTAGTTTTTTATTGTTGTTTTCAATATAATTTCTCACTTACTCACTTGTTTACGTTTTCTAAAAACAGCCAGTTAGTTATTTGAGTGTTTTCCATATAAATTTTACTACACGTTCAGTCAGTCACTCGTGTTATGAAAACAGCACATAAATAAAATTATTTTAAACGTCAGCAACCATTTCATACAAATTTTTGCTGAAGTTCTAGTTGAGTCAATTTTTTGAAAAAACTTTAGTTACATTTTTGTTTTAGAAATGAAAGGAAAATACAGTGCCAGCTCGCTAATTCGAATTAATGATTGCAGACCCTGATTCGGATTAACGAGATATTCGGATTACTGGATGTGCTGTTATTATGTATTATAATTCACTATATCCGAAAATTAAACACAGACCAGGATTTTAAAACAAATTTATTTTATTTTTATTAATCAAGAATGAAAAAATCAAGTTTTGTATTTTAAAAAAATAATTAAGATATCAAAAAGGCGAATTTACACTAGCTGACCTTACCTTGCTACGTAAGCAACAGCTGATAACTAACCTTGTGTCAAAATGGTATACCGATTATATCAAGGCGAATTCATACAAGGTGGTCTTATTTTGAAAACGTTTACAGCACTGTTCAATATTTTAACGTTGTGTCATAAATAATACAACACTGTAGTAAACAATTTAAACAAATATTTTTTTTCTTTTTAATTTTAAATTGTTTGTTTTGAAATGCAATAATTTAAAAAAATTTTAAATTTCATAATTTTAAGCAAAAATTATAGAATGTAATAAATATTCCCCAGAATAACATGAACGGTAAATTATTTTGACACAAGGTTAGTAATCAGCTGTTGCTTAAGTAGCAAGATAAGGTCACCTGGTGTAAATTCGCCTTGCTTAAAGGCGTAAAGCTTTTATTAAATGTTATATTTTTTTTAACATACATACATAATTTGTGATCTTGCAGTGCACGTGCTCCAACGAAGTAAAAGCAGAGTTAATAATCTAGCTAAGAATTTCATCTTTAGAAATTCGCACGTCATTATTGCAGTAAAATTAGTAGCACATTTTCAAAGTTTGCACAGAAAATCGGTTCTTAAAATTATAAAAAAGCAGAAAAATAAAATAAATAAAAATTCGGTTTAGCGAACTTGCAATCAATGCGAACTATAGAGTATGTAGTACGTCATAAATACAATTCGGATTACTGGATAATTCGGATTACCGAGCTGGCACTGCATATGAAATACTTTGGGAAGAAATAAGATAGAAGAAAAAACGAAATTGTTGCTCTAATTGTGAACAAAGCTTAAACATGCATCAGTAAAACCCTTTAATCTTAAAAATTTTCTATTAGTGCTTCGCAAAACAAGAAAAGTTTTTATTGGGTATTTACTGTGTGTATATGACAAAACAATAAACACAGTCTAAACTAAAAAGTCTTATTACAATGTGCTAGAAATTGACACCTTTTTTTTAGGCAAGCTGGACACCTGGCGTTTTAACCTAATTCGGGTACGCTGAATCCAGTGGTTCAAGCCGTTTTTTAGGTTAGCTCTGGTTTTCGAGATATACCGTTATTTTGAAAATGGAGGAAGTCGCGTAACTCAAAACTAAAAAAACGAAATTCCGCAATAAAATTTCCTTTAAGAAAAGTTAAACTTTTTTCGAATATGCGCAGTCGTTTTAGAAACATAATTTAAATAAATAAAAAATTCGAAAATGCAGCTATGCTTCTAATTTTTTGCAGACATATAAAAACCGAAGCTGCAAACAAAACAAGCCATAAAATTGGAAAATGCAGATATGCTTCTAATTTTTTGCTGACAAATAAAAAACGAAGCTCAGAACAAAACAAGCCATAAATGAAAAAAAAACAAATATGGCCATTTAATGAAATTCTTAAATTCGGCCCTTGCAGCGCCTAGGATGCCCCTAGATGGGTCAAATGTATCCATCCATCAAATGCATTAATTACGGGGGCTCTTATACAAAATGTTCAATGCAGACTAGGAAAAAATAGAAGAAAAGCCCCATAACTGCCAAACAATCGCCCCTATGGTGATAAGATGTATGACCGACCTCCATTAGCTTTTTGTTCTTTACATTTTCTCGAGAAATTCTTGCGCCTTATCTCCACTTCTTAGGGAGGCTCCAATACAAATATTTTAAAAGCAAAAATTTCGAAATTTTGATAAAAAAATGATTTTTACTTTTCTTAAAGGAAATTTTATAGCGGAATTTCGGTTTTTTCAATCAGCTAAAGCGTTTTTGAGTTAGGCGAATATATGTTGTGCAACCTCCTCCATTTTCGAAATAACGGTATACATATCTCGAAAACCAGAGCTAACCTATAAAAACGGCTAGCACCACTGGATTCAGCGTACCCGAATAAGGTTAAAACGCCAGGTGCCCAGCATATCTGTTAATTCAACTAGCACAGTGTTATTATAGCAACTTTTTTGTTTGAAACGCAACAACATTTTTTTAAGCTAAGTAAAATATGAGGATATTGTGACTTGATTACATACCGTTTGAATCCTAAATATTTATAATATTAATTTTTTGACTTATAAAGGTTTTATAAATACATTTATATTATTTAAATCAGTTTGATAAACATTTTATAAAACTGAAATATTTTTTTATACCTTAGCAACTATTTGTGAAGAAGCTATACGAAGTTTCTGATATCATTTTAAACTTTTTTATACCCTTCACCGAAGGTACAATGGCTGGGCAGTATTTGAAATACATGAAGTGCAAGTATTTTGTATTTTAAATACATACAGTAAATATAAGTAGTTTGTATTTTAAATACATAAAAAAATGAAAGTATTTTGTATTTTAAAAACATGGTTTACAAAATATATTTTGTCAGTTTTTTGATGGTTGTTTGTATTTTGATCTACCAAAAACTATAATCAATAGAAACTGGGAATTATTTCCTTTCATAGGTTACTTTATTATATTCAACATTTTTTATATTTTTGCATTACATTCTGCTGGTGTCTAATAATTGTAAATTTTTCTGTACATACAATATACTTCATTGCTATCCAAAGGAAAGTTAACCCATTTTTCGCCGACCGGTGATTATAATCACCAGCACTTTCAGACGTTGTAACTGCTTAAGAAAAAACTTTTTATTTCGTATGAGTTTTTTAATTACTTAAATAAGTCCTTATGTCTATTTATTTAACTAGCTTGAGGGTTTTTGAATGCATAATATTTTTTTTTTACTCATTTTAAAAAGACGTCAAAAAGGTAATTTAAACATTTGATGATTTAAATGCTATGACAATAGGATTTCTAACAATTTCGAATGCATCATTAACATTTCCTATTTGGATTTCTTACTGCATCGATTTTTTTCCAAAAAAAATTTTTTTTATACCGAGTAACTGAGTATTCAACATTGTGGTGATTATAATGACCATTGGTGAAAAAGGTATGCCTAAATGTGAGCTTTACAAACATACATAAAAAAATTTTATGTATACTACTAAAAACAGAAGTCACTATGCTGCTGGGTTTTTAACGGTAAATAAACGGGTTATGGGTTCTTTCTTCATCTGATGGATATACATATGTATAATTGTATGCCCTACGCTGGTTCCCAGTAGCTCTATAATAAGGAAATCGGCCTTGGAGCTCATGTGGTCTTGAGTTTGCTGGAATGTGTGAAGAATCCCGAACGACATTACCTTTATTTTGACAATTTTTTTACTTCCTTTCATCTAATGTGTCTTCTGTCAGATAAAAAATTTCGAGCCACCGGTACAGTGCGCAACAATCGATTGCCAAGCATTATGGGCATTAAAAATGACAAAACTTTAAAAAAAGGTGATTATGATTTTATGTTTGATCGCGCAAATGAAATATTCATTGGAATGATAATGCAATTGTTACGTTAGCGACTAGTTTTGATACCGTCGATCCTCTAACAACTGCCCGACGTTATAACCGAAAATGTCATAAGTACCCTGCAAATATTAGGACTATTCCAAACACTCGTGTTTGGAATAGTTTCCAAACGTATGGAAAAACATGGTCTATTTAACTTTACGATGTCCTAGGGCGGGACCATATAACCCAGCTTTGGACTACAAAGGAGTAGTTTTGAAACTACTCCATTGTATACACAAGAGGATTAGTTTTAACTTCGTTTAAAAACGAAAACGTGTCGTTAAAAAACGAAGATATGTCGTCTCACTACAAACACTTTTTAACAATGACGTGAGCCATGCTTGCATTACATCGGACCAGTCCATGGAGTAGTCCATTTAATCAAAATGGATCAGGTGGTCCAATAATATTTGCAGGGTATGTTAGTATTAAAGAACCTAATTTGATAAAAAATTATAACTTGCATATGGGAGGCGTTGATATGGCAGACAATGCCATATGGAACTACCGTATAAATGTAAGAGGCAAGAAGTGGCCTTTAATATTTTAATATTGGAAAAACCCGCGCCAAACCACAACTAGACTTCCGGTCTGAAATCGCTGGAGCTCTACTTGTTTCTGAGGATAAAGTCCATCAGCGAACAGAATCAGAAAAACCAAATTCAAAACGTTCCAAATTGTTACAACACGGTATTGTAGGACAGAAGGAAGGCAAAAAACGTCGATGTTAGCAATTCCACGGCCATACACCATTTATGTGCAAGATGTGTGAGGTTCACCTACATACGAAATATTTTGAAATATACCACACTGATAAAAATATATAAAATTATTTATAAATAAAAGGGTTTTCATTTTCTAAAAAAATTTATTTGTTTACATATTTCGCCGGTGGTGATTATAATCACCACTCATTTTCCGGAAAACTAAAAAAAAAATCGCAATTAAAGTTTCAAATTTTCTTAATTAGCATTATATAAGGTAAAAAATAAAGTTTTATTGAAATTGTTCCACGGGAACTATGTGCGGCGAAAAATGGGTTAAGGTAAAATGTAACAAGAAGATACAATATAATAGTCTGGTAGTGTATAATTAAAGGAATAGGACTATTACAAAAAAGCTGAAATTTAGCTCATAGAATAAATTCGAAAAATATAAAAAATGTTGAAAAACTATAATCGCTAAAAAAACGTAACTATCAGAATATGGAAATATCAGAAGTAGAAGCACCAGTAATGAAGACGATGATTTTGTTGTTTTCGTATATAGGAATGATGGTGAATCTAGGACATCAAATTTGGAGTTGGAATTTGTCAGTTTCCTCAGTGACAAGAGCAGAGAGATAAGCACTCTTGACAGCTATCCAAATATAAAAAGAGTATTCATAGAATTTAATGCAAGTTTTTGCTCATCAGGACCTGTAGAAAGATTCTTTCTTCAACAGGTTATATTTATTCTCCAACAAGAAACTGTTTGCCTGATGCTACATTCAAAAATCTGATATTTATGAAAGGAAAAAATTGTTTTGTTAATTAGTATTATCTAATGTATTTTTTGGTTTGCATGGAAATGGTGTATTTCGTATTTTAAATACATACATGTGCATGTACATGACGTGGAAGTATTTTGTATTTGAAATACGTACAATAAATGGAAGTACATATTTTGCATTTTTAATACACATCTGTAAGTATTTTGTACTTTATATACATAACCTGAAAGTATTTTGTATTTTAAATACCGCAAACGGTGGTATGTCATAACGTCCAGTGTCATCATAGTGTCCATGGACACTATGCCACTCCAAAAAGTGTCACAGTGTCCGTAGGCATTATGACACTTTTCAAATGGACATAATTACACTTTCTAAAGTGTCATAAGGTCCGTAATTACTAAAGAGGTTAAATAAAAAAAAAAGATCTACCTACACGCTGAGAAAAACATTTTTTATTATGGTCACAACCAACAAAACTATTTTTAAAGAAACTAATTTAACCATTATATGGTTGTCGGTTACAATGATTTGGTTAAATTAAACATATTATGGTTACATTTTTTTTAAACATGGTTTTGTTGCTTTTTCTCTGGGTGTATATATTAAATATATAACGAAAACACTTTAGGGCTAAAGGATTTTTTTCTCTATGGTATAACAAATACCGGCTTCGCTAACTAAAGCTTATCTGCACAGTTGGCCTTCGGCCGGGCGCAAAGATTTTCTCCTCTATGGTATAACAAACACCGGCTTCGCTAGCTAAATCTTCTCAGTATTGCCGGCCTTCGGCCGGACGCAATGATTTTCTCTTCTATGGTATAACAAAGACCGTCAAATCTGTCAAATCGGTTAAGATGGCTGAGTTAAAACCAAAATACTAAAATCCCAAAAATGACTCCTTTTTTATACCTTAGACCAAGATCTTAGAGAAGGGAAGTTCAAAACCGGTTGTCCGTCCGTCTGTCTGTCTGTTAAATTGGGTTTTTTTTTTTTAGAAAATTTTTCGTCCTTAGACTGAAAAACGACCATTTTTTTTATTAATTCATTTATTTACAAAAAAATCATTACAATGTAAGTGCCTCAACGCCTCACAGTAGTTCAGTTTCATACGATTGGCAGCATTAAATATAAGGAAACATGATAGAGCCTTGAATTTCGGTATGGACTAATATTTGCTTGTGATACTGCAAAAATGAAGAAAATCCGAGCACAACCTCGCCTACTTCCCATATAACACAAAAGTTAAAAATCATTGTAGAGTCACAATTTTTTGTTCAGAGCCTTGAATTTCGGCATGGACTTATATTTGGTTGTGATAAAAGAATACTGCAAATATGAAACACAACCACGCCTTTTTATATAACACAAAAGTTAAAAATCATTGTAGTCACAATTTTATGCTCATTGCAATTTTATGATAATATTAAGCAATGGTGAAAACATTAGCAATATCTGCTAACAGCCACGCCTACCTCTCACACAAAATAACCACAAAAAATCCAATATTTTTCTTATTAGCAAAGCTAGATCGATTAAAACAGCTAAACAGGCTTAAATTTTCGTGTTTTTTATTTGATTAAAATATAAATAAAATGCGCAATACCATGCTTGTGAATGAAATTTGTCCTAACTTTTTTTAGTTTTTTAGACCGGAATTGCTTAGGGGCAAAAATGGGCAGCTGAACTTTTGAGTATCGTAAGCGTAAGCTGAGACTTCAAGCTTTAATTTGATATAAGTCTCAGGCTAGAGGTCGCTGGATATCAATATATACAAGCCATAGAAGTTGGAGAAAATAAATATTTTTGGACAATTTATAGTAGTAAAAGAATTTTTTTTTTAATTTTTAAAATTTTTTTATTTGCATATATATAATTTATAACATCCAATTGTAAAAAAAATTATTGTGGTGTTGTTACAAGAGTATTTTAAAAGCATGAAGCGATAGAAAGTAGCATATATTATACGGCCATTTCAAACGCATTCACTTAGGTCAACTTTGAATGTCTCTGGACAAAAAAGTAATAAAGCTATAAGCCTAATATTTTGGATACATGATAATTAGAGTGTTTATTACAAACTGTGGAAAAAACAGGTAGATCAGCAGACATGAAAAAAAATTAATTAATGCCGCTCTTGAACCAGTGTGCGCCTTGAAGGCATTTTAGAGACGATTTGGCAATAATATATTGCATTACTTTTGAAAAAATTTCTAGTTAACAATAACTTTATAATAACAAACAGAAATTTTAATTCGGCTTTGGACCCACCTTAAAGTATACCTAACGATGTCCGTCTAGCTGGCTGTCCATGTAACCGTGTGCGCAAAGTACAGGTCGCAAGTTTAAAGATAATTTGATAAAATTTGGCTTATAGGTTCTTACTGGCACAAGGACCAAGCCGAATCGTAGGACCACGAGGGGAGTGCCAATTTCTGCCACTCAAAAACCATCAAACCAATTTTCATTTACCAATTAAACTATAACTAAAATACACAATTAAATATTAATCTAAAGAACTACATATATCTAAAACTCACAACTAACCAGAAAGTTTGGACATCATTTTATATAACTTAGACTTAAAATATGTAGTACTAAAATTAACGTAAAAGTATCTAAAAATAATTATGGAATCTAATTTAATCAATTAATTAATCTTAATTTCAAATAATTTTTGTTTATTTCCTTTTTGTGTTTTTGAATTTAGTTTTAACTTTATTTAAAATTGTAACTTAACTTTATTCATACATACATACATTCACATACAACTTAAAACCTACATATGTATATAACACAAAGAAAGCATGAACATTTAAAAATTCAAAATTATTAAAGTCAAGTTCAGCATTTCATCAGGCCTGCATACATCGTTGGATTTTGTTTGGTGAGATTTTAAAATGAAATTATATGTGAAAATTCATTACAAATTTCTGTTAAATATTCTAAATTGAAATTATTGCTATCGGTTGTGCTTTAAACAAAACATTTTTTTTTTAATTTTATGTTAATTTTAAATAATTTTGTTATTCGTGCTTAATTTCCCAATTTTCATTTTTGATAAAAACACTGAAATTTATTGTTGATGGGATAAGCTATTCCTATTCGCATTTCGCTGGTTGCGTAGGCCAGATCATCAGGAAACTAAAGATATTAAACCAAAAAACTAAAGATATTAAACCAAATAAAACTGTTAAGCGTATAAGAATTACAGCAACAGTTCTACTTGTAACAATATCAAAGTTTAAACAAAATCATCAACAATAAACAGTGAGTTCATCTCTCCTTACATTCCCCACTACAATTGATTGGAATTCTTCCAACATTATTTGTAGTTGTAAGTAGTTTAAGAAAAAACAAAAACAACTCGCTTTACTGTTTTCGCAAACAAAATATAAAGTGGGCTGCCAGTCAGTTTTTTTAGGCCGTGCACTTGCCAGTTTATTATCAAAATAATTTTAAATGATCTTGTTATTCGTGCTTAATTTCCTAATTTTTTTATTTTGATAATTTTTATTTTTGATAAAAATTGGGGAATTAAGCACGAATAACAAATTCAATTAAAATTAAATTTTGTATTCCCACGAAAATTATTTTTATGTTAATAACAATTGTAACAACCCTTATTTGAATTGGGATTTTTTTTTGTTTATATCAATTTATAATCAGGGGTGTCATAGAATCCAATTCGGTTTTGTAAACCAATATTGGTTTTATTTGGTGTCATGAAAACCAGTCGGTCTTGTTCTTTTCGAGTACAAATAAAACCGATATTCGAATAATCGGTTTTATGTTTTGGAGCATGTGTTTAGTGCTTTAAATGCAATTTAAATTTTTAAAAAACAAATATGTCGAAGCGAAATTGTTTTCAAATTTGCATTTTTAAATTCCCTAATTCGAATCTATTTCATCCACGATGTCCTGGCGAACGTTAAAAAGAAAGGTTAAAACAGTGAACCAGAAAGTGCAAAAAAATTGTTTTAAAAACTAGTCACCTACTCATATGGGTATTTCCACAGAAAACTCTACTTTTTGTCACGTTACGACACCAAGCAATAAATGCTCAGTTAGCCGGGAGTAACAGTTACGTTGCAAATCAGCTGATTCATTTTGTTGTGTGTAAAGCAATTAGAACGATTATAGTTAGCAGTAAGATGTTACGTCTCAATCTGTAAGAAATATATTGGTCTTACTTTTTTACGGTAAGGTTACTGTTACTGTTACTCCCGGCTAACTGAGCGTTTAATCTTGTATTTTAGAACCATATTGTTAAAATTTTTCCTCTCTTTCACTAAATGTGAATCTAGTTGCGCTTTACACCAAAATGCAAATAACTAAATAATACCCATATGTGACAGAGCATAGAGAAAGGGTAAAAAAAAAATCAATTTTTTTTTTCGATGTGGACAACATCTGAGCATCGAATGAGACCGATCCCATGTCCCAAAAAAACAGGTTTTTACCTTTAAGTCCCTTTTTGCGCGTCACATATGTATGTTAATTTAACCGGTCCTTATTTTCTGACTTCAAAACTTTTAAAGCAGACCCTCTTAAAATTTTTTTAATTTGGAAATACATATGTACATATATTGAACAAATTTTCATGCCGACAAATTTTGGATTCGAAGTCGCGAGTTTTTGTGGTTACTGCGACTTCGACTCCGTTTTAAAAACCTCAACTCCGACTCCGACTCCACAGCCCTGTTATACATTCAAAGTTTGACAACGTACAACGCCGGGCACAAGAAACTTTTGTTTAAATAAACTGTTATAAAATAAAACCCCTCAAAAGTATAAAAACCCACAGTTTCAACAACCCTTAAACATGTAAAGCAACAACCACTTGTTGTTTCTCCTCCGATTGAAAAATAAACATGTTGTCAACATGTATCAATCACTCTTTTAAAAACGAGACTCGAAAGAGAATAACAGTTCTCTCTTCTGTAATAATTACAAATTGCCGGTGTTTTGTCTTACTTTTTGCAGATAATATTATCACTCATTCTCTCAGTGAAATAAATGTAGCTAAAGTGCAGTGTTGCAACATACAATTTACTCAGTAGAGTGCTAATATTTGTGCAATATAGTAAATATTGGCCAATTCCGAACAGAACTAGGGAGTAAACAAAACAAAATTCCAAAATAAAAAAAAACCATAACTTGATGTCATCAACAAATTTACGTCATCGTTTCAAAAACTTATAAAACACATAATAATTCAGGCAAAAAATCTCTATAAGAAAAAATAAAAACAAGACAACTTAATTAAGAAAAAAAAAACGCTGCTCATAAAACGGAAATTTAACTCTTTCTTATTCTTGGCAGTCTTTTGGTTTTTATTTAAGCAAAATAGGAAAAATTGCACTTGTGGCCAAGTGCAAATTGAAAGTTCTCAGTGATATTTGAAAACTTGAACGCTTAACTTGTGTGTAGTTTTTTTTTTTACTATTTTCTTATATAAAAAAAGAAATAGATTGTTAAACTATTTTATAAAAGCAGTGTAGTTTTATGCAAAAAATAGTATATAAAATTAAACTAAATTTGTGCTCTCATTAAAAATTGTATGCCACAGTGGGTCAATTAGGTTAATTTTGTAAATGAAAGAATAAAAGTAAGAAAAGAAGAAAAAAATTTTAATTTGTGCAAAATATAAAACAACCTTCTTAAAGGCTGTATCCAATATTTATAAAAGTGTTAAAGTGTGCGTGTGATTAAATTACCTTGGGTTTTGATTAAATAATATTTGAAATAAAATAGTTTATTATTGAAAAAAACATCAATATTTTATTTTATTTAAATTTAATTAAATTGCAGCAGAAGAAACTTATGAAACTTAACTAATTTTAATCCCGATTGTGAGATTCTCCTGTGTCTCTGTCATTCTCCTTTCCTGTCACTCTCAATATTTATTGTTTATCACTCATTATGAAACTAATTGGATTATTACTAAATTTGGCTGTCATAACAGGTAAGTCTAACATTGTTTTTTGTATTGTTTTGTTGTCGTTATTGTCATTTCTTTCCAATTGAACTGTTTTCAATATAAATTTGTTTGCACATGTTTAGATACGCCCTATAATATGTTCCGTTTTGTAAAATGTGTAAAATATTTAAATGTTTTTCAAAATTTATGGTTTAAATCGATAACGAATTTTTAAAATCTACAATAAATTTAGTTCAGTGCATGAACTTAATATTATCTTGGCAACTTTTCGATTTCGCGCACATAAAATCGAAATCTAAATCCACAATTTTAAGATTGCATCTAAGAATCTAATAGTGACATCATTTTTAAAATTCCATGCTCTAAATTAAAGTGTCTTGGAAATAGTATATATTAAAGCCTTCTCACTAGTATTTTAAATATTCAATTAACGTATGTATATGATGGAAAAATTAAAAAAATATGATCAATAAAAAAGTACATTTTGGAAAACGCTTTTAAAGGGAGTAAAAGAGGGCACAAAGGTAAATTTGGGGTACTTTTTGAATCAACCATACTGCAATATTTTAAAAAATGTATTTATCAATATGCTTAAACTATAGCCAGTTGGTACTTTTTAGGTTAGGTTAGGTTCCATTGGCAGCCGTGATCAAGCACAGCTCACGTGGGTCCATTAATTAGTTCCCGTTGTGTTAACACGGGTTTTAAACTAATTTTGCAATCCTTACACCCAGAGAAAAAACACGTTTAAATATGGTCAGCTCCAACAATACTATGTTAAAATTTTAACCATATTATTGTCAACGACAACCATATTATGGTAAAAATAGTCCTCCATCAAGAAGGCACAACCATAATTTGGTTGGCTCCGAACATATTATGGTTAATAATAACTCAAATATGTTTAATACTTATTATAGCATGGTTGGTTTTCAACCATAGCATGTTGCTATTGTGAATTTTAAAACAAATTATTTTCATATTTAACCATAGCATGATTCGATGCAACCATAATATGGTTAATGACTCTTGATGGAGCATTAATTTGTCCATAAGATGGTTGTCGGTGACAATAATACATTTTCTTTAAACATAGTATTATTGGAGGTAACCGTATTTAAACATGTTTTTTCTCTACGTGTATGCCCGTAATTTCTACAAAAAGAAGGCAGGTCGTGTTTGTTTCTAACAGATATCTTTACCTATTTGAACGTTTATTTGGCCTACGTGTTTTTACCTTCAGTTTTTCTTTAAAATATGGCAGCTTTTACACCATAGATTTCTATGCACAGCTAAATTTCTTTTTGTAAAAATTACGGGCATAAATCAAAATTTTTTTGTATAAATTTCCATTACTACATTGGTATGTCACAAAAAATTAATAGTACGATTTTTTCTAACTATGTAATATGTTAATTGAAGTTGGTTTTTAATTTTTTCTGTGTTGTTATGAAAACAGCAAAAAATCTTATACAGAAATGTCTTCTATTATACAATTTTAAATCTCAAATGAATTTAAAAACTAATAAAACATAAAAAATTAACAACTATTCGGTAGTTTCTTTCTTTTATAAGTTAGTTTTTGCTGTTTCACACAATTAATGTTTAAAGATGTGTATTATTAGGGGGCCAATACATATGCCTTTCTTTAATGTGACCTCATTTACTCGTTAAAATATACTTTTCATTCAGCCACACGTTCAATAAACCACTTTCAAGTTGTTCACACAAACTGCTAGTCAAAGTTGGACAGCTGTGGCGCAAGCTGCGCTCAATTCGATAATCAATTTCATTTTACAAATGCACCGATGAAGAAACAACTCAAAATAGTAGCTTGACCCAATGGATGTTGTAAAAAAGCCAAACTTAAACACACAATTTTTTTTTAATGGAAATGCCAAAATGCGAGACATAGATCATTTAAATTGCTTAAAAAGTATAGAAAGTGTAATAATGATGTCAATAAGAAAACTTATTTATCAGCCAATTCAAAATATAAAGAAATATGCAAAGAAAGCCAGTTGAAATATTACAATGAACTGGAGTTTAAATTGAACGCGGTCAAAGATAGTATAAATGTTCAACATCGGAATTTAGAGCATACTTTAAAGACTTATTGAATCCAGCACAATTGGCTCATGAAATTATCTACGCTCCGTTTCTGACAGAAGACTCTTTCCTAGATTCAGAAATAACTACCTTGAAAATTATTCAAGTGCTAAATAAAGCCAAAATAAATAAAGCACCGGGGGAAGACAGAGTACCCTATGAATTTTGTAAGAATGCTCCAACTGAATTGTTGAAAGAATTAGCCAAATGCTATAACTAGCGTGCAATTATAGGGGAATTTCATTTATGAATTGTGTTGAGAAAATTATGATGGGTATCATAAACAATCGCTTACATCAATGGACTGAACAGAATAATATCATCACGGAATATCAAGCTGGATTTCGAAAAGGTTATTCTACAATGGATAACATTTATAACTTGGCAGCTGTTGTAATTTTAAAATGGAAGAAAAGAAAAAAGTATATGCCTTTTTTGTAGATTTTAAAGCAGCTTTTGACAAAATCTCTCGATACTCTCTTATGTTTAATCTACATAGTCTTTGTGTATCTACAAAAATGGTAAATTTTTTACGCAGTGTCTATTCTAGAACATACTCAACTGTTTGGAATGGAACCGAACTTTCTGAACCATTTGAAACATATTCATGCGTCAAGCAAGGCTGCTCTCCCCTATTATTTTCTCTATACATAAACGACCTTCACGAACATTTAGGCGGAGGCATCGTAATAGATGAATTGAATATAAGGTTGCTTTTGTATGCAGATGACATTGTAATATTGTCAGATGAAATAGAAGTGTTGCAGAAAATGATGGAAAGATTAGAAGAATATTGTGACTTATGGGACCTGGAAGTAAATCTAACAAAGTCTAAAATAATGGTGTTCAGAAATGGAGGTAGATTATCTTGTCGTGAAAAGTGGCTATTTAAAGGCGAAGTTGTAGAAATAGTAAACGAATATGACTACTTAGGTATGATCTTAATTCCAAGAATGGCATTCTCGAAACATGTACAAAGTAGAAATTCGGCAGCAAAAAATAGTATAAATTCTTCTTGGAACTCATTTTTGAGCAAAAGAAATAAATATATCTTTTAAAACAAAATACAAATTATTTGAAGCTGTGAGCCGCTCTATACAATCATATGGTGCCCAAATATGGGGAAATATGCACTTTGAAGATTTGGACAAGCTGCAGAGATATTTTATAAAACGGATATTAAAACTACCCAATTTCACGCAAAACTATGTTTTAATGCTGGAGACTGGTTTGCAAGACGGTCATTTCTATACCCTTAAATTAAACTTACAATACTTATGTGTAACACTTTTTAAATTAACTTCATCGCGTTTAACTCATCAATTAAGCCTTAAAATTCTAGAAAAAAACATCTTTTGGGAAAAGAGAATTAATGAACTAGGAAACGAGTTTAACATATATTGGCAAATGAGCACAACATCACACCAATGGATCGAAAATCAAAACTATTTCCTAACTTCTTTGGAAATTAAATACCATAACGGACGCCTCATGAGAGCCTCTCAAAGCCAAACATTTTATAAAAACCTAAGATTCACAGCTGGACAATTTTATTTTATGATTTTGCATGACCAAAGTTATGTAACATTGATTCTTAAAGCTCGAAGTGACTTAATAAATTTAAATGGCGCTAGGTTCTCAAGAAGCATCAACAAAGAATGCTTCTTTGGCAATACAAATGAAATTGAATCAGTTCAGCATTTTATATGCCGATGCCTTGTTCTAAATTCCATCAGATTCCAACAGTTTCATACCATAGCAATACCAGAAGAACATTTTTTAAAATTACTAAATGGCAAACTTTATATTATCAACATTATTTTCGGGAATACAAAATTTATTATTAATACGATTTCCGTATGACGTGCTAAATTCCCAGTTTTTATAATTGATAAATACACTGAAATTTATTGTTGAGGGAAAGCTAGCTTCTATGCGCATTTCACTGGTTGCTTAGGCCAGCTCATCAGGAAACCTTTTCCAGAGATTTTAGAAAAGCCAAAAATATTATACAAATAAAACGAATAAGAATTATAAACACACAAAGTCTTACCTGTAACAATATCAAAGCCAAAACAAAACACCAACAATAAACAGTGAGTTTATCTTTTCTTACATTCCCCTACAATTGGTTGGGTTCTTTCCGACTCGAATTGTAGTTGTAAGTGGGTAAAAAGAAAAAACAAAATTAAAAAACAAACTGCTTCATTATACTGTCTTCGGAAGAAAACAACAAAAAAAAAACCAATTCACTTTATAATTGGGAAACATTAGCAAGATACATTACCAACGTTTTAACTTATCGAAATTTTTTAATAACTGAATTTAATCATTAATATAGTTTATACAGAACATTTTATATATTCATATTAAGCCTATTCTTCTGGCTGACGACAATGTCAAAGCCGTACGTAAATTTCTTTTATTTTATTTATTTATTTATTCTTTTATTATACATATAAAAATAAAAATTTTTGTAATGAATTATTGAAAAAATAAAGAAATTACTGCTACTACTACTACTACTACTACTACTACTACTATATGGACGGCTCAGAGCTGAAGCGAACCAAGTCAAAAAAGTAAATTTGAATATATATTGAGTTTGAGTAAGTAAATTACCATTAATTACTGGAGCCACTGACTTGGGTTTATTACCGTTACCTTAGGAACGAAACTGTTTTCGATTTACCCCATTACATAACTGGATTGAGTTAAATGTTGCGGAGATTTTCGCACCAGATTTCAAATACATATACGTGATAAATTTTATGACTTGGTTCGGTTCAGCTCTGAGCCCTCCATATGTAGTTTTTATAAAGGAAGCGACAAAATTAATTTGTGATCATCTGTTTAATTAATCGTAAAATTTCCAAAAACAAATGCAAAGGTAAAATTGAAAGCAGTCTCGTGGTCAACTTAAAAAGTGTGAGTGTGTGGGTAAAAAAAGTGAAAGAGTATTGCAAATTGCAAGGTATAACTTAATCGTGGGGCCTTCAATTAAAATGCCTCTTCATAGCTGTTCTTAGCTTTTATCAAACTTTTTATTAAGCCTTATTTGATATAAATATGTTTAGCCTGGATAACTAAAGGCGATGTTTTTGCTTCCCAGAATCGCATGTGATCTTAGGGCCAGTTTAGTTGTTTGAAAAAGCAACAATAAATTGTGTATCCTCTTGTAATCCTGCTAGCCTAGCCACTTCTTTTAAATCAGCACATACATTTCAGAAAAAGCGATCGTACTGAATTTCATTGAGCCACAACTTCATGTTTTCGTTAGTCTTTTTCATATTTACTGTATGAGCTAATGGTACGGACGGATATTGATTTCCATTATGTAGCAACACTGCTTTCAATGAAGAGTCTCCAAGCCAGTTTTTTTTTTATTGAGTAAGTGCCAGTTCACACTCGTCAAGTCTTGAGTTTATTGGAAAGAGGGGAAAAGAAATAGCATTCTCATTTCCATTCTCTCCTTAAAGCTCAAGACTTGACGTGTGTGAACCGCCACTAAGCATCGTTTGTTATTGTTGTTGTTGACACCTGTGTGCATCAGGGTTACCGTTCGCTCGCCTAAAGTCACAATTTAACCCTTATTTTAGCGGACTGCGATTTTTTTGTGAGACTTTATTTTATCTCCGATCTATGCGAATTTTTTAATATTGTTACGATCTTCTACCCTTTTTTTATGTAAAGTTTCTCTCAAAAAACATTTAATTTGCGGGAAATTATAAATTTTTTTATTATTTTAAATGATTTTGTTATTCGTGCTTAATTCCCAATTTTTATTATTTGATAAAAACACTGAAATTTATTGTTGATAGGATAAGCTATTCCTATGCGCATTTCACTGGTTGCTTAGGCCAGATCATCAGGAAACTTCATCCATAAAGATTTCAGAAAAACTCAAGATATTAAACCAAATAAAACTGTTAAACGTATAAGAATTATAGCAACAGTTCTACTTGTAATAATATCAAAGTTTAAACAAAATCATCAACAATAAACAGTGAGTTTATCTCTCCTTACATTCTAATTACTCTGGTCTGATTCACTACAATGGCCTAATGCCTGTATTCATAAAAAATTCTTAAATTAATAAAGCCTTAAAGAACAAATTTAGTATGAAAATTGTCTATAATAAACGTTTGTTAAATTTAATCGTTTATGAGTACGGGGGTAAATGTTTAAGTTGCTATTAAATTTAGTAAAAATTTTTTCAACTAAAATATTTGTATTTGTAATAAATTTGTATTCAGTGCTTGGCTTCTCTCTGTTGTCATTACCACTGTCGACTTTCTTAGACTGTAGGTCATCATTAAATCGTTGTTAATCAATTGAATCAGGTTCTATTTCTTTTGTTCCAGTTTAATTTGTTTAATTTTGCATTTCTTCTTAAAGTGTCTGTCTCATGGTTGTTGGTGGTGGCAAATATTGTTTACACTTTGCCACGTTTCAGCTTAAATTAAAACGAACTTAAAACAAATTTTGCTAACAAAAACAAGAAGTACGAGCAAAAAAAAATAATCGAACTATCGATTGATTTGTTTTGTATCTTGTTTAAAATACACAAAAATTGAATATTTATTTGTTAAAAACAACAACAAGTTTAAAAAGAAATAACTGTTGTAACTTTATTACGTACAACTAAATAATTTTAGTCCCTGTCTGTTTGTCTATGCCAATTAATTTTACTATAGTGAACTATTTCGCATTTTAATTAATTGCCTTAATTTTAATTGACATGTTTAAACGTTTAATGCTCAAGATTTTAATCACAATTGCCTAATACAAAACACGTATTACAATTTGACTTGTAGTGCCTAATAATATACTAATGAAATTAGGTAATTAATAAATATAGAAGAATAGTGTGACTTTCTAATCATACGATTGTTGCAATTTTCAAGACGAAGAGGGCTTTCTGAAAAGAGCAGTTTTAATTGTATTGAAAATAAATTAGTTTCAATGTTTAGAGACTTTTTGAGCTGCTTTAAAACAATAGGATTGCTATATTCGGCATTGCTGAATTTAATATACTCTTCATAATACATACTGTTATAGAGGCAATCTTTTTATATGGAAGAATAAAGTAGCGTTATGATAAACTTGACAAATATGGAAGAAACTTAAAATGACTGTTGTGTCTTTAATAATGCTCCAATAGAAAAAGGACGTTAATTTGTGATCTAACTAACATTTTGATTCACTAACAATTGGTGTTTTCATACTAACAAGCGAAAAAACTTAAATTGGCTGTAGTTTCTCAAATATATCTCTAATGGAAAAAGATGTTTATTTGTGATCACTTTGATTTTAGACGTGCCAAAACGTTACGACTTAAGCACCTGTCAAAACGAAATCGGCTTACAATTTCTCAACGACCCGGAACATTTTGTGATTTCTCGCTGGTATCTTTTTTTGTAACAACGTATTTAGTCAATTTAATAATTTTTGTAACTTATAAAACAATTTTATTAAAACCTTTTACCTTTTTAATTTGTATCAAATTTAAAAAAAATTTTTCATAAATTGTGTTTTCCTTTTTGCTGGTGAAACTTTTCCGAAAAAAAAAAATTTATTGATTTTTGAAAATGACTGTAATATTTTTATTATTTCAACGATAAGCTTGTTAATGCTTTTGTTGCTATGAATGTTGCTAGTATTTAATAAACAAAAAAGATTCGGCTATGTCGCATCCGATATACCTTTCACCATGGTACATACAAAATTAAAAAAAGCAAAAAACACGTTGTCTAATCGAGCACCTTAGACCACTCATCTGCTAACGCACATAATAATCAACGACATAAAGTACATTCAAAACTTTAATGCCATTTCAAATATATTTCTTTATTAAAAAAAAAAATATAATCTACACATGAAATTAACAGCAACAGTGGGCCATTTTATGGTAAAATTAAAGACAATTGAGGTTTTTCTCATATCTCAGTCATTTATGGACCGTCTGGCTGAATATCAGTAGAACACTTTTCCGGACATGAAAATAAAATAACCTAGTCCCCATCATATCCGGAGTCATCAGAAAAATCTATTTTAAAGGTTAAATCATCTTCGCTACTCATAAGGACCCAGATTACAGACGGAATGACAATTTTATATTTTGGTGTTTTCTTGTCTACAAAAAATACCACATTTTAAAAGATACATGCATAAAATGTCTTGCCGAACATGTAATACTGCAATTTTTTTTTTTGACGAGAACAAAACACAAAATTGGACCGCCCTGTTTTTAACAGCTGACAAAAAGTTTGTTCTTCAAAATATAAAAAAAAATATACATAAGCCCAAATTTGTTAATAGATTGATATTAAATAAATAAATAAATGAACAAAATGAATGACGAAATTCTAATTTCTTTAGTTTGCTTTTCATAAAATATGTAACAAGGCCCATCTATCAGGTCTGCTTACTTGTACGAAAACAAAAAACGATTCTTTTAAGCTGTCAAAAACTTACTACCACACATACAAAGCAAAAATAAAAACGTGTATGTGTGGCATACCATAAACGTATACATGCACATGTAAGCAAAATGTAAACACCTTTTGACTGCCCAGAAGAACAAAAACAATGATCAGGCTTCTTGCGCAGACCTGTTCAATGGGCCTTGATATCTAAGTTGAGCATCAAAAGATGAAAAGTGTAAATTCAGACTAAGCTAGAAAATACATTTGCCAGATTGCCGATTTATTAACAGCAAGTTTTTCGATTTCTTGATTTGTCGTTTTTTTCAAAAATAATTTTATAACACCGAATCCATTTAAATTTTATATCACTGACAACCTACCATAAACAACGTAATGCTTTCTTTTGTTTTTCCTAAAGACCTGCAAATGTTGAACTATAAATCATGTAAACATGGCCACATAATGTTATTGTCAATTCATACATGTTTGATAATAACATAATAAGACACTGTCGAATTCAACGAAAACAAAACAATACATAGTTTTAACAGTGGTTTAACAGACATCAACAAGGAAAATGAACATGTCAACATTGAATTTAACTTGCGACACATGCGACATATGCAGCATACGTTGTTAATGATTACAATGCATCATTTGAATGGCTTATTATATACAATATATGTAACTAAAAATAAAATAAGAAAACTTATTTATTATGACGGTTATTAATTTCAAGGATTTTGCTTGAAGATTTTAGAAAATAAATACATGTTCAGGTGTGTGATGAAAAACGATCGTTTTCCAAATTATCGTCTTTAGCAGGTGTGATGAATTTCGACCGATTTTAAAATCCATTTCTGCAGTAAAGTCTTTATTTTTTGTTCAAAATACAGTTCACTTTACATATATAATAAAGAATTTAAAAGAATTTATAGGTACAGGAAGACAGAGGAAAATGTATTAGAAATCAATTGTTTTCAGAATCCGCTTGAGTGGTGGGAAGCACGCAAAACAGAATATCCCTTGCTTTTTAATCTGAGTTGTTTTGTATTAGCAACACCAGCCAGCTCCGCTTCTTCGGAAAGGCTCTTTTCAAAAGCTCGACATTTGTTATCCGAAAAAAGGGCGGTACTGGGAAAAAAACCCAGTAAGTGTAAATCAAATTATGTTTTTACATAGCAATTTAGATTTGAATGCATTGAATACTAAAAATTCAAATGATTAGTAAAGTAAGATTATAACGATAAACGTTTTATCGAGGTTAATTTTGGAACTAATCAATATATATGGATTAAAAGTTTATCTTTAAATATTAAAATAAAAATCTACATACATACCCTTATATGTTTTCTTGGAATAAAAGCCCCGTTTTTACTTATTTAATTGTTTTTGAGCTTATTTGAAATAAAAAAATGTATGATTAAAACAAAATATAAAATAAAAGTTTTTTTCTATTTGAACAATTGCTGGTCAATTTTTTAATTTAATATCTTTATTTAAGAAATAATAAATATTTTTAATAGAAGGCAGCAGGCAGGCAGGTTCAAACAGTATTTAAATCATGCTGCAGGTTAAATATTTAAAAATACATGTTATTGAAATAACAGCCTGCAACAGCTTAACTAAATTGCAAAGACATGCAAAGACAGTATGTTAATGTTGACATAACATGGCTTAACACCTTGTCTGAGTTAACATGTCAATGCATCAAAATATAGAGAACGACATTTTACATAAAATGTTGAATTGTGCAATACTTTAGTTTTTACTAAAAAATAGAAAAAATAACTATTAAAACTTAAAATTTTTACTGTCATGGTTACAGGCGATTTTTTTTCCCAACTTCGTCTGGTGGCCATATATATAAACAGAAGCCATATTTTTACAGGGCATTATCAACACTCTTGGTTTATATGAGGCGTAAAGTGCAATGCCATATGACATTTAAGGGTGGATTTTTTTTTAGAATTAAGCACGCTGCCCTTTTTTAGGAGCAAAGCGTTTTTAAGAAACGAAAATAAAAATGGAATTTTCTTAAATGAAATGTGACATTTATTATAGAAAAGAAAACACCATTAGTCATATACACATATAGCTTTCACCCGTGGTTAAGGGAATAACAAGTAAGAAAGAATATTTAAACAAGCCCAACCATACAATTCCCTAAGCCCCTAACTTTGAAAAAGTTCTGAATTTTTATTGTTTCCTGATTTATTGTGCCAATGAAAAACCTAAATTTTGTAGTAAGACTTGAACCCTTAGACTTGAACATCAGCAACATTTTTTTTGGTTAATTTTTGCATTAATTGGAAGTTGATTTTATGTAGTAAAGGTAGACTACATCATGATATAATAAGAACAAGGTATGTTCATTAGGGAGAGTTGTTATTATTTATCCATGTAATGTTAAATTAATTTATTTGAGCTTTGACGCTTGTTCTAATTTGTTTACTTATTTTTTTGTGGTTGCGTTATATGGGTTTTAAAAATGTGAACAAAATTTCTAATGACTATACCTTTGACTTATCCTACCATGGACTACATTGGATACTGAGTCACAAAGCTTTGAACTTATTTTTTTAATACTAACAACAACTTTATGTTTGGCAAATCTTTTTACAATA
This sequence comes from Pollenia labialis, assembly GCA_949318255.1. Classification (NCBI taxonomy): domain Eukaryota; kingdom Metazoa; phylum Arthropoda; class Insecta; order Diptera; family Polleniidae; genus Pollenia; species Pollenia labialis. The sequence goes on along the minus strand of OX439141.1, from coordinate 78,196,998 downwards.
TCAGCATTTGCGGCAAAAAAATTAATGCCAGATAAAAAGATTTTTGCTTAACTTTCTCCACGAAAACCTCAAGTAAGTGTCTGACTTACAAACTTTCTAGTCTGACAAACTTTCTAGTATGGGTGCTGGAATTTCTAGAAAATACTAAAAATTGGGATTACAGCATTTGTGCTTGAATCAACATTGAATGGGTTATTAAACTTTTAATCTATTCTTATTTTGCCACCACTTTGTTGTAATTTCGACAATGCTAATGCTAACATTTTCGAAATAAGTAATTCATTGCTTATCCAACCAATAAGAAAAATCTGTGATTTATATTTTTAATTTTAACTGAAACAGAAATTATAATTAAATTGGAATCTTACGCTTAAAAGAAAAATCAATGGATCCGTACTCAAATCAATCCGAAGCGGTAGAACGTTGAGTACGGCAAAATTTATTCCAACTTAGTTTCATATGGCCAGAAAAAAAGTAATGAATTTTGTGATATACAGTCCATAATTTACCTTAGATCCCATATATAGAAGCCTTCTGAAATTCATTGTAAATGGTAAAACTAAAAGCCGATTTAGCCGACTGTAAATGTAATAAAATGCAATGTAACGTACCGTTACGAACTGTAAGCTCGTTTGTGCACTTATAGAACGTGTCAGCTGTTTTTCACCGTGACCGCTAAATATTATTAAAACATACATAAAAAATTGAATATTTTTTTTTATTAATATTACAGATCTACTATAAACAAATATGTATTTATTATAGCATATTCATCCACATGTACTTTCATTATTTTGAAAATGTGCATACACAAAGAGAGGTTTTGATACCATTAAAAACCAGACTTGTTTGTGTATACATATGTACTACTTTACGTTATACGTGCATCTTTACATTTATTTATGTAAATGAAAATACATATGTATGTATTGTTATTTTGCCAAAAGTCAACAGATATTATTAATGACAAAGGTACCAAAGAAAAAGAGTGATTTTACCCCCCCTCCATTTAAAATAATAGCAGCCCATCACTATCTACAGCTGTCACGTAACCTCGTGATGAAATTCTATTTTCTACAGATTGGCACGTTACAGTTAAGTGACATTACAGTCAGTTAAGCATTTGCTTTGCTTTCCATGTAACTGAAAACAGGGCCTTAATTTTACCACTGTATTGAAATTTCTTGAAATTTATGTTTTTAATACTATAAACAACTCTGCAGAATTTTAAGGTGATTGGTTCATAACTTACCATGGCTCCAATATAAATTCCCCTGTTGAAAAACATTTAAGTTCGGCTTAAACTGTTACGAATCATGATATTTTACTCAAGCTTGTTAAAATTGCTAATTTATTTTATGTCTAAACCGCAACCAATTTTAGTGCTGATGTCTGTTTTTATAAAGATAAATTAATAGTAAATATACATCATGTAGATATCACTACTGAAATAATTGAACTGTCCCGGTGGAGAGTATCAAAGATTCGGCACAGCCGAAAATAACACTCTAACTTGTCTTTCTTAATTAAGCAATATTTCGAAGTTGAATTGACAATGGTGATACTTTTTACTTCTTTGGTACTAATCTGACAACGTTCTGCTATAAAATTGACAACGTTTCGTTGTCGTTTTCAAGACATCCTCTAACAATTTTAGAAGTTATTTGTTGTGTTTTGTATGCCATCCCAATATTTTCTGACGCGAATTTTGCCTATGTCTAAATTTTGACAAAGTTTTTAGAAAATTTATTTTATAAATCTTTTATGGTCGCTTTGCTTTACTATATAACTACCGAGAAAATCTTTGCTGAAGTTTTTTTAACGCATTGAAGGTTTTCTGCCTTATAAACACATTTTTAATATTTATAGCAGTAAGCGCTGTTTTCACCATTTCGTCATATTACGAGCAATAAATTCCTACAGGCTAGCACATTATTTGGTGCAATGTTTAAAAATTCGTATTTAACTTATTTAAACTTAATTATGAACGTAGGGTGCAAGGTCAAAATATGGATCGATTTTCACCTTGGCCCAAATCCTATTAAATAAATTTCAAAATTGGTACCTGTACTTCGACAACAAGATTGACTTGCACACATATACATCAGGCGGACATCCCTAGATCGACTAAAATTTACTTCTAAATGGTTTAAGGTCTGAAGCGTTAGACGTTACAGACATTAGCACAAACCCACATATAATGCTGTAGGTTATAAAAGAAATAATTTATCAATAAATATTGAAATTTAAAAACTCAACTACAACCACAATAAATGTTTATTTGATAAATACATTTAGCACACACTCACACGAACACAAGTTGAAATAAAGTTAAACGTTTGTGTAAAATTGCACTCACTCTTAATCAATATGACAAATTGTTGATAAAAACGATAAAAATAAATAGAAAAACTTGTCAAAAGGATATTTAGTGCTGTATTTTACTTGTACCATATTCATTTAAAATATCTGGAATTTTTTTTGGTTATAAAATTGTTCTATGTACTTCAATATTTGTGTATGTTGCATAGTTGAATTTTAAAAATTTTATTTTTTAAAACATCAAAAATCAAATTTGCACTAACACAAATGGGACAATTAAAAAAATATGTAATAAATGAAGTGATGCCAATATACAATAAGTTATTGAAATCAGCATTTCCATGTGTGATTATATTCATACAGTGATGCTAACTTAGCACTTGTTTAAGTAACTGAAAGGCGAAAGTTTTGAATCTACGTTCTCTAAATATATTTCTATATGTATGTCTGTACTTAAGCGATGCCTTTTAGAGTCATGAAGTTATTTATCGACAAAATATCGTTGAAGACATTTTATTCATAGTAAATAAAGTTTCAAACGAGAAACTCCTTATAGTTCAAGCTTCGGAGTACCCGACAAAATATGCTTAAAAATTAGTTCTAACCAGGGCTGTGAAGTCTTAGTCGGAGTTGAGGTTTTGTACCGTAGTCGGAGTCGAAGTACCCACAAAAACTCGCGGACCTCAACTTCTTAATTTTGCGTCTTAAAAAATTTTCTAATATTTTTCAAAATAAACAAATTTTGAAGTCCGAAAATAAGGACCAGTCTACTTAACATATCGTTCCTTTATTGCAACATAGTCATATCTCAAAAAATCAAAAATTTCAAGATACTTAAGCAAAAGTATTATATCTCGAACTGAACCGATGTTATAGCAATAAAGGCAATAAAAATAACCAGGGAAACCAGAAACATGCTCTAAGAACGTGTTCTATGCGCATTAAATATGCAGTAAAAACTTGAAAATATGCCCCAAAAAATTCAAAAATGTCTAATTTGAAAACAAAATATTCAACAATTTAATAAGAGTTCCATTAAATGAACACAATCCTAAAATTATAAGCACCATAGTATTGACAGACGAATTTTCGAGATTTTACCCTATTTGGAAACGATGGGCAGTCATGTGCTCACGCAAACAAAGTTATATAAAGAGGTTAAAATTCATATAAGAGTTATATGTGCCGAATATTATCTAGATATTAACACCCATATAAATTTTTGACTTAAATTAAAATGATGTTAAAGCTATTTATGGATCTAAATGTGAACTGATTCGAAAAGAATTTAATTTGCAGTAACATATTTATGGGGCGAATTTAATCTAAATGCCAACAAATTTCTAGTCTAATTTGGAAAGGTTTTTATGGGAAATATGTAAAATTATAGACCGATTCTTACCACTTACAAAGACTTCGTCCTTACACTGAAAGAATTTTCTTCGCAATACCAATGAATTTTGACATTAAACCCATGAAAAATTTCATTAAAAAGGAACCTATGCAGCGCTTCGTTGGATCAATGAAACCTGTTTCATTAAAATGTATGTAATGAAACATTACATTAGAATAATGAATATTATTATTAATTGGATGAATACTTCAAAAAAGTAAACATTTTTTTTTTATTTTGTTTTCTTTTTAATTATTTTTTTTTTATTTTGTTTTTTTTTCTTTTTAATTTTTTTTTTCCTTTCTCATTATCATTTCTTGCCCAACTTCCATTCAGGTTTCTTAATGGTGGTTTCGTGATAACTGGCCTTTTTAGATTTCTGGCTGCACGCCATAATGAGTAGTCTGATTGTGGTGTTGCATCCAGGCCCTTAAGATATTTTTCCACGGAAGCCGTTTTCCGAGACTGCAGTAATTTTCTTAGCTTTTTTGTGCACTCTTTTAATAAGTTCTTAAGTTGGGGGGATCTGTGCAATTGCCACTCTCTTCGCACTCTCCTTTTTTCATTCAAGAGGCGCTCGACATCTGTAGAATATATTTTATTATTATAAGTTTTTTTGAGGGTTTTGCAGGAATGTTGAACCGCTAGTTTAAGATAACTGTCAAAATTGGCAATAGAGAGATCAACATTCTCCGGTGTGCTAAGCGGAATATTTTCTGTGCAATGAGTACTGAGATATTTTTTATATTTTAACCAATTTATTTGTGTAGCTGACGTCGCTATGTAACTAGAGGGAGATACAATTCTATTAGTGTTTGTTATAGTAACAATTGTAGGTGTCTTATCAGAGGATAATTCTAATGAGGCTTCAACGTGAATCGTTTCTGTGGGGATGTTTTTAACCACGCCGAAATCGATGACATCTGGAATTTTTTGCTGATCAGTAGGCCAATATGTTGGTTGTCCGCTCGCGACCACATTTAAATCCATTTTAGAGATTGCATTAAACAAAACACGACCCTTTGGTGTTATAAGTCGTGACCCCCAGAAGGTATGTTTAGCATTATAATCACCAACGGCCAGAAAACAGGGTCCTAGTGATTTATAATATTCACAATATTGGCTTTCTGATATTGAAAATCTAGGTGGAGAGTATAAAGATGAAATTACTATGTTTCGATTTAGCTCTTCAACACAAACGTTTGTTGCTTGCAGATAGTCCTCACGATGATCACACATTAAGTAGTGTTTGACTCGAGTTTTTATCAAAATGGCAGAACCTCCACAAGCTCTATCTCGAGGGTCCTTGGTATCATACAGTATATAACCATTAATTTTAAAACTATTTCTTGAGGTCAAATGAGTTTCAGAAACCATCATGACATCAATTTGTTTACTTTTAAGAAAATATTCTAATTCGTTTTTATGTTGGCGGATGCCGTTTGCGTTCCAAAAACAAATTTTTAAACAGTTCATGGCTTGTTAAGTACAGCTTGCAATAACATCGATTGCATTCTGAGAATTTCCTGCATCATATTACCCATTGTGTTAGTAAAATTATTTACTGTTTGCACTAATGTTTCCATGGTTTTTTCTAGACGACTTAAATTAGGAGTTTCTTCGTTACTTGGCGCAGCACCTTGCATTGAAACATGGTTTGATTTAAGGACGTTAGCGTAAGAGGTTCTGTTACTACCAGGCTGCGGAGCCTGAGTGTCATTAGTGTTTACTTGATTTGTTACCTGTGTTTGAGGGGGATTAGGTTTCGGTCCAGACGACTGCTTGACGATAGTGTATACAGGGCATCCTCTATAATTGGCAGTGTGATTACCGCCACAGTTGCTGCATTTCTTTACGTTGGGGTCGGTTTAAGACTTATCGCACAGAACTGTACCATGTAATTCACCACACACTACGCAAACAGGGGGTAAGTAGCAGTATGCCTTAGTATGACCAAATTCTTGGCAGTTTAAACACTGAACGGGTCCATTTCTTTTGTGCGGCTCCTCTATCGTTATTTTCCTGTACAGGATATATCTCAAACTGTATATAGGATGAGTTTCGTTTTTTTTTAGCTTAACATCGCCGGGCTCTAACTCAACTCGAAATAGTGGTTGTGGTTTTTTTTCCCTATTTTTGATATTTACAACATGTTTTATTTTGAAGCCTTTCTCTTCAAGGAATGTTTTTATTTCTTCAGGGTCCACATATGAGTCAATTCCCTTAATCACTACTTGAAGACCTTTACTGCTCTTCAGTTGGTATGTATAAAAACTTTTTTTTAATGTCTCAAATTGGTTAGTAATTTTGCGAAAGTCATTCTCATGATTTACTTGAATTTTTGTCTCGTTTATACTACCACGTTTGATTGCCGCTACGTAAAACGAATTTTCACCAATTAACGAAACTAAACTCTTTATTAGCTCGTTTGAGTTTTGCTCCCTAAGATATATAGGGGGAGGCTTGGACGATCTTATGACATTTGGTGCTTCAGAGGATTCATCCTCCAGAATTGCAAAACGGTTTTGAGAATTTATCTTATCAAAAGATGGTACTTTTGAGGCCGAAGCAACTGCTGCAGAGGTAGGGCTGCGACCCCGTTTAGGCACTGTAATGTACCTGTCCATACCAACTTGTACTTGAGGCTTTTGACAACTTTTTACTTGTGATTTTTCCATTGCGTCTGTGTTTGAATTCATGGTAACATTTGTTACTAAAATTGTTTTTGCCGAAGCGGCAACACTTGCAGGCACTAGCGAGAGATTAATATTTTTAAATGTCTCAGCATCAACCGTCTTTGTAAAAACAGAGGGCGAAAGGGAACGTGTACGAACAATTGGTTTAGCCGTTAGGTAGTTAATATTGTTTTGTTTTATTTGTTTCAGGATTGCACTCTTTAGCATTAACTGTTACGTATGCATTTCTTTCATCTAGTTTTATTGTTGTTACATTGTGACTGCTCATGCAAAAAGTTGTTTTTGTTTTTTCACCGTTTTGCTGTGCTTTTTTATTTTTATTATTTATTGTATTCCACCAAAAATAAGAATTTTAAACTAAATGTTTTTGTTCAGTATATGTATACATACATTTATACATATATTTTTTTTTTAATTTTGTTTATTAAATTTTTCGTTTTTGATAATTGTTCACTTTTATTTTAAAAATTTATTTAAAAAATGCGTCCATTCGCTAAATTGTTATATTAAAATGTTATTAATAATTAAAATTTTAATGCGGGGTTAAGAATACGCGTCTGTATCACAACAAAGCACAAAACTAAAAAAGTTTTATTAATATAATTCTTTCTTATTCGACTTTATTATTTAAATTTTTATTAATTTATTTAAGCTTGAGATCATTTTAAATATAAAAATATTAATTTTATTAATTTTTTTATTTTGTTTTAAGTAAAAATATTATTCAAAATTTTTTTATTTTTTCGAATTTATTCTATGAGCTAAATTTCAATTATGTATTTTATAAAGCTTTTTTGTAATAGTCCTATTCCTTTAATTTTTAGAAATAACTTTATTTCATTGACTTTATTGTATTAATTTCTAAAAATTAAAGGAATAGGACACAATTTGCTTTTATTTTTTGCTGATTTGCTGCTTTTTTTCAATTGACAACCAAATTTGACGTTTTATTTAAGCAATAATTGCCAACGAAAATGGACTAACAATTATTGCAACATAAATTGTTAGTAATAAATATGTACAAAAAATTGTTGTCTACATTACTGCCCGTCTATACCAGAGATAATTATTGCGACATATATTGCAGTAATTGTCAAAATTATGTTATCTTTAATGTAGACAGCAATTTTTTGTACATATTTATTGCTAACAATTTATGTTGCAATAATTGTTAGTCCATTTTCGTTGACAATTATTGCTTACAAAAACGTTAATTTGGTTGTCAGTGGAAAAAAAGCAAAAAAGAAAAAAAAATAGAAGCAAATTGTGTGGGAAAGAAATTAAGTTTTTGAAATTGCAGCAAATTATAATTGTAGTAAAATAATTAAATTAAAAAATTAAATAAACACTAAAATAAAATTGCAAAAATTATAATTATTTCCTTATTCGATCTTTATTGTTAAAATTAATATTAATTTGTTTAAGTTCGAATTCTTTTTTACATAAAAATAATAATTTTACATTAACAAAAATAAAAAAATTAATATAGTTGTATTAAAAATTAACTCAAGCTTAAACAAATTAATATAAATTTAAATAATAAAGTCGAGTAAGAAAGAATTTATATTAATAATAATAATTCTTGTAAGAGAAAACGGCCACAAGAGCATTTATTTTTGAGGCATTCCACATACATTTTTCGTTTCTTTACCTCATTTGACCACACAAAAAAGTGGATAAATCATATTTAATTTATATTTTCTTTTTCATGATATAAAAATTTGGAAGAATTTTTGAATATTTTTCAACTGTTTTTGCTGTGAACTCTGCCTGTGAACTGTGAACTTCTGCCTCTCCGAAGCTATCTTACAGATTTTAATGAAATTTAAAATATAGATGCTAATTTACCTTTTTTTATGGACACATTAGCTACGTATTTTTTGTAACATAAGTCATCGAGGGAAGGGAAGCGTAGTAACACATGCCGGGTATCCGCTATTTAGTAACAAATACATACCATCTGACAAAATGTGGATTGAGATTAAAACGTTAAATTAACAAATTAAAACGAAAAGTTTAATCTCTTTTTACTTGGTTTAAGAATTTTGTACTTATTTTCTGGGATTGATTTTCGAAAGTAATCCCATTTGGGTTTGTTTAAAGTACGCTTTAGTGTTATTCGTACTTGAATTTTTGAGTACTACTCGCACTTAAAGTAAGTAACTATAAACAACTTAATTTACCGCGAGTGTTTTTCTTTCTGTGTACGATTAAAATTAAAATAAAATTAGTTATGGGCAAGTTTGATCTTAATGCCAGTATAATAAGATGACTTATGGATATAAAGAGGTTTGTATTATAGTCATGGGGCGGATTCTCACCATTTTCAATGGGCTTCGTCCTCATGACAATTGGAACCTTTGTACAAATTCCACCATCTTCAAATTTGCGACTTGTACTCTGCGAACAAGGTTACATGTACAAACAATCAGCCTGCCAGCCGGACGGACATCGTGATACTAAAAGCTGGGTCTAGGACCATTATTTTTTAGTGTGACACCCATCAGCAAAAACGAAAAATACCCTCTCCACCATGGTGGTATGGGTATAAAAAAAGTAAACAAAATACACAAGCCATTATAGTACATCCCTGATAAAACCTTTAAGGCAAAAGGAAACAGCAACAACTTTGAAACTAAATAAAAATTAGGCTTTGCTAGAGGATGAGTTCAAAAAGGTTTAATATGTTCGCTGGTTTAGTCTGTGGCCATGTTGTTGTCTGGTTGACAACAATTGTTTTGTGGTTTTGGCGATATTTCTTTTTTTCATTTGCTCCATTATTATGTTTTTCTTCTATTAATTTTTTCCATTCGTCGTCATCATCAGCTTCGTTATCATCATCATTAGCAACAGTATAATTACTACAGTCTACTGTCAGCCACACTATTTTTTTCTAGTTAACATCTATTATTTTATTTATTTTATATAACATTTTTGTTTTTCTTTGTCTGAATGTTGCTTGTAATGAAATAGAAAAGAAAAATAAGAATTTTTCTCCTATTTCATGGGTAGTTTATAAAAATAAAATAAGTTGAAATAATATGTTGCATATTATTACATTTAGTTATTAGGATTATATTGTAATATGATATGCCTCTTTCCATATTCATAGAATTGTGGTTATTTGAAATAACAGCTTATGTTCGTGTTTGGCGATGTTAAGTAAAGGATTTCCAATTGCCCTAACTAAAACGTTGTTTACGTAATCGCACAAAAAAATCACGCAATTCTAAACATTTATACGGGCATCCCGGACATATTCCTTAACGATTATTCCCTTTCGAAGGACAGTGTTGCATGGTCCCAGCAGCGTTTCTTAGGAAAAACATTGAGTTCTTCCAAGAGGACATTTCCTTGTATTAACACATTTCAATAGTTCCTTCAGTGTCCGGTCATAAGGGATTCCCTGTATTTACTGACGCCAGATACAACATTCGGCTTAATATAAATAGAAATGATCCATTATAAACTGGGCGGAATAATTTTAAGACCGCAGTGATTAAATCCACTGCATATGGCCAGCCTTAGGCGATGCTGGCAGTCAACTCAGGTTAACATCTTAATTAAATCCGATTGACAAAACCAAATCAAATTTCAACGAAACGGATATCAGCCCGAGGACGAATCTTAGCTTAAAGAAATGGACACGAGCGGAGGTCTGCAAAGAATTCCTGAGATACAACTATTCATGGGTCTCCGTGAAAAACTCTTTTCCGGAAGCGGCGGTCTACTTTCAAGCGGTACTTAATTCTGTTATACTCTAAAAGACCCGCTGGACAGCCAAGAATGAGTGAGGTGAGAATTTGGAAACAGCATTTACCAAGTGCCCCTGTGTGTGTACATATACTTAGAACACACTAAAATCCGACAAAAATTATACACTCGCCTCTGGCTTGGGAGGTGGAGCTATCTAAACTCCAGAAGCTTCTGTTCAATAGAAACAGCCCCCGAGGAACTCCACAGGGGTGAACAAATCAGCCTTCTATGTGAAAGAGTCCCTTCGTGCGAACTACGCGACCCTAAAAAGTATCCCTGCGTCAAACCAACTGCTATTTGCTAACCCCTTTAATGAGTTCGCGCCTTGAAAAAAACTCCCTGTCCGATGCTGAACTGATTACTGAAGAGTAGCCCTCCATAATAAGAGCACGGTTTCCGTAAAGACAATCTTTCCAAAAGACAGAAGTCATTTCACGCAAGAAGCACACTAACGGAGGATTCAACCAATAGTCAGACCGGTACTTTGCACTCACGGGGTGATCCTGACTCCTGTAGCACCAAAAAGTACTTTGGTAATTACCTAGAACTCAAGAAATCCGAAGACGTCATGAGCTCTGTCATTCCAGGTTGCATGCTCCGGATTTGCCCGGGAAGATGTAACACCAAAAGGTGAAATATCCTTAATATTATCCAGTAAAATGATGGGGGAGTGGCTTGAGAATATTGCTATCCAAATCCGTAAAAAAGCACTAATGGAGTGAAAGCTGTGTTCTGACAGATTAATCATAGCCCGCTTCAGAAAACGCACTAGGAATCTGACTTTCAGTTAGTGCCACGTTAGAAAATAAACGTCAGAAATCTTTATAAAGACCGACACACCCTTGTTGATGGTTGATTTTAACTCACAACTGGGTTCGGCAAACCTTCAGCGAGAAAGCGAAATCGACCGCCACGATATTAGAAAAATGACGCAAAACGACAAAATGTTCATCGAAACGTGCCTAAACACAACCTGGTGGTCTAAGAAACGATATCCTCTCATAAGAATATACAATGTGCCCCGTTAGTTGGCTGGTTGTGAGCTAGTCTATCAGCGCCGGGGTTGCGGGTTCGACTGCCGCCTTAGACTCTGGTTTCATTCCTGCAGACAAACGTAAAGCTTCGCGGGCAATGCTTAGGGAATTAAAAAAAAATTGGATATCACCTGACAGTATTAGGGAGGGCCAAATCGATCACATTGTCACACGCTTAAAATTAATGGGTGCCCTCCTGGATGTTTGAAACAGATGTGTAGCTAACAGCCGTCCAAGCCAGACCGACAAATTTTCGAGAGTGTACCCTATTTAGGTACACTTTCTTTCTGCACTTACATACGTTATAAAGACAATCTAATCTATACTTTACGCTAATTTAGCATTTTTTGCGCTGTAAAGGGAAAGGTTCCCTTATCTATTAGCCCAATACCAGAATCAGTACTAATAAGAGAACATAGTTGCCTCTATATCTTTTTAAGGGTTTCCATTCCATTTTCATTTTCCTAAAGATCGGTATACATATAATTCAATCTATATGTTTTACACAGATGCACAAACGCGAAATGCCCTCCCCACAAATGATGGTGTTGGTATAAACGCTTTAACGCGACTAAAACCGTTATAAATAATGATATTGCATTGCCATTTGGTCCAATTCAGTTCTAGCTATATGAATAGAAGTTAACACCATGAAAGTTTTAGGTGTTCGGTAAAGGGTATTAAAGATTTAACACAAAGGAATATAACACTCGAACATGTTTGATCCTGTAGTGAGATTTAATTTTGACTAAACTTTTATCCGATAATTGATACAAAGTTTTAACAACTTAAATTTAAGTGGCTTTTACAAAATGACTTAAAAACATGCATGATATAGTTTCAAAAGAAGCGTTTTTGGATCTTTAAAAATTCGGAATTTTAGACATATGCTGTTCTTTAAGAAACCTACATATTTATGGACGAATGTATACTTATTATCTGACATGCTCAGTATTTGTTTTATTCATTATTATTTTTTCATCATTTATAATGAACCGATTAGAGGAGTATATCTTGTTTATTATTCAACTTGTTACAATATGATTAATTAATTCACGCTGGGAATGAAATGTTAAAAGTGAGTAAGTTATGTTTCTTAGAAACGATTTGTTATTAATCTATTATTGTTAATTTTGTAATCAAATTTTGAATAAAATACTTTTTAGAAAAGGAAGCTGACTGTACATTTTGTCATAGATAATTAGAAATTAAAACTGTACGCGAAAATCCAAGTTGTTATCCAAGTGTAATATGTAGCTTAAACAGCGGCCAACTAGCCACTCAGACCCAGAATGTACTGATTTGATGGTTTCGTGGTCCTTGTTCTCCAGGCATTGAGCCAAAGTTGAGCATTTTTCAATAGTTGAAATCTTTATTAATTTATGTTGTTTTTAAAGTTACGAAATTGTGCATTAGGTTAATTAAAGTTACGTAAGAGTGGTTGTTAAAGGAAAGATTTTTTCTTTTTTGAGCAGTCAAAAATTTCGACTGAGTATATATATAACTTATAACTTCTAAAAATTTTGGACCCTAACTAGGGTTGCCAGACGGCCTGGAATATCTATATAAATTGATCTCCTTTGTTATTCATGCCAATTTGCAATATGTTTTGTGAAAGGACTTAAGGTATTTTTAATAATCTTAACTCACAAGAAACCATTATGTTGGTGATGAAAGTTGCAAAATGTTTCAAACATTGTTGCTTACAACTAAAGTAATAGAGTTGTCAAACAAATAGTTATCAGCCATGTTTTGAAAGTCGAATCCGAGTGAAATTAAAATTGATCAAACTTTGAAAATTAACCAGTATTTAAAGTTCATTAAATTTATTCGTTTTATATACTTTATACTATGAGTACAGCTTATCTTCATTAGAACTAATCTTTAAATCAGAAAAAACTACGTTAATTTTTCAAAAAAAAAAATTGTACTGGAATTTTCCATTGATTTCAATTTCACTCGATTTCCATAAGATGGCTTTATATGTACTTTTTTATGTGACTTAAACTTACCAATGCGAATTTTTTTTATGCGATGACATCATTTCTACAATTATACAAAAACAACAGAAACATTGCGTTGTTAGTGTTACGGTTCGAAATGCCAACCATTTCTAAACAAAATATTGTAAAACCAAAACAAATTGGTTCGAACTGTCAAAGGCAGCAGGCTTTTCGCTGCTACCTGCAGTGAAATTGTCCTGATATAAACATTATTTTGTAATATGACATAAGACTAATTTTAATTGTTTTCTTTCCTTGCTATTCATGTTTATTTTATTGTAAAACAAATATGAAGTAAAATTTTGGCTTTTTCTTATAGTTAAGTGCATTTTAAAATTGTCCAATTATTTTTCCAAAATCCAGGTGAATTTTTTCTATTGTCCAGTTAATTGAATCTTGGTATCTGGCAACCCTAACACTAACCGAAGTTTTTGATTTTATTTCGTTATCCTATAAGACCCTCTCCAATATCGCTTTAGGACAAACAATTCCCATATTGATGTTAATACCTGGAAAATATTCGGCACAAAGAACACTGACATATATGAATCTTAACATCATAAATTAGTTTTGCTTTGCAGGATATAAAATGGTCGTGCTTGACCGACTATACTTTTAACTTGTTTTAAAAAATAATTTCTAAAAAATAAGCTTTGCAATAAAAGTAAAGGGTGTTTTTTAAGCCCGACAGAACTTAGGAAATGCATAGATTTCAGACGTGAATAGATTTAAATTGACTTTAAATATTAATCTGGGCTTTATCGCAAAATTGTGTCTAGCGATGAGGCTCATTTTTGGCAGGTTCGTTTCTTAACAAAATTCTGTGCCCACAAGGAATAACAACTTAACTTGATTTCGGCAAGTGCTCAGCAAAACATTTTTATAATATTTTAATTTTTAGCAAATAGAATCTGCGAATTTATTTCTCATGGTGAGTAACATTTATAACATAAATTTTAATGTTATTCGAATGTCAAATTACAATCCTCAAAAGCTTTTATACTTTAATAGTCCTATTCCTTCAATATATTCGAGAAACATTTTCTAAGCACTATCAGAATTTTCGTTTGTCCACTTCTGTTACGAGGATTGTAATTTGACTTAGAATACACATTCGAATAATGTGAAAATTTATATAATGATTTTAAGTTAAATTTTTTTAGAATGAAATAAAATTTGAAATGCAACTCGACTTTGGATGTTATTCCTGAGACTCCATTACATCCCGAAAATGAACTGTTTGGTGCGATTTGCATGGTGGTGGCATAAGCCTTCTTTATTTCCTTAAAAAATTAAACCTGAGCTCACTTTATGGTTAACGGAGATCATTACAGGACTATGATTAATGATTATTTGTTTGAAAATATTAATGATTTGATTTGGAAGAGATGTGGTTGCAACAGGGTGGCGCTACATGCCATTCAGCGAACGCAACCATCGACTTATTGAAATCAAAATTAGGCACTAAGTTGATTTCAAGAAATGAACCCGTCAATTCGCTTCCAAGGTCGTACAATTTGAAAGCTCTCGACTACATTCTGTGGGGCTACGTGAACTCACTTGTTAATGCTGATAAAACAGCAAAAATTGTCGACTACACTCAAAAGAAAAATCAATCCATCCGTACTCAAATCAATCCGAAGCGGTATGAATAGTAAGGCAAAGTAAGTAGTAAAGTAAGATTGACTCAAGTACGGATTTTCAAACGCGGAATACTTAACTTATCCATATTCAGTCCTGAATTCGATCGTACTTGAAATAATACGGAAATGAGATTGTTTTAAGTAAAAATAAGATTGAAACAATCTCTTGTTTTAAGTAAAAATAAGATTAAAACAATCTCAAAATGAAATAAACCAAAAAAGAAATAAGAAGGAAATTTTTATTATGATTGATTAACACCTTACAGAATTTCAATTATAAAACACCAGCATCATTCCAGATATGGTTTTTACTTAAAAAACTTTAATAACTGAAAACATAAACTAAATGAGAAGCAAGAGTTTTCAATTTTACTTTTTAAGCATGAAAAAAATGTGTTTTTTGCCTTGTTCTGTTGTTTCTACACAACATAACAACTTGTATGGTGTTGTTGTAGTGTCTGCAACAAACTTTGATAAGTTCAATGAGATTAAAACGCTCAATTTGTAATTTTACTCTCAGAGTGGCACTACCAACGAAAAGTTAAATTTTTTTTTGCTTGGTTTAAGAATTTTGTAGTTATTTTAGGAAGTTCCGGCATTTAAGGAACTTTCGTGTTAGGTTTCGTGTTATTTATATATAAATACAATATATAATGTTATACAAATTACAAAATCTTTCTGTCAATTCAGAACTTTTTTTACAGAATAACCTTTAACCGAATCGCTTGACAGCTTATTACGAATATAAATAAAGTGAGAAAACACGTTCCCTTCTCTACGGATGTTGGCCTCTATAGGCAAAAGAGCATAACATTATCTCTGGAAACTTTACCATTTTCACCACCTCTTTCAAAAACTTGTAATTTTTTGAAAGAAATTATTTTCTTTGAATGGAATCAGCTTTTTCTTTACTAATTGCTGCAATTTGTCATCATCTCTTTCATAAATAGTATTTACTGCATTCCAGAATATAATCCGAAAAGTATTTTATGCGGCAGCGCACAAAGAAAAGTTGCCATAATTAAATAAATAAAATCCCAGGAATTACAAATTTTCATTTATTTTTTTTCCCGAAACACGTGCGGGGTTCCAGGAAATCACGTATGAAAAACACAAATCAACAATTTAAGAAAACTTAAAAGAATGTTTTGCTAAATAAAATTGCTTATTTATTTTTAAAAGTTAAACAAGATGAATAATGGCAAAATCTAGTCACAACATAGCTAACTTGGCAATAATGCTTTTATAAAATGTAGTACACCGAAGACTGTAGGGGTGGCCTTTACTAGCTGACTGTTTTTCCATCCATCTAAATAATTTTTTAGTATTCAATTCCACATTCTTCTCAACTGCTTTCCTCTTTCATTTCTAAACAAATAAATTTAAAATAAAATTTTTAATTTCTGTCTGAGTGAAATTCTTTTCTACTCATATTCATTCTTTCTTCTTTTCCGCATTTGATTGTCGTTTTATTTTTCAACGAGTTTTTTTAATGTCTTCTTTTGTGAAACAAATATTAAAGGGTTAAAGTTCAACGAAAAAAGTTTTTTAATGTTTTTTTGTTGTTAATTTTTTTCCTTTTTGTTAAGAATAGATACTCTTTGCTCGTGATGTTTTTGAAAACTTTTAAAATGAGATTCTTTATTTTTTTATTTAATTAGTTGATGAATTTTTAAATTGAATTTTTGTCTTATTAGGCAAACAAAAAAAAAAAAATTGATGTTATTAAATATTTTTTAAAGGGTGTAGTTTATGCAATTTTTAAAACTTTAAGTTTTCTACGGTTTAAACAGGATTTTAATGCGAATTGATTTAATTGATAGATATAGATGGGATTTTAAGTATGCATGCATGTTTATTTAACAATATAAACTTTTGATTTTAATATAAAACAAGTTTTTATGGATTCAATATTGAACAATGTTATTTTAACAGTGAATAATATTAAATAAACGTGAACCAAAAAACTGCCCTGCCCACTTAGTGATATGTGTGGGTCCTCAAATTAAAGGTAATTAGCTCACGATTGTAAATATGTATTTTGTTTTTGTATTCGCATATTATTTTTCTCTCTAGGTTAACTTTAGTATATTTTAGGCGCAGACAGCTTTAGTTAGCGAAGCCTGCGTTTGTTATACCATAGAGGAGAATATCCCTGCGGCCGGCCGAAGGCCCGCTATGCAGAAAAGCTTTAGTTAGCGAAGCCGGTTTTAATTATACCATAGAGGAGAACCGAAAATAATTCTTTAGCACATCGGAAATTGGCTATTAGTTACAAAAAAAAAATTAAAAAACTTAAGAAAAATCAAGCTTAAAACATTAAAAAATACAAAATAAAACAAAATATATACAATCGTGAGCAAACTACATTTAATTTGAGTACCCACACATTCCACTTAGTGGAGGGGCGGTTTTTTGGATCCAGGGGGTCCCACGGGCCACAGCTCTCTTAAATTTTAATTTTTGTTTTTAATTTCAGAGGGGTTCAATTTTTTTTTCTTACGCCCCGTAAACTGCACTTTTGCCCTCTTAATAAACTTAATTGAATATTAAATTACTTTTCGTTTTTTAAAAACGTTATAATAGCACCCCACACCATAACGTCGCCATATCGGCTGTGATGTTTGTTAAAAAAAAGCTTTTCTTTGCACAGATCATGGAAATAATAGTTGTAGCCCTTAGGCTTATATAAATTAAAATTCTTCTCATCCGTAAATATCGCGGTTTTCCAGTCATTTGCACGAACTTTTTAATCCACATCCCATACCATAGACTTTTGCGAATTGAAAACGATGATCCTTAGATACTCACCATTTTTTTTAATTAAACCATTAATCAAAAATAAAATCAGTTTTAATTAAAAATTTAATCAATGAAATGAAACGCTAACTTATGTCAAAAACATTACCGCAGAAAATATGTAATTTATACTATTCGTTTGTTGACTGGTGCATATTTAATAATTTTTTTATTAATACCACAAGTTTTTTAATTTAAATCAATTTTTATTTTTTTAATTGGTCCGTTATTACACAAAGGTTAGGTTAGGTTAGGTTAAATGGGCAGCCGTCACGACAACGACTCACTTGGTTCCTTATAGCGGTCCCTTTGTGATACTTCTGGCCAGTGACTGGAGTCAGCCAGTATCCACCAGACTATTCCCCAGAGGTCACTGTAGCCTCGAACCACCCCGACTCCCTGTTCTGCACATTGGACATATCGTCCAGACATGGCAATTCTGGTCTCCCAAAAAGCCAAAACTTAATGCTCCCCAGACCGGGGCATTGGCAGAGAAAGTGAAACATAATGACAACTCCTACAGTAATCATTAAACGTAAGACCCATCCTCCTAGCATGAGTCCCTATCACGCAGTGACCCGTAATGACCGATATCACTGTCCTCATCCGGTCCCTGCCGAGACCGATAAGTACGCGCGTTCTCGCCGCGTCATAGCCAGGCCATAGAGCCCTGGCCATCAAGCAGGTATGCTCCCCCTGCCATCTCCCCTGAGCCCTTCTGTACGACTCTCGTCTGATGTGAGTCTTGCAGCGGTCCATTAAAGTACCAATCAGGCCGTCGACGAACATGTCGTCGTCGACATGTTATTACACAAAGCGCCCATACAAATGTGCTTTAAAAGTTTTAATTTTGGCACGAACGAAAAATCCTAGAACGCTGAAATTCGGGCTTAATATCCTTTAGGTGTAAAAACCGTTTAATGTAGTCGAGCATACATTCACACATATGCCCTAGCCGATGTAAAGGTGCTTGTTTACAATGATGCAGGGCACAAAAACTCTGCAAAAAAATTGTTTCATATTTTTTTAAACAAAAAAATTTTAAGAAGGTCTGCTTAAAAAATATTGAAATCAGAAAATGGACCGGTTAATAACTATATTAAAGCCTAATGCGGCATATGTTAAAATATCGATTTGAAATTTGTACAGAATCATTGTTTTGTGTATTTAACCATTTAAAAGAAACTGCATTAAAAAAAGTTTAAAGTCAAATAAGGATCAGTCTCATATACATTTAGCATCAAGGTTAGAGCAGGAGTCGGAGTTAAAGTCGGACTTTAAAAAATTTCAGCGGTTGTAGTCGGAAGAATTTTTTTGACGACTCTTCAGCCCTGCTCTGATCAGAAAATAAGAACGTTGAAATTTTTAATTTAGCTTATATTAATAAAACTATTTTCCCAAGAGGTTCAATAGATCATCAAGCCCCCATAAAATATAAATTTTTTCAATAAATCGACTCTAAAAAGTTCTGATATAAATTATTGACTAATTTTGTCATCAAATAAAAAAATTAAAAAATAGAGTTTTTTTCATATTCACACAAACATCTTGTCAAACCGCTTGTGTAGTTTAGTTGCACTTTTCATTTTTTTTCTTTAACCAATTTTCCCAATGTTTTTTTTATTGAGTATTTAGGGGTTAATTTGTTTTTGCGTGAACTATCGTGATTGTAAATGAAATGTCATCATTTCTAATGTTAGAATATTGTTTTTCCTTTTTTTTTTTTTTTGGAATTTATATTGGAATTTATATGTCAACCCCTTGTCATTGCAATCGAACTTAAAATAACTGCGACAGTTGCAAATTGCAATTTTTAAATGATAAACCAAACAGGCAAATGGAAAGAGAGACGAAGTGAAATAGAGTAAAAATGTCCACAAGGAAAAAACCAAATACACTTATTGTTATTAATGTAATTTAATATAATTTAAAATAAACTGTAGTAAAATAGTTTTAGTATTTTTGAACGCTTGTATGTTAATTTACTCGTTTAACTGGTTGAAATGTATCTAGTTTTGCTAACAGAAACAGCAACAAAAACACAAACAGCAGCAATAACAACTATATCGAATAAATAGGTGTCAATTGTAACATGAACTTGTAAATAAGTAATAAACTCACGAGAGCTCTTTGGCCACTGAGTGTGTGAGTATTGAATTGAAATGTTACATTTAAAATTTAAATTTATGGACACTAGATAAATAACTATCACCACACCTTGACGATATAGGATATTAAGGGTGAATAGAGTCATTCATTCACTGACAAGGTAAAATATCTATCGTAAATCGTAAGCAAATTGTATGGTTTCATTTCCTTCTACATTTTCTGTAACTGATATGAGTGAGTACTTAGTACGGGGGTCAGTTTTATAGAGAAACATACGTAGTTTTATCCTTTTGGCATTCGGGTTTTCTAAAGGAATTTTGTTATTACATTTAGTTTTTAGTGCATGTATATTAGGGTGGGTCGAAAAAAAAAGTTGTGACAGTCACCCCCTACAATGAAAGATATGTCAATGCAGTTTCTAAAACAGGACAATTTTTTTTTGCCACGCCCCAAAATACAGCACTTTTGGTTTTTTATATGTAGCGCTGCCATTTAAAGTCCGATCTTATCATATCACATATCGTTGTTCATGGCTTGACAGTGGCTTCATTGTGGCCTTTGGTGACTTTTCAATCCGTCTTCAAACTCTGGGCACCACTTATGCCATCTCGGATCCTTCCCCCAAATCCGTGTAAAACTTAAGTATGTCTAGCTTTTATTATACTCACTTTTATGCCACGCCTTAAAATTGAGCCCCTTTTTTCTTTTTCACATACATTTTACATTAAACCAGGTAAAACCCAATACAAAAACCAAAAAAAAAGTCCACAAGCAAAGAATAAAAGTCATATTTATTAAGCTTAAAGAGCTTACAAAAATTTTTACCACGCCCTAAAATGCAGCTATTTCTGTTTAATACACATATATAGAATCGCCAATTGAAGTCCATTCTCATCGTATCGTATATCATTGTAAAGGCGTGGAATTTGCCTTCATTTTTGTATTTAGTGCTTTTTTTTATGATAATTATGATATGTGAGATCATTCCGTTCTTATTTTCAATTTTTTATAAATAGAAAAGAAAACCTCCAGATTCTTTGTAAGTCAAGTATTTTAAATACACCTTTTATTATTTCCTCACATAGCAATTACATCGCCCCTTGTAATCCGATCAAAAAAACGAAACTTCTTTAATATTCATCCCAGACTCCATAAACAAAATATATATTCTAGGTTCTGAGTGACTCTTAGTGAATGTGAAACTTCTGAATATAAAATTCATCCCAGGCACCATAAAGCATATACGTTCACGTCTAAACAGAAGGCAGCGGATTTCCCATCTCTGGTGTCAATTGAGTGTGAAGGAAGTTGATAACTTGAGGCGCCACTGTAATATCTTTTAAAATTTTCTTCACTTTTTATATATTTTTGGTTAATTTTTTATTGTTGTAACTTTGAATTAGTGCTAAGTCGAATCGTTGTTTTAAAGTCATATTGGACGGCGGAGTTTTTTTGTATTCGCGTTATCACTTTAATTATTTAAACTGTCTTGAAACTTTATTCTATAAGATTAGTAATTAACTTAATTGTTTGAAAATATAATTATTTTCTGGATAAAATAAATGGACGTTTTATAGCGATGGAAATACAAATAAGGACGGTGTTTTTATATGGTTAGAAGTGCTATTCTTTCGTTTAAATATTTGTGCCTTTTTCTAGTTCTCTTTGCGGCCTTTATAATATCACCAAGTTGTTTGGATACTTGGGTGATATCTTAGCGCTGAATCCCGAAGCCACCCTATACACTCCATAAACCAAGAAACGCAATCGGCTTTCTCTCGGGGAGATCCTTGGCAGGTATTCTGGAGCTGTAGCCGAAATCCACCCCAATATACAGTCCACACTCCACGAAACGTATCGGCGTTTCGTCCGGACCACTAAAAGCCATAATCGACGTTCTCTAGGTCCTTGAGTGACTCCTAGTCGATTTGGCCATGTGAGTCTGTTGAAACCATGTTCGCTTTCGAAAGACTCAACGGAAAAGAACATTTTGGTTTACAATTTTTTCTTGTTCTCTTGTTCTGTTTGGGGTTGAAATCAAGCATAATCAGCGCAGTATGAAAATATTTATGAGCCCGAATAAGGCCCTCAAAAACTGCTATTTTTGTTACAAAAACTAATATAAATTGGTGATAGAAAGCAACAATTCTCATAAAATTTTTCACAAATTATTGTCATATGACTGAATATCATACAAAAAAATCGGCCAATTATTTACCACAGAACCCATTTAAATCCCACTTTCGGAAAACACTTATGTTCAATTAAAACCGTAACATATCACGTTATTCTAGTAAAATTAAGAATTACACAGTTTCATAAGATTATAAATCACTTCGCCAAATTATGTGAAGATCGGCCCATTATTTGCCAAGGGCTCCATAAAAAGCCCATTCTGGAATTTGTTTTAAATATGACTAAAAGCATGTGATGACAATCCATGCGTTTCAAATAGGGTACACTTTTTATGGATGTGTTTAACCGACTATACTTTATTATTTGTTTTTATTTCTCTTTTTTCTTTTTGTAAGGAACGCAAGAATAATCTAATTAAAAATGTTAACTTTGTGTATATTTTTCATCAAAATAAACTTAATTAATATGAAATTTATATCCTTATTTAAAAAATTAACTTGTAAATTTAATTTAAAAAATTTTCAAATTATATTTTGCCACCTTTTTTTATTCTTTAATAATAATATTTTGTAATTTAATGAAAAATAATAAACTAATAATTACCATCACAATAAAAAAGTGTATACACAGGAAAAAATGTTTAAAGTTTTTTAAAATATATATAAATCGGCAAAGGCAAAACAGTTAAGAACACTTTGCTCCTCAGTTTGCCCAACGAATAGAACAATAAATACACCATGTACATAAATATATACAATATATAGTTTTTTAAAATCTCTTCAATATTTTTTCAATATAAGCGTAAAAATTTGCTACTAACATATTTGAAAAACACATACATTAATAAACAAGTAAGAGTGCTATATTAGGCTTTGCCGAATCTTATATACCAATCACTATGATTGGGAAAGAACAGAAGTTTACATAAACGAATATCTAAATATATGTTTATTTATAAAGGGTGTTTTTTTATAGAGTGATACAAGTTTAAGGCCCTTATTTTGTAAAACACAACGCAACGACAAAGAATTACATTGAAAGCAAAAACAAATTCATAAATATTTTGTTATTTTGTTGTTGCCTCTAACAGAAATTCACATTGGTTTTTAAGATTTCATACGCCTCATTGCTTGTGGCGTTGAAAATTTTAAAATGGTAAATAAATTTCTGTACAATTTATGAATTTGTTTTTGCTTTCAATATAATACTTTGGCATGCGTTGTGTTTTACAAAATTAGGGCATCAATCATAATAAAACATAGTAACATATTTTTGATATCAATGAAACGGTCTTTATTGGATAGAAAATTTTATGAAATTAATGTTTAAATATGATTTTGGCCATGAGGCCGCCACAGCTGGAACACCAATTTTCAATAACTTTTCTAACCATTATCGTTTTTAAAGACATATGGGACAATGACTCCGCCGGCCCTTAAAGCGCAACAAACAGTTTTTTCTGTGGTTGTAATGGTGTTTCGACAAAATCTTGTGGATTCTCCTCACTTTAAATGCGACAATTCTGCTAATTTACGTACCCATTCAACCAGAAATGGGCTTCATTGGAAAATAAAATTTTGACTGAAAATTCAAATTCAATATCAATTTGTGCTTCAACCCATTCGCCGAAATATTTTGATTAAATATTTCAACAATTTGCACGAGTAAATCTGGTGTAAGTCGATCCATAATGAAATGTCAAAACAAACTAAACAAAAAGCAACTATCAGCTGTTAAACGGGTGTTCAAATAAAGCGGTGATGCCAACTCAAAGTCGTATCACTCCAATAAAAAAACACGCTAAATTCCATTTATTTATTTGCACATGTTTGCATGCTATTAAATACATTAAAAGACAAACTTAATTATAAAAAACAGAGTAATTTTTAGGATTTCAGTATTTTGGTTATAACTCAGCCATTTTTTAATCGGTTTGACAGATTTATATACCGAAATCTTTAAAAATAAATTTTCCAGTTACTGGGGTTATAAATCTTGGTCTCGGGAAGATCTATGGTTCCCAAAAATTTGTTGTTTTCAATAACTTATTTATATTTTGGTCATAACTTTTTTCGTATCTGACCCGATTTTTCCGAGTTTTTCAGCAAATTTTTTCTACTAAAGATTTTCGTTCTTTTGATATGAGTAGGTGAGATGCAAAACTCGTTCGTAACAAAAGTAAAAATACGATATGCCAAATAATTCTCACAGTTCTTTTGGGGCTTTATGAGAAGATCTTTACTAATTGTATCTGTGCATGTGCCTGGAAAAACATCTTCTCATAATGCGCTAAAAGAACTGTAAGAATCTATTGCCACCTCGTATTTTTAATTTTGTTACGAACGAGTTTTGCAACTAGCGTACCCATATTTTTGATATTTGCTGTACGGGAGGTAAGACGCCCACTTCTCCACTCCCGCCCACATTTTGTGGGATGCTATGTATTGATAACCTAAGTTGCTGTAGGTACCTTATTTGGAAACTTTGGCTCTTTAAGTTTTCCAGAAACATAAAAAAAAGAATTTAAAAACAACAACAACAAGGGATTTTTGGAAAAAATTAGTGGTAGTCGTGGTTTTTTGCATATGTTATATCTCAGCCATTTTTCGACCGATGTGACTGAATTTCAATAGCAAAATTATAATAAGCATACCTGACATAAATATATACCAACCAAGCCCTCATCATATCTGGGGGCTTCGAAAAACCCATTTCAACAGACAGATGGAAAGACGGACAACTGAATTTGAACTTCCCTTCTCATAAGGATCCAGAATATATACGTATATATATATATATATATACCTTATAGGGCCTAAGATCAATATTAAAGAAATTACAAAAGGAGTGACAAAGTTATAAATGCCCTTTTACCTTTGGTGAAGGGTATAACAAATTAGTTTTTTCCAATTATCAACCTAGCAAACACAGAAATACACCCTAAATATTTCCAAACGTATAGCCTGGATGAAAATATTATTACGGAAATAATCGAATTTGAATTGCAAAAGATACTTCCTTCGGGAAGAAACGTGTCTCAATGGCAATACCCCTAAAGGCTCTTTTACATTATTATACTTTGTATTAATACATGCCAAAAACTCAAGTGATGTGTAAAAGTCTGATAGTGTGAATGCATGTGTGATGAAAATGACAAGTATTATGAAAAAAGTTTGACATCTTATACGACTTCATCTTTTTTTGAAAAATTTCTAAACAATAATACTTTTCATTGGATCAGGGCTGCATTTTTTATCATGTATAAGTGTTTGTACTTTGTGTGATGGTGTGAACACAAACTGTTATGTTAAATTAGATTTTTTGGCATTCGCAACAAAACTCATTATATTTCTATCTCACACAGTATAATGGAATACGTAACACTTGTGAGATAGTGTAAACTAGCCTTAAGCAATACGAAAGCGATTCTGCTAGAATAAACATGCAATGTCCTGAGTGGATGTGAATCTGTAAGAGGAGACTTCTTAATACTTTTTTGTCTGTCAATTGATATTTTTTATGTTGAACTTTTAAAATAACATTAACTTACGTGGAAGATAATATATGAACCGGTGGTTGGTCCCTCGCCAAACCGATCCACTAAGACGGAAAAAATATATGCTCAAACCATGTAAATTCATATATACTTGGATGTGGTATGGTTTCTTCATATTTTCATTAAAATCGTCCATTAGGCAAACACTTTGTAGTGGTTCATTTTTAAGCGCCGATGTTGATTTTGAATAAAACTCAAATTATATAGGAAATTATTGCCATTTCTTTTTATTATGATAATATTGGTATGGTTCAATTATGCATGGAACAAAATATCAGCCAAATGGTCGCCATGACCTCGTTGGCACACCTTCATCCGATGGTCCAAATTTTCGATGACGCTGAAGCATAATTGAGGTTCTATGCCGTTAATGTGCCGAATTATCTCATCCTTTAGCTCTTAAATTGCTGCAGGACTATCGAAGTACATCTTTTCCAATCACATGATCTTTGCCCAAATGCGGCAATGCTGCTTATTGACGAATCCAATGAGATGGAAATGTGCCTCATCACTGAAGATGATTTTCATCGAAAATTTATCATCTACTGTTGCCATTTCTTGCCACCATTCTGACCATTGACGACGTTTGGAATGGTCAAGAGGCTTTAGTTCTTGATTCAATTGCACCTTGTAAGCGTGTAAATGCAATTCTTTATGCATAATGTTCATCAACGACGAGCGTGAGAGGTGTAATGGTTGGGCACGACGACGAGTTGAGGTGGACGGCTGTTCAGCCACACTATCGCGAACAGTAGCAATATTTTCTGCAGTACGAGCTGTACGAGCATGCACTCCTACATTCCCGGTTTGCTCAAATTTTTGAACGATTTTTCCGATTGTACGCACATTTGGACTATTAAATTGACCGAAAAAAATAACGAAGTGCACGATATGCATTTTGATTTGAACACCCATTTTCATAATTAGACTGAATAACTTTAACGCGTCGCTCGATTGTGTATCTTTCTATGGTTCAAATTGGGTTAGTCGAAAATTGAGAAATGTCAAATGAAATGCAGAAAAAAACTTGACGTTTAGGTGTGGTTCACATTCAAAATCGGCCCTTCAAATTTTATTTTATTTATAAATTGTTCTTTAATTTTTTCTATTTTTCCAATTAAAGCAAAATCTGGGAGTCTTTAAAAATCACTTTAATTTTTTTTATACCCTACACTGCCAAAGATGGTAAATGGATTATTAGTGTTTACTTATGAGTGTAACAAATTTATAGAAATCTTGGTTTTAGACTGTGCAGGGCAGATTAAAGTTTGGAAAATTTTTGGGTTAAGTTAAGAAGCAATCAATGCGGTCCATTGTGAGTCCCTTCAAGATGAGAAAGAAGAAAGAGAGAAGAAGATAAGAAATTCATGGATAGGTAGATTTTGTATAGTCAACAGAAGATATAACACTACTCTCCCTCAGTCCCCCCCATCAGAAATAACCGTACTATTTCCCGAACAAAGCATCGATAAGATTACATCCAGCGATACTCCCCAGTTCATCGTTGTATCTATCTCCTAGCCATTTCTGTTTGAGGCCCTGCATTCTAAGACAGTGCCACAGTACATGCTCAATCATCTCTAGCTCCTCAGAATCCTTGCATTATCTGCAAAAATCCGGTATGATACTGTCCCATTTACTGGTAAAATCCCAAACAGAAGAATGACCGGCCAAGCCTAATAGAACCTTGGTTGTACTTGTGTCCAATTCGGGCCCTGCAATCCGTTTAATTCATCCGTAATCTATTCCGGATTCCCTCATATTAGTATCATAAAGGGGGTTTTACCCCCCGTCCCTTACTTCTAAGACCAATTTTGCAGTGTATGGTTACCCAACACAGCCTTACTGTGAAAAGTCTCATGAGCTCAATACACTAAAAAACGATCAAATAATTATTTGCTTTTTACACAGCTTTATTTAAAGAAAACTGTAAACAGATTTAAAAAATAATAAAAGCTCAACCAAAAGGGCATTAAAAAATTTTGACAAAACATATCGTCGGCTTGCAAACCTGCAAAATCCCTTTTACACACTTAAAAAAAACTTATAATTTACAAAAATATACAGTCAAATCCCGATAATTCGTAATAAACTGTCGGTCCCTTGAAAAAATCTCTTTAATTCGTAAAACTTTCATACATTTTATTCCCCTCACTAATTCGTAATTTTGTTTTTCAAATAAAATCGTCTTTGCCTCTTATAACACTCAATTTACATGATGAATTTTATGACGTCCAATTTTAGACGTCATTTTTTGTTTGATAGCAAGCGGTGTAGAGAAGAAAGAGGAAGAGAAAACAGAAATCATATCTATTTTTCTACCCCACTTTCTTCTCTACACCGCTTGCTATCAAACAAAAAATGACGTCCAAAATTGGACGTCATAAAATTCATCATGTAAATTGAGTGTAAGTCGTAATTGTTTGCTAACTACCACTTATAATTCGTAATAAAAACAACATAAACATGGAAAGAAAGATATTTTGTTTACCGCTATTGTTTTTTTGCGTGGGTTTTTGCTTGTGTGTGTGTTTATTTTCTTAAGGTACCCTGCAAATAATAGGACCAGTCCAAACACGCGTGTAAAGAGTAGTCCACAAAGGACCAGGACTAGTCCAAAAGTAACCCAAACGTATGGAAAAAACCTGGTCTATTTAACATTACGATGTCCTAGGAGAGGATCATATAACCCACCTTTGGACCACTAAGGATTAGTTTTAAAACTACTCCATGGTATACTCAAGAGGATTAGTTTTGAAGTTGTTTAAAAACGAAAGCACGTCGTTAAAAAACGAAGACATGTCGTCTCACTACAAACACTTTTTAACAATGACATGGTCCATGCTTGCATTACATCGGACCAGTCCATGGAGTAGTCCATTTTATCAAAATGGGTCAGGTGGTCCAATTTTATTTGCTGGGTAGAAGTACATCCCTGCAAATAATAGGACCAGTCCAAACACGCGTGTAAAGAGTAGTCCACAAGGGACTAGGACTAGTCCAAAAGTAACCCAAACGTATGGAAAAAACATGGTCTATTTAACATTACGATGTCCTAGGGCAGGACCATATAACCCATCTTTGGACTACAACGGAGTAGTTTTAAAACTACTCCATTGTATACACAAGAGGGTTAGTTTTAACTTCGTTTAAAAACGAAAACATGTCGTTAAAAAACGAAGACATGTCGTCTCACTACAAACACGTTTTAACAATGACATGGTCCATGCTTGCATTACATCGGACTAGTCCATGGAGTAGTCCATTTTATCAAAATGGGACAGGTGGTCCAATATTATTTGTAGGGATGTTATCTACTACATACCACGCGTTATTGCCGCGCCATCTTTTAATAGAAAAAGATACATGCAATATATTTTGACGCGTTAGCGCCAGAAAGTTGGTTAACATTGAACTTTTAAACGTGTTGTGTATTTTTGACAAGTAATCAGCTGACAATAAAAAGAAAAATTTAACAAATTTGCGAATCGTGAAAGAAAACCTTATTGAAGAGCTTCAAAAACATACAATATTTATATAAAAAGAATAAATTCAATTAAATAAAAAAAATCTTGTTATACTTTCGAATCCGTTTTCAATGCAAAAATAAGTAAACAAATAAAAAACAGCTGACAGGAACGGCTTTTTAACGCGCGTTGTGTAACTTGCAATTTTTAATGCGCTAAAGTTTTTAAACGCACGAGAAACGTCGACGAATTCACGAGCGTTATTTACTTCTACCTTTAAGATCAGTTTGTTGCATGAATAATAAAGAAAAATGTAAAAGCGCATGCACGTTTTAGTAAATAAATTGAAAACCCCCGTTAGTTCGTATTTATTTTATTTTAACCCCGTTAAATCGAAAGACCGCTAAATCGAAAACCCCTATAATTCGTAAGAAATGGCCGATCCATTGTAATTACGAATTATCGGGATTTGACTGCTGTTGGTTTTACACACTTCAAGACTC
Organism: Pollenia labialis; assembly: GCA_949318255.1. Taxonomy (NCBI): domain Eukaryota; kingdom Metazoa; phylum Arthropoda; class Insecta; order Diptera; family Polleniidae; genus Pollenia; species Pollenia labialis. The sequence continues at coordinate 78,167,581 of OX439141.1, read as the reverse complement.
AAATTTAAGGAAACCTACATGCTGATCGACGCGGCGTATCTCTCTCTACCACACGGCATATAAATCACAATTTACTTAAAAATTGGATTTGGCAGGTTTGCATATTAAACAAAATTAAAGTTCGATTCATTCTATTTTTAAAAAGAATCGTGGAAGTATTTTTTCTGTGTATATTGTTTATAGCAAATATTTATTTAAATTAGTTTTTTTTTTTGCGAAAATAAATTTATTTATTTCATTTATCAATAATCAAAAGTTATTTGATAATAAATAAATCATTCAAGCATTAATAATATTCCAAAGTTATTTATTTATTTGTGTGCATTCAAAAGAAGAAACTAAATATTAAAATAATTTTTTTTTATTAAATTTTATCACAAATACTGTTTTATTAAATTCTTGGAATTTTAATGGATTTTCATTATAAACACCAGTCAATTTAAGTAGAAAATTTAATATTTTGGGGTGGGTTGGAGAATTTTGTTGTGTTTCAGAAAGCGTTCTATTGCAAACAAAAACAGTTTTCTGTTAGATCTTTTAAAAACAAAATAATATTTACGATAAGGAAATGAGTATAGAAAACGTCTTATGTCTGCACCACAGAATACACAGAACTGTAAAAAGTGACGTGTGAAAAAGGCCCAAATCAGTTGCGAGGGCAGCTTTCGAAGAAAGAGAAAGAAAATGTTTTTTGGTAGGAAAGTGGCAATGTGTAAAAACAGGCCGCTACTATCAACACGAATTGCGTAATCAAAACAAAAAATGCAAAAAGGCAGCTTTCTTAGAAAGAGACAAAAAAAAAGGCAAAATCGTCCGTCTCGTGTCAGTTCTGTATATTCTGTGGTCTGCACGGGTGACATTTTTTTGAAAAAAGTTTGTGATTTAACGAATTGCGTAGATCACATGCAAATTTTAATTTATCTAGAAATAACAACGTGCAGGGTGGCGCATAAGAAACGTAATGATTTATTTAATAAACAACTTTTTTCTTTGTGATTTTATTTAACGTTGGCATTTGATCAAATTAAAATTCAATTTTAGAAATATGTTCACATTATGTTTTGAATAAAATATATTTCAAATGGTGGCCATTGTTTGCTTCGACCGGACGTGCTTTTTCCAGAGCATTTCCCATAACTTTTCTTAGAGTTTCAGGTCTCTGTGCCCATATATCTTCTTGGATATTCACCTTAAGCTGTTGGATGGTTCTTGACATACATCTTAGGCTTTAGTAGAGTTTGCTAAAAACCGTTAAAATGTGAGACCGCGGTTTCGGTTTTAAAATGATTAAAACCGGTCAGTTTCGGTTCGGTTTTCGGTTTTGAGAATATTAAAGTTAAAATTCATACATAATCAAATATATTTTTTTTTATGTAATACAATTTTTTTTTGTTTCAATACAGGTACTTTTATTAACCCTTAAGTGTATACTTGGGCCTAGCCAGGCATTTTTTGACTTTTTTCCAGCTTTTTTTTTATATAATTATTAAGTATATTATAACGAAACTTTATGTATTCATCAATCAAAGTATTTTTACAAGAAAATGAGAAAAGTGTAAAAACCGTGGGCGTCGCAATTGGCCAAATTAATTTTTTTTTCATATTGGTTCCACCTGGGCGCAGCCAGGACCTGCCCTATTATAAATGTACTGCAGTAAATAAAAACAAAATGAAACGTATCATACGCATACACACAAGAATTCTTTTTTTTTATTGTTTTTTCGAAGAATTATTCTATTTCCCGACAAAATGTTCTTGCTATAGCCATAAAACTCCATACAAAATAGAAGTGGTCCCAGTTGGGCCCAGGTGGTAGTTTGTACCACACAAAAAAGGTGTCTACTTAAGAGTTAAAAAGTGAACGTTTGTTCTTTTTTAGTAGTTATTTTGAATTTTAAGAATTTTGAAATACCTTCCCATTGTTGCAGGCTGTTATTTATAAAGTTTTTATATATGAAGTTCGAATATTATGTATAATTTGCAATTTCTTTAAGAATAAATATATTGTGAAAGTAAAAGCAAAACCGAGGTTTTTCTGTCGGTTTTCGGTTTTGTTTTTAGGAATTGAAAACCGCGGTTTCGATTTCGGTTAAAACCGAACAGCGATCCCTAGGCTTTAGGTTACCCCAAAGAAACAAATCGGGAGCCGTTAAATCGGCCGAACGTTGGGGTAAGATCAAATTAGAAAAAATTAATGTTATTCGACCGACCAAAATGTCGCAGGTTGAACGAGCTGTGACTCCATGTTGTTTGTTCTATACCTCGGACCTTAAAAAATGTTCAATCATTGTCCGGTATTGAATGCCGCAACTTGCTTGCCGTTTTCGAAAAAATATGGTAAACAAATTAATTTTCTCATCTACCTAAGAGAATGCATTTGATGCTCCCTGAATCCAGTCTTGCTACCACCCGTTATTGTAGTTTAGCTCTTGTTTTCGAATTATACCGCTACTTCGAAAATGAGAGGGGGTTTGACAACATATGTTTGCAAACCTCAAAAAGCGGTTAAGTTAACTGAATAAACTAAAAAAAACGAAGTTCCGCAATAAAATTACCTTTAAGCCGTTTTAATAAACAAAAATTTTGAAATTTAACTAATAAATAATTTTTTTTGCCAAAAAAAAAATCATGTTTCTAAAACGACTGCTCAGATTAGAAAACTGTTAAGCCTTGCTTAAAGTTTATTTTATTGCGAACTTTCATCACATTTTGTTTATTTAATTAATTTCATTAAGATTAAAATTTCTCTCGAATACATAAGCAAACAGTTTTTAAGTTCTTATTCCCTTATGCCACAAATTACTCAAATTACAATACGTATCTGTGAAACCGTCATTTAATTTAACCGTTTTACATGCTCAAAATGTTTTCCAACTGTAAAAAGAAGATAAATGTAAGAATAAAAAAATGTATGTATAGTAGTTTTGACTTAGCTGCACAATCTCCTTTGCACGATTTTTTGTGCAGGTAAATCAAAAATGCAGTTATCTTAAATGCATTTACCTGCCTAAATGTGCAGGTACACAATTGTGGTTACCTGCACAAAAGTGCAGCTAAAGTAAAGTGTTTGATTTAAAAGTAGAATAAAAAAATTATTTTTTTTATTCTATTATTTATATTTTATTAAAATTTTATTTCAATCCCGGAGCTTACTCGGAATCTCACAAAGAGTCTTTTTGATCGTCGATCATTTTTAAGTTGTAGACGATTCCTAGCACGGGAGAAACTGTTACACGTGCTGATTCGTATGAGAGATTCTTCCATAACGCAGCGAAAAACGCTTAAATTAATCGTAAAGGGAATCGTTTATGATGTATGTTGAGATTATCTAACGAGTCTTTAAAAAAGCATGCTAAGAGAGACTCATGTAGGTATTATTTTACAACTCGTGAAATACTCAGCCGTATGACTAAGCTACCTAAATAAGGGCATAAGGCGTATTTTTCATGCCACAACTTCTAATTTTCATACAATTTCTATAAAACAAACCTTAAGGTCGCGAAATCAACACCATCCTGTCGGAAAACCCTTTTTTGCAGATCCTTAGGCCGGTTTGTTTTATTAAAATTGTATTGGCAATAGCATTTTCATACTTTAAAAACTGTCTTTTTTAGGCAGCTCAGTAATTGTTATACGACTCTTACAGAGAGTCCCAAAAAAAAAAAATAAATTAAAAAAAGATTTAGATGTTTTCGTTACTCGTCAGATAATCACCAGAAGATTCTTTAAGGAGTTGTATATTAAACATAATCGTCTATTTAATATAAAAGAGACATTAACAAAAACAATGAGGATTCACAAAGAACATAAAACATAAAAAAAAAATAATTGCGATTTATATTTTTATAAACAGCTTAAATTGGATATTTATGTGAAAAAGTGGCCACCATATAGTTGTGTGTGCAGCTAACTTTGATGTTTTGTATGAAAATATGTTAAAACTGCCCAAAAATATGAAAAATGTGCAGGTATACAAAATGCACGTAAACAAGGATTTTGAAGAATAATTCCAGAAAATATTTATTTTGGGCAGTTAAATCAAAGTGCAGCTAACTTTGATTTTTTGTATCAAAATAATTTTAAAATGCCAAAAATTTTGTGCATTTATCTTAAATGTGCAGGTATAGAAAGTGCACTTAAAAAAGGAATTTGTATTGAATTAGAAAGAATAATTCCAAAAATTATCAATTTTGTGCAGTTAAGTCAAAAGTGCACGTAAACAAAAGGCAGTTAAGTCAAAACTACTGTATATCAAACTAAATGTAAAAGAAAAAGGTTTGTTACAAAATATTGACATGTCATTAATGCGTAAATATTTATGACAGTTCAATGATAAATGTCTGACAGATACAGAGAATTATTTCAATAAATTATTTCATTATAATTGAGTGGAAAATTTATTTGTCGGATTTTATAGCCATAAATTATTGATATTTTTATTAAAAATTTACATATGTACATTTGCACATACAAACATATGTTCTGTTTGAAGTCAAATTAAATATTTTCAAATTATAAGCATGGATAAAAATATATATGTATGTATGTATATGTATATAGACATGAGCATAAATTCATTTATTTGTATTTTAAATCTCAATATATGTAGATTAAAATATGATTTTTAATAATAGATTTAATATGAAGGGTATAATTGTTAATTAATTAATGAATTGTATTTTTGTGTCGTATATTTGATTAAAAATCGACAGCTTGATGTGTGCATATACATAAGTTTAAATGAGATATTCTTAAATATAGGATTGATTTTAATTAGATTTAAAATAAAAAACAAACAAGTAAGAATGATATATTCGGCTATGCCGAATCTTATATACCCTTCACCATGGTTGGGAGAGAACAGAAGCATTTAATTAATTGCATATGTTTGCGTGCTATTAAATATATAAAGAGACAAACTTAATAATAAACAAGGGATTTTTGGAAAATATTAGAGGTAGTCGTGGTTATTTGGTCATATCTCAGGCGTTTTTGGACTGATCTGGCTGAATTTCAATAGAATTGTAGAAATTACAAATGGAATGACAAAGTTATATTTAACTTTTAACTCAAATGAAACTAAAAGCCATTAAAATTCATTGGCTTATTGGAAGAAATTCTCTCCTTAGTCTCGATTGCCAGCTTCTTCTTTACAACTCTATCTTAAAGCCTATCTGGTGCTACGGTATTCAACTATCGGGCACTGCCTCGGCCTCATTTAAGGCCCTAATTATACAAAACGCAACACAACGGCAAAGCATTACATTGAAAGCCATAACAAAGTCATAAATATTTTGTAATTTTGTTGTTGCTTTCTACAGAAATTCACATTGCCTTTTAAAATTTCAAACACCTCATAGCGTGTGGCGTTGAATATTTTAAAACGGTATATGAATTTCTGTAGAAAGCAACAACAGAATTACAAAATATTTATGGCCTTGTTTTTGCTTTTAATGTAATTCTTTGGCGTTGCGTTTTACATAATTAGGGCCTTAATATTGTTAATGATAATCACACAATTAATATGTAGCATCATTAGGTTTGCGTCGACGTGGTGAAAGAAGTTTGATTTTCTGATGCAGCGCAGGCAGTACTGCATTTAACCACGTGGGGAAATTATATTATTAGAGATATAATGTCATACCTGCTATGTATAATTTTTTTTTATTGATTTTAATTACAGTGTAAATTCGATAATCCGGACTCCAATAATCCGGAATATTGGGTAATCCGGAGAGAATTTTGCAGCTCATTGCGTATTCTATAATCCGGATTGATTGCAACTCTATAGTCCGGATGGAATAACAGCCGTTTTTATTTATATTTTTATTTGAATCACAGTATGCTTTGAAAAATACAGTTAAGGCCCAACCAGGACATGAATGAGGTGGCTTAAGTCAACTTAGGTAGCTGTGCAAATACATATAAAACATATATGGCAAGCTACAATGTACTTAATGATGCTTTTCGTCAAGTTTCGTCAAATGTCATTTGCTTAAGCAGAGTGCCAAACTGAACGCACATTCCGTACGAAAACAGATGTGTATGTATAACAATAAAAAATAAAATAAATTTAAATGGACTTTTACATATTTTAATTTATTTTCCATTTTTTTTTTATCTATTTTTAAATTCTTTACAAATTATTTTATTTATGAAAAGGCTCGTTGGGCCGAGCTTAACGAATTTTACTGGCATTTCAACTGGAAACGCTGTTTCCTTGACGATAATGTTGATGCCGCGGCAAAAATGGTCGTAAATGTAATTTTGCTTGAAATAAATCTTTTTATTCCCTCGAAGCAAATTTCGGTTAAACCAAAACTTAAGTGTTGGTTTAACCAGACGTGCAAAAATGCAGTCAGATCCAGAGAGGAGGCGTTTAGTAGTTGGCGTTTGAATAAAAACGCAACTTCTGATCACCTACGAAAGAAGGCAAGATCTGAGTGTGCTTAAGTACTTAGACGAGAAAAATTTTTACACGAACAGCGTCTTAGTGCTAAGGTCCTTGCTGCTCCTCGGGGTAGTAAGACCTTTAGGTCCTTCGTTTAAAGAGTAAGGGGTAGTGCTAGTTCTTCTATCCCAGCATTTTTAAAGGACGACCAAATATTTACTGACCCGATTGATAAAGCTAACCTCTTGGCTGAACTGTTTGCAAGTAATTCGTTCTTGCCGGAAAGCAATCCGTTGTCGGAAGAGTATCATGTACTATGCCCAAAAGGGTTCTTTCGGATCTTAACGTTAACAAGTCACCGGGGCCGGATGGCATATCAGCACTGGTATTGAAACAGTGCTGTTCGACGTTAGCTCGTCCGTTGGCCAACCTTTTCAGCTCTTCGTACCGTGCGGGAATCTTTCCCTCTTGCTGGAAGGTGGCCAATGTTCAGCCAATCCCCAAGAAGGGTGAGGCTACTAACCCTGACAATTACCGCCCAATCGCAATTTGCTCTTCGCTCTCGAAGGTGATGGAGCATGGTTAATTACCATCTTGTGAAATATCTGGAGACAAATTCACTTCTCAGTGACAGACAGTATGGTTTTCGTGGTAGCCGATCTACAGGAGACCTGTTAGCGTTTCTTTCAGAACGTTGGAATCGGTCCATTCACCGCTTTGGTGAATGCAAAGTGGTTGCTCTGGATATTTCCAAGGCGTTTGATCGGGTGTGGCATGGTGCGCTTGTGTCAAAGCTTATTGCTTTTGGTGTCGGTAATGATTTCTCTCGATTTATATCGAGTTTCCTCAGTGATCGCACTATACGTGTTGTTATAGATGGGATTGCATCAAACGAGTTTCAGCTGAATTCAGGGGTACCGCAAGGTTCTGTCCTTTGTCCTACGCTATTTCTTATATTTCTTAATGACCTTCTTAGTCATACTTCAAATCCTATCTACTCTTTTGCAGATGACAGCAACATTTGTCATTCATATTCCTTCGATCATAGGCCAAGCCTTGTTGAGATTGGGGGCAAAAGGCAAAATATGAATGACACTCTTAATCAGGACCTAGCTACAATCTCTGCGTGGGGTCAAGCGAATAGGGTCGAATTTAATGCACGCAAGACCCAATGTTGTATGTTGACCCACAGACGGGCCGGAATCGGATACTCTTGATGTTCTGGGCATGCATGAGAATACAGTGCGATGTCCGCTGGAATAAACACGTTTTTAAAGTGTCGAAAGAAGCATTCAAGTGTTTAGGTTTTTTAAAACGGCGCAAGACTTACATCACTTCATCCGATCTCCTTACTATCTATACCACCTATATCCGACCGAAGATGGAATACAACTCCCATATATGGGCAGGTGCTTCAAAGTCTATTTTGAACCTTCTGGACCGTGTACAAAGGACGGCGGTGAAGCTCATCAATGACAGTAGGGTATCCAACTCTATTGACTCATTGGAGCATCGTCGGAATGTGGGTTGTGTGACACTTTTCTATCGATATTACCATGGGAGGTGTTCCACTGAGATAAGTGAACTTATTCCACCCGCCCGAGTATTTCTTCGTAATACTCGCTCATCCAGTGGATCACATCCGTTTGTAGTCGATTGTCCTGTGTTTCGCACAACGCATTATAGAGAAAATTCGTTTTTCAGTCGAACTATCCGTATGTGGAATAAACTTCCCGCAGAGGTCTTCCCCGGTACTTATAATTTATTAAGATTAAAGTCAAATGTCCACAAACACTATTCCCTCTTTCCTCCTTCCCAACCCTTATTTTCCTGATCAACACAATGCACTGCATATATAGGGGGCATCCCCTGAGTGTTGGTTTATCGCTAAAAAAAAAAAAAAAAAAAAAAAAATAGCATAAAATAAACAAATACGCGGTACTTTTAAGTTTGAAGTGCTCGCAAAAAACAAAATATTGCACAAATATGCAACAATGGTTAAATAGATATTAAGTTACATTATGGCCAACTAAAAGTCTTTTTTTATTTGCTTATGTATTTAACAGACTTTTTGACAGTTGCTTAAGCTAATACATGCATGTTCTGGTTGGGCCTTTGGAATAGTGTGGCTAGATGACAATGAAAATAATATTACATTTTTATCAGGCATGCTTCAAAACTCTTTTCAAATAAATTTCAATACCGAAGAAGTAGAAGAATGGATTAACGATAATAACTCAACGGTATCAGATATCCTCAGAAAATGAAGAGGATGAAGATTTACCTCTTTTACAAGTCGTAAAAGCCGAGGATGCTGTACAAAGTTTGGATGTCTCAATAAAGTGGGCCAAAGAAAATGATGTAGGAGTAGAAAAACTCTTAATTCTTTATAAATTACGTGATCAGGTTTTTATTTTATTTATTTATATCCAAAAAATTCCGTTTTGCACATGTTTTCTTAAAACTATATTTCATTTAATATTTTTTCCTTATACACTTGGTATTTTTCAAGGACTTATCATACTATATTCTGATTACATACAAGGGGAGGCCACAATTTTCACTTAATGCTAAAATTCTCCTCTCCCATACTAAGATGCATGCTTATGCCCTTGATCATAACTGCCACAGTTTTGTTAATGTTCGGTCGTAGTCGCCACTCTGCAAAGTAGGGCATCAGTACAGACAAGTGGTCATTAACCGAAGGATATCGTCAACATAAACAGGTGGGTCCCGGGATATCCGACATAAATATGTTATACAAAACAGGACCCATTAGTGATACCTGAGGGACACCCAAAGTCTCTGCTCTCTCATCTGACCGCGCGTTGAGAAGCTTCACAGAGAACGTTCAATCAGTCAGAAAATCCAATACAATCCGGCGTAAGCCACTTTCGAATCTCAAATTCATCATCGTTAAGATGATACCCTCCCGCCAAGCACTGTTGAAAAGTCCAGGATGACCGCAATTGTGGAATGTCTTATGTTCATACCCCTACACATGCAGTCCGAAAATATCATGATTGATCGAGTGCCCGCACTTAAAGCCAAATTGGCAGTCCAAAAGGACATTTCCATCAGAAATCTTCTCATTAATTCTGGATAACATAAAGTGCTCCAGCAATTTTCCAAAGGGAGACAGGAGGGAAATTGGTCTGTAATTTGCGCTCTGGCTTGGGTCAGATCTTGGTTCTAATATTGAAATGACGAGGACTCTTTTCCATGCTTTAGGGAAGTATCCAATATTCAAACAATGGTTAAATCATATCGCCTAGAATTTCCAGGCACCGATTTATTATTCGCCCTCCTTCTTAGTGCATTACCAATCATCTCCGCCTTGATCAGGCGACATTCGCCTCGGCCAACTCTATATGCAGTTATCGAATCACTAAATGTTGACAAAGGTGCCCGATCACGAAATGAAGAAGCTCTATCCCTCATGATGTATCAGAGGTCTGTACCCGAAATAAATCCTCCGCCAGCAGACCAGCTTTTCCCGAGTCATCCGACACAAGCGAACCACCTGTGTCAACCAAGTCATGAACACCAACTTGCCTGTTTAAACATAAAAATAATATCCCAATAAGCAATTTTGCTCGAAATCAAGTGCAACACAATTGGTATTCAAGTTCGAATTCCAAGTTTCAAGGGTTGAGATATACTTTTGTTACACTTTATTTCAATAGCATTCTCCAGTAAAATGGGAATTTGAAATCGAGTGAATACTAGAAACATATTTTGAAACTTGAATAGCGTTTGAACTCAAGTTTATTTCCAATTAAATTTAAAGCACTTGGAATTTAATTTGAATGCTTAACTATTGGGAAATGTGTATCGTTTTGCTCTGTTGTTTTTGTTGTTTTTAGACACCAAAAGCAAAAAATTCGAACTTGCAATGCTGAGGGATGAGACTTAAACCTCACTTTGTAATTTTACTCTCAGAGTGGCACTACCAACAAAAAGTTTGACCTTTTTTTTAACTTGATTTAAGAATTTTGTACTTATATTAAGAAATTCCGGGATGGATTTTCGAAAGTAATCCCATTTAGGATTGTTTTCAGTACGTTTTAGTGTTATTCGTACTTAAATTTTTAGAACGACTCGTACGTAAAGTAAGAATAAAAAGATTGTTTCAGGGTGGCAGAAATTTCCACCTACCCCCCAAAGTGGTCCTATTATAAAAAAAATGTATAGCTTATGTCTATACATACTTGAGAGAACTATCGACGTTTCAAATTTCATTAAATCTTTTGGATAGATTCAGATAGGCAGAAATTGCGCCCTAACTCTCCTTGTGGTCCTTGTTTTGAAAAAAATTTATAGCCCAAAACCATCTTCACGAAATTGCCTTTTTAATGAAACCGGTTTCAGTTCTAATTCTGTTCTGTGTAATTTTTTGATCAGAACTGGTTCAGCTTCAGCTCAGTTCTAATTCAGTCCGAGCTCAGTTTAGTTTAGTTCTAGGTTATTTTCAATTCAGTTATGGTTCACGTTTAGTTCTACTTCAGTTTAAGTTCAGTACTAATATTGTTTTTACTAAGTTCAAGCTTAAGTTTATTTCTAATTCTAATTAGTTCTAGTTCAGTTCTAGTTTGATTTTAGCATATTTTTTTAAATTTTAGTTTATTTTTCAAAACAAAATAAAGACTCGAATCGTCACAATATCTGAATGTCCTCCAGAAACAAGTTTGTGAGTTAATTCAATTAGATATTATTTCACCGTTTCATTAAAACTGCAGTCGATGGGCATGAAAATGCTCGGCATGGCTGAATGCGAAACTCTTAGATGCCTGAATCGTTGTCAACGTTACAATTAAATCAATGGCTTAATCCTCTTCTGCATTAAGAATTGAAATGGCATTACACAAAAACAATTTGCATTATGTGTGATTGGTCTCTGCTTTAAAATTTTATTTAAAAAAATTACAAGGATTCCATTTAAATGGATTATTTACGCGAAATTAACATTTCCCAGGATCATTCATAATGCTGGTATTTTAAACATTTTTTCTCTGCTTCCTTTTTGAAATATTTTTTTTTATTTCCGTCTCTTTTTATGTTTCGTTTCCTTTGTTTAACTTTTATTGTTTAATTTTTATCTTTTTCTCGGTGAACATTTCATTTGTTGTTTTTAAAAATTACATAAAATTTATATTTGTTTGAGATAACAAACGAAATCATAATTAAGTGTTTTATTTTCTTTGAAACAAAAAAAAAAAAAAAAAACAAAACAACAACGGTACAAACCACAACTGACAGAGTCAAATCGAAAATGGGAAAGAGAAACTGCAGATGACATCAATAATAAACATTGTTAACCTTTTTATCATTTTAACAGCGAGTTAAAATAACAACAATAAAAAGAAGTAAAATATCAGAGAAAAAGCGGGTATAAAAAACATGAATTCCATTCTATTTGTACAAGAGCATTTGTGTGTACCCTACACAAAAACTATTTAAATAAGGACTTACGTTTGGATTTATTGTTGGTTGGATGTGTTTAGAAGAGACACAGATTTCAGTTAAAAGTTTTTACGAGATATTAAAAGTCATGTGTATTTAAAAGTCCAACTTTTGTGGTTACTTTGTTGGTATTGAAAATGGGACAAATCAGCTAATTACTTCACTTCGTCTGCAAGCAATATTTTTCCAAAATAAGAGCTTTGGCAGGATATCGCTCTAACTTTGTATGAAACACCGAAATTCTACTTGTGTTATATTCTTAATCCATTAGATTTTAACATTATTTTTGATGAACTTAACATATAGTTTAAAGGACTAGATTAAGAAAAAATCGTTATGACTTTTCTGGTTCCATTTTATTGTTTTATGAAAAAGTAGCAGTATTGCCAATTAAGCCGTATAGTGGCTGGATTGAGCGATTTTTCATATGATTCAGCCATGAAAAAAAATCTATTAGATATTAGCCAGTTTAATTCGGCTAACTTTTCTTTATGTTTTTAAAAAGTTCGTTTGTTTATTCTGGTATACAAATGACAAATGCACCTTGCCTTAAAATTTTTGGGGGCTATAGTTTGTTGCGTTATTCGGAATAGACGCTTTGTGACTTTTGCGACTATAAGCCATTTTTTTATATTGTTATTTAGATTAAATTTGGCCCAAATTTATTTTATTAACATCGTTACATATTTTGCCAAATATCCCATTCAAATACTACTCTCGAAAAAAACCTTTAATGCAATAACTTCCATAAAAATGTTGGTATGGACCAGTGCTACCATTTGGCAAGGTTCCCCTTTTTTTGCAAATTCTTTGAGATTCCAAAAAGTTTTTTTCAAGTTTTTTAGAAATAGATAACTATAAAAGGTAACCAAAAGAGTATTGATATTCAAGAAGTTGATAATGAGTGACGTGAGCTGGTTTCGATTCCCAGTTCAAACAAGAATCAAAAATTATCAATTAATTTTAATTTATTTCATGTTGTGAAATTCCTTTCTTCATAATAATATTTGAATGAAAATTAAATTTGTTGAACTTTAGCATGATTGAAAAAAATACAGGGTGGCCCAAAATTACCGAAGGGGTTTGAATTGCTTATAACTTTCTTATTATAATTTTCAGTATTTTGTAAAGAAGACTTGGGGAATTTAAAATAGAGCAGTACTCAATTGAACAACGTGCCCAAATTGTTGAGCTTTATTTTTCAAATCAACGATCCATTGTTTTGTTGACTCAGCGTGCATATCGTCGTTATTTTAATTTGCGGTTTGGACCCTCAGAGTCAACAATAAACGTTCACCGAATTTAACCGCCCCAGACTATTTTCTTTAGGGTTATTTGAAAGCAAAAATCTACATTAATAAGCCTAGAACCATCCAGAAATTAAGAACCAATATACGCGACGAATCAAACAACATAACACCTAAAGTTTTGCGAAAATGTGTTGGAAAGAGCACGCATTGGCGAAGCAGAAAATGGCCACCACTTGCTAGCTATTATTTTTCAAAACTAAACTAAAAATATTCCCCATTTATATACTGTATTAAAAGAAAAAAATTAATAATTATTTCTTAAATAAAAAGTTATAACGAATTCAAACCCCTTCGTTAATTATGGGCCACCCTATAGATATATACAAATTAAATAAAAAATATTTTACAATGAACTACTTAAGGCTAGTTTACACTGTTATACTTTGTATTAATAAATGTCAAAAAATCAAGTAATATGTAAATGTCTTATAGTGTGAATGCATGTGTGATGAAAATGACAAATTGTATGAAAATAGTTTGACATCCCATACCACTTCATGGTTTTTTGAAAAATGTCTAAACAATAAAGATTTCCTGATGAGCTGGCCTAAGTAACCAGTGAAATGCGCATAGAAGCTGGCTTTCCCTCAACAATAAATTTCAGTGTATTTATCAAATATGAAAAACTGGGAATTTATCACGTCAAACGGAAATCGAATTAATAATAAATTTTGTATTCCCGAAAATAACTAATAATACTTTTCATTGGATCGGGGTTGCATTTTTAATCATGTATAAGTGTTTGTATTTTGTGTGCTGGTGTAAACTCATTAGATTTGTATCTCACAAAGTATAATGGAATACATAAGACTTGTAAGATAGTGTAAACTAGCCTTTATTAAAAAATATTATAACATTTAATATGTTTATTTTATTGTTACAGTTTGGATTAAAAACATTGAACATTTCAATAAAATAACCACATACTAATTATTTTTGTATATCTTTTAAGAAAATGAATTTCCAACACATTTTGGCATTATCTGTTAAAAATTTAGCATTTTTATAATAAAGTTTTTTTTTAGAACACAAGATTTTTTTCTAAAGATATGGTAACGCTGGTATGGACTTACAATTAAGTTATAGTGTCCTTGACGAGCTACTATGCCATGTTTAACATAGGTCTTATATAAATTCAATCGCTTCAATCACTTAAAGTCAAAGAAATCTCATATAGATGAAGATTTCTAAATCATAATCGGCACAAAGAACTACATGAACTTTTTGTAAAACTCTTCGTCGTAAAAACAGTCAAGCAAAATCTATCGGAAACATAATTTTTTTCAACGCAGAAAAATAGAGTGATGAATCTTATCCATTTAAACTCATAACTAATGAGGATTCGAAGCTGGAATACACTTACGGTACTTACAAGTCCAACTTCCAGTCAATCGGCCTATTTTTTTTAAGAAGTAACACTTTTTCTAAATATTTGGATTCTATCCCACTGTTGGGGCGTTTCACTTATCAAACAGTTCAACGAAATAAATAGTAAATTTAATAGAAAAGTAGATACATATTGTTCTTTATTCAAACGTCAGTAAATAATTTAACATTTGCTTACCAATTTATATCCATTTCAAAAATAAATCTTAATAGAAATTATGGACTCGAAATGATTTTACGACAGTAGCAACATTCTACCTTCTTTCGCACCTCTTCAGGTAACCAATGTTCGTTTCTGATCGACTTTATTTTATTTATTGGGTGTTTGGATTTTTGTGGGTGCTACGGTGTTGGATGTCCTTGGATGAGAATATAAAGCCCAGCATTCATAACAGCATATTTTCCAATTTATTTTTTAGTTATTGTTGTTCAGCACTACAGCCACTGAGTACGTATGTGTTGGTTGTGTTTATATGATCAACAGCACTACAAACTCAAGTGCGAATGGAATACACGAGGGTCTGATAAATCTTTGCAATTTATTTGAACACAAATACGTAAATAAATCTATCTTTTTTTCCAACTATGAATATTATTTTTTCGTGTATTATTTCACATTTTCACTATACTACACTTTTTTTCAACAGTGATTCATGATTTTTTTATTTTAATACATTTTGTGTATGTGTATAGTTATAGATGTGTGATTTTTTTTTGTATGCGTGTGGTATGTTTGTGTGTGTAAATGCAAAATAGTTTTTCCGAGAGACTTTATTATGATGGTTAAATGAAAATCTATGTGTTTGCGTACGAAACAAACACAGGGGTATAAAAGAGAAGGGTTGTGCAAATTTTTGGGGAACTTTTTATTTCGAAAAGTACTCCAATGTTTAGTGGGGAACATTAGGGAACATTCTCTATTAAATGATCTTTTATAATAATTTGTGATTTTTTTTAGTTGATAAATCATACACATATTTTTCTAATTCGATTATTCTCACTCGAAGATCATATCGAAAATTTTGTCATGTTTAACCCTGAAAGGTTACTCTTCATTTTGGTACATTAAGGTTATTCTTCGTCGAATCAACGAACTTTTTAAAAAAAAATTTTAGCGGAACGATTTTAAACAAAAAAAAAAAAACAAAACACTTTCGAATAATATGAAAATTTATATAAAACTTTTTTAATAAAGCATTTTATTAAAAAATTAACTGAAATAAAACATAAAAAATAAAAGTTCTTCATCTCTCTCAAAATTTGATACGAATTTTAGCACTTTTTTGTGTTTTCAAATTAATTAGTTTTTTTTAAAGCTTTCGTCATCAGCTAACGTTGTTAAAAAATGAGCTTAACTTAAAATGTAAATCAGATTCGTCGATTCGACGAACAGTAACCATCTAAGGCTAAACTGCACATTAACCTTAGAATGCATAACCGAGTGTGTTCACTGGCGACTTTTAACGTTTGAAGCTGCAAAACCGATGCCAATGGAGAATTAAAAAAAAATTTTTGTGTTGTTTTATTGAAAATTAATTAAATTAAGATGACATCTATGCAAAGACATAACAAGGGTGCCCGTGTATCCAATAGTATTTTTAACTACACCACAAAAGCGGAGCGGGTATTATGCGTTTGTGGTGATGTGTGTTATACACAAAATAATGATCCTAAATCTACCTTTGTGTACACTTTCGTAGTCCATCTAACGATGTCTGTCCGTCCATCCGGCTAGTTGTTTGTTCATGTTACCATCTGCGCAAAGAGCAGGTCGCAATTTTGAGGATAATTTGATGAAATTTGTTACATACATCTTAATTGTTGTAAGGACGAAGAATATTAATAATAGTGAGAATCGGTTCATAATTTCATATTGTTACAAGTAGAACTGTTTATTATAATTCTTATGCGCTTAACGGTTTTATTTGGTAAAATCTTTTTGGATGAAGTTTCCTGATGATCTGGCATAAGCAACCAGTGAAATGCGCATAGAAATAGCTTATCCCTTCAACAATAAATTTCAGTGTTTAAATCAAGAATAAAAATTGGGAATTAAGTACGAGTAACAAAATCATTTAAATTTCAATTAATTTAAAAGGTTTTTTCTGTGGATATGAAAATGATTGACGATTATATTTGGGAACACAGACAACCTGGTTATGTGTTTACGTGATATTTGTTGGTGTTCTACGGTAAATGGCCAAATTAATAAAAAAATTCCAAATATCGGACAGCCAAATCCAAGTCTGGTTGTTTAATATTAAATGCTAAGTTGCACAGCATAGTGTGGAATAAAAGCTGTGCCATATTTTTTCGAAAACGACAAATAAGTTGAAGTTAATGTGAAAACATTCAAGACCATTTGTATGGCACCAGAGGTAGAGAACAATCGAGATTGATTTTAGTCGATCCATTAGATCTGTTAACACTATAAAATATATTACAAATCTCCATTTAATTAATTAAAAACACGAAATTTTGAAGTCTATTGCACTAACTTATTCAAAACTTCATACTGCAGATATATGGCCACCTTTACAAAAAGAAAATAAGTGTTGCCATTTATTGTCAAAAGCGAGAGTTCAGTAGGTGTATGAGCAGAACAAGCACTGAACGACATTTTTCATACGATTTAAAAGAAAAAGCCGGTGGTTGCCGTGAAATAAAGTTTATTTTAATTTACAAATATAAAAACAAAAATGTATCATGTTTTTAAATTAAAGATGACAGATTATGAAAAAAGATGACAGAGGGAGGATACACATTTTATAGATGACATCCAGTTAAAATCGGCGATTGTCCTCTAAAAAGGAGTACGAGTGGTCACCTTAATTTTACCCGCTACTTCGTCAGCGTCTTCTATTCCTTCGTGGACATATTTTTATGCCAAAGTGTATATTTCTAGGTTTTAACTTGTATAAAAGCTAGCATTTAACTCGCTACTTTGTAGTCGGATCCTTTTCTTTCATAGACATACCCATATGTCAAAGTTTATGTTTCTCGGTTTTTAAAGCAAGTTCCACCATTTTTCATCATATAGTTTGATATTCACTCAGGACCTTACACCTATAATTTTTTGTTTCCAAGTTCAATATAAAAGAAAATTCAAAAAGTTCAACAAGTAGAACACAAAATTAAATAATAAATAATAAAATTTTGTAAAAGTCGAATAAGAGTCAATTTATAGAAATTATTTTAATTTCCCGTTGATGTATCAAAAATTTTAGTATTGTAGTACACGCAGAAAAAAACATGTTCCAATATGGCCACCTCCAATAAAACTATTTTTTAATGAACAACGATACGTATTTTTATTTTTGTATCTCTTTCATTTTAGGTGATAAGTATGTGGTTACCGAATTTAACCATTTTTACTGTTTATTTTTGTAATGAACAACAAAAGGTGTTAATTTTTTTTTATTTTTTAGTTGAGAAGATATGAGGTTAGCGGGATCGATTTGGCGAGATAGCAGGCTCCGGTCCAAATATCAACTTTTTAGCTTAATGGCCGTTTTCTCATTACACGATTAACTTTTTTCCCAAAGAAAAACTGCACATTAAAGAAATTTGGTTTTCTCAATGTCTCATTTGCTTCTATTCTGTCGCAAAGCTAACCAGCACTCATCTGCCGATTATTTATTTTCCTTTTTTTTGCCGTACAGATAAATTCAATCAGCTGACTCCCAACTTTTACATGTATTTTGAGAGGTGTTGCCAGCTTCGGTTTGTGAGAAACCCAGATTTGTTAACAGACAGTTTATAGGGCTAATAAATTTATGTTGACATTAAGTAACAGGCAGTTTGACGGTACCTTGAGAAAATGGCCATAAGTCGTTTAGGATGTGCGATGAAAAATAAATAGATGGAGACAAAAATCTTTTGAAAACATTAGTAACAAATTAGGTACGAATTGCGAAAAAGTACTAAATTTGCATTTGTATTTTTTAGATAAGTTACCCTTTTTTTCCCCCTAAACATTCAAATTTCCAAAAATTCTTTTACTTTTAAGCTTCAGGCGTTTTGGATGTGCGATGATGAATCAGTCAGTCGTACCGCTTCCTGCGGGAAATTTGTGTTAATTGGTCCAACAGATTGCCCTGGGATTTGTGAAAATAGAACAAGTATGAAAAGAAACGACTCATCACCAGTGAAAGAAGAACCAATCTCTTAACTGGCTTTTGAAGAACAAAAAGGTAGAAAAAGTAATGAAATACAGTACAGTCTTCTACGGTGCTGTGACACATTTTTAGGTACTATCTGAAATTTGGTTCTTGAATTTAATTCAAGGACTTGTTGTATTAATATAATACTACATTTAAGTAATTGACACTAAGCACGTTCATTGAGAACATACCTGTGACTGGTCCAATGGTGTCAATTGACCCCCTCCAACGACAACCCCAAGTAAAAGTGATAGGTCTTATTCATATAAAGTGTTAGAACTAGAACCGGCCTCTACCACTAAAGACCAATCACGGACTACTGTGGTGTCAGTTCGCTTCCCTCTACGGTATATATATAAATATAAATATTTGCTTCCGTCACTGGTGTTATTGAACATGTGTATATGGTTGCGTGAATATGTATCCAGCGCGTAAAGAATAAGTAAATAAAACTTCTTTTAGGCCTTATTTTAAAGCCTTTACATAATCACACACAAACTCTTGTAAAGAAGATCTCTTCTTAGGTATTAACAATCATGTTAAGTGTGATTGTTAAACATATCTTTTAGCAACTAAAGAAAACACATTAGAAGAAAAAAATTAACATTTTCATCTTTTAAAAAGGAACACAAAGTTAAAGGCCTTGCCTTTTCGCCCGCTACATAAACTGATGGTAAATTCCAAAATGTTGAGTAACAATTTACAATTAAGCCTAAATGGTGTGGAAAGTTTTTTGCAAATTATGGCAGGGTAAATTCTATATTCTTATTTAATAGTACTTTTACCCTACATAAAATTTTACTCTTATTAAAATTTCATAAATAATTTTTCTACACAACTCTCCGTTTTGTAATTTTTAATAGAATTTTGCATAAAATTCATAAAATTTAAAAAGCATGAGCTGTTAACGTAATAAATGATTTATTGATAGAGGACACCCACCGTGGACATATTGTTGATTGAATGTCTGTCTATTTATTGGAATAAAATTGGTTGGGGGAAAAACTTTAGAAATATTTAAGAATTGTTCACTTAAAAAAGATTTCTTCACGAACTACCGCTATGTTTAAACGACAAGTAGTTTGCCATGCACAAAAGAATTTGGCTCAAACTGACTGCTGTTGTCGATGTTTTGTTTTAGCTAATCAGTGTTGTTCAAATATTTGTTCGCACAACGATATCTAGCAGTAATAGAAGTAAATATGACCATATCAATACAAGCCATCTTCATTGTTGTTGTTGCTATACATATGCGTTTTCGTGCCATACGAGTTCCCCACATCAAAGGACATGAATAAATTGTTCTAACAAAATTTTGTTCTGGAGCACACATAACAATCGTTTGCCACATAACAATGGTTTAAAGTTTATTTAAATTTATAGTAAAACATGGCGGTAGTATTAAAAAGTTTCATTTCTACATGTATATTTTAATGAAACCAAAATGTTTTTACTATTAAGAAAACTATTTTATAAAGAAGACATACATTTCTTAATCTAATGAATATAGCCTAAACCTACGGTCACACTTGTCAACTATTTGACGAAAAAAAAACGAGACTAACATTCACAAAGTAGACTTGTTAGCGGACAGACATAAACCCCTATTGTCAAATTCGTATGTTTGAGCCAAAATTTGTACATGTGTGCGTTGAATTGTTTTTGTTTTATATGAACCTTGTGTTAATGTAAATTAAAGCAAAATAAGTAATCATTTACTTAATTTCCACAAAGTATCAAGAGCAGTTTTTCTTTAATGTTCGAAATGTATCTCTTATAATTTTTCAATGTCAACAAGCGAGAGAATGGTTTTTTTAAAGCGCTCAGGTAATTATAAATTGAGGGAATTATAGATTGAAGAATGAATTAAAAATGTTTGTAAGCAGCAAGATTTATCTAAAGACAAGGTAATTAAGTAACACAGAGGTTTATGCTGAACAACGTTGAAAGAAAGCCCATCCAACCAACCGATTAAACGACAAAGCTGGATATCGATGTCGCTTTATTTGATGGGAACAGAAGAGCTTATAAGCTGCTAAAGACGGCCAAGAAAATCACAGGAGTTCTGTATACATGTTGTTCGGCCACATGTTGCAAGACCAATTAAAAACTATTTTAAAAATAGTGGTTGGGAAGTTTTGCCTGACCTTCTTTTTAGTCTAGACCTCGCCCCGCCCGACTACCATTTGTTAAGAACCATGCAGGGTGCTTTCACTGGAATACGTATTACTTTAGAATCGACTATTCGAATTTAACTTGCTTCGTTCTTGAAATACAAACTTCGGATTCATTAAGGGTTCGTATTTATTATTACTGCATTTACTACATCTGATGATGATGCGATCGGAAAGTTTGGTTTGCAATAAATTGATCGTTTCATTGGCTTGGACGAAATTTTACTTTAACAGAACAAGCATTTTCATAGTGGATTTTAATTATTTTATTTTATTTTTCCTTAAATATTTGTTGTAAAAAATTACTCATCAATGTCTAAAAAGCGTCTTAATCTAGAATTATTTTATGTTTCAATTAAACTGCATTTCTTTTTTAAGCTTTTAGGATTTCAAACCAAACTTTTTGTTTTTTTTTCTATCTATTTTATTTATTTGAATAAAGATAAAATCATTTCACTGTTAATTACGTTTGATTTTCACACTTCGGATAAAGCATGCTAACGAACAAATTTTTACAATTTACTAAAAAATAATTCTGCTATAAACAAGTTCACAAAGACATGCCGATATATTTAATTTACAACGATAGCTGATTTTAGATTATTAAGAAATAAATGTTCAATTCACAAGCTCGCATTATCGTATTCGTTGTCTTATCGTCTAAAATTAAAATATTGTGTTTTTTGTTGGTAATTTTCAAACAAAAGTGTTTTCTAATTATTCGATTGATTGTTATATCCCTAGAGGGAAGCGAACTGACGCCAAATTTGTCCCGTGATTTTTCTTTAATAAATAATAATAATAAATAAAAAAAAAAAAATAAAATAAAAAAATAAAAAAAAATAAAATAAAAAAAAAAAAAAAAAAAAAAAAAAAAACCTATCACTTTTACTTGGGGCTTACATTGATTAGACACAGATTTATTCCCAATGAACGTGCTTTGTGTCAGTAACAAAAATGTAGTATTATTTCAATAAGATGTAGTATTATTTCAAAAAAACAAGTTCTAGAACTAAATTTAAGAACCAAATTTAAGAAAGTCCCAAAAATACGTGGCACACCACCATTGAAGACTGTACTGTAATTGATTACTTTTTCTAAGTTAAGGGATTGGTTGTTCTGTCACTGGGCATGTGTCCTTTCTTTTTGTACTTGTTGTTCTATTTGCACAAATTCCAGGTCCTGTTGGACTAATTGACACAAATTTCCCGCAGGGATGTTTTGAAAAATGTTGTATTTATACCAGGCCTGGAAATGTTTGATTTTTCGGTGAATTTGTAAAAATCTTTTTAGAATGTGGTAGGTACTTAACACCACAAATGTAATTCTTCTTAATGATTAATATATGATTTCTTTATTTAAATTGATTTTTTTTAAATATTTTAATTAAAATCTCTCGTCAATTAATATTAACTACAATTTCACCCCAAGTTAAAACTTCAATGTGAATGGCAAATATTAAAGAAGAAGAAATAAATAAAACCCAAGAGTGGAGTAAATAACACTGTGCTCGAAACTGACACTTTTTTTAGACAAGCTGGGCACTTGTCGTTTTAACCTAATTCGGGTACGCTGAGTCCAGATTTACTAGCCGTTTTTTAGGTTAGCTCTGGTTTTCGAGATATACCATTATTTTGAAAGTGTAGGAGGTTGCTCAAAATATGTTTGCGCAACTCAAAAACGCTTTAGCTTAGTGAAAAAACTAAAAAAAACCCAAATTTCGCAATAAAATTTTTTTAAGAAAAGGATATTTGGAAAAAAAATAATTTTTTATCAAAACTTCGAAATTTTTGTTTTGTTAAAAATTCCTAAAAAATTGGAAAATGCAGCTAAGCTATAAATGATTAAAATCTGTTACCAACTTTTGATTTAATTCATTTAAGAGTTTCATTAAACGCAATATTTGTATGGGAGCCCACCTAAGAAGTGGGGATAAGGGGCAAGTATGTCTCGAGAAAATGTTAAGGATAAAAAATTAATTTGTATGGCAGCCCCTTTAGGGAATGGAGATAGCAGTTAGGTATGTAAAAAATAAATGATTGAGATGAAAAATAAAGTAGGGTTGGTCATACATTTGAGTTACGTGAACATATGTTGTGCATCCTCCTCCATTTTCGAAATAACGGTATGTCTCGAAAACCAAAACTAACCTAAAAAAAACCGACTAGCAACACTGGATTCATCGTACCCGAATTAGGCTAAAACGCCAGGTGCCCAGCTTGTCTGCTTTTTCAACTAGCACGGTATAATTATTACTAAAATTAATAAATTTTCTTTTTATTTGGTCAAGAACATATTTGTGGATCATATTAAATACTTAACTCAAAAAAAATTTATAATGTACTCAATTGAAATTTCCTTTTTTTGACATTTGGCAATACATACTATAAACCATGATACAAATACACAAGGTAGTTCCACTTCTCTCTCAGAAATTATTTTTCGAAGTTTATCGGAATTATTTGAAGCTTGATACAAATAAAAACTTCAAATAATTCCAATAAAATTCAAAAAATAATTTCTGAGAGAGAAGTGGAACTACCTTATGTATTTGTATCATGCTATAAACTAGCATTACAATCAATTTGTCTTTTCACATGTGCATAACAAAAAATCACATATTTTTGAAGGATAAGCCATACGACGGAGCTTGTGAATTGGACGATAAACTGGTTTTAACGAGAAAAAAGTAATATTGAAAGAAAAGATCACAAATAATTGGTCTTGTAAAAAAAAAACAACTGTTACTTCTTCGTTAATCAATAAAATGCAATTAAAAGCGATGCCCATACTAAGGACAGGGATGGAAATCATGGTATAATTATACAATTTTTATTACATTTTAAACTTTTTACCGTGGTACAATTTTTTCATCATAACTTTATCGCTTTTCTCAAGTTAAACAATTAAAATGTAAAAATTACTTCGAAAGCATTCTTTATATACATACAAACATATAAAAATAGCTATGGTTCCACTACGATTACATTTGCAATATCTTTTAAATACATCATTAATTGCTTGTGGAAAAAGGTCAACGTCTTTGCATGCCAAAGTCAGCTGGGGGTTAAATAATGATTAAAGCAATAATGAACTTACAAAAAAAAAAACAAAAGCAAAAAGCACAATAAAAATAAACATGTTATACGATGATTATATAATGTTGACAATTAAGTTCAGATACAGACATACGATGAATATGTCTTTTGCATTTTGTTTAGTTTTTTAGTTTTTGTGGGTTGTGTGTACATTTTTTTTAAAGATATTTAAAAGAGTGCATTAATTTTGGTTAATATTTTGATTATTCTGAATTTTAATTTAAGTTTTAAGTTTTTTTTTGTTTTAGCAATATGGGAATGCAGTCATACTAATATGTTTATAAATCCGCCAGCTCAACAAGTTTTAAATGACTACATATTTTATACCTAAAACGATGTTTTGGCAAATGTTATTTTCATACAATACATGTTACGAACTATGGCATTTAGAGTAAATTCCATAATTAGGGGCTGTGGGGTAGAATTAATTAATTGGCGAATTTCCTCTATAATTTCTATCCGATTGCTGTTATTTAAATAAAATTAAGAATGGAAGAAGTGGTGTTTTGTTAATGTTTTTACATATTGAAAAGAATTAAATCCAACTGTTATTATAAATGTAAAAGTTTGTATATTTGCTGCATAATCACGCGAACCCGCTTAATGGATTTGGATAACATTTTGAAGACGGAAAGCACATGATGTATATTAATTTATGGAGCACTTTTTCAGAGGGGGAAAACGGAGAAAAATTGGTACTTTTGGAAATTTTTCTGTTTTTGATAAATATGACACCGTGGTATATGGTTCCGATTAAAACATATTGTCCCTTTTTACAGGGACTTTTGACACTTTTTTTAGCTTTGGTACTTTTTCCCTTTTCGCTAAATTTGATATAGAGATAGCATATGGCCCCTTTTAAAATTTAGGGTACTTTTGAAGAGGTACAAATTAGATAAATATGTACTTTTGGTACTTTTTCTATATGGTGCCTTTTATAAAGTAATAAAATTGTTACCCTTTTTCTTTTCGATACATTTGATATACAAACAGATTATATCCTACATTTTATAGGGTGTAATTTCCTAAAATAAGGAAAAGCTGCTACTTTTGGTACAAAGGTATAAACCTTTGGTACTTTTTCTTTTATAGAGTATTTTGATATAGAAATAACATATGGCCAAGATTAAAATAAAGGGAACTTTTTAAGGGGTAAATCCGGGAAAAATTTGCACTTATTCTCTTTTTAATAAATTTGGACCTTCTAAGGGTACTTTTGGTGTTATTTATGGGTACTTTTGGTACTCTCTTACCTTTGATAGTTTTTCT
The DNA here is from genome assembly GCA_949318255.1 of Pollenia labialis. Lineage (NCBI taxonomy): Eukaryota > Metazoa > Arthropoda > Insecta > Diptera > Polleniidae > Pollenia > Pollenia labialis. The sequence goes on along the minus strand of OX439141.1, from coordinate 78,142,327 downwards.
CTTTTCAGTGTTGCTCTGTGTATCTCTGTGTTATCACGTTTAGAATTACTTAAAAGTCAGCAGCTTCCTTTATTACAAATATCTCCGCATTGAAAACGCCGTGTGTGCGAACAATCTAGAGAGAAAAAATACACAGGCCAATAGCTTTTTAGGGGGCAAATAAGAAAATGAATTTCAAAAAAAATATTTGAGGCAATAATACCATTCTTTTAAGGAACTGCTATTAAATTAGTGCATGAATAATTTAAATGATTGGGATGAAGATGATGGTGATGACAAAGATTGTGATAGTACTCGTTCATTACAAAAGACAATATAGAAGTTCATAAACACACTACATGCGGGGTTTTTATGAGGGTGCTGTCATCAGCTACATTAAAGTCTGCAGGTATAATATTTCTGCCAAGACATTAGTGACAGGTTAAAAAAACCAATTAGTTTTTCATAAATTTTTCTTATTTTTGTTAATTTAAAAATAGAAGCAAAGCAATTTGCATGATGTGTTCATGTCTTTTTGAAAAGTTTTTTATTTTAATATGGTTTATATTTAAAATACATTTGATAGTGTGTAGGTCATAATAAATTCGAACAGAATTCTAGTTGGACTGCAACTCATGTTGGATTGTGGTAAAATCGTTGCCTTTGTTGTTTTGTTTTGTACTATTTTATTAGATTACAGAGAAGTGTGGAATTGTGATAATTTATTTAAGAATTAAATGACATTCATCACACTTTCAAATAAATTCCATGTTCTCTAAAGCAAACTTAAAATTTTTACAAAGTTTGTCAAATGAAACTGATTAAAAAGTTCCCCCCGGAAGAAAATTGTTAAATGACATAAATTTAGAAGTGTCATTTATTCTGTATGTGCTGAAACAAATTTAAGTGTTTAACTTTAAAGAAAATTAAAGGAACAAGTGGAATTATGTTTGAGTGGAGTGAACGTTTTATTTTGCTAATTATTGATAATTAAACCCAAGTAGCTTAGACGATTAACTGCCTGTTTTTAGAAAACGTATACAAGTGAGTGAGTGCGAAATAATATTGAAAAAAAAACAAAAACAAATTTTCGTTTTTATGGTTTTTTTGAATATAATTTCTCACTCACTCACTTGTTTACGTTCTCTAAAAACAGGCAGCAATGTGTTGTTTCCAGGTGACGAACAATTTAAGAAATGGAAAAATTTAAGTACGCAGCTCGACAGACAACAAAGTTCTACTTCGTATAGTGAATTTTCAAGTCTTTTGCTTGAGATTTGTGGTTTTGGGACACTGTTAAAACCAGGAAAGTTGATTAAATTGCATGCGTGTTCATTGACTTTTTACGGTTTTGGGAGGTTTACAATATATTTTTTTGTAGATAAACGAATAAAGATTTTACATTGATTTTTTTTTCTGTGAAAGACTATATAAACAGCTAATTATGAAAATTTTTAGAAAAATTTTATTAGAATTTTTTTGTAAAAAAAAAAATTTAAAAGGTTTTTGAAGGTGAAGCCAGTTGAGTTCTTAAAAATGTTATACATCACGATAAAATTTGAAATCTCTACTTTTAAATTAAAAAAAAAAACGTTGCGCGTTGTTGCGCAATTTTTTGATTTTTTTAAAATTTCATTTTTTTTCTGTTTTTGCTCATCTTGCATAGGTACATATGATAGAAACCATTTCGTCAGTCATAAAATGTTTGGTTTTATTTAAATTATTACATCTAAGACTTATATTACCTGTGTAAAAAAAGGGATATGCGAAACAGTAAGTAACGGGTTTTAACCACCTGGGCGGCCGCTAAATGACGTTATTTTATAGAGCAAAAAAAAAAAAGTTTTACCTTTTTTCTGTTTTTGCTCATCTTGCATAGGAACATATGATAGAAACCATTTCGTCAGTCATAAAATGTTTTGGTTGTACGTAAACGTAAAAGTCACATAATATGTTATGTTTTGGAAATTAGCAAAAAAAAAAAATTTTTTTACAGGGTCGTTCCGGAGGCGTGTTTGGAGGGAAACCTTCCCCTACCCATAAAAGTTCAAAAATTTAATTTTTATAGTATTAAGGCGTTAGTAATCTATTTCTTTTAATATTTACATTTTTTTTATATATAATTTTATGTAACCGCCCTCAAAAAGGGGCGGGGGCGAAAAGTGTAATTTTACGATCTCATGGGTCTAATTTTAGGTTTTTAACTTTAAAAGTTGCATTTGCCAAACAAAAGTTTGCATTTTTCAGAAGTTGGATTAGTTCTTCTAGGGGGAACCTTTTCTTCCTTGGTCCGATTTTATTTATTTTTGAGGTTTACCTGCCTATGACAATATCACATATTTTTGCAAATTTAATCGATCTAGGGGCACTCAATAACAATAACTAATGTCCGGCTAGATTGGCAAAAAACCCCTATTTGCGCTGGTTGGTTTCTCCCCAAATCGATCCACTAAGACGAAATTTTTGGAAATTCGAAAAATGTAAAACTTATCGTTGTTCTTTAAAAAAAATAAGCAGACATGTGTCTGGTACTTTTTTGCAATTCGAGCCTTTCAGGGAATATACGGGTGAAAACTGTATTTTGGGTTTCAGCCCATCTATCTTTTAAGCCAACATTCGAAACTTATCTAAACTATACAAATATAAATTTGGTACGAAATTTTTTTCGAAATTCGACGGTTTAAGGGGTGAAAATTGTGCTTTTTTTGTACTTTTTTTTTACCATTCATTGACTTATACGCATTAAAGTATGCAATCCCACTACAATATTGAAATGGGAAGAAAAAATTATCAAGAAGCGAAAATAAGGAAAATTTCTTTTATTCTTTTACTTTTCGATTCTTCATGTGGTACTTTTTGAATTTTCTATAATTATTAACTATGAAACATAAAATTAAAGGTGTAGGGTCCTGAGTAAAAAGAACATTTCAAGATGAAAAATGTTGGTACTTCTTTGTTAAAACCTACAACATAAAATTTGGCATATAAATATCTCCACAAAATAAAGGGAGACGCAAAGGAAGTAGCGAGTTAAATGCAAGTTGGCTGTTATTACATGAGAAAACTCTAACATGATAATTCGACACTTAACACTAACATCCTATTAGTGGTAATGTTTAGCATTTCATGTCTGTTGTAGACTGGGAGTTATTTAGAACAAAAACATTTAGGTTATTGAAGCACCCTGTTACAATATTTACAACAATGCTTTATTAATCATCTGCAACTAGGCGCGTTTTTTGCATTCGTTTGTGAATAAAAGTGTGTGTAAGACAAATTTATTTGTCAGCAGATAAAAAAATTGAGTTTTTTTTTAAATCTTAAAAGCTCTTAACTTTCTTGTATTGTTGCAATTTATTTTTTACAAAGTATATTTTACTTTAAATTCAAGGTAAGAAGCAAAGTTAGTTTATATGAAAAAAGTAAAATTAAATATCCTAAGAAAAGGAGAATGAAAAAAATATTTCAGATGATAGACATGGAAAAAACTTTTGATAGTGTTTGGACTTTAGGTTTAATTTTAAAATAAATTAACAATTCATATCGTTCCTTTATTGCAAGATAGTCATATCTCAAAAAAAGGAAACTTTCAAGTTACTTTAGCAAAACTGTTTATACATACCTTTTTTATATGTAAAAATAAGATCAGTATTATATCTCAAACTGAACCGAAGTTATAGCAAAATACATTTCATTAAACATTTTGCCAAGTTTGGTTTTTTTTTGAGATTTGACTTTGTTGCAATAAAGAAACGATATGTGCTATGTAGATAGTTTTCAAACTTTTAAATTAAATAAATAATTTAAAAAATCAAAAAACGCGGCTGCAAACAATACAAATTTTATACATTAAAAAGACCGAAACAAGATGAAGGAAAACAAAATTAAATTTAGACTACTTCGGTTTAAAGGGGTCCGTACATGTCAAGTATATCTTATCAAGCGCTATGGTAGTATTATAATTAGTGAACATGTGCTTGTATGTGTACACCGATGATGAATTTAGATATTACAGCGGATATTACGTCCAGCACGCGTACATACACGAGTAAATTTGCCTGCTGGACAAGCATTTGAAATGTGTATAAGTATTTTGGCCCTTAACAGACTATAAAATGATCTAAAAGCCAAAGTTTAGTACAGTCGTGTTTATTAGCAGGTGGGAACCAATAATTTTTTTTTTTTGGTTTATAATTTGCAATTGTGTCCCGCCTGCTTAACTTAATGCAGGTAATAAATATTGGCTTGAGCTGATATTTTTTAAGAAACATTTTTATTCACTTCTTATATTTTTGTCTTTTAAGTTCCGGTATATTTTATGAGAGGTGCCAGTTATTTATGAAAAACATTTTAAACCATTTTAATATTCCTAGAAATCGAGTAAAATTGAAGTCGATAGACATTCTTAGTTAAACATTTTTTAAAAATCACCCAATTTGTTATATATTTTTTTTTATACTCTTAAGTTTTAAATAAAACTTTGATTTGCCAAAGAAACAACTACAACAACTTTGATTTAAATTTCACTGATTCCATATTAAATTTTTGTAATCTCGTTTAATTTACACGTTTTTTTTAACGATAAATATAAAACTATATATGAAAAATGTGCTATTAAAGTGCTAAATTTCTAACGTATGGAATTTGACGTTTATAATGATATACATAATTTATCTCTTACACAACAACATCAAAAAAGGGTCTGAAATATGCTCAAAAGTTTGTGTGATAAAAATAAATGTAGAAGTTAAGAACATGTAAGTTAGATTAAAATAATATTAAACAGTTAGAAATATAAAAACAAAAATTTTTATTTAAAAAAAGTAGATTTTTTAAAGATATTCATCTTAATCGATTAATTGACATTAATTGTACGTGTTATTCGTCATTCGAAATTGGCTATTTTGGTTATTCGATCAAATAATGGGGGAAAAATTGGAATGCATACACTAGGATAAGAGTTATGAGTCCACATTAAAAAAATTTATATATTTTTTTTACAAAAACAAACATAAATGGGTTGCAAAATGCACGGATTAATATAAGATTTTGCACAAATTAGTTTTATTAGACAAGAATGCACTAAGCCGAATTTCGTATGGGAGTAGATCCCTTTACAAACTGCGGAAAATATGAGGAGTCATTGTGACAACAAATTCTTAGGTTAAAGCTAAATTTTTTAAAACATTTTTGCTTTAGTTTCAAGTACAAAATTTATTTGCAGCGATTTCTTGTTTTAAAAAGAAGATTCGCTTATTTTTACAATACATTATTTTGCGCACTTGCAAACTTACTGACCTACAGTGGGCTAAAATTAAAAAAAAAAACGTGATAAAGACTAAAGTTTCGGTCACACTTATCAAATATTTGACGAAAAAAAACGAGACCAACAAGCAAACTAAGTAATTATTTCCTTAAATTCAAATATTAATTTAGATTAGAATACCTCATCGTACAAAAAAAAAACATATTTTGCTATGTCTAGTAGCATATTGATTTGTGATATTAAGACCATTTTAAATCTCAATAACTATTAATAAAAGAAGGGGTGACGCTTATTTGGTAAAATATTCAATAAGTGTGACCGAAGCTTAAGAATTTTATAAACCTTTTAGGCGATTTCTTGATAATGCTTCCGTTACAGTTTCAAGGTTTTCTTTTCAGTTTTAAATTAATTAATGCGCCGTATGCTGCACGAAAAGCAATTGAAAGCATTTTTCATTTTCAAAGTTTATTGTCAAGGAAACATCGCAATATGGCAGAATATTTTTATAAGAAGTAGACAAATTGTTTATAAAATTTTGATCAGTGGGCTAATTCTGGCAGTCGTGATCAAATATTTTTTCAATTCGAAAGCAATTTTATTTCTTATTCTTTTAGTAACCCTGCGGCCACACGATCAAGTTTTTCTTGATTGGCTTTTCCATATACTGCTTGTCAAAATTTACATAAATTGAAGGCTGCGACGTAGGTTGCACTCAATTTGTAAGCAATTTATTTTCAAGATGTCACCAAGAACGGGGTCATTTCAAAAAGTGTGAGTGTGTTAGTAAAAAAGTGAGAGTGTATTGCAAATTGAATGGAATTGAAAGGCAAAACTTGATCGTGTGGCCACCAAGCCAATCAAAATTATATTTTCAGTGTTGTGAAAACTCCAATAAAAGCTTTACAACACTGAAAAAGTTTTCGATCATGACTGCGAGAACTAGCCCCCAGCTATTTTCTTGCCCTAAAGTAGGAGAAACATAGCTTGAAAACCCATTTGAAGCAAAATCGTATTAGTCTGCCTTAACACGTTTCATCTTTTGATGCTCAACTTTTTTCCAATTCCCTTTTAAAAACATCAATATAATCACACGCAGCAATCGGTTTCAACTTTTTTCGGTTCAAAACAACAACAATTTTATTCACAGCGAATCAAAGAGAAAAAAGAAAAGGAACAATTTACATTCCGCCATCGTTGTGGATATACCTACGAATAAAAACACAAAGCGTACTGACCGAGTACAAGCATCTCCGTACCAATCCTCTTTCTTCTTTCTTCTCTCTCCTTAAAACAGAAGAGTTGAGCATCAAAAGATGAAACGTGTGAAGGCAGACTTACTTTAAAGTGTTATTAAACTTGAAAGGTAATTCGCACGCTGGGATCTGGTCTATTTAATTGTTGTATTTTGTTGTATACCCAGTTAAAGCAAATTATTGCTCTGCAGGTTATTACAGACCATACAAAATTTTTTGAGACTAATAACGTCAGGATATACCCACCGGTTTAAGTAATTTTTATTAAAGAGTTGCGCTTTATTGAAATTAAAGTTGTCGTTTTTCTTTTTGGGATTTTGTTTTATGTGACAACAAATTTTCGTGCGTCTGAATGAATTTCGTTGCTTTTATATGAAAAAAAGTAAGCGGTTGCGTTTCCTTTAATCGTTCATTTGTTTTGGAAAAGTTGATATTTATATTATATACCAATACACAAAATATTCTTTGCAAAAATATATGCAACAACCGTGGCCAAATAGAGGACTGATTAATCCTAATTTTGTTGCTATTACAATAATGTGGTGGAATCTCGGTTTTACCCGTTTGATAGCTAACAGAACCATTAAACAATAAGAGATTAAAAGGACGAGATAAGCTTTTATTAATATTGCGTAGGTTTGTAGATAATATGGGTCCCAAGCCACCAAGGCTTTAATTGGAACGAAAAGGGGGACACCGTTAACCCAGAGATCACAAAGCCTGAACAAATTTAAATCTGAACTCAAAAAATGGGCGTTATACGAATAATATTATCTTAAAAGCTGGCAGGGCACTACTGTCGACATGATAACCAAGGTCCCACAGAGTAGGGATGGGCCAGTGGAAAAAATATATCGATATATATCGAATCGATATTTCTTTAGAGTATCGATATTTATTATTTCAAAAATATCGATATATCGTTATATCGAACGTATTTTGCTGAAACTATTACCAAATTAAAAAATTCCGTATACCTTTGTACAAACATATTTATGAACAAACAAATTATATGTAATTACATTGTTACTTTTTATTGTTTCATTTTATTTAAAACATATTAATAAAAACAAAAAAATTTAATTAAAACAAAAAATTCAATTATAACAAAAATAAAAGGGAAGAATACAAATAAACCATATGAAATAAAAAAAAAATATATTACGAAAAATTTCAGTGGAAGTAAATAAGTCATGGAAGTACCAACTTTCCTTAAAATTTGAATTGCACCCGAAAAGTACCAACTGGTTTTAGTCAAACCAGTAATCATCAGATATGGACATCAGGAGCACTCTCTGTTTTATGTGCTCTCCAGTCAATCTGCTTCTTGTATCCGGCACTGCTTCTTATAAATGCCAATCATTTAAACAAAACATATGATGCATGCAATGATTCCAATTCTTAAAAAACATATTGCTTAAAAAACTTTTGAAAAATTTTGAGTTCTTAATAAAGACTTAAAAAATATCGAATTCGATAGTCGTATTTCAATATCGATACATCGATATATCCGTATTTAAAATATCGGCGATATATATCGATTATATATTTTTTAAATATCGATATTTTGATATATCGATATTTTTTGCCCATTCCTACCACAGAGTAAACCAAATTCTAATAGAACAAGGGAGATTAAACACTTTGGCAAAGGGAACTAGACACAAAACGACTACTTATCCGAGTGTCCTGCATATAATCGCATTACGATTGAAATATTTATGTAAAAGTGATAATATACCAAATCTGGAATTCTTTAAGATAGTGGGAATGGAATGGAAGCCCACAAAGAGACCTTATAGAGGTCTATGCTCTTAAGCTTGTGTTGAATCAGGGCTTAGGTGTATATGTTCATAATTAGGTATAAGTGATGCATCTTGGGCCCTATGCACCAGTGGGAGGAGAAGGAAGGAACACAAACACCATCCTTCCAACTTTATCTAACCTAACAAAAAGAAGTTTAGTCTCTTTGCTACAAAATGCAGACGGTTTTATCTAAATCGTATAAGCATCTTTCGCAAATTCTCTAGATATAACAACTTTTATAATTTTACACCACTGTGCAACATTTTAGTGAATAAAACAATAAAAAGGTGCATTTTTAGAAACCTCCTTTATGATGTTTGTATTCATTAGTTGCAAAACTCTTGAATTTCGTAAGAGATACACATGTACACATGCTTATTTGCATATATACACTGGGAAAAAAATAAAGTAAAATTAAATTAGAAAAATAAAACTTACGATGTGAAATAAAACAAAATTTGAAATAATATTTTTTTTTAATATTCTATTTTATCACATACACACATACAATTTCATATTTTCTAATTATAAAAAAGAAATTGAGGTATCAATTTTTTTTTGAGTGCACAACTCTTTAATTTCGCCACATCATTTTTGTGTTCGCAATGTTGCTGAGTATTGTTACCAGCGTTCGCTGGATTTTATTATTCCTTTTACGAAATTTCTTGTAAATGTTTACGCATTTACTAATATTGATGCAAGTACTCGTGACATTTGCAGATAATGAATCAACCAATTGTGTACTTTGTATGTTGAGAATTTTGAAATTCCATTAGCTAATTGCAGAATTTGATAAGGCAAAGCGATACATTATAATTTAGTAAGCATCATATTTACGTGACCCAAAATGGTAGAAGTACTTGGGGGTACAGCAAGTCTGGTTTTTAACTCGAACTGGCTTAAATATTTAATCGTATAGGCCTATTGATCTGCAAAGATAATAATTTATATACATAAATTGTTTTAGTCAAGATGAGAAAATGGCTTCCATAACTGCCATTTTTTTGTGTTTACTTCAAAAGAAAAAGATTCATAGAGCTTTAGTTATCACATTCATCCACTACACTTAAAAGAAAAAGAAATTCATCCGTACTCAACTCAATTCGAAGCGGTGAGCACGGATTTTCTCGATTCATGTACGGATTTTCAATCGCAAAATACTTAAATTATCCATATTCAATCCCTATTTTGTACTTGAAATAGTCCGAAAATGAGATTGATTGAAGTTAAACTAAGATTGAATCAATCTCAAAATGGGCTTGATTTAAGAATTATTAAATTGTTTTAATCCGAATTAGAAAGAAAAAATTATTATGATTGATTTACTTACTCGTATTACACCTTACAGAATATGGTTTTTACTTTAGACATCTTATGTACATAATTAACCAAAAAATAAACTTAATGAGAATCAAGAGTTCAAATTTACTTCTTCATGGTACACATGAGTCTGGCCAGACCTTTTCTCAATGTGTATAGAAAATCAAAACATGCGTAAGCCGGAGGGTTAAACACAACGAAAAGTTAAATCTTTTTTTTACTTGATTTAAGAATTTTATACTTATTTCAAGAAATTCCATTAGTAATCATGAAACCACAGTAATCATGAAAAACTAAATTAATCCCGAGGTTTTTTTTTCTATGTACGAGTTTGTTTTGAATTTTAAAATTTTGTTTTTTATCAAATAATACAAATTGGGAATTAAGCACGAATAACAAAATCATTTAAATTAAATTTTGTATTCCCACGAAAATTATTTTGATTTTGTTTTAATAATTTTTTATGAACGTCTTAGAGAAACAAAAAAATCTAAATTCTTAAGGGCGATTAAGTTTTAATTATAGAAATAAGAACCTTTAGGATGGGTTTTTGATATATGGATTAAATTTAAACCTAGCTTAACGTAGTCTAAAACTCGGCTTTTTCCGGTGAAATGTGATTTTTTTTTAACTATTTCATTAAATACCAAGATTATAAGCAAAACTAAGCTATTCCGTCATCATTTTGCATAAAAACTTGGTAATGGCGGCACAAATCTGCAAATCAGTTTTACTAAACCTTGTTTAACTTAGATCTCAAAAACCCAGCCTTAGTTGGTTCATTTACTTTTAGGGCCATTATTACAACTTGCCAATAGTTAAAAGTCGGATTTTGTTGCACCGATAAATAGCTTTGCATTATTAGAACTTCCATTTTTTATTGCTGTTATTTTCAATAATAATAATATTTATTAGATGAAAACATAATAAATGAAGGTTTTATAATGCAAAGCTATTTATCGGTCCGACAAAATCCGACTTTTAACTATTGGCAAGTTGTAATATTGGCCCTTAAAATGATAGAATTTTAAAAAATTAGGGGCTTGTTCCTAATTGCCACCCGAATCTTTCGTAATCTCTATTTTACGTTGCGCCGTCCTGTTGCAACCACATATCATCTGTTGGAACGTAACAGCGTCGAGCTAAACTAAAATTTGTCGTACTTAGTGGAAAACTTAATAGTTGTTTAAGGAAAATAGGCCCACAACATAGTACTTCCAATCATCTCTTTCATTTGCAATATGTGTTATTTTGCTCCAGCTGTATTCTGAAATTTTTATTTTAGTATCCAGCCGTTTGATCTAAGTATGAGCAGGTCTTCCAATACGTCGTTCAAACTAGGGATACCGGCGGTGGGGCAATTTGACTAATGTCGTCGGGTGACCTTCTAAGCGTATTGCTAGTCCAGCACCACTTACGTCAACGTATCTCCAACTGGATGGGAATTTGGTGGGTGGTATTCCAAACTGATTTTTCAGGCCAGAATATATAAAGGATTCTACGCAGGCATCTGTTTACAAATACGTGGATGCTACTGATGTGTTTGGGTGCAGCATTCCAAGACTCACTGCCACACTGAAATATAGACTGTACGTTGGAATTAAAGATTCTGAGTTTGGTTTTGATAGATAGCTGGGTGGATCACCATAAAGGATTTAGCATCGCAAAAGCCCGTCTCGCCTTGTCCGACCTTAATAACAAAAAGAAGTTACATCTTTTACAGGTTGGTGCCGTAAGAGCAATGGCTGGTTAGTTGATGCATTTAGAGCAATATTTTGGTCTTTTTGAGGTTAATTTTTAGTACCACTCTTCAGTTTGTCTTGCATGTCAGAGTGTCTGTGGGCAAGAAGGAAAATATCGTTTGCGCAATCGAGGTCTTCTGAACATCCCCGCAGTTCCCAGCTTACGCCTCTATTGGTACGTGTTGCATCTGCCATAATAACGTCAAGAACGATATTAAATAATAGAGGTGTTAAGACACAGCCGCGTCTAATGCCCTTCCTGACTGCAATTATTCCACCAATTATATAAGTTAATCGGTTTGATTGTAATTTTCTGTTGTTTATATGGCATCCATAAATTACAAATCAATCTTAGTTTATACTGACCCCACAGAATTATTATTTAATGCGGGCTTAGGCGTATAAAAGGCTACACCAAAAGTATGCTTTATATTGGGCGCATACTAAATTATGAGCCGATCGTTTAATGACTTTATTTCTAGTCATATAGTTTATTTGAGAGATCTTTCGTTGTGAGGGTGGCAAGGAACTGGAACTATTTGCCTCTTGTTCTCCGTACTTTTTCTCACTCTAATAATTCATTTCGTCTGAAACTTTTGGTTCACTTATCTGCTCTGTAAATCAATTTTCACTTAAAAACATATGTATGTTAATTAAGTGTCTTTTAGGATTGCGATACTTACTTTAATTTTGACTCACGAACACATAAACTAACTAATATGCTAACTTTTCATGTATCTATTGAGCGGAAAGGATGATTTTATGGCCAGTGTTGCTTTAATTTAGCTTGACCTACTACTTTGGGACAGTTTTTATTATTATGTTGGATTTTTTTGTACCGGCTGGGGAGCCAAAAGTGGTCCATATTGTATATGTATTTTGTATATTTATAAGTAATTTATGGAATATCTAATCAGGTGTATATATATACTTTGTAATATAAAATTGTTTTGGCCTATGAGGCTTATTATATTACTTTTTTTGTGAATAAATAAATAAATAAATAAATAAATAAATAAATATTATGATTAGTTTCAGGCTTAGACGTATTCAGGTGTTTTTCGAAGAGTTGGCTTTATATGGGGGCTATGGCAATTTATAGACCGTTCTTAACGAAATTTGGCGGTATTTTATTACTATGATAGACCTTTTTCCGAAAGTGGGCTTTTTATGGGACCTATAGTAAATTACGGACCGACCCATTTCGAAATTTAGTAGTCATGTTAAACGAGTTTGTGCAAAATATAATAACAGTCCGTTCAATTTATGTTTTTTATTCGAATAAAAATATCAATTCTTAGGCTAATTGTGCCACATTTGGACTTATAACTCTTTTTCCTACTGAACCGATTGTGCTGGATTGTAATCCCAAAGCGGATAGGAGAACTCAAAAAAAATCCAAATTGTTATTTTCTTTTGATTCGTTCGAAAGTGTGCATGGTTTCAACAGACTCAATCGACTTAGTTAAAGGTTACACAATGAATCAAATACATGGTTATCATACCCTCATTCAGCACTTCCAGAGGCGGGTATAGTTATTATAACCTGTGTTCAAGCAAACTTAACTTTAAGAACTTTCTGGTAAAGGGCCTGCATAAATGTATTTGAAAATCATACATACAACATAAATAAAATATGTGTACAACAGTGACAAATGCCATGCGGTACTGTTCGGCGCACAATTTAAATTTTGTTATGAGGGTACAAGATTTAAAAGAAATACACTCCGGAAAGTACTTGTTTCTTTCAAAACCTTTCAAAACAGAAAAATAATTTTTCTCTTTCCTCCTAGTATTAAAAAATATCCTCTAACAATTTGCGAGAATTTGTGATGCTTACTTGCCTGTCGTATGTTGCGGACGCATACAACAAATTTCTGAAGTTTACTTGTGCATCATATGCGGCGTATGCATACAAAGAATAAAATTTGCAATGAATTTTTGTTGAAATATTATTAACTAAACCCAACAAACACGAAGCAACCAGTGAAATGCGCATGGAAACTTGTTTATCCTTCAGCACGGCATAAAATTTAAAATAATTTTGAATTTATATTCGACATGATATTAAAATCCACATTTGAATATCATTTGAGAATAACATTTAAAAGCAAGTTGAAAATAATTGCATTCCCGATTTGGTATTTTTAAATAATTATCAAACGTTTGTCGTTTGAGAAAAGGTGTAAGTTTAACCCTTAAATGCATACCGTACCATACATTGTACATTACTTATTTCGTTTGTATTATGTACCAAGGTGGATTTTGGGCGGTTGCCGGAGGTAATAGTGCCTTCTAGGGAGAGCTGGTCAGGTAGGAGCAGATTATTTGGTGGATTTGCTATTTTCACTGATGGTTCGATGATGAGGGGCATGGGTGCGGGGGTCTACATTGAGGATCTGGACATTAGAAGGTCATATAGGCTTCCTGACGTCTGTAGTGTCTTTCAGGCGGAAGTTCTGGGGGTCTTGAGGGCCGTGGAAGTAATGAGGGACAACATTGATAGGCGCTCTGAGGTCACTATATATGTGGACAGCCAGGCGGCTCTTATGGCCGTACGGGGCTGTTATGTGAACTCAAAGCTACTTGATGATTGTAGGAGGGCTTTGGAGGAAATCTTAGGGGAGTATAGGCTGAGTTTGTGCTGGGTGCCGGGTCACTGCGACATAGGAGGCAATGAAGTTGCTGATGAGTTGGCAAGACAAGGCTCAGAGATGGAGGACCCTAACTGTATTGAGGCGGTTAGGCCTCCAATAGGCTTCTATTTTGGAAGAATCAGGGAGTGGATTCTGGGCGCGATCAATCGAGCATGGGGGAACCGAACGGACTGCCGGGTATCAAGGACGCTGTGGCCGGTACTTAGGAAGTCCGTCTTGGAGTTGCTGCTGGGCAGGAGTAGGGTCTGCGTTAGGACCATGATAGGAATGATCAAGGACCACTGTATGAAAGGCAGGATGGCAGTGAGGATAGGATCCGACTTGTCGGATATGTGCAGGTTGTGTGAGGACCCTGAGGTGTTGGAGACAGTTGAGCACATTTTGTGCTACTGTCCCAGGTTGCAGGGCAGCAGGCTGAGGTGGCTGGGTAGTAGATTGCTGGGCGAATTAGGGGATGTCTCGGGTTTCGGACTGGAGAGTTTGATAGGATTCGTAATGGGGATGGCCTGGCTGCGCGAGAGGAGACTGGGTGCTGACCGCACGTAGGGCGAATTTGGTTGGTTAGGATTTCTCTCGGGGCTGGTCCGAAACCTTCTTTTCTATCTATCTTTTATTTCTGACTTGTGCTTCGCTGTTTATTTCACCTACTTTCTATCTCTACATACCTATCTCTAACTGAGACGTCACAATGGACCAAACTGGTCTCTGGGTAAAGGTGTGAAGGAGACTTCACACAAGCCTTTCTACCTACCTACCTATTTCGTTTTTTATTCAATTAAATGAAATGTAAACATTAAATAAAGCTTCAAAATAAGGCAGACAGTGTAATTGTACTTTAATCTCCTGTTTCAGCTTGCATACAACTTATTTAATTTATCCGCAAACTGTTAAATTTAACCCTGATTATTATTCATGGTGCTAACCTCATGCATTTAACTGTTAAATTATTTTCAGTTTGACATGAAACCTCCGTGTTTGTTGGGAACAAGCCTACAAAATATTTCGTACACATGTACAAAACTCACATTCAACAATTAAGAATGTGCGTATTCGTTGCTCCCACTCTCAATGCTTCGTGTATTATTCCTTCTATTGTTAATTTTTGAGAGTATTTTTTATACCCGCACTTTCCGTTTAGTAAAGACGACGATTTAACACACGTTAGTTTGTCGTCCATAAATTTTTCAGTACTTGTTTAAGATAGCGACACACCAATATAAAATTTAAAAAATCTTTTAATGATTTGAATCTGAGTTTAAATGGAATTGTGAACACGCCTCTACTCTTTAGTAAAGAAAGTTTTGTGTCACAATATTTTCTAAGTATACAGTACAATTACATACATATATTTGTATGTATTTATTTTTTAGGATTCAATATGTAAACATTTATTTTAGTTTCCATAAACTATTGTGCTAAAAATGAAAATAAATTTGTAGTAAAAATTTACATATTTTCGCGTATTATGAACTAATGCATTAAAGCATGAACCATAAAATAAAATTCCTGTTTTAAACTAAAAGCGTACATAAATTTCCCAACTTACAGAAAATATTCTTTGATATGCGTATGTTAGTATATACATACATACATACATATCGTTAACTAAAACACAAAAGGACCTATGTAGCATTTTGAAAATTTTACAGGAGAAGCAAAAAACTATTTAAAACAATGAATTGATAAATTGCTATTAACAGTTTTTATTTTTCTTCTATTTTTCATGTTAAGCCTATCAGTTTTTTTTTTTTTGGCAATGATGCGTATTATGAAAAATGTTTGTTTCGTCCTTTAGCTTTTATTATAAAATCTTTTGTAGATAAGGCCGGTTGTTTTTTTTTTTAATAATATCGCTTATTTTGTTCAAAAGATTCCAAAATTTGTTGTTCTGATGATGTTGTGTTGATAAAATATTTGAAAATCAATGAAAAATTCGATTCGCCTTTTGCATTTTAGGTAACGATATGTTTGTACAAAACACATACAAATCAAGTAACATTCATACAAATATTCGTTTAAGTAAGGGAATTTATTTATGTATCCATGTAGATGGATTTAAATTTAAAATTTTAAGCTTCTCTTAACACATTCTCATATTCAGGATAAATACCCACATACTCACGTCCCGACACACAACCTTACATTCTTACTTACATACACGCATTTTAGTAACCTGAAATATTCATACATGGTCATAATTTGAAATGTGGGAGCGAAAAAAAGTACCAACAATTTTATAAAACTTAATACCACATATGACGCCATTTTGTCGCGTGACATCTTAATGTTATCTGCATGCACGGATGGATCTATAAAGTTAAAGTTTTATCGCAAAATGTCTGTTGGTGAAATTACGTAAAATTATTTGGGTTTAATGCTTAAAAATACATGCACATGTTTTTAGTACTTTTGATTGCCTAGATGAATAGTGGGCTGGTTGGAGAAATTTCTGGCCTTTTGAGATGATTTATGAGTCAATCTATGTCATTGGTTTACCTTGGAGTGATTTTAAGTAGGGGTTTTATACGGGACCTATAGTCAACTTTGAAATAACAAGAACAAAAGTTTGCCATTGTAGCCATTGTAAAAGTTATTGCCGCTAAATTTTATATCAATAGCAACATTTATAAGGAAGTTAGAGCATTTTAAGCTTTTTTTTGAGCTTTTGTTTTGGAGCTGTGGTCAAAAAATGGACAGATTTAAAAAACATTGGTATGAAGATTTATGTTGCCATAGGATTTTCTTGGACCTAATTTTGTCTAAATACCAACATAATAAGATACTTTATGGGTACAAAAACTCTATTAGGGAAAGAAGTTTGAATGGTGGCCATGTGAAATTTTCGATATGCTTTTTTTTATGCACTAAAAAATCGAAAATATGCACTAAAAAATCTAAAATATGCACTAAAAACTTAAAAAATCGGTTTTTAATTTTACTAAAAACAAAAATATGTATAAAAAATACAGTCTATTGTTATTCAAATATCTTACAAAAATTCAATAACTAATTCAAATTTTTGATCGTTTATATAAATACCCAGCAAAAACTTTACTTACCTGGTAAGTTAGCAAGTAATGTTGGAGAAAAATAAACACTACTTATTTTTCGGCCGAATAACTACTTATTTTTTTCAAGGTGTCCACACAATTAAGTACTTACAATAAGTCACATTTTTAATTTTCTTAACACCAAAATTAAAAATGTGACTACTCGCTCATTCATTTCTTGTAGGGTAGTTGCTGAGGTCTTTACTAGTAAGTACTTATTGAAGTTTTAGAGTTATGACAATTGTAATGACAACTACTTACGAGGTAACCTATAAAATAACTATCATCTATTACTAAAAATCAAAATGTGTTTCCTGGGTAATACTGTTTTATTAAAAGTAAAACTTTCTCTTGAACTTGAAGAACGCTAATGCATTTACAAAAAAATTATTTTCAGATCCCACTTTGATCTGCAGATCAGATCAAAACTACTTATTTGAAATTTATTTTGTTTTTTGAAATCCCATGTGCCATGTAAGTAACTTGTAACAGTTTTGAATAAAATATTTTATACCCATTGGATGCCTTAACAATGTAAGGTGCTGCATCAGCTTAAAATAGAATGATCTTTTGTCGAAAACTTGAAAATCTTGTATTTAAAGCAAATCTCTAAAATAATTTTTTAATACAAAATGTTTTTTTCTCAATTATGATAAATAATAATAAATACTTTTTTGATTTTGATAATTTTATAAATCATTTAAAAAAAAAAAATTTATTTATTGATTTTAAAATTTTTTTGGAAGGTTTTTTTGGTGTATTTAAAATTTTTTTTAAGAACTTTTTTTAAAATATGAAAATAAAAAAAATCATTAAAAAATTTTAAAATATGCAAAAATAGGCATTAAAAACCTAAATATGCCGAAATATGCATTTTCACCAAAGTATGCAACACTATGCAAAAACAAATCGATGCCATTTTAACGCAAATTTTATGATACGGAAACGTAATTGGTCGACATCGTTCTTAGAATATCGAGAAAAACATGCTTTTGCATGGAAACCGGATGCCTACCTATAACAATTGAAATAAATGTACCAAACTTAATCAAATTATCTTCAAAATTGCGCACAATGCTACATTAACAAACAACCAGCCAGCAGGACTGACGGACACTGTTAAATCGATTCAAAAAGTGATTCTTAGTCTATCGGAATACTCAAAGATGAGACTAAGACCCAGGGCGGCCTGATACATTTTTTTTTTTTTAGAAATCGTCTATTTCCTGAGAAAAAATAAAAAAAATCCTGTTTCTCGTTTTGAAAAATCGTCCAAAAAAGTCAGACAACTTAAAATTTAGTTTTTTCGATTTTTATAAAAAAAACATTCAAACAAAAATAAAATAACTTCATATCCAGTTACCGTTTTCAATCGTGTAGAGCATTTTTGATCGTCGATAAGCGAATTTTTTGATCGTAGAATATTCTTCACACGGGAGAAACTGTATCACGAGTGAGACGCTTTAATCGTTGTGGGAATCGTTAGAGATGTGGCTTAAGATTATCTGACTAGTCTTTCAAATAGCATACATCGTATAAGACTCATGTTGATATTATCCTTCAACGCGTGAATTGCTCGCGTTAAAACGAACGTGCCAGAAAATGTAATATTTTATTTAAATTGATTAGACTCAAAAATTCCTCTTAATTTGCAGAAAATAAAAAAAGAAATACTTTAAATAATCACGCCTATCGTGAACAAAGAGCGAACAGCTTTTTCCACTGAAGTGTTGCTTTTTCCCATAAATTTTTAAGGGAAAAACCCTTTCTAAATATGTAAAAACATTTATGCCCAATTTTAACAACTTACCGATAGCTAAAGGTAGGATTTTATCGGCCGTATAAAAAGTATTCCATTATTACAACTTAACTTTTACCTACCAGGTAGGATGAACCTTAATTTACTTTATCACTTACTTTAGGTTAAATAAAAGTTTAAATAATGGAACACTTTTTATAAGGCTGGTTAAAGTCTACTTTTAGCTATGGGTAAGTTGTGGAAACGGGCATTAAAGTTTTTTTTGGAGACTGAATAAAATCGTCACTTTTTAGATAAAAATTTCGGGGCAAAAAATCGACAAAATGTCGATAAATCTTAAAATCTGGCATCTTCAATAGGACCAATGTTTTAGGTTGCTACAAACGTCAGCAAAACGCATAAAACCCTCTCCACTATTGTGGTAGGGATGTAATAATTGTATTTCCGAATATGATTTTCAATCTGACCATCGATTTGTCGTAATAAGATAAAAAGGTACTTTTGGTACGGTCCACCACTTCTGATGAAAAATAATATTTTGACGATCGGTCCTGAATTCACCATAGACGCAATATAAAACGTTCTACTGAAAATCACTTAAATACGCCTATTTAAAACCGAAACGTATTATGATATTTTATTGACACTCGTTTTATATGACTGGAAATGAAATCATAAAACTTTCTGATACCCGGCCGATTATATATAAGACACACTCCCAAAAAAGATTTACTCTTATTATACCCTCCACTAGTGGCTTAGATGTTATATTAAGGCGTTCATTATGTAAAACGCAACGCAATGCCGATATTTACATTAAAAGCAAAAACTATTTTATAATTTTTTATTGCTTTCTACAGAAATTCATAATTGGGGGATTTACAAAGTGTCATAAAGTCATATGTCTTAAAATAATAACATGAAAAGATACGTCTGTTGTGAACAGCCCCTCACAATTCAGTGTGCTATTTTGAATTTAAAGCAGCTGATTAAAAACAAATACAAAAAAATAATTATAACCTAAAATAAAAATATTTTTTTATTCTTATCCATAAATTAATAAATTAAATTAGATCTTACCTGACTATTTTCCATTTTTCAGACGCAAATCAAACATAAATTTTATTTTGTTTGTTTACCAAACAGCAGAGTCCTTAGCCGATCTCATTTGACTACGCAAGTGATTTTTTGCAAAAATTGCTAGCCGCAGGTAAATTTCGCATGTTAGCCGGATAAAATTATACCATCATCGGCGACGGCTTACAACGACTAATGCGGCTCGGTTCAGCCGATTAGCGCAAGTCTTTTCTGATAAATTACGACAGCACAATAAGCATAGCAAGCAAAGTTCTATTAATTTAAACGCAATATAAATTTCTGTAGAACGCAACAACAAAATTTTAAAATATTTTTACTTTGTTTTTGCTTTCAATGTCATTTAGGCGTTGCGTTGCGTGTTACACAATTAAGGCCAAAATTTCTCAATTTTAGTAATATCTTAGTTTATTTAAAATTGTTTAAAACACATATTTATAAATTCACCCCTCGTATATAAGAAGCATACTATGTACGCTTATGATGTTTAGAAAGTGTGTACAGGAAAATAATAAAAAGTTTTTTTTTTAACCCATAAAAAGAGATTAAAAATTGTGCTAAAAAATGATGATAAATAGGAGGTTGTTGTACCTTCAG
Source organism: Pollenia labialis (assembly GCA_949318255.1). NCBI lineage: Eukaryota > Metazoa > Arthropoda > Insecta > Diptera > Polleniidae > Pollenia > Pollenia labialis. Next base: position 78,121,803 of record OX439141.1, on the reverse strand, counting down.
ATACAAAAAAAAAAACAATAAAAATATAAAATGACATCAAAAAAATGTATTTACCTTTAAATATAGTTCAGTAAAAAAACCTATTAAATAGCATTTTTTTAATGGAAACTCTAGCAACATTCTCGTTTTTTCCATCAAATAAAAGAAAATCCGTACTTCATGTTTGTACGAATGTGTGTAAGTGATTGACTGACTGTATGTGTTAATAATCCAAAATATACATTTTTGGAAAAAAGAAATAATCTAAAAATCAAATAAAAAAAATATGACAAGCTTAACTGCTACAGGAAATACTTTAGGCACTATTAAACATTGAGTGCAATGGCTTGTCTGTCTGTCTGTCTCTCTATCCCTCTATTTAGCAAAAGGACTTAGTACCGAAAATAACTAACAACAACAATATGTAACAGTGGAATTATACAAACAACAAAAATTAAAGGATTTGGTTATGCTATAAAATAGTTAAAACATTGTTCAGCCTTGTGATAGTTAGATAACTAATTACAACAATTAGACAGCCAAATTATGATTGTCTTATATCATTTAATGCTTATGGCAACCATTTGAATGTCAACAAAAATTTTGAAATTGTTAAGAAAAATAGCAAGTTGCCCTTAAATTAAGGTAATACTGTATACAATTGTATGTGTTTGTCTGAGACCATCTCCCAATGATATTTTCCTCAAGGTGAACATAAATGTGTACAAATACATATGTATGTAATATTTATACCCGCAAAACAATAGAGGAGAGGGTCCCAGCGGTAAATATTGGTAGGACCGCAAGTGGCAGGCCTTTATGACTCCTTTCTAACAGATTCGCTACGTATGGTATCCTTCTTTCAGAAGAATGCCTTCTAGAAAGTATAAATTTCTTTTTGAAAGACCTTCCTTCTTTATTTATAATTCTCTGTTAATTTGAATTTTTATTGAAAAAAATATATAACGTTACAAATGTATGTATGTTGCCAGCTAAATATATTAATCTAATTTTGATTAAATTGTACGATAACGTACCGATTAAGAATTATTGTGAATTATAACATTCACTTTCAAATATTTGCTATTATTGTATACTTGAATATGAAATACATAATTTTTGTAAGAAAGAAATATGGTCACTTGTCGGACAAAAAGCCAACGGTGAGCAGCTTGAATAAAGTTATTCACTTAACAAGATTTTGTTTGTCGTGCTTAATTCCCAATTTTTATTCTTGATAAAAACACTGATATTTATTGTTATTCACTTTTACTGAATCTAATTCCAATTTTTATATTTTCTAACCCCAAATTATTGCATTATAGATAGCCACGTAAAGCAGATTAGAATCCAACAGCAAACTAACTGTGCATTAGCATGCTAAGCTTAACCTACTAATCAGGCCATTTAAGCCATACAAATTTCTAATATTGTTCAGCCTCTTTACTCATTCTAGTTACTGCTTGGACTTAGACCCATTTTTTAGTATACCGATCTACTCAGTATCACTTTCTGCGTCGATCTTTCGATGTCCGTCTGTCCGGCTGGCTGATTGTCTGTCCATGTAACCTTGCCCTCATTTTTAAAGATAATTTGATAAAAGTAGTAAAAAGTACATATGGGCATTTCCAGCGAAAAGTCTACTTTTTGTCACGTAACGCCAGAAGTATTTTAAATTGTTTCTCAAAAAATTGTATATGTATCGTTTACTTTTTTATATTTTGGTGTAAAGCGCAACAAGCTCTACATTAAGTAACAAAAGGGATAACGATTGAACAACATGGTCCGAAAATAAAACCTTATTTGTAATCTGGCGTTACATTAAAAAAAGTAGATTTTTAGCTGAAAATTCCCATATTTACCTTAAAACGGGCATAGATTTTTAAATTTGATAGCTTGAAAAATAAATCTATAAAAGTCCTTAGTTTACTAAAAAAGGTTTTGTACAAAACATCTTGCTTAATTCGCAGTATTATTCAGTTTTATAATGCAAGTCAAGACCCACTTCCATTTTTTTAACGTCACGCCAGCGCAGATTTTTGCTTATATCTGCAAATCCATAGCGTCTATTAATGTAATTTTTTTTCTGAATATAGTGCTACTTCATTACTTTGTATATATAAAAACTCTTTTTACAAATTTGACTTCGTCATTTAATTTTTTTACATTTTGTGGTACAAATATAACGACACGTCAAAATGGAAATGCCCATATGCTACAATTATCATAAGGCTATCTTATTAAATTGGTCCAAAAACATCTAATTGCAACATCGTCTTACTAAATTTTCTAAAAATATATTTGACCATAGCACCCATACAAGGAGAGGTACTTGGGTTTGTCGACGTTATGGTCGTTCCATATAAAGCTTTTCCCTAAAATAGTTTTGAAATAAGAAATCTCTTATACGTTAAAATCAAAAGCTGGATTTCTTTAGGTCTCACCCGCCAATTTGGTGGGTATTGATAAAAAACAACGCAAACAATTTCTTTGGACGATTGGCGAAGGCCACATGAAATCTGACTTTTATGTTTCATAATTTTTAGAATAGTTTTTAACAAGTTTTTCCTTAATCTCTTATTAAACAAAATAAACGGAAAATTAACGAATAAGCCACAAACAAAATCAAATTTTTAATATGTTAAAGAATCGCATTTTCTATGAATCACGTTTCTCGAATTTTGTTGAAAAACATTATTATTATTTATTTAAAAAAAACTGATCAGCCGAGCACCTAGCGTTTTAACCTAATTCGACTACAATTTTGATTCTAGTTGAACTGTTAATTTTGAATTTCTTGATATTCTTTAATTAGGCTTGATTTCATCAAAAGCAAACTACGCTGAATCCAATGGTGCTTACCGTTTTTTTAGGTTAGCTTTTTTTTACGAGATATATCGATATTTCGAAAATGAAGACGGCTGCACAACATATTTTCGCGTAACTCAAAAACGGTTTAGTTTATTGAATAAACTAAAAGAAACCGAAATCCCGCAATAAAATTAACTTTTAAAATGGTTGAAGGCTTTGCTAATATCCGTAGACGTTTTAGAAACATAATTTTTTTTGGCCAAAAAACAAATAATTTTTTAGCAAAATTCTAAAATTTTTGTTCTTTAGAAAAATCATAAAAAATTGGAAAATGTAGCTATGATTATTATTTTTCTAGACATAAAAAAAAGGAATTGCAAATAAAAAAAAGCCATAAGGGATTGAAATTTGTTAACAACTTTTAATTTTATTCAATTTTATGCAATATTTGTATGTGAGCCTAAAGTGGGGTCGGTCCAAACATTTGACTCACCTAGGGGGTCATTTTTGAATGGGAGACCCCCTTAGGGGTTGGAGATGTATGGCAAGTAAGTTTTAAGAAAATGTAAAGCACAACAAACTAATGAAGATCCGTAATACATGAAATCCCCCTAGGGGCGATTCCTTGGCAGTTATGGGGCTTTTTCTTTAATATAAATATTTATAGTCTGTATTTACAATTTTGTATGAGAGCCCCCTTAAAGAACTGTGTAGGTATGTTAGAAGCAAATGATATGCTGTTGACTATTTTTTTTAAGCAAACGCACACAAATAATAAAGCTGAATTGACGTGTGCAAGAAAAAATATTCTAAAGAAAAAATTCGATCAATGCTGCTGTTGGCTTTTTTTATTAATTAGGTTTTGTTAAATAAGAGATAAAGAGAAAAGACAAAAGTTGTTGGAAACTTCGCTAAAAACTACTTTTTAGTAAACGGATTTTATGTAAAACTAATATTTTCCAAGTTATGAGGCATAAAATTCGGACTTTAAGATTTTTCTCAAACTTAGCTTTCGCCGATTGTCCTAAATTTTTTTGGCGTCGTTTTTGTGAGAGAACAAAACAAATTTGTTCCATACAGTTTCGGACCACCCTAGTGCTGATGTATTTTCTATGATGTGTCTTCGTTTTTGACCCCATGAAACTTTTCAATATTATGATGTCAACCTTAACATATTTATTTACCCGTTACACATTTTTGCTTAATTTTTTTCGTATTGCGTTTATATACAGAAGACTCGCAATTATAAGACATCAGCAGCGCGCCCAAGAATATATTCGTTATCATTCTACTTTGAAAATTTCATGTATTTAACCAGGGTCTTAAAAACTGCAGGCGAAACCAAAATATGTTGAACAAAAAACGAAAATTTGTGTAAAACTTTTCGCTTTTTGAGTTAGATTGAGAGCGACTGTTTACAATGAATGAATGCGAGGTAAAAGCAACAGTTTCTTTTTTGCCAATGACACATGAAGAAGTGGGAGAAATGGCAGTTTTTCTACTTTGACTGCAGTTTTTAAACGCTATATTTAACAAAATAATTTAAACAAATAGAATATGGGAATTTTTGTTTCCTATTAACTTTCTAAACATGAAAATAATGTATATTTTTTTTCTTATAGTGTGTTGAAGCTTCTTCACGAAACAACCCTACAAAACTTGATTTCGGTAATTTCTTTCTATCATTTTCTTAACACCAATATGAAAAATGTGACTACTCGCCCATTCATTTCTTGTAGGGAAGCAAATCGTGTTTACCTTCTTTTGTAGTGTTGTTGTTGTTTCTACAACAAACTTTTTCAAACACACGTGTTTGCTTTATTTTACAATTTACTCTTTTCGCTAAAATTTAATCAATATGAATGTCATACATACATATGCTGTATATAGTTTATTTTTTGCTTTGACTACGAATGCGATGCCTCCTGTGCAGGTTTTAAAAATGTGTCAAAAAACAAAAAAATTGTGGATTAAATAATAATTATCTTACTAAAAATCACTTTTCAAGCATTTTGACTTTACTTACTGCCGCTTTAAACTATCACACAAGTCTTACATATTTTGAAAAAAATACAAACCTGTCGTGTTGTTATTTATTTTTTTTATTTTCAAGCAAAAACTAGATCAAAGAAACATTTTCGAAAAATTCTTAAGACTTTCTGTATAACGGCCTTTTGTTATTATCAGGGAAACCAGAAATATTCTCTAAAAAACGCGTTTTATGCGCATTTAATATACAGTAAAAACTTGAAAATATGCCCTAAAAACTGTTAAAACATGACCCAAAAACTTAAAATTGCTAATTTTAAAACAAAATATTCAACAATTTATTAACAGTTTCATTTAAGGAAAACAAACCTAAAATTATAATCGGTAAAGCCCAAACACCAAACAACACGATTTTTGGAGATTTTTGGGGCGAACATAATAATAAGATGTTTAACGGACACAAAGAGTTTTATTTGGAAAGAAGTTTTTTTGGGGAATATGTGAAATTATAGATCGATTCTTACCATTTACATAGTCTTCGTCCTTAGTACAATTAAAATGTATTTACAAAATTTGCTCAAATTATCTATGAGATTGCAATTTGTACTTTGTGAACAAGTTTAACATAGAAAGATAATCAGCCAGACGGCCGGATGGGCATCGTTAGATCACGTAAAAAAGTGTTGGAGAAATTGAAGCAACACGTTGGAATACATATAGAAATTTAAAACAGAATTTCGCAAAAAAAAAAAAAAATTTAAAATTGCAAAAGCTCTTGTACAAAAAAAATCTAAAATGTATCAAAATATGCCTTAAAAAGGCAAAATATGCGCTATGAACTTAAAAAAATTCTGCAAAAAAGCTATTTTAACTAAATTATGAAAAAAATGCTGCAAACGGTAAAATATGCAAAAATATGCACAAACAAATCGATGCTAAAATTCATAAAAAGCTCTAAAACGGATAAATATATTGTTTCTATCTTCACTGGTCGCCCATGGAAAAACATGCAATTGCATATTTATGGTTTCCCTGATTATTCTCTATATTCATAATTTACCTGTTCATAATACACAAAATGTGGCATCAAATGGATGCCACTGTAATCATATTATAGATGACGCATAAAATATGACAAACTTTTATGATGACGTTCGTCATTGGATTGATGCCACTTTCGCCTCAATGATGCTATTTGTATTAACAATGATCTCACAATTCTTATGTAAGGCCATCATCAATAAAAAGATGAATTTTTCAATGAGTTTAGCTATAAATATCTTTATCTATATTTCCCATGGGTCCAAATTTACAAACAATTTTCCTGTTAATACTATGGTGTAGGGTAACATATGGTCAGGATTGGGCAATTTTCTATCTTGTTTATTTTGCAGTCGATTACGTTTTATAAAAAAACGGATCATTTGTAGAACAATATCCCAGCGGGAAAACTCAGAAGAAATTTTTGCTTCAGGCCTTTTTAAAGGCCTGCTTAAAATTGCTTTTGATTCAATTACTGTTCTTATCTAACTTCTAAAGAATGCCTCATAGAAGGCCTAGGCTCTTTGGTGTAAAAGATAAGATACACCTTCCACACTCGCTTCTATAAGAAGGGAGTAGCGAAGGAGTAACATTTTTTGTATTGTTTTTTTGCACAAGCAAAAGCAAAGTAATTATTTTTTGATCCCGTTACCATTCTTATGCACCTGCTTAAGAAGCGAGCACGGAAGTCCTACTTCGCAATGAGAACGTGTGCAAAAAAGATATGAGTATTGAATGGTGCGAGCAGACCTTGTACATCCAAAAGAAGGGGTATAGAGGCCTTCTAGAAGGCATCCGTACTCCTTCTTCTTCCCGCTGGGATTTTTCCATCTAAGTGTGTAGAGCATTGACATATTACTTGGAAAAAGATTTTCTTTTGTATTTAAAAGATTTTTGCTGATTCTATTCTCTCGAAAATATGGAAAAAGTTAAATAAAAACGTTTTCGTTGCTTTTAATGTTTATGTTGTAATAGAAAACTTATTGTTTGCCTTTGTGTATTTGTATGTGTGTTTTTGTGTAATGATTTCTATTCATCAGTACACGTCAAATATTATTTTGTAACAAAGTTAAATCTTTTCAATACTTTAGATTTTGTAAAATATATTTTTTTTTGCAAAGTTTTTGGATGACAGCTTTATTTAATTAAATTTTGAAATTTGTTTGATTGAAATTTATGTCACGAAAAACAAAAATTAAATTGATAATAAAGAATTTAAATTGTATTTAAATGAAGGTACATATATACATATGTATGTATGTGTGTGGTTAAAAGAATGTTGTAAAGTTATTAAAAAAAAAAAAAAAGAATGTTTAATTAAAAGGTAACCATTGTGTATGAAAAAAGCAAATGAGAAAGCTGTAATCGAATTATGCTTTATCTAACGGGTCCGCCATCTAACGTATTTTTTAACTAGTGCTTATTTCGTGAATGGTAACACTTAGCTCATGTCTGATTTGACAGATAATTAGTTTTATCCTTCCGCTGAACGAATATGGTTGTGTATACGCTTGAACAAGGCTGGGAAATATTGCGACATTACTTTGAAAATCATGGTAATGTTGCAGAATGTGTGCGAAAATTGCGTACGGATTTTGGATAAAGCTCATCTTGATCTTGGCGGGTATGTAAACAAGCAAAATTGTCGCATTTGGGGCACAGAAAACCCGCACGCATACATTGGAAAGCCGATACACCCAAAACGAGTCACTGTATTCGTGAAGCCATTGGTGAAATACAGCTGCACACCATCGATAATGTGCTTAAAAATTAGACCGATCGTGTAGACAACTGCATGGCCAGCCAAGGCATAAAATTATTTTCCATTATTTACCGGAAGGATTGTAATTTCAAATAAAAAAGAAATTTGAGAAAATATTCAGTAGTTTTTTTAATGGCATTTTCAAAAAAAAAAAAAAATATTTAGCGGACCCTTTAAAATATTCAGTTAACTGTTACTGCATTTACACCTACGCCATAAACAGGTTTTAAGTTGTTTATGATGATAAACTAGTTTCAGAAAGATTAGTTTATCCATACAAATTATAAACACGTTTGTAACTAGCTTTTGAGATAAACTTGTTACAAACAACAAGTTTTTGTTAATGCAACTCTGTTTTTTATAATTTTGTTCTGGCAACGCTAGTGATATTTGAAATTTCATCAAGAATAAAAAATTAAAGTGAAAAAAATTACTTTTTTCTGTAAAAAAAACAAAAAGAAAAATCAAATAAGTAAAGAAAATTGCAAATTTATAAGAATTGTTCGTTTTTTTAAATAGTTTTTTTTTTAATAAGGACAACGGGAAAAAAGGTATGCATCAAAGTTTTTTTTTTAAATATTGGAGCTAAAAATGTTTTGACTTATCAAAGATAAACAACTTAACTGTCTTAAATGCTGATTTAAACGGTATAACTTATGAAAGTAGCTTATGATCATAAACTAGTTTGAAAATTACAAGTGTAAATGCACTATTAGATAAAAAAAAATATTACGGAAAATAGTAAAATACAAATGAAATAATTTTTTTAATATTTGACTTTTAAATGAAAGCTGAGGTGAAATACTAACGCCAAACTTTCAAATGCAAGTTTTGTCATTTGATCACAATTTGTGTTGTTAACAGTGACTAGAAAATTTTTTCTCAGCAAAAAAAAAAGAAAATATTAATGTGCTGTTTCCATGTGACAAGAAATTGATGGTTTAAAAAAATTTATTTGAAAATCACTCAGTTTTTCGAGTGCTTTTCACATAAATTTTATATCACAACCAATTGCTTGTCACCTGGAAACAACACATAAGAAAATTTAAAATCGATGAGTGTCTAACACTTGCAATAACTTCCAACACTATCTATTCTTTTGCAAATGACAGCAGTCTTTGCCATTCGTTATCATTTGATTAAAGATGATGGAGCTGGAAGTCAAAACATGTATAAACGTAAGGCTGAGACCTTGACATAATCTCGGAATGGGATCGTTCGATAAGGGTTGATTTTAATGCCCGAAAGACCAAATGTTAAGTGCTGGGGCATAAACGGGCGACGGATCAGATCAGGGTGCATCGTCTGTACATATGGGTTATATTGCTATTGACGAATCAAAAACTCTTGATGTTCTGGGCATGAAGATACATGTGTTGTCCGATGTATGAAATATATATTCTAGGTATTTAAAGAAGCCTGCAAGTGCCTCGGTTTTAAAACGGTCTGTTCTGATCTCCTTACACACATATCCGATCGCATATGAAATACAACTCTATCGTTTGGGGCGGTGCTCCAAAGTCGACCGTGCGCAGAAGAGAGCGATGTTTCTCATTGGTGACAGAAGGGTATCCAATTCTATTCAATTCCTTGATCACCGTCGCAATGTGGGTTGTATTTGCCTGTTTTGTCGTTACTACAATGTGATGTGTTCTGATTAAATTAGGGATCTTGTTCCCGAAACCCGTTCGTTTGATTGTAATACACTTTTTTTCTCAAGAGCCCATTCATTATGGTCGATTGACCGGTGCACCGTAAAATACATTACAGGGAAAATTCGTTTAAACGGACTGTTCGTATGTGGATATCCTTCCTGCTAAAGTTTTCCCTCTTACCTTTAACATGAATAAATTTAAGTTCACAAGCACAACTCTCTCTCTCTCTCTCTTTTCCCATTACCTATTTTTCTAGTTTCAGCACAATGCAGTGCATTAGTAGGGGCCCTTCCCTAAAAAAGGCTTTCAATGAGATTCAGGAATTTCTTAGCTTCGTTAAGTCGTAAAGGCCATCCAAAATAAGTTGTTGTGCTAGAAAGTTGTAAATGCCTCAACTTCCTTATTAATATTGGTATAGTTATAAAATGTAGCAGCGATAATTTGTATAATAACTACCATTTTATGAAACCATTTTGTACTGCTATATACAACATTAAGCATAGGCCCGTTATAAGCCCCCTCTCTCAAATCAATTTTTAACGAGAAAATATCAAATAGAAGTAGATTATCTAGATCATTGATTTCCAAACTGTGGGTCGCAACAAGTGTTTCCAGTTTAGCCATTTAGTGGCTAGATTTAGCAATTTTTAACCCTGTTTAGCCATTAAAAAATGCCATAAAATTTTTCTTGCCGTTTTTCTTTGAAAAGAATAATTTTTATTTTATTATAAAAATTTATATGTAAAAGCAAAATAAACATTTTTAACAATTAAAACGCCTTTAGTTTAAATCACAACTGTAACAAATGTTTAAAATCGCAATAAACGATGATGATGAAGCATATAAAGGAACAGTATTCCAATATTTAATTTATAAAATGCATCAACGCAGACATCGGTGTTTCTTTCTGGTTGCAAGTATTTCAATAAAGAGATGCAGGCGGCAACAACATTTTTTTTAGAAATTTCAGAATTGACTATAAAGTTGCTCTCACTTTCATGGTCTAATGCTGAAGTTGAGAGGGTATTTCGCCAAGTAAACATCGTTAAAAGTGATTTGAGAAAAAGGTTACATTTAGCAACCGTTAATTAAATTTTATCAATGGAATATTTATACCAACACCACAATAGTGGAGAGGGTACTATGCGTTTGTGCTGATGTTTGTAACACCTTAAAATATTGGTCCTAAGCCCACCTTTTCGTGTACCGATTGACTCAGAACCACTTTCTGAGTCGAATTAACGATGATTGTCCGGCTGGCTGGCTGTCCATGTAAGCCTTTTGCGTAAAGTACAGATCGCAAATTTGCAGATAATTTAATAAAATTTGGTACACAGGTTCTAATGAGGTGTAGGGTATCATTAAGTCGGGGTTGACCGACTGTACATTCTTACTTGTTTTTTATTGTAGATCTGAAAACAAAAGGTTGGGTAAATGTTGCCGTGATTATGATTTACCTTCAAATTATTTAAAGCTAATAGGCACGAGTGATTCCTTTGAGATGAACAATAACGACATCGAATTTATCGATGATTTACTTTCAGCGTGCGAAAATAATAAAAATGTACGTGTCAGTATGGCAGTTGAACAACGATTCGACTATAAACCTTTCATAACATTTATGCAAAAGCATTCTTATTAAAAGTACTTTGAATGTAGCTCTTGATGGCGGTGGCGCCTCAATATGTCAATACCGCTCAATTTAAGTAGAGTCCAGGGCTGGGAACATCGCTGCCTTGTATTTTAATGTTCAGCAAAATTCTTGTTAGAACTTGTTAATGTCATAGAATTTTCTGCAAAATAGTTTTAGGTACTAAAACTGATGTTGAAAATGTATTCTGTTAATTTATTTTATTGCAAAACTCTTACGTCTTTAAATAAGTTCAATGTAATGGGGGGTTTTTTTTGAAGAAATCAGTAAAACCTAAAATCTCCAACAATTTCTTACCCATAGCCAATTTAAAATACATTAGTCTAGAGGACATTTAAAAAATATTTCTATAAATTTTCAAAAGTCCTAATTCCATTAATATTTATTATAAGAAAAGTACAACAAAAATCCAACTCTTCCTAAACTTCAACATTACTTACTCGTATAATATAAACCCTGCCAAACTAATAGAACTATTACTACAACTAACTACTGACATTTTATATTTATATTCATACTCGCTGAACCTACAAACACATAAACACTCTGAAACATTTATAATTTGAATCCCTTAAAATAAAAGAGAAATATAAATTCAACTATCCAGTATATGTTTTACTTAAAACACACTTAAGCATAAATACAAAAAGATACTAATAACTTATTGTACATCCTTTTTTTCTCTTTCTTGTCTTTTAGGTCGGTATTTATGTATAACTGCTCTATAGTTGGCTTGCAATCCGTTTTTCCAGTATCCTTGAAGAATAATTTTTCGTTGTTGTAATATAAACACTACTACAACAATAACATGCTTGTATAAATCTTGCTGCGCCATAAATTTTATTTCTAAGTTGTGTAGCCATTTTAAGAAATTTATAAACCGTTTAAAATATATTTTACGCATTTAGGAGGAGTAATTAACAATATGAGTAAGTAGAGTATTTTAGTTTCAACAATATGCGAATGTTGTGAATTATTTTTTATACGAGGGTTCTGTTAAAAGTTTTAAATACATAAAAGAATATTAAAGGAAATTGTGTCAAAGCATTATTTAATGTTGGGTGTTCGAAAAAGTTCGGTAGGTGGCTATAGAATATAAGAAATCTCGGGTAATGGAAACTAACACCAAACTTGTCACGTGACAGTTCTAAAGTGATACGGAGTTTATATGAAGGGGACTGGCCACGTTAACATGGTGATATCCCAGGAGGAGGTTAATTGGCACCATTTTTACTTTGTAACGGGCCATTGAAATAGCCTAAATGGTCACATTCAATTTCGATTTAATAATGTCTGATAACTCCCCTTCATATAAAGTAATAGAACCAGAGAGATTCAGTCACTGTTATGTGCTGCATAAAGGTAAATCATCTCAACCCTTTCGAGTATTGAATGGAGTACGCCAAGGCTTTAAAGTGTTTTTTATAGAGTGATACAAGATTAAATCATAATAAAACATAGTAATATATTTTTGATATCAATGAAACTGTCTTTATTGGATCGACAATTTTATGACTTTAATGTTTAAATATGATTTCGGCTATGTGGCCGCCACGGCTGGCGCGTAGAAAGCGCAATCTGCAACACCAACTTTCAACAACTTTTTGCATTCTAACCAGCATCGTTTTTGAAGACAGATGAGCCAATGACGCCGCCAGCACATAAAGCGCACCAAACAGTAATTTTCTGTGGATGTAATGTTGTTTCGACAAAAGCTTGTGTATTCTCCTGACTCCAAATGCGAAAATTCCGCTTATTTACGTACCCATTCAACCAGAAATAAAATTTTGAATGATAACACTGCGGAACAGACATTTTGCAGTCTGGAATTTGATTGCAAATTTTATTATTTTAGGTCGCTGATTTTAAATCTAATCTTCATTTTTCTCTATCAGCTCTACTTTTCGAGATATGCCGTTATGTCAAAAATTAAAGAGCTTTTACTACATGAAAACGGTTGACCATATTCAGTTAACAAATAAATCCGAAACTCTAAACATTATTATCTTTAAGCCGTGCTTACATTGTTTTTAAATTTGCCCTTTAGTTTCAGAGAAATGGATGAATTTTGAAGAAGAAAAGGCACATTTTGAGAAAAAAACAAATTTTTTGTGCTTCAAAAATTCATAAAAAATAAAAATGTGACAAAAATCGCATTTTTGGTCGTAAAACATGTATCTTGACATAATTTCGAATGAAATCAGTTTGTTTCGTTGTAATCGATGTACAACTTTTGATTGTTTTCACAATTTACTGAGAAAACTGAATATAAATTTCCATACAAAAAGAAAAAACGTTCATGCACCACACATATTTAAAATATAATTTTTGTGTGGAAATCGATATTCAGTTTTCTCAGTAAATTGTAAATAAAATCAAAAGTTGTGCTCCGATTACAATAAAACCGACCAAAACTGTTACTTTTGTCGCATTTTTATTTTTTATGAATTTTTGAAGAACAACAAATTTGTTTTTTTTTTCAAAATGTTCCTTTTTTTCTTCAAAAACTCAACTATATCTCTGAAACTAGAGGGCAAATTTAAAAACAATGCAAGCACGGCTCAAAGATCATTATTTTACCGAGTTTCGGATTTTTTTGTTAACTAAATATGGTCAACCGTTATAAAGTTATTCCAAAATATGAAGTGAAAGTGCCTTAATTTTGGAAATAAAGGATTATCTCAAAAAAATAGAGCTGATAGAGAAAAATCAAGTTTAGATTTGAAATCAACGGCCTCAAATTAAAAAAAGATTTGCAATCAAATTCCAGACCACACGAAAAAAGTTTAAATTTGTACTCTTGTGCAATTCAAATCAATATCAATTTGTGCTTCAGCCCATTCGCCGAATTATGTTGATTAAAAATTTCCACAATTTGCACGAGTTGCTCGGGTGTAAGTCGATCCATAATGAAATGTCCAAGCAAACTAGACAAACATCAACTATCAGCTGTTAAATGGGTGGTCAAATAAAGCAGCGATGCCAACTCAAAGTTGTATCACTCAAAAAAAAAAAACACTTTACTATCGCCACTTCTATACCCAATGGTCATCGAAGACGTACTATCTTCAATCCCGTTTCAATGTAAGGGTTTTTAATGGCGAATAGATGGCTCATTCTTAAACTACGTAGGCTATGCGTATGCTATTTGCATATTGTCAAACAGAGAGGGTGACATAGAGCAGACTGTGTCAAACTGTCAAGGCAATTTAAATGGCACAAGCCTTAAAAATGAATGCAGCTAAAACCAAATATCTGACTGTTCAACGCAACAGTCCACAACTGATAAATTCAGGCGGCCAAAACTTTGCGATGGTCGATCAATTTTGTTATCTTGGATGTATGGTCCCACCAGATAGTGGCACAGAGTTAGATGTAGAAGCTAAGATCAGCAGAGCCCTTTCTTGCTCTGCTTTTTGGAATTTTGGTGCCGACTTGGCAGAACAACTACTTAAGCCTACGGACCAAGCTCGGCATATTCAACTCTAACGTTAAATCCGTCCTGTTGTATGGATGTACAACTTGGAAAGTTTCCAGGGGTGCTACCTACAAACCTTTGTAAATCGTTGTCTCAGACGAATTTTGCGTATTTTCTGGCCTCGTGTAATAACGAATGTAGAGCTCCTAGGCCAAGAAAATCAAATGGATGTGGCTTCTGAAATCAGAAAACGTAAATGACAGTGGATTGGGCAGGTACTACGTCGCGATGATAATAACATTGCGAAGTAGGCGTTATGTTGAGATCCGTTTATCCAAGCAGGAAGAACAGTTGGTAAACGACGGACAACTTGGAGATGCTCCACCGAATCCGAAATGAGATCTATTGGGTTAACATGGAATCAACTTAGATATACAGATCAAAATCGAGTGAGATGAAGGTGGCTTTTGTTGGCGTCCTATGCTCCAGTAGAAGCTATAGAAAAAATGTGTATATCGTTAGCTAAAATGCAGAAAGGCGTAACTAACAAAAATATAAGTCTACAGGAGAAGCAAAAAACTTTATTAAATTAAAACTATAAACATGTCAGAAAACATGCATTATTGAGTCGTCCATGGAATTCTTTAAATCATTTTCAAAGGAAACCATATCGAGCCCTATTAGCAAAAATGATGTAACCAACAAAAATAAAATTTTATAGAAGAAGGTTTTTTTTAAATATTTTTGCTTGAAGTCTAGGGCTAAGTTTGAAATTGCTTTTGCTCTTATTTCTTAACGGTACTTCCCAGAGATATGACATTTTTAGAGATGGTGCAAATGATCAAAAATGATCGATTTTTATCAAAAAACAAATATCTTAAATGTTGTTGGTTACATCATTTTTGCTATTAGGGCTCGATATCATTATAATTTTTTGAAAAAAAAATTTAGTAATTACATTGTCTTTCATTTATAAAATAAACACACTTGTAGTTACGTCCCTTTGTTTTTTGTTAATAAAAGCGCAATTTTTGATGGCATTAATAATAATCAATCAGAAACACGATTTTGAATTTTTTGTTAGTTACGCCTTTTTGTATTTTAGCTAACGATATAAATTATTTCATTGTAATTGGCGCACAACTTTTGATTTTGTTCACAATTTACTGTGAAAACTGAATTGATAAAAATCGCGATTTCCATACAAAAATAAATTTTTTTAATATGTGTCTGCTTGCTGCTGTTCTATTTATGAACATTTTTTCCTTCACTTAAAAATGAGGTGCCTTCATTTTATTGTGAATAAAAGCGAAACGCGTTCATCTATTTTTGTGATCTGTGCCTTATTTTGTTCATAAGTTGTGTGACTTTACGTGAAAATAATAACAGTTTAACTTTTTCCCGTTTTGGATTTTTCATGATTTTTAAAAATACAAAATTCGTTAGTTTTGAAGAAAACAACCATTTCTTAGCCATTTTTTTGTTGGTGATTTTCGAAAATTTGATTGTTTTTTCAAACTAGCATTTACATATTTAAAATAAAAAATTTTTTAAATCGCTTAATGAAGAGTAAAGTAATAATCAAGGCCCATCTATCAGGTCTGCTTACTTGTACAAAAACAAAAAACGATTCTTTTTAGTTGTCAAAAATTTACTACCACATATACAAAGCAAAAGGAAAAAACGTGGCATACCATAAACGTATACATGCACATGTAAGCAAAATGTAAACAACTAAAAAGAACATACACAATGATCATCAGGCTTCTTGCGCAGACCTTTTCAATGGGCCTTGGTAATAATTTTATGAACTTTTAATTTTTGGAAAAATGTCAAAAATACGATTAGTACCTGAAACTTAAAAAAATATATTATCATAAGTATCCCATAAGTCACTTATTTGCCAAACCAAATATGTCGTTTTTATTTAAAAAGCTTTTAATAAAAACTATTTTTTGACAAAATAGTTAGACAGTAATTATTTGGTAGACCCCGTCAGCGTTTGCGTCAGAGCTGAGAATAATGGGTTCAGCTGTCTTTGAGGAACTATTTGATGATTCTGATATTGCTGTGCTTGATTCCACTGTGGTAACTCAGATCTTAAATTGTTATGCGATTTACGACAACTGAGTATTAAGAAGTATATGCTTCTCATCTGCAAGCGATAATCAAAATTGAGCATGAATTTTATTGGATATATAAAGTGGTATAAATAGGTCTCAAGCATATAAGCACATATAAAAGCGTAGAGCGAATATTTATGGGGAAATAGGGAAGCTTAGTAGTTGTATGTATTTGTGGTGACTTCCATATTCCTGGTACTGCATCAATGGGATATGCAATATTTTCACGTGAGCAGTTCAAAACTATTTTATTTTTCGAATACAGCCTGTAATCTAAAATATTCGGATCTTATGGGCAGATCTCAACGTGTTCATCTTAATAATAATGTTTCAAATGCACTGAATGTTAAAAGAGGAGTTCCTCAAGGTTTTGTACTGGGTCACTCTTATTCTGTATGAACATTAATGACAGCAAAGTCCATATGTTCGCCGATGACGTGCAGCTCTTCATGAGCACCCATATCAAAATTTAAGTTCTTGTGTAAACTTTATTAATTGCACACAGAAAAAAATACCAATGTAAAATCAACATGGACAAATTTTGATTGAGAATCATAGTAAATTTCTGCAAAAGTATGCCCTTTATTTAAATGTATCATTATTTCATATTAATTTTAAATGAAAAATATTCAAATAATCTTTAATCACGTTAATTTAATATTGTTCACAGTTAAAAAAAAATAAAAAAAAAAAAATAATAAAATATAAATAAATATTGAATCCATAAAAACCTGTTTTATATTAAAATCAAAAGTGTATCTTGTTAAATTAACATGCATACATAGTTAAGTATGTTAATTTTTTTATTTTCATTCTTAAAATATGTTATAAAAAGAAGACAATTCCCGTATTCTTTTAATTAAAATTATTTAGTTAAATAGTACATCAAGTTTTCAAAGTAGAATGATGACGAAAACCATATCGGGCCATTCTGCTGATTGATCTGTTAACAAAGGAGACTACAAAATAAGTTAAACATGTGCTACAGGGGTAAGTGTTTTGAATTATTCTCTAATAAATGCACATATTGTCTCTGAAGCTTCTTCACACTGTTATAACACACTCAAACCAATTAGTTTCTACATGAAATTCACGTTGTTTCAACTTGAAATAATTTCATTCAACGTGATTCGGATTGTTATTTCAATATAAATGACATTTTGCTCTAACTTTACTGCAATGTTAAATTAACATGAATTAAAGTTATTTTAAAAGAAAAAAAATGTTGTTTACAAGTTGTTGTAAAATCAGGTTGAATTAACATGAAAAACGTATGAAGCAAAATCACCACCGAAAAATTTTAAATCAACCTTGTTTTCGACGTTTTTAACTTGATTTTTTTCTGTGTGTGTGAATTAAACAAAATTGACAGCTGGGCTAATGCCAATGGGCTTTCCATCAACCAAAGCCAAATCTTAATTTTATTTTTAAAGTACGAAAATAATAGATTTGTTTTTATTCTTGTTCTGTTGTCTTTGTTGTTTCTACACACAACAAGCAAATCGTATTTTCCAACTTGTGTTGTGTTGTTGTAATTTCTACAACAAACTTTCAAAAT
Source organism: Pollenia labialis (assembly GCA_949318255.1). NCBI lineage: Eukaryota > Metazoa > Arthropoda > Insecta > Diptera > Polleniidae > Pollenia > Pollenia labialis. The sequence goes on along the minus strand of OX439141.1, from coordinate 78,103,816 downwards.
CACACGCATATGCACGCATAAAAGATGGCAATGTTGAGAGATGAGACTAATAAGCTATATGGGACTTAAACCCTCACTTTGTAATTTTACTCTCAAGGTGGTACTACCAACCAGCGTTGCCTTATGTGCAGTTTTATCTGCATTTGCAGTTTTTCAAAGCAATGACCAGTTTTAAAGTTTTTTTGTTTAAAAATAAGTTTTTTTCTGTAAATTGCGCAGATTTTGCAGTTTTTACAATATTTTTTTTACTTCCAATTTTCCTTACCTTATGTGGTTAATACATTCTCAGAGAACAGTGGCAAGCTTTAAGAGCCAAGCAAACCACACAAATGGTTTGGGAAGACGAAGTTTCCTTTCACAAATAAACGATAATTTTTTAATAAATTCCAATAAAAATCTTTTATCTTCTTTAATTTTTTATGTTTCGTCTTCTCTTTCTTCACTCTGCAAAATTTTCCCCAAGAGGATTAAATTTAGCACAAGGTAGCGCAAACAGTTTGGAAAATATTCAAGAATTTGCATTTTCTACAATCATGTTTTAATTGTTTGTCAAATATCTCATTTAACAGCGTACAATTTTGACATGTTTGCCAAGCCGTTTGGGTGGTTTATTTGGCATTTACTTTTGAAAATTTAATTATGTCCCTGTTTTCATTTTGTGATTTTTGTTGTTAAATTTTTTAAGTTGCATTTGAGTTAACATGGTTGAATTTTTATTGCAGCAATTTTTTTTATAAATTTGTTTAAATTTAAAAAGCGTGTTAGTATTTTTATCTTTAATGTTTGTACAAATTTATTTACAAAACCAACTCGGGGTTTTCCAACAAAAACTTTTAAATATGTTTAACAGTGCAATTATTTTTAGTTGTAACAAACGAATAGGCAAAATCAATATAACTCAATACATTTTTGGTGGGGTTCTTTTATATTTTTTTTGGCTTAAATACGTACTCAAAGCTTTTAAACAAACATTTACTAAAAATACTTTTTTTTAATAAACTGATTGTTAAACGTACAAATATTTTACAATTTTAAGATTTATAACAGTTGCCCATCAGTTTTAAAATAAATCTTTACTGATACATAAAATCCTTTAAGCAGATTTATACAAAATTGCAAATGGATTCTACAATACAAAATCTATTTAGTTCTTTAGATTCATGTATCTCCAGCGACTTATAAAAAAACAGTTTTATTTAGTAAAAGTAAGAGGACATATTAAAAAAAGAATGTTTTTAAATCGATAAAGAATTTAAACATACGTACGTATTTTAATATGCGTTTGAAAAAGTACAAAATATTTTATAAAAAAAAAGTAAAAATGCTATACTCGTATTTGACTGTGCCGAATTTTTGATACCTTCCACTAAGAATTAGAATTTTTGTGAAGTGGACTTTATATAAAGGATGGTTTAATTTTAAGGGCCGATGTTGATTTTGAATCAAACACAAATTAACTAGGAAATTATTGTCATTTCTTTTTATTATGATAATATTGGTATGGTTCAATTATGCATGGAACAAAATATCGGCCAAATGGCTGCCGCGACCTCCATCCGATGGTCCAAATTTTCGATGACGCTGAGGCATAATTGAGGTTCTATGCCGTTAATGTGAAGAATTATCCCATGCTTTAGCTCTTGAATTGTTGCTGGCTTATCGACGTACACCTTTTCTTTCAAATAATCACAAAGACAGAAGTCCAACGGTGTCAAATCAAATAACCTTGGCGGCCAATTGATATCGCCTCCTCGTGAGATAACACAGCCATTGAATTTGTCGCCCAAAAGAGCCATTGTTTCATTAGGTGTGTGGCAAGAGGCACCGTCCTGTTGAAACCACATATCGTCCACACCCATATCTCCCATTCGGGCCATAAAATCATCATCTCACGATAGCGAACACCATTCACAGTACCTGCCTGACCGACCTTATCTTGGAAAAAATACGGCCCGATGATGCCGCCAGCCCATAAACCCCACCAAACCGTCGCTTTTTGTGTGTGCAATGGTTTTTCGACAACACTCTTGGATTATCCTTCGCCCAAATTCGGCAATTCTGCTTATTGACGAATCCACTGAGGTGAAAATGTGCCTCATCCCTGAATCACGAAGTGCACGATATGCATTTTGATTTGCACGACCATTTTCATAATAAGCCTGAATAACTTTAACGCGTTTATCGATTGTGTATCATTCTATGCGTAAATTGATAAATGTGAAATGAATTACAGAAAAAAACTTGACGTTTAGGCGTGGTTCACATTTAACATCGGCTCTTAGAACCACCCTTTAGAACATATGAAGAGTGACATCACAACTTCTAGTCAAATAGAAACAAACTTAATGACAATTTCAATATTTGTTATGTTTTGACGTGTATTTAAGCGTCTTCCAAAAGTAAGCTTTCTATGGGATTTAAGATGAATTACAGAATTTTATATCACGGACTGACGAAATTTGTCTACACTAGGGAGATCGAACTGTTGTTATTCGACCGGTTTTAACTGTTCTTTTTACTTTTAGTCCAGCCGGTTATTTTTAAATATCAAATAAACCGGTTACTTTGGTATAATCAACAGGTTATTTTAAAAATGTGTAACAAATGTATTTTTCTTATTGTAATACTTGGCTTCGTTTTTTAAAACATCTCACAAAAAGGGTAGTCCAACAATTAAACAGGATGTCGGTCGGTCGGGATTGACCGACTATACTTTCTTAATTGTTGTTTTCTGTATGCTTTTGTGCTGTTTAAGTTTTCCAGGCAACAACCAATCACTTAAATATACGAACAGTATTTGTATCTTCAAATGCATTTATATAAACATTTGGTTTCTCTCGAACAGGATTTAAAAAAAAAAAAAAAAAAAATTCGTTCGTACGCAAAAAGTACAACAAAGTTTTCAATAATCTGTTGATGATAGTTTTAACTAAATATTTCAGTTTTTCTAAATTTACTTTATTTTTATTTATTTAGTACAACTATTGATGATGTTGCTGTTGCTGCTGATACTCGTTGCAATTCTAAATGTTGTTGCAACATACGATGTGGCTCATGAATAAATCAACAGTAATAGAAGAGGGGATTTAAAGGATTTTCCTTCGTTGCTTACAAACGAAAAAGGATTTTTTTTTGGTGTTTTGAAATTGTTAAACGGAAGTAGAACTTAAAGTTAAAAACTGATTTATTTTATGAAAACTTTTTTTGAAAAATAAAATGGAATTTCAATGAAACTGACTAAATTCAATAAAAAAATTTAATTGATTTTTTTCAAAAATACTTTCTTGCAATATTAGATTACTGTTGATTTGTAAAATGGCATTAAGTTAAGCCTTAAAATTTTTTATTAAAATTTTAAAAAGGGTGCCACAATTCTAATAACACAATTTTTAAATCTACAAAAATTTGTTTTTTACAGGGTGTCTGTCGGGAAGGTATGCTACTTTGTTTTGCCGCCATTTTGGTAAACATTAGTCTTGGCAGTTCATATTTGGCAGTCGGGAAGTAGACACGTGGCAAATTTATTATTGAAAAATATTCGATAAGCCAACGTGTTTTAATGGTTAAAACATTTTATCAAAATCAATCATCGGTTACTGTGACGTTGAGAAAGTTACGTGAACATTTTTGGAGAAACAACGTGCCAACAAAACGCACCCTGTAGTTCCTTTGGAAAATTTTCCCTTCCAAGAACAGGGGTCAGGATTCCCATTACATAAGTATAAACATATTGGGTATTATAAACAGTGTTTAAAATTTTCGATTCTAGTTTTGTGACTGGAGAATTCAAAGATTTAGTAGATGTATGAGAACACTTTGACAATTTCTGCAGAAACATCTCGCATCTACATGCCTTTTCTAAGAAAAGGTAATGCTAAACACAAATTACAATAATTTTCATATTATTTCTGAAAAACTCGGCTAAAAATACTGCTCGTCGATAGGCGGCCTCAAATTTTCTTTCTAAAACATGATTTAAATGAGTTTTTATTTCTCTTATTTTTATATGAAATTAGCTTAACCCAGCGCGCTTCGCTGCCCTCATTAAAATAAAATATGTAATTTGTTTTAAATACAGAACTCGTGCATTGTTTACTAAGATATTTGTACCAAGTTTAAAATACTCTTTGTGTAACCATTCACCAGTTACACAGAAATCGATATGGCATTAACATTGAAGTTGCGTCTAGTGTATCCAATTATTCGACTTTTGGTTTTGTTCGAGTAAGAAATTAATCGATTTTTGAATTTTAAAATTGCTCGATTAATCGAATAAAGGTTTTAAATTGTTCGAATTACTCGAATAAGGGAAAAAGCAAACATCTCTATTTAACCTGACACTTTTATTTTATTAATAAACCGCAAAAAGGAGGTGAGAGGTGCCAGCCAGTAATGAAAAAAAAACATTTCAAACCAATTTATTATTTCTTAAAATCGCACTTCGTGATTTTTTCAGTCAATTTCATTGTCCAAATGTGCGTACAATCGGAAAAATCGTGCAAAAGTTTGAGCAAGCCGGGTCTGTAGGAGATGTGAAAACACCAGTGCATGCTCGTACAGCTCGTACTGCACAAAAATATTGCTGAGCGGTCCACCTCAACTCGTCGTCGTGTCCAACAATTTCACCTCTCACTCTCGTCGTTGATGAACAGTGTGCATAACCCTCAAATACCTGAAATTTAAATATGAAGTTTGCAATTTATGTGTCTTTTCGTATCAAAGTTTTGACAAGAATGATTTCTTCTTCCAAACTATCTCAATCATTCAATTCAATTGATACCGTAATACTGAGAATTTTATACTCATTTAAAATTTTTGCATCGTAATTTATTATTTATGATGACCGTCTGTAGGCGGTCCTGGGTATTTAACTTGCATTTACACGCTTACAAAGTGCAATTTACTCAAGAACTAAAGCCTCTTGACCAATCCAAACGTCGGCAATAGTCAGAATGGTGGCAAGATGTGGCAACAGTGAATTCGTCAATAAGCAGAATTGCCGCATTTGGGCGAAGGATAATCCAAGAGTGATTGTCGAAAATCCATTGCACCCACAAAAAGCGACTGTTTGGTTTGGATGAGATAAATCGGCACATTAACGGCGTATAACCTCAATTATGCCCCAGCATCATCGAAACTTCGGATCATCAAATGGATGAGGTCAAGGCGGCCATTTGACCGAAATTGTGTTCTATACATAATTGAACCATACCAGTGTTATTATAATAAAAAGGAATGCCAATAATTTCCTAAGAAATTTGTGCTATATTTAAAATTAACATCGGCCCTTTAAATTTAATCAACATTAAAAATTTATTTTTCTCTTATTTAATTATGTCAAGTGAAAATATCCCAGCTCACATTTGTTTCCAAATTTCATTCCCAATTTAGCGATTTGTCCCTGTAAGGACAACACTGCGCTTTTAATATTAATGTATATGACTACATTTTTTGATTTTTATATGTAGCATTACTGAACGGATAATTGCTATACAAATTAAATATTACGTATACGCCTATGGAGAAAATGTGTCTAATGCCGCAATTTGAGACACCCACAGTTCATTTCTACAGAGGGCAACTTTTGTAAATATTGACTGATTTTAATGATGATGACGGTTAAAACCAAAAAACACTATTTTGAATTAATTTTTCTGAATATTTCCATACGAAAAGTTAGTTTTATGCCAACATTTTTGTAAGAAATTTGACAGTAAAAATAAATTTTCTACAGTGGACATATTTATGTCTATAGATCAGTGATACCACCAGCTAAATTCAAAATTACTTTTGAGATGAATTTTATTTAAATGAAATAAACTTAACTCAAATAAAGGCAACGACCCTGGGTATTTCCTTTATTTTAATGAATTAATGCATTTTTTATGTATAAAAAATTATTTTATTCAAAATCTCTGAATTCAAGGGTTAAGTTAATTATGTATCAGTCCCTAATTAGGCCTATACTTACGTATGGTTACCAAGTTTGGTACAACATTTTTTAAAGAAAATGCCTTAGAAGCTGTACCTCACTTTACAGATCTGCAAATAGCAATTACAATAAATACATATCGAACCAAAGATTGTACAACGAAGCACAAGTTAGCAGAATTGACATTTTTATTATCCATTTAATTAGAAGCCACATTTTAAAGAGTACTAAATGTAACGAAAATAATTTAATCTTAGCTCCCTTTTATACTAGCGACGATTACATATCAAAAAGCCTTCAGAAGGGATTCGTTCCACCAGAAGCATTCATTCATTCATTGGATTTATTCAAAACGAAGCAGGCATACCTACAGTTTATCATATCTATAGACGATCTAACATAAAAACATTTACAAGTTAACAATTAACAACGGGGAACAGTAGATTTTATACAAGTTTATACTTTACAGATAAAAACATAAAACCCAATTTATATAATAAAAAATATTGGCGGCTCACCGAATAATTTTTTCTTTACTTTTATCTTATAAAATATGGTAGTGAGATTTTTTTCAACATTTTCCTCGTTTTGAATATCAGATTATTTAATAGATAAAATTGTAAATTAAAAAATCAATATTACCAAAAATTATATTTATACTCTAAGGCCCGTTTTCACAACTTACAAATAGCTAAAGGTAGGATTTTATCCGCCGTACAAAAAGTGTTCGATTATTACAACTTTACATTTACTTACCAGGTAAGATGAACCTTAATCTAATTTATTGCTCACTTAAGGTTTAATTAAAATTTCAATAATGGAACACTTTTTATAAGGCCGGCTAAAGTCTACTTTTAGCTGTTGGAAAGTTGTGAAAACGGGCCTAATTCTGGCTGTACTTGAGTGCCCTTTTTAAGGGACACTGTTTTATATATTACGTTTATAAGTATGTACTATTGTTTATTTATAGTTTGATTATAAATAACAAAAAATTTCAATTTAATAAACAAATTAAAAAAAACAACGCTAAAGTTTAAAAATGCATTTACAAGGAGAAAAACTAAATATTTTCAGTTTTTGTAAAAATGTGGCCATAAAATAATTGCAGAAACAATTAACTATAAAAGAATCGAAATTTATACATCGTTCGGTAACCTTATATCTCCAAAACTAACAAAAATACAATAAAGAATTAATATTTATCCATTTTGCTTAGAAAAATAAGAGGATAGGTGGGTGGTACTTTTTTGAAATTCGGCCCTTAAAAACCTGTATTTTGGCACTTTGTCGTCACCCTATTTATCTTTTAAACCAATTAACATAGAAATAAAGGCTATTTCAGATTCGAAAAATACAAATATATGTTTGGGACTTTTTCGTAATTCGAACTTTTAAGGTGTAAAAATCGTAACTATTTTTGGTACTTTTTTTACAAACCATTTTTCAATAATATATATGTACGTATTTAATTATGGGCTCCCACTACAATATTGAAATTTTTTATTCTTCAGTGGTGATAAAAAAGTACCAATAATTAAATTTATTTCCTTAGCTTTTTTGTTCCACAACTTGTACCTTTTACTTTTGCTAATATTGGACGCATAAAATTCAACATGCAATGTCCTGATACCATGTTCACATGGACAGCAATATTCGCGTTTCGCTCTCTTATTCCTGTTTCGCGCCCGAAACATGATAAAAACGACTTGTTTCCCCATACAAAATTTTGAGAGCGAAACAGGTCGTTTCATTTTGAAACAGGCTGCGAAACAGGAAAAATGTACTATCATCTCCAATTTTGATAACAGTTATCGTTAGTTTATCTGAACTAGCTCTCAAAAAATATCAAAACAAAGAAAAAAACAAAATAAAAATTGATTTTCAATAAAATAAAGTGATAATTATAATAAAATAATTAAAATAAAAATATTAAATAATATATTCTTAAGTTTTATTTACTTTTTTATCTATTAAAAAAAAACACACTAACAACACAAAAAAAATGTCAAAATGAAACAGGAATAAGTCGTATGAACAGCATGTTTGGCAATCTAGTTTCAGAGAGCGAAACCAGTGGTTTTTATCGTCGTATGAACATAGCATGAGGCTGTATGAAGGAACTTTTGGGTACGTTTTGATCTTTAACTGGTACTTTTTGCATTTCCGTTAGTATTGAGCTTAGAAACATAAAATTATGCAGGTGCAGAAAAATGTTGGACATTTTTTTTTAATTGGTACATAGAAGCATAAACTTTGGCATATAAACATTTCCATGAAAGAAAGGGAGATGCTAACGCAGCAGCGGGATAAATGCTAGTAACATATAAAAAACTTATTTGGTTAAAAATTTCTCTAGGTAATTAACGAGCCACTTGAACAAGAAATATAAAAATTAAATTAACATGTTTTGAGAATTATTTGAATAAGAGCTAATTTGTATTTAAAATAAACCTGTATTTACTTGACTCATTGTCTTTGTAGGTACCGTTCACCTTTTCGCAGGTATGGCAAAAAGAAAAACAATTTTCTTAACGGCAGTTTCAAAACTCCATTTTTTCATTCTTAAAAATTTGATTAAACAAAATTCGGAATTTTTTGATCATCACATTGAGATTTATTGAGGATATAATAGAAAATAAAAATATGATAAAATTATTTTAATACCTCCCATAATTTCTCCGTACGCCATTTAAATTTTGCGATTTTCGAGGAAATGAATTTTTGGGCCATATTTTGGCGAATGAGCCCATTTTCCTTACTGTTTTAAGTAAAAATTAATCAGAATATTTAAGTTCAGATAGTATATTAAATACACTGAGGGCTTAACAAAGATCGGAAAACATTAACTCTAAAATCATAATAAAGGTCAAAGGTGAAATTTTGACATATTTGGAATTTCTAAAGAAAAAATAGCAAAATTTTGCCGATTTTTAGAAACAGGAGGAACACCTTAAGACAAACGAAGACAAAACAGTGCAAACATTAAGATTAACCCTAAAATGTACTCGGTGTCAAAATGACCCCAAAACTCTTTAAAATCTGTAAGTTTGAAATAACATTAAATACTTAAAAGAAATTAATAAAAAATCAAATAAAAAACTCAAGATAATAAATACTACTTTTATATTTGCTGCAAAATATCTGTGAAAGGTTCAAAGCTTTCATTGAACCTTTCTTTCTATTCCTTTTAGCAGAAAAAACAGCCAGATTTTCAGACTAATTTCACATATGATAAGGGGCTAAATAAACTCTCGAATAAAACCTTTGAAAATTGGCAAACAAAATATAACCATTTTTGGTATTATCTTTCCTAGGTTATATATTAGTTTGAATGCCTTTCTGCAATAAACATTGAGTTCAAAGTCACTAAGAAGCTCTTATTTAGCGTATTCTAAGAGCTCAAACTTCTTTTGCAAATCTATATTAAACGATGAAAATCTTGCTTAAAAAAGAAGGACTTTGGTTGAGAAGACTGTGTATTTTTTGATCAACAACATCTAAAACGGAATAAATTTTAAATTACAAGTGATTTACACATTAAAGAAACTTTCCATGCTCTACCCACAGCAGTAAAAATTACACCTGATTCGATTTTACTTACAAAGTTGTAACACTGCTATGGACTATTGATCTCGATACAAATTCTTTTGTAAGAATTTTGTTACAGTTTTTGTTAAATTTTATAATTTGCACGTTTTTTCATGCCTTTGAACGAGAAATACATTTTTAAAAACTCGCTTATTTGCATATACTGTACTTAAAAAAAAAATCGCTTAAGTCGCTTTAAAAGTGCATTAAAAATATTTGACATTTTATTACAATTTAGTTTTGATGAAATAATTGTTATGCGTTTTTATTGAACTTGAACCAAGTTTTACATTATGCTTATATGAGAATGCAATTTTGTTTAATAAGTACGGATTTGAGTATGGATTTTCTTGAATCAAGTACAGAAAGATTGATTCAAGTACGGATTATCAATCGCAAAATTCCTTTTTATCAATATTCAATCCCGAATTCGTACTTTTTATCCATTATCCGAAAATAAGATTTATTTAAGTAAAACATAGATTGAATCAATCTCTAAATGCTCTTGACTCGATTCTGAATTCGTACTTGAAATAAACCAAAATTGAAATTAGAAGTAGAATTTTATAATTTTTCTAATTTTCTTACCCGCTTTGCACCTTATAGAATTTCAATTCTAAAACACCAGCAACATTCCCGATATGGTTTTTACTTTAAAAACTTAATAACTGAAAATATAAACTAAATAAGAACTCTTGCTTTCAATTTTACTTTTTAAACAGGAAAATAATGTGTTTTCGTCTTGCTCTGTGGTTTATGTTGTTTCTACACACAACAAGCAAATCATTTTTTAATTACTTGGATAAGAAAAATGATTTTACTCTCAGGGTGGCACTACCAACGAAAAGTTTAATATTGTGGAAACGGGCCTTAGGATTGTTTTTTAGTTTATTTTAGTGTTAGTTTTTAAATTAACTATACAAAACTTAATTTATCCCGAGTGTTTTTCTTTCTGACACGGGTCTTCGACACTTTCATGCCGCCAGTAAAATCTCTAAAATTCTAAAAATTTGCGATCGTTTCCAGTCAAATGAAGTTAGTGGTGGAGCAGACCACTTGATTGATTTTTTTTAATTGTTTTTTTTTTCGTTAATCTGAGGCCAAATTACGGCATTCGCTATACAATTGAATTTTTGATCGATATCAGAATTGGGCAACTGAATTGATAATATTTTATTGTATTTTCTGTTATTGGAAAAATATATTTATTGCACTCAAATACATACAGATAAAAATATATATAGACCAGTAGCTCGTTTCTGTATTTCTCGCATCGTAAAATTCCTTACATGAAGTGTGAAACAAAAAATTCCATCGTTTCTCGATTTATGAGATAAAAGTGTTTCTGTATTTGAATGCGAAAACAGACACAACAAATTCTGTTTATACTGGAATATTTCCAGTAATTATGTGTCAAATAAAAGCGAAACGTCAACAAAAGAAATAAATATAATAAAAACAGGGCTGCCAGATTTGACGAGTTATCGTCATCTTGATGATTTTTTGTTCCGATATTAACAAAGTGACGTTTTGATGATTTTTCTAAAAAAGTGACGAAAGCAAAAAGAAAATCAAAAATATTTTATAATTTTGTTGTTACTTTCTATAGAAATTCATCTTGAATTTTTAAATTTCAAACACTTCTATTTTGTGGCGTTGAAAATTGAAAAAAAAATAATATGAATGTCTGTAGAAAGCAACAACAAATTTATAAAATATATTTGATTTTATTTTTGCTTTTAATGAAATTGTTGGCGTTGCGTTTTACACTATAAGCCCCTTAGTCTTCGAAATAAGATAATTGTAAATAGTTTTATATGTTTGTTTAAAAAAAGATATCGTTAGAAACAAGGCTGCTTAAATTTTTATATTTATCCCTATTGTGAAAATTGTCCTCGAAATTGTTTGTTTCTTCCCTAAAAAATGTATCGGCAAAAGAAAAATTTCGAGGGAAAGTAATGGACCGACTTGGCTTATTTTGAACATTTAATACTTCTTATATACATATACAAAATATGATTGATATTTGATATTCTTATCTTATATGTACAATTTTGTGCCAAAATCATTATTCCGGCAAGAAAGAAATTTGTTTGTCTCCCAGTAAAAACTTTTTCAAAATGGATAACTTCTTTCACTCGTTATTAAGTAGCTTTCTTCCATAAGAACTTCGATAACTACTTTTTTCTGGATGTATTAAGATAAAAAAATGACTTACTTTGAATTTGTTCTTTTTGGCACAAACCTTGTAAAATTCATTAGTTTTTCAGTAGAATTGTATGTAGTGCTTTTATGTGTTTCTGATTACTTAACATATTATTTTGTTGGCGAAGATTTTACTGGGTCTTTAACCCGTTTATTTATGAACCGATTTTTTTAATTTTAACTACAAGGTATTCTACTAAGTCTATTTCAGGTAAAAAAGAAAAAGATTATAGGAATAGGTAAATTAAAGATTTATATCTCAATTACTAAATAATAAGTATTAAATACCCATGAACTTTAACTATGTTTTTGTTTGATTATTTTTTAATAAAAGTCGAAACAGATTTGTTTAAAATTGATTTTAAATTGCACGATTTTTAAAACAAAAAAGACGATCTCTTTTATTTTTTTCTCAGGAAATTGACGATTTTGACACAAATTTATCTGGCAGCACTGATTAAAACCAAAACAAGAAAAGGCTAACAAAAATTTAAACTAACAATATATAACAATTGTTTTTTGTTTATTTTCATCATAAAAATTATGCATTTATCATTTATATTCCTTCTATTTTTTTTTATTTATTTAAAAAAAATAGTATATAAACATATTTTAAATTCAAAATATCTACATTTTGTTTTTCTCGCCACCAATTTCAAATGTGACTTATTTTGACAGTTCTTGAAAAAACCTTTTGCAAAATATTGTTATAGAAACACTTTTTCTCGCATCCTTCCAATAATTGCTGGAAAATTATTAAAATGACAGATAATTCTCGCAACGGAAAGATACAGAAACACTTGTGCGAAAAAAACCATTTTTTGTTTCATTTTGCACTGTTTCTGTCCCGATTCACTGGTTTCATGCGGAAAATTTTACGATGCGAAAAATACAGAAACGGGCTACAGGGATAGAAATTAGAGATTTTCGTATTTCATTCTTGTTTTCAATATATTTCATTTTCTAAAAACAGGCACTAAATCAATAAAAAGTTATTGTTCCGAAAACTAATTAGTTAATTTAATTTTTCAACACTTTGTTATCGGCTTTCTCTCTTATTAAAAAATATAAATATTTCCTAATGCAAAAATTCTGAGTATTAATTCACAATTACCCAAACAAAACAAAGATTGGTAAATTTTATAGCTTTAAAAATTTATTTTTTGCACTTGTCCTAAATAAGGCTGAAATTCCACTAGCAGCTGTTGCTGTTGCAAAGCAACAGCACCTAGCGATAGTCCTCTCTAAAGCCGAATTCTCACACAAGTAGTAAAAAATCAGCTCTATAGTTGGATCCTTTCCATTAAATTTTTCTTTAAATACTGGGGAGTAGTATAACACAATACAACACCTGATTTTGGGACACATTTCTACGAATTGCACGTGAAAGCCCCATGAATGCATTCACTACATCCATCAAAAATATCTTACAAATTAAATGAATGTATTCATTCACACGAGTTTTGTTACCTGTAAGAAACATCCACGCCTGTTAGACGGTACCCAGTAAAAAAATTTGCGTTTTTTTAAGCACTTAATAGAAAAAGCACATAATCAAGCGCTTCAATAAGAGAGCTCGTATACAGTAGCAAATGATAAAGAATAAAATATACAAAAAAGCTGCTGTTTTATTGCTGACAGCGAAGAAGGCTTTAAAGCGAAAAAAGTTAAAATATATTAAAGTTTACGAAAATGATTGAAAAAAGCCATTTAAAAAAGTAAAAGCAAAACATTAGTGAATATGTTAACATAGTTAACCTTTAAAAATCACTTTAGGAGAGCTTTGTTAGCATGTTAAAAAAAAAACACTTATTGTCAGCAGAAAAAAAGTCCTCCCAACTGGGAACACCCCATACAAATATCTGGCATCCATCAGCAGGTTTGAAGCGATTTGAGACAAGAATTCATACATAAAACCTGTTCCTTTTGAGGAACATTTTTAAAGTTAATTTGTGAAACGTCACATAAAATATTCAAGCCAATTGACTGTTAAAAAAACAGCATATTTGTGGATTTGTAATTCATGTATTGAGAAAAAAGGTGAAAAATAGTGGAAAAATTGTAATTTTTGCGATTTTTAAGGCACTGGTTGCACATTTTTTTTAGGGTAGGTATATTCCGTTTCTGTTTTCTCCTTTTTGTACTGTTCAATATCTAAAACGTTGCTTCAGACATAAAAGAGATATTCTGTACGGTATACCGAGATATAACCGTGTAAAAATCTGGGAAAAGTGATAAAAATCCACCTTGAGCCTTTTAAATTTTTAATGCAGCCAACTTGACAAAACAAATGATGCAGAAGTTCTTGTTTTTGGGGCTTATTTCACGTGCAATCAATGACCTGAAAAATGTTGTACTGTGTAATATGGTCGGGCTTGACCGACTATACTTTTTGTCTTATTTTAAATGCAAATCTTTAACTGTGGTACAGATCCAAAAAAGATGTGATTGAATGAGTCATCAACATTAAAAAATTAGTTATCAGGAAAATTAGTCTGTTTGCTTAAAAACCTCTTGCTTTAAAATTATGTTAAAGAAGAAACATGTTATTGTTTAATTATAAACATTTAAGTTGTTACTGATTCAATGACATGTTTCAAAGATTTCTGAAAACTTTTTGTACCAACATCAAATATAGTGTACAAATAAATTGCAATTACTGTATTCTTTATCTTAAATGAATAAAAATTTTTATTATGTTTTTTATACTTTCTAATATGCATAACAATTAAACTTATGTACACATATCTAAATTCATACATATTTTAATCCTTTTTGTGAATAAAGCAATATTATTTTACATAATTACGAAAGGCTTATGCAATTTGAATACAAATTTTAAAATAATAAAGATTATATTTGTTAAGAGAATAAAATACAAAACACGTAAAGAAGTTTTAAATATTTAATTGAGATGCATATTTAAGAAGTTTTTTCAAAAATGCAAATATTTGTTTAGTATTAAATTATTATTTAAGATATCTTTAAAGTCCAACAAATATTAAATACTTGTTTGAGTTTATGGTTTAAAATTTGATTAAAGGGTAATTGTTTAATAACAATTTAATTTTGTATGAAGAAAAGATGGAATAAAGAACAATTTACACAATGCAACAATTTTTAAAGTTTTTATTGTTTTTCTTGGGTCGCATAATATGATTGTTATCTTTGCCATTGATATTCTAAAAATACCTGAAGGAACACTTTCCTTTACATTTTTATTTCCAAATAAACATCCATATCGCGGTTTACGAACGTATGATACAATTTTTAACTAGCCCAATTATGAATAAAAATTCGCCGGGAGTTTTCTCACTTCTCCCATTTTTCCTATGTAGATTCAATTGTAAAAATGGGAAAAGGGGAAAAACACACAAAAAGAGTAAACAGTTAAAATTTTTTTTATTTATTTATTTGATTAAATATATTTGAAGATTTTATATAAAGGCATTATTAACGAAAAAATTATATTAAGACATATTAAGTATTTAAAAACACGATAATATTGTGTTTAATTGCATTACCATTAAAAGAAAAATCGATTAAGCTATGCAATTCATTGAAATTTTTGCACATTCTCCTGAAAGGATCAGCATCAACATAATTTGTTTGAACAACAGGAGTGCAGTGGTATTGGGTGTCGGGTAAGACGTCGTGGACTATTAAAATTTATGCTACGAAGAAGGAAGTCCGAGAGGACATCGCCACTAATCAAATTAATTAGAAATGCCCCATTTATTTATTTAGTTTAATTAATAATAACCTCGCAGTATGCGAAGGAAGTGTCCTAGCATAACGACCAAATGAGCTCCTCAGGCAGAATAAGAGAAACTGATTTTGAACAGATTCTCTTTGGTCTATGAGCATATTAATTTCAGGATCCCAGACTCCAAAATTGGTCTTACTAGGGATGTGTATAGTTGCATTTTTTAAGTTTAGCTCCATTTGGTTATATTCACACCATGCGTAAAAACTTTTTAAATCCTGCTGCAAATACGCCCCATCTGAAGATAATTTGTGAGGAAATCGTCAGTTCCCTGAGAAAAAATAAAAAAAATCGTCTTTATCGTTTTAAAAAAATGGGACAACTTAGAATTAATTTTTTTTTTAAACAATTTTTGTTTGATTTTTATAAAAAAAAAGACTATTCAAACAAAACATAATTGCCTTATACCCAGCTAGCATTTTTAATCGTGTAAGAGCTACCAGGAGTCTCATGACCGCATATTTTAATCGTAGTAGATTCCTCATACAGAAAAACTTGTAGCACGAGTGAGATTCTACCAAAGCACAGCGAAATACGCTTCTTAAATCGTTGTGGGAATCGTTTAAGACGTGTCTAAAGATAACCTAGCGAGATGTTATGTGAAGAATCGTATGAGACTCATGTATATATTCTCTTTCAACTCGTGAAATGCTTTCCGCATTATGGTTGAAAATGTGATTTATACCGACATCCGTAAAATGTCCATTCGATGATGGCTTGACGAAAGATAAACAAAGTGCAACATTGTTGTTTTTGTACTCTGAAAATAATCAAAGATTTTCTTAAGACTTGCATATTACAGCCGTACCTTAACAAAAGCGGAGCGCGTTTTCTAGTTTTTGAATAGAGCGGCCTCAACGCTTTGCAATTGTAAACACCGATTTTGACAGCTCGTTTAATATATAAGTTTGCCGCTATTGTTTTTTTTATATTTATATAGATATTTATTTTAAAAAGATACTTCATTCTTAATGCTAAAAATCTGCTAAGGCACATGGCTTGTCTGCAGGTAATTGATGTTAATAAAAAAGTGTTTTAATAAATATACTTCATTGCGAGTTTAACAAATAACTTTTATAAATTCTCATTCTTTGCGAATCATTTGTGATATTTATCAGGTTGATTGGCTGTTCATTGAGGATTGTGGGTATGATGACATCTAACGTTCGATCTCCTTAGCTATTTTTTGCGGGTTTTATCTTAAATCTTCCCTCTGTAGTGTTTTAGTTCCGTTAGAACTGTTAATCGATATATGCTTTTTATATTAAGTATTTTCAGATTATATGGTAGGTTTCTAGAATGGTAGTTGTTGTGATTGTTTTCTAGATTAGTGGCTACAATTAATTGTTGATTGGTAATATTTCCGGCGTTGTTGCTGGTAGTATTGTTGTTGTTGTTTCTTAATAATGGCAATTTAGCTATATTTTGGCCAATCTAGCGTTATTATCTCTATTTTTATTTATAATTTGGGCTTTATCATACAAGAAAGCTATCACAACTGTTCGTGACACAACGTTGACGCTCTTGGTTTGGTATGGCATATCAGCGTTAAAGCAAAGCGAAAGTAAACTTTTCGCCTTCCGCTCTTCCAAGATTAGAAAACGAAATTGTCAGAAAATTTAATGTTTTATTCAGACTTTGGAGACTGAAAAATCGTCACTTTTTAGAAAAAAATCTGCTAATTTCGGAACAAAAAAATCGTCAAAATGACGATAAATCGTCAAATCTGGCAGCCTTATTTGTAGCTGAGAAACATAGTAACATCATCAGCGTACATTAAAACATTACAATGCTTCATTCAAAGCGGCAAATCGTTTATGAAATGCGAAAGTAAAAAGGGCCTTGGTGACACCAGAGCTAAAAGAAATTTCTTTGGAGGTTGTATTATCAAAAAGAACACACTGTGTCCTAAAGGCTAGATACGACCGTAACCAACACAAAGTGGTGCTAGTTAACCCTAGTAAATTCAGCTTAGTGAGAAGAAGGTAATGGTTGATATTAGCAAAAGCTTTGCTGATAAGATGGCCATCCTTAAAAGATCGATTTGTTAGAGTTGTTAGTTGTAAAATATTTGTTACTGCAGAGCAACCTTCCCTGAAACCATGCTGGTATGGTGATGGCGTTGAGGATACACTGTGGCAGAGAGAGTCTGTTAAGCATTTTCATAACGGTTAGGAATCTAACTCAATTTTGCAATGCCTCTATAATTCGTTATGACCGACTTGTACACTGATTTAAATATCGCTATGATAAAGGAATTCCTTCAAAATGGCACATTAAACATAAATTAAATTTTTTTAATCCAAGCAGGGATGCCATCAAGTCCACTACACAATGATGATTTTATTGTTTTTTATGATAAAACAACTTAAGAAGTATCAATAGAAGAAAATGATATTGCCTGATATTCCATCAGAAAAAATGGGTATTCAGTTGATGTATCATACTGTTGCTTAGAACATGTTGTTGCAAAAAAATCGGCAAACATATTGCTTTTGACCAAATTAATATTAAATTCAAATAAAGTTTTTCTACAAAGGAACTTCAGCTTGTTCCCCTTCTCTCTGTTCTCTCTTGGTAAAGTAACATTTTTTTTAATATAGTTTTAGCCATGATACAAATACAGAAGGTAGTTCCACTCTCTCTTTTTGTCGCCATATTAACGTTCTGACGTTTATGGGAATTATGACAATTTATGCTACCATATTTCAATAAATAATCCCATCTTTCTGTTTTTGTTTTGTTTTTGATTTGAAGTTTTAAAAAATTTAATATAAATTTTCAATGAATTGAAAAAATTTATTATAAAAAGCTTTCAAATACATATATTTTGAAAATAAAAAAATAAATAAAATATATGTACATACATATATAAAGAGGATAACAATCTTAATAATTTATTTTAAAATATTGTTACGTTCGTTAAATTGTAAGTATAACAACATGTGTCCGTTTTGATTGAATAGTGTAATTGTTAATATTTGCTTAAAATGTGAATAGATATAATATGAGTTGCCTATTCCCTGGATGTGAAAATACCAAGCATTTCTGCAAAGGCACAGAAATGAAATTTTTCAAATTCCCTGCATTGCCATATATAAGGCAGAAGTGGCTTATTTCTTGTAAGCTTATTGAATCTGACTTGCCGAAAACACCACTTATATGTTCAAACCACTTTGCAAAGGAAGATATAGCATTAAACAAGAAGATACCTACATTATATAAAAGTGCCTTCCCAAAAAGGTAATACATCTTAAAAACCTTTTATAAATAATGGTCTACCTCAACTGTTAACACATGTCCAGGAACAGTATAATATGAGCTATATTTTGTCGCCAAAATTAAATCAAGACTGCCTGGAAAACTTTTTCAGTTCAATACGTTCAAAAGCTGGACTGCATGACCATCCCTCTCCTCTGGAATTTAAGTACAGATTACGATCTTACTTATTAGGTAAAATCAAATTATTAATTAACAATTTATCGCATGCTCTAAGGATTATGTTTATAGGCCGAAATGAACATATACTAGGCAGTCAAACCAATGTATCACCTTCTAATGACCAATTAATTGAATTTAATAATATTTTAAGCCAAAATATATTTGAAAAAATAAACGAAATACCTCCTAGTGAAGAAGAGCAAATTTAGGTAAATTATTTAATTTTTGCTTTAGCTTAATTTTTAATTTCTGAGTAGCTCGCAGAACAACATGAAGTTGAAAATCTTTGGGTAGAAATTAAGTTATTAAATAATGTGGAATACGATGGCCTTGAAAATTTTGCCGGTTACATAATTTCAAAAATGGGGTTGAAAGAATTTGGATTTCGAACACATGAAAATAAGGATCACAATTTTACTTTTGAAAACGTTTTATCTGAAGGCGGACTTAACAAGCCAAACAACGATTTTTTGACACAACTTGAATATTTAAATTCAATATTTGTCCAAATTAATGGTGATAACTTATATACAGGACCTAATTTTATGAAAAAATTGTTATGTAGTTCAAATTTTGTGTTAGATCAAAATGTTATGAAAAGGTTTTTTTTGGGTAGAATATTTTTCAGAATACGTTTTTTAAATCGCAACATAAAACAATCTAAAATTAATTGTTCAAGTAAGAAGATGAAAAAAATTGTAAATTAAATCTTTTTTAAAATTCAAAATTCTCTTAAATAAAGATAAATAATACCCATACAAATAAAGTGATTTTAATTTTCGCGAAAAAAAACCTATGTATAGGAATAATTAGTGAATTACATTATTATTAATTTTCAGCTCGAAGCCAAATTAAAATGCTTAGAAATTTACATTAAAACTGTAAGTACAAATTACACATTTTGGCTTATAATTTCCAAAAGGAATTTATTGCCTTTTTTTGTATGTGGCAACGTTTTTTTTTAATGTTTACAATTAACAAACTTCAAATAATTCCGATAAGCTTCAAAAAATAAATTTTGAGAGAAAAGTGGAACTACCTTGTATATTTGTATCATGGTTTAAGCCATGATACAAATACACAAGGTAGTTCCACTTCTCTCTCAGAAATTATTTTTTGAATTTTATTGGAATTATTTGAAGTTTTTATTTGTATCAAGCTTCAAATAATTCCGATAAACTTCAAAAAATAATTTCTGAGAGAGAAGTGGAACTACCTTGTGTATTTGTATCATGGTTTTAGCTATTAAGAATTTTTCTGTATATTTATTATTTATATATTTCTGAAAATTTTGGGTTTTACACGAAGTTGTAACAAAATTTAAACAATAAATCTTTCATTGGTTTCCCAAGTCTATATAGTTATGGACACCGTTAGAAAAATGTCCGGTGATCCAGGGGATATAGGAGAAAAAATTTAATACAAAATTGAAATCAGTTTTAACATAAAATGAAGGATTTGCGATGCTAAAATATATTGGGGAGGCAAGCGGAATTGTGAGTCCAATCGTATAAAATATACTTAAGAGCATAATACTTAATTTTAATTATGCTTTATTAACATCTGACTACAAAAAGACATATTTTTCTTTTCGAAAATTTATTGCATCAATTAATATTTACTGTAATAACGTTTTAAACACATAAAGTGAAAAATAAACAATAAATTTTAAATGATTTTTTAATTCTAACAGCTTATTTTCATGTTTTTAAACGCTTTTTTTAAGAGGTTAAAACTGTTTTAGTGCTTTTTTTTGGTTGCCCTACTTGTTAATCTTTAAATCCTACCTTATGGAACATGGAAATACAAATTGGATTTAGGGTTAAAAAAACTATTAAAACCAGGCGGTGGAGTCGTCAAAAAATTGTTCTAACTCCGACTCCAATCCGCTGATATTTTTCAAGTCCAACTCCGATTCCTACATTGATGCTAGATGTACTATATGACCCTGTTCTTATTTGACTTTTAACTATTTTTTTTAAATGCCATACCTGTTAAATGGTAAAATATTGCAAGAAAATTCTGTAAAAATATTAAATTAATATTTTAAATACTGTATCGCCAATTTCAAAAAATTTTTACTTTGAAAAATATTAGACATTTTTTTGAAATGTTTTGTGCCGAAAAATTTTGCAGCCGACGAAAAAGTTTTCCCTGTGTACAATGATTATATTTTTTTAAAAGTCTTTAAATCTTATCGAATTTGCTAATGGAGGGCTTAGAGCTAAAGTGAACAAAGTCAAAAAGGAAAATTCGAAAATATTTTAAGTTTGAGTAAGAGAACTGTCATTAATTTCTGGAGCCATTAACTTGGGTTTATTACTGTTACCTTAAGAAAGAAACAAATTTTTATTAAGTACAATACAGTACTGGATATAGTAAAACTTTGCGGATAATTTCGCACCAGTTTTGAAATAAATATACATACATTTCTACTTTATTTTATGACTTGGTTCGGTTTAGCCAAGGGTTCAGCTCAGAGCCTTTCATAAATACATACAATGTAATACATACTTACATACATACACGGAAAGAATTATTTACTTAATATGGCTTGAACCAAGAACATTTTGCATGATTCTCGTCCAAGCCAAAAATTACTTTTTCTAAATATTTGTGTGGCTTGGTTTAAGCAAAATATTTCTTTATGCAAGAGAATTTTACTTAATACGAACGAAATAAGTAAAAATCAAGAAATTATTTTTGGATTTTCTTGTTTTAAGAAACGAAATTGATTACTTAAGAAAATAAACTTCTTTCCGTGTACATAAATATGTACATATTTCTTGAAGAAAATTTCTATAATTTTTCTTTGCCAGAACAAAACTATTTACATGTTCAATGACATAAATATTTTGCTCCAGTTAAAATTTCCTGTATTTATTTTTCTCAAAAAAAGGAAAAAACGATAAAGCAAAAACTTTACTAAATTTGAATTAATGACTTCCTTGTAACTTTTTTTTTTGCACATTAATGATACTTGTATTTGCTCAGAAATTGCCTTAAAGGCAGCAGGAAAACTTCGTTTCAAGTAAAGAAACAATATGGGACAACAGCAAAAAAAAAAAAAAAAAAAAAAACAAAAACATCCAAAAAGAAAAACAAAATAACAAGAGTCACGGCAGCATAAGTATTTTGTTGTCACATACTTGTCACAAAGTCTAAAGGATCATTTACAGTCACCAATGAAAATTACAGCTTAAATAGTGCACGACGATTTAGCACTGGCACAAGAACCTGCAGCCATAGCCGTAACCGCAGCAGAGCAGCTCTAGCGGTTGAAGATGCAGCACTATTCGTGGTAATACTTTGGAAACACACCAAGCAGCCACAGGAAAACAATCTGACACACACACACACGCACACACAAACAAGCCCAAACATAAGATGTCTTAAAGTGCTCTGGAACACCCAACATCATCAACTTTATAATACTCGTATGAACGTTTTGTAGGAAAATTTAAAAAAGGCACAAAGATTGTGATACAAATCAGTCGTGTTGCCTTGGGCAGAGTTTCATCTTAAAGAGTTTTTGGATGTGTTTGTATGGGTATCAGTGAATACATGTGACCATTTTGTTATACCTGATTTATAAAAGTATTGGTGCTTATGTGATTGTAGTAGATGTTGTATGTTTTCGTACTGAGTATTATTTAGTTGAAGTACTCGTATAAATATACTCACATCACTCAAAGTTTTTGGTTAAACGAAATTCTAAACGTTTAAAGTGAATACTTATGTTGTGTATTAAGGTGTATCTATTTGTGTGTGCTGAGACTTTTTAAGCACAATATAGTTGGCATGTGTGTGTTAATATACATGTGTGAATACATAAATATGCCAGACTTAATATTTAGGTTGCTTAGTTTTTCCTTTGATGCATATACTTAAGTCTTGCATCATTAGCAACGTCTTTTGCATCTTTTAATGCACATGCAAAAGTCAAAGTAGACAAACAAATTTTTAAAAATTAAAAAAAAATTTCCATGGGGTATTTTAACATGTTTAAAAGAGAAAAAAAACAAAGTTTTATACTGAACTTTGTTGAACACCTTTAAAGATTTCGATAGAATCGAAGGGGTTGTCCAAACTTATATCACAAAATATTTGTTTAATGCAATACAATATATCGTAATACACTAAGAGAAAAATGACGATCTAAATTTAAGAACAAAATTCTTGAATTTAGATTGCAGAAATCTTCAGATTTCAATCTTAAAATTTGGTCAGTAAGATTTACATTCTCAAATTATTAGAATGAATTCTAAAAATTAATATCGCAATCTTAATTTTAAGATCGTATTCTTCAATTTAAGAACGTGGTCTTAAGCTGTAAGAACGCATTCTTAAAATCAAGAACGTAATCTTAATTTTAAGATCGTATTCTTGAATTTAAGAATATATTTTTAAAGTTAAGATTTAATTCTTGATTTTTTGCGAAATTTATCAACAATGAAAGCGTGTTGTTAAATAAAGTGCAAGACATTGAACGAAGAAGACGTATAGAAAAAAAGTAAAAAGAAAAGTAAAAATGAAAAATTAAAACACTGATGAAATGGTGTTTATAACCATTCTAGTAAGTGAGGATTTATTACCGCTGGCAAACGGACAGTATGAAATGATCAGCACGCCGGAGGAAATTGCATCGGAGTTGTCTGACGATGCATTATTAAAAAACCAAGAGTTCCAAATGGAGTCTGTTTTCATGTTTCTCAAGGGTAAGTACGACTTCTTATTTATACATAAACAGTTAAGAAAACGATAATATTAAAAGAAATATGTGCAAATAAAAAATTGATTAAAATCCTTGATTTAGTTTACCACCTGTTATTAGACATTTAATTAATTTGTTTCAGACTCAAAACTGACCTGTAAAAGTTTTCAATATATGAAGAAAGAAGACATACAAGAAGCGATCCCTCCTCTGGGACTTTTATACCCAATTAATAATGGAAAGACATATGTTAGACCTAAGTTTATATAAACATGTATGTACTTATTATCATTATCATTGCGTTTTTCTTTTTTTTAATACATATACATACATATACAAATATTTATATAAATAAATTTTATAAATAAATAATTTTAATAAATAAAAATATATGTGTTTGATTTCACCATTTGAATTCGGATAAAAACCAATAAGACTATTTTCAAGAAAACATTCTTAAAACCGATCTTAAAACAAGAATTTTTTTAAGATTAAATTCTTAAAATTTAAGAATTTATTCTTGATTTAAGATTCCTAACAAGAACACAATCTTAAATTCGAACTTAAAATAAGAATTTTTTCAAGATTATATTCTTAAATTTTTAAGAATGTGATCTAAATTTAAGATTTTTATTAAGAGAAAAATCTTGAATTCGATCTTAAAATGAGAATTTATTCAAGATTACAATCTTAAATACGATCTTAAAAAAATTAAGATTTTATTCTTGAATTAAGAATTTTCGCATTTAACAGACTATTAAGATTGAAATGCTTTGATTTTGAACGTAAAATCTTGATTTCAGCACGTTTTTTCCCTTAGTGTACGAGAAACAAAATTGACACATTAAGGCCCGTTTTCACAACTTACCGATAGCTTAAAGTAGACTTTAACCGGCCTTATAAAAAGTGTTCCATTATTAAAACTTTTTTTACCCTAAAGTGAGCGATAAAGTAAATTAAGGTTCATCCTACCTGGTAGGCTAAAGTAAAGTTGTAATAATACAGCCGATAAAATTCACCTTTAGCTATTGGCAAGATGTGAGAACGGGCATAAGCGTAATGTGGTCTGCCTTATAAGAAATATATTTGTGATTCCGGAAAATTTCACTCAGAGAAAAAATTTCATAATTTAAAAAACGAACTTTCTTCGTCAAAACATAATAAAACAAAACAAGCTAAAAAACAAAGTCGCTCAAGCCCGACATGGGATACCGTACAGCACAGTATTGAGAGACCCATTTTAAAGAGTGTATCTACCCTATTTGGGACCCAAGGCCAATCACAGACGCGCCAGAAAAAAATAATACTTTTACATATTTTTAGTGAATTTAGACATGGGGTTTATATGGGACCCTTGCTAAAATCTGGTCTTTTATATATTAATACGGAAAAATTCGAGCTTCCTTTACTTAGAGCCAAGCAATATTTAGTGCCACCACCAACGTCTGTTTGGAGCGAACTTAGGGAATTAAAAAAAAAAATAAAAAAAAAATTTTGACCGGTAATATTGCGAATTGTTTAAAGTGTACACTCAAAAAATTATGTAGTTAAATTCAAACGAAAATTCATTTGAAACAACTTAAAATTCATTTAAAAAACGGATCATTTACATTTCATTTAAACAAATGATTTTTACATTCATTTTTAATTTTTTTATTTATTAAACAGCATATTGAATAGTTGTTACTTTTAAAAAATATATTTTAACCGACAAAAAATCAAACTACATAACAAAAAAAAACGGAAAAACATTATTTTTTGGTAGTTTGTTTTTTGAATAACAATCAGAAATGTTAAAAATAAAATTATTCGTAAAATAACCATATTTTTTTTTCAATTTTAACAGTACGGAAAACGAATTTAATAACCCACAATCAGTTACTGTAATAATTTTATAAGTGTAGCATTCTCTGATTAATAATTTCCATTGCAGATTTTTCTGATTTTAGGTCGATTTTTTTTTGGCTAAATTAAATGACGTTGCCTTTAAACAGTAGTGGCATGCCACTGTTGTTTGCATATTCACCCTTATCGTGGTTGGCGAATTAAAAATATGCCTACGACTGTTTGGTAATAGGTTAATGGAAATAAGTTCACATTCTCTTTAATCTATTACGAAACAGTCGCAGGCGTATTTTTAATTCGCCAACCACAAACTATCCTCTTTCACTTTTACATAAACAATTAATAATGGACACCATCAGGGCTACACATTTGTAATACTGTAAACTATAGGAAAGTATACATCATGCAGTTGTTGACAGCACTGCATATTAATTTCTTATAACATGGTTCATACTACAGTACATTGGCCAACAATGGACTACGTAGTCCAATATTATCAATAGGGATAGTGCGTTTGCAAAAGCAAGACCATATAATATCAGTTACTCTCAATCTCTTATTTATATCCATAGTAACAGAAATGTATATAAGTTTTTTTTGCGGGCTCAAGCGTAATTTCAAAGCTTATAGGGTAAAGTATTTTTGAGATTTTTTCAGATTTTTCGGAGGAGGTTTAGAGGTCGCTCAAGTCGAATTATTGCCAAAAACCGGGTCTGCCGATCTTTTTTTAAGTTTTCTTTAGAACATTGTCAAAAAGCACGATTTTCTTAACTTTTGAGAAAATAATTGAAAAGAAAAATGTCCAAGCTTTATTTTGGTGTATAAATACTATAAGTTTTTCAATGCATTGGCCCATTTTTGCACCCAACATTAAAATTTTTCGTAATTTTACTATACATTTTGTTAATAACGCTCTACAATTTTTATGAAAATGAAACAAACCAACAATGCAGCTTTAAAGATCAATTTATTCTAAATAATTTAAAAAGAAATATTTTTGAATTTGCTCTTACCGATCCTGAGTTATCCGGGTTTCAGCTTAGTACCCAGTTTATGATAAGTAGGGACCGGATTTTTATGCAATTAAAATCGAGTTTTATGCGCATAAAACTTACACCTAAAATAGAAAAATATGCGCTTTAAATTGAAAAAATATGCAATTTAAATTTTTCCCAACACATTTTTTAATCATAAACAAATCATTAAAATAACATGAAACCCCTAAAAATTCAGTCTCGTTAACGAAATTAAGGTACACCAGAAAAGCAGAAGTAAAAATATAGTTAAACACAAAATATAAAGTAAAACAATAATGTAAATTAAGTCACTTGTTAGATAGATAAGCGAACCTTCATATACAATTTTCATATACATTCATTATCCCCTACGCTGTTTTCGTAAAAATTTAAATTAAATATGCCAGCAGTTTGTGTTATTGTTTTGTGTCCTTCTTATTTCTAAAAACTTTATCAAGTTTGATACGAATTTGTTTACTTAAGTTTCCCTTAACTGCATACATTCTATTTATGACATTATCAATTAATTTAATTTGCATTCTCAAAGGAATTGATTTCTCTAATTTTACAATAGTCTCAGAGATAAATCCGTAATTTCAAGACTTAAAAATTATCCGAAATTTTATATTTTGTAAATTTGTTATTTATTTTTTTTTTGGTACTGCATTACCATCGTTTCAACACATCCTTGAATTGTTCAAAATTTACAGCATAATACACAACTAATTTCAACCACATTGTTGTTATAGGATACTCCTCTGCAAAATATTTTTTCCCTAATTTTTTCCCAAAAATGCACCAAAAATATGCAAATATATGCATTTAAAGCATAATATGCAAAAATATGCACTAACAAATCGATGCCATTTTATTTAAAATTTCTTGATTCGAAAAGATATTAAGTTAATGTTAATCTCAGACTGACGACAACAAATATGCATTTGCATAAAAATCCTGTCCTTGATGATAAGTATTACTACGCATACCCAACAAACAAATTAAAACAATTTCAGAAGTTGTGAAATTGATGTAAGTGATATCCATTACCAATACGTAAAGATTTGAGCAAATTAATTAAATTAATTAAGACATGCAATCGAGAGAAGACTTTAAGGAATTGCTTCATCTGAGTCTTATTTTTTTTGGTGATAGATCTAAGCCCTATCCAACAGTAAAAGCTTCAGGGGCTATTAATCGGGCTTGCTGGCGGAATGCCTTGCTTAAATTTAGTTCATTTATCTTAAGAAAAATATCAAAAATTGGTTCCTGTCTCAATGCCTACAATACACTCTTCTCAATGATCTTAGTCTTTAAAAGCGGTTGGATAACTACAAAATTAGTAATGCAGCAGTGGCACGTGATACGTTAAAAACTTTTCTAGGTTCTCAGTGGTACTTTACCCCATAATTTACTACCTTAGCCTTTTTTTGATGAACATACCTACACCAAAACATTGTGTTGAATGGCAAAAAAAAAAATGTACATACGCCAAGTAGCGAGAACGATTTAGTAAATTTTAATAGAAGACAACCTTAAAAATAAAGAAATGGAAAGATTAATTTCCAAAAAGAATCTTTATTTTTTTGAAGTGTGCAATATTTCAATTGCTGCAAAGAAAAAAGCTCAAAATTACAAGTAGTAAATGATGTGGCAGAACGAGGTGTGACTGCGGATAACACTTATTTACTTCAATATCACAACTTCTGAAACTGATTTTCAGAATTTATTATAGGGCATATACTACCTCGTAATAACCCCAATAAATTATTTTTAAACAAAGCAAAACCAAACATTGATTTTAGTTTGTTTGTTGGGTATGCGGAATTATACTTATCATAAACTGGTTACTAAGCTGAAAACCGGATAACTCTGGAACGGTAAGAGCAAATTCAAAAATATTTCCTTCTTAATTATTTAGAATAAAATAATCTTTCAAACTGCATTGTTGGTTTGTTTAATTTTCACAAAGATTTTAAAAGTTATAAAGCGTAATGTACAAAATTTATGGATAATTTACGAACAATTTTAATGTAGGGTGCATAAATGAGCAAATGCATTGCAAAAACTTCTAGTCTTTGTACACCAAAATAATGCTTGGATATTTTTCTTTTAAATTATTTTCTTACAAGTTAAGAAAATTGTGCGTTTTGACAAAGTTATGAAGAACACTTAAAAAACGGCCGGCAGCCCCGATTTTTTGCAAAAATTCCACTTGAGCGACCTCTAAACATCTCCCGAAAAATCTGAAAAAAATCTCAAAAATACTTTACCCTATAAGCTCTTCAATTATGCTTGAGCACCGATCAAAATCAAAAAAAACTAGTGTATATGGTTGACAATACTTTATTAAACACTCTTGCACGTCTTTACCAAATAGCATTTGTTAAAATTATTTTTGCTAAACTTTTTCCAATTTCGTCTTTAATAAAAAATGTATGGCAGTAAAACCGCTCACCGAGAAGGGCAATATATTGATGGATTTTTATAAAACTTGTTAACACGATTTCAGTTGCAATAAAACATTCTTTTGTGAATTTCAGCTACCCACAAAATGAGAAGATTTGCGTCTGTATTCCCGGAAAAGGATTTGTTTCTTATCCAAAGGTCAATAAAAGCATATTTTATTTATCCAGTCTATTCGCCTAACAATTTCGGTCAGCTACGAAGGTGTAAACTACTGCACGCAAAGAAAAAACATGGTTGTGGTAAACATATTCTAAGAGCAACATATTATGATAAGATTCATGATTGTAGTCACCATATTACGATTGTTATTAAATCATATTATGACCAAATATGTTCGTAATATTACATCATAATATTTTTCCCTTAATCATATTGTTATCCTGTTAATCATAAAACGTTAAGAAGTTATAATATTACTGTCATGGTAATCATTATAAGATTAGAAGTAATCATATTGTTGTCATGGTAACCATAATAAGTTTAGAAGTAATCATATTATTGTCATGGCAATCATAATTAGTTTAGAAGTAATCATATTATTGTCATGACAATCATAATAAGTTTAGAAGTAATCATATTATTGTCATGGCAATCATAATAAGTTTAGAAGTAATCATATTATGATGCAAAGTGATATGAACTGTTATACATAAATTTTTTACATCATAATATGATACAACTTTAAACATAATATTTTTATTGGAAAAAATACTTATGATAAAATAAAAAACATAATATAGTTACTGTAATCTTTTTGTCGTAGGTCGCAATTATTTATAAATTATTTTATGGAGTTTTCATTATTTTTCTCTTAAAATAACACAAAACTTACCAGTAATGGTTAATATTTTGCACCAATATTTCACAAATTTTTCCACCACTTTAAGATTATTAAAAGTTTTTAGCAAAGATATTTTATTTTGTGACACTACAACCCTTTTTTAATGTTTTTTCTTTATTTTTTTTTAATTTCTTGTTTATTTTAATGGTTATTTTGTTATTTCTTTTTTAATATTTTTCTTTATTTTCTTTTTAATTTCTTGTTTATTTTAATGGTTATTTTTTTTATTATTTAGCCACTCACTAACAAATAATTCGATATGTTTATGCAAAACACGACACAACTGATACAAAATTATTTTACAAATGGCGATACCAAAATATTATTAGAGTAACGATATTTTGATTGCATCTTAAACTTATTATGATAAATGTATATAAAGTTATCATGTTATGGCTATTAAATATCATGTTATGGCTGTGAGTAATATAATATGTTTTGAAAGTTATCATCATTTAGTTGTTAGAAAAATAATTATTTTTCGGTCAACAATACTCAAATTTATAATTGGGGTAAACATTAATATGTTTACAGTAACTATAATATTGCTGATATTTAATAAAAATAACAATTATTTGTGTACAACAACAATATATTGTTACAATAAACACAGTGTGGTTGCCGTAACCATGCCCAGCCATATATTTTTTCTCTGCGTGTGTGAACGTATATATTAGCAAAATATCTTTAGGTTGCTGTTCCCTGTTTTAAAGATTTTGCCAAATGTAAATATTTCATTGTTTTTGATGTATGAGAGTGTATGTGTGTAAGAGGATTTGTCTGTTCCTTCCGTTCTGTATGACTAACTTGAGCAATTTGTATGCAGATGAGCTTAAAGTTTTTTTGGCGAAGCATGGCCACCACTTCTGTTACATTTGCTCAACAGTGCGTTTAACTTGAAGTCATTTTTCTTTTAAACCACCGACAGTTACCAGTTTTCCATATATAAACATTCTATACACTCGTCGTTCACATGCCCCATAAACAATATAAATATATTTAGATATTTCTTTCAGAAAAATCCTTCTTTGCACTAGCAAGTATATGTAAAACTTTTGCTTCTATTTCCACTAACAGTTTAAGAACACAGCGTCAATTTGTTACAATTTGTGTTAATGTGGCATTTGTCTCAGTCATCGTCATCATCATTAGCATCATCATCATCATCGCCATCTTTAGCATACGAACATGGTTTTATACTTGAAGGCACAATAGTTAAGACTTGTGTAGTGTAGTGTAGAAAAACCCATTGTTCCATAAAACAATTCGAACTCATTTTAAGTGTAGACGACAAAGTTAAGTGACGATTATTTTTTGCGCTTTTTTCTATCTTTCTGGTTTTAAAGTAGCAAATTTAACGAAAAACAACAAAAAAAAAAAAAGAAAGTATAAGTTTTATATAGACGAATCATGTTTAACCGAAGCATGGAGACAGAAGGTGTTGACTATAATGCTAATAATGGTCATCAACGTCATCATTGTCATTTATGTTTTTTTTTCTTATGCCGTGTTATTTTTTTATTATTTAAATAGGCAACTGGAACTGCTACAGAACTGCTTGTGTTGCAACTACTAAATGCATCATTAAATTGTAGTTTACATTTGACAAATTTACATACTTAATTTTCGTCAAACAGAAATGTAGTGAAATATTTATTTTACAAAGATGTAGAAGAAGAAAAAAAAACTGAAATGAAATGAAAATTGTGTTGACAACATAGTTGAGTTGATTTTGCTGCACTCATTTTAATTTACAAAAATGATGGAATGAAAGTATTAAACAAAACTTGGCAAACATTGTAAGTACGAATTGTCAATGTCAATACTTGATGTTGTAAATTGAAAATTGTGGCGTAAATATGTAATGAGGAGAGATTTGGGTAAAGAAATTAAAAAGAGCCGAATGCACTTTTCATGTCTTAACAGATTAAGGCAATAAATATAATTAAGCCAGTAAGAAACTTAATGAAAATATTTTGCAAGTTTGAATTTTTTTAGACTTAAAGACCAACTATGGTCATTAAAGTACATATGTATGTATCTGGGGTTGCCATTTGGGAGAAAAATTCTCGGATATTTCGAGAATTTTCTTCTTTTTGACATTAACTTGTGCTAGGGTTTGCTTAAGAGATGGCGGGAAAAGTTTTTCAAAAATTTAAGGCAAAACGGGTGAATATGCGAAAAATCTGAAAACTTTTAAACAGTGTTCGAAAATAAACATTAAATATCGTTCCTTACCCTGCCTTTACACATGCAAGTAATTACTTGCAAGTAGTGCATACGTATTATCAACGAAAATGTCGAAGATAAAGCCGAAAGTGTTGCAAGTAGCTTGAGTGTTTACACAGTCAGTTGTAAGTTCATTTTTCAAATGTTCTCGAAGCGAAAACATCTAATTAAAATGGTTTGTTTTTCAGTTTAAAAACATAGCCATGTAAAAAACATTACCAGGATATAACAAAATATATTTAATAATTTCTTCTTTATTTAATTTTCGGTCCATCTAGATGAAACAATTATGTTTATTTTATAAAATATGTGACTCCAGTATTGCCGTAGTGTCGATGCCATAATATTACTGAGAAAATATTTTGATTAACAATTTTTTTTTTGAAAAATTCTTAAAATGTATGATTAATATTGCCATTAAGATGCGTTGTTGTATAGTTGTGCTTTTTTTATTTGTTATTTTTTATAAATACACTAAAAATCCGCTATAAACATTTCTTTTATATTTCTAAGTACTAGTTAATTGATACAAAATTCATCCACGGTAACACTGTTTCTTCATTTGTCATTTTACTTACTGCAAGTGTCAAATATTTACTTGCAAGCAAATTCTCTTGCAAGTTGGGCTGCAAGTACGAAACATGTGATGGTGTTGGTGAAAAAGTGTGAGTGTATTGAGTTTTTCGAACTTGCACTTGCAAGTGTAAACCCTAGGTTAGTGTTAAGTTTAGTAAATTTATAAAAACACAGGCGCTTATAGTGTTTGGGTAGTAAATCATTAAAAAATAACGTTTCTTTGTTTGTGATCATCGAACACCAAACAATTACTGTTCTGTTTTTTTTTAAACCACAAATTTGGTTGTGTTCGGTTCGGCACATTAATGTTCGTTCGCTTTAGTTGTGATTTTCTGAATTTTACAGAAACAAAATACACATACTAAAAAAAACCATAAACGAGAGAAAAAATTTCACACAACAAAACATGTATACAATATACACACAAGCTATTCGTGCTGAGGTCGTTGCTAAAACTTTTTGTTTTATCAATGTGAAAAAGAAACAAAATAGAACATAAACATACAATGTATGTAGGCCACAGAACCGCTTCAATTATTTTGTAATATAACGAAGAACCGAACACTGTATTATGTTCGGCTCTTTCTTAAAAATAGTTACGAACGGTATTAAGGGCTGCGTTCATCTACACAACCATTAAAAAAAAGATATCGTTTCTAGATGTGTAAGCGAATCCGTACGCGTACTTCGAACACTGCTTTTAAATGTACACATTTCGTGGTTTTAAAACCGCCGGTCTGGCAATGCTATCCGCTGTAAAATATCATTAATCTGAAGGTTATTTAAGAATATGGGGCGTTTAAAAACCGAAGAACGCGAAAAAATAGTTAAAACTTACTTCTAAAGTGGTGGTTTAAGCGAGGCCACTTTCTGAGCATTTCGGGGGTGATTATGGTCAGCATAATCGACCTACTGTGCAAGCAACTGCCAAGATTATAAAGAAATTGGAAGAGACTGGAAGAGTTAGATATGTAGTCAGGCCTGTGCGATATCGCAATGAACGCACTACCAAAATTGAAAGTGTGGTGGAAAATCTGAATTTGCCGATACCACAGCGTTCTTAGCAATTGGGCGTATCTTACGGCGTATCTTATGGCGTATTTTACGTTTGTATTTACGACTCCATCCATATAAAGTCCGAATCGCGCATTAATTACAGACGGTTGACCAATCACAACATCGTCCATATGCAGATTGGGTGCTAGAATGCTGATTTTGCAAGCAACATTTTCTTCAGCGATAAGGCTCATTTCTTACTCTTCCGTTACGTCAACAAGCAGAATTGTTCGTAAGAGATTGAAGATTATGAAACGACGATATGGGCTTTTACATGATGCATTTTTAAAAATAATTTTGATTTATTCTAGTTGTTTGCTCAAGCTTTGAACATTTATATAGCAATTCCTTAGAATCTTTTCCTGTTTGCAAGGAATTGTAATCATATTCGCGGTAACGCTGTTTGAACGATTTCTATTTATGTTTTGCATGCCAAAAGATAGAACAACAAAATTATTTTTAAACAATTTTTAAAAATATTATGTTTAATTTGACCATATTATTATCACCGACAATCATATTATGGTTAAATTAGTCATACATCAAGAGGCCCCATCCATAACATGGGTTCGGCCAATTCTTGAATATGGATCCATTGTATGGGATCCTTACTATTCCATTCATATAAATAGTATTGAATCAGTACAAAAGCAATTTTTGATTTTTTGTTTACGTGGTCTTGGTTGGAACTCATATGTTCTGCCATCGTATGTTAATAGACTTGCTCTTATTAAGCTGCCAACTTTAAAAAGCCGCCGTATAATGCTGAGTATATCTTTTCTACTTGGATTGATTCATGGTGAAGTTGATTAACTTTTGGGTTTCAAATAGGCCAACTCGTAACTTTCAGCTCATCAGTCTTAACTACTACAGATCCGTTTATGCTAATAATGACTCCTTTCGTCGCATTTGTGAAAATTTGAATAAAGTGTATCATATTATAGATATTTCTGAAAGCAATGATAATTTAAAAAGAAAACTAATTTTGTATTTAAATAGTTAATATATTCACACCTGTATTATATTCTTTAGTCTGTAAGGATTTATAATCTATAGACCAAATAAATAACTAAAAAAAAAAAAAAAAATTTAATCCGAATTCGTACTTGGAATAAACCAAAAATGAAATTAGAAAGAGAATTTTGTTGTGCTTGATTTACTAGCCCGATTTACACCTTACAGAATTTCAATTATAAAACACCAGCTCATTCTCGATATGGTTTTTACTTTAAAAACTTAATGTACATATAAAACTGAAAACATACACTAAATGAGAAGCAAGTGTTCTCAATTTAACTTTTTAAACATGAAAATAATGTGTTTTGGTATTGTTCTGTTGTTTTTGTTGTTTCTACACACAACAAGCAACTCGTTGTTTAAGCCCTTGCGTTGTGTTGTTGTAGTATCTAAAACAAACTTTGATAAGTTAAATGAGAATAAAACGTTCACTTTGTAATTTTTCTCTCAGAGTAGCACTACCAACGAAAAGTTTAATCTTTTTTTACTTGGTCTAAGAATTTTGTACTTATTTTAATTCCCCGATTGATTTTCGAAAGTAGTCATATTAAGGATTGTTTTAAGTACCTTTTTAGTGTTATTCGTACTTGAATTTTTGAGTATGACTCGTACTTAAAGTAAATATAATAAACTTAAATTATCCGAGTGTTTTTCTTTCTGTGCATATAAATCTAACTGAGGGTGTAGAAATATTTATTATTGCGCAGATATCGTTTAACATACGCATTAACTGTTTGCTAGGCCTATTGCTTTGGCTAAGTAATGTGAACTTTAACTTTTTTTACATAGACTTACTACTATCCCAATAAAAGCATTTTTATTTTCATAACGCTTTAATTGAGTTTAACAATTTTTTATTTCTAATTTCATACTTGTTGTGTCTCTTGCTACTGTTTCTAATTTATTTACCTTTTGAGTAGCAAAATATTAATCAGATTTAATTATATCTGGTCTCTTATCCAGTTCACTAAAGATATGTTTTTTTGTATTTAAATTAAACTCTTGACAGTCTGCTTACAGTTGTGGTTTCTACTGGGTTTCTTTTCACTCGAACTTAACAAATGTGATTATTTAAGATTTAAGCCCGTATTGCTGACCTGTTATGATACAATTTTGTTCTTGTTCATAATTTTGTTCAATTAAGATTTAAGATCTTTTGTACCATATTTGGAAACTTTACACAGAAAGAAAAACACTCGGAATGGATCAAGATTTTTTATGATTACTTTTAGTACGTAATCCTAAATGGGATTACTTTCGAAAATCAATCCCGGAATTTCTTTAAATAAGTATAAAATTCTTAAATCAAGTAAAAAAAAGATTAGACACATACAATTATCAATTAATCTGTTTTTAAAAATTAAACTTAGCAATTACTGATGTTTAAATCAATGCAGCAGTAATAATATTGCAAATATTACAAAAAAAAATATATCGCTTTGTGTAAGGTGAGGTCTTGTCATTAAACAATTAAATAAATTTTTTACTCTGGCACCATTCGAAAAAACGAGTTTTTCGCTATAAGTTTCTCATTGGGACCACTGTGCACTCGTATTAATTGTTTTATTTTACTTTTACCGATATTAGCCTTCGGTGTACTTATTATATTGTTAAACTTTTATTATGTTAACTTATTATGAACTTATGAAGAGAAGTTTAAAAGAATACTTAAAATTGTTTTTGTTTGATTGGTTTTTAGTTCGTAAAATTAATTTTAAAAATCATTTTTTTGGAAACGGCAACACTTTATCACCCCTTAACTCGACAAGTAAACATTATAGATAAAATATTTTGCACATTTATTCATATCTACTAGTACTCAAGTAAAGCCAAATATAAAGGAATTCCAACAACATTTGCTTATTGGGTTGTCCGCTTCACAAATAATGTCCCAAATGTACATATAACCTATTGAAAGTCCGACTGCTGTGATTACTTTAACCAATCGTATGAGCAATGTGGATTGATTTTAATTAGGAATATAATGACTACCGTCGCCAATATATCGGCGATACCTTGAATTAGCCGATATATCTTTATTGGCGTTATATTCAATGTTTATTTTTTGCATAACAACTAAAACACATGAAAAAGCACGCATAAAATAAAACAGAATACTGCAAAGTTTCTTTTAATTCTTAAGCTGGAGGTCCTCACCACGCGTTCTATGTTACTTTTTTGTCCTTAACCCTGCTGTTAGGTTAAGCCCATTTGGTCCAATTTTTTTACTGTTTCCCTTGTAATTTTTGAACGGTGATATATAATGACTTAGATTTAAAGCTCACATGGTCTTTTTATAAAACAATGTTATAAACAGAAATTCAAGGATCTGACTTAAAACAGGACTGAGAAAAATAAAAAATTACGAATCTTAGGTTAAGGGACCATTTGGTCCATAGTATATTTTCTTTGGTTTTCATTTATTTTTTTAAATTTATTTATAATAAATAAGTATTTATTAGTTTTTTTTATAATAATTGTCATTGCACGATGAGCAAAATGTTTTTGGATTAGTTTTGCAAATAAACTTGCTGCAAATGGAGCATTTTATGTCAGACTTAGACTTGCAACAACTACAAATTCCACGCTTTCGAGCTCCTAAATTAGAAGTATCGTTATTATAAGAGGCCACTGGAACTATGCATCGTATTTCAGTCAATAATTGTGCTGAAAACTCTTGTTGAGGTAATCTAGTCCGTTTCATCATATACGTCTTAGCCAGAGAAAGTGCTAGTTGCCGTAAAAACTCTGTTCTCCTGCGATTCCGATCAGCTGGAGCCCATGAAACGTCGATTTCAGAAAATAATATGTACGCATTCAAAGCGGATATATCAAGTATATTTGCAAATACAATGTTTGGCCATCTATTTGTTTTGCGTTTTGTGCTGTAGGAACCAATCATTTGATCAGCAGTATCAACGCCACCTAAAAGAGATGAAGCATTAAAAATTATAGGAGAAGATAACACTAACATACCTTTTGTTGAATTGTAATACGAAACAATCTCTGGGTTTTTCTTCAATCCACTCTCATCAACAGCAGCTGTCTTATGCATTGAACTTATCAATATTGTTGCTTTGTTCTTGTGGCTAATGTCGCAATGTCATCGAATGCAAATGTGGAATTGTACAAAGGAAGTTTTTTGACAGTCAGCAATTTCGGAGGAATGAATGTTTTATTTTTGCGCACTGTTCCCACATATGTAAGTTTTCTTTCCTGAATTTTTTTTACCAACTCAAAAGTGGAAAAAAAATTGTCGGCTGTTATATTTTGCCCTTTCAAGCCTTCTGTCAAGTCCAATACAACGCGTTGCCCTTGGTTCTTTTCAGGCTGTGCATTTTCAGGCTTACCAAGGTATGGTTGTATTTTCCATACATAGCCTGACTTAGAATCCACTGATAACCAAAATTTCAAACCATATTTTGCTGGTTTTGAAGGCATAAACTGCCGAAAAGAACATCGCCCCCTGAATGCAACCAGTTGCTCACCAATGGTCACATTTTCGTGGCAATTGTAAAACATTGGAAGAAGTTGTTGCCAACGGTCCCACAGTTCACGTATAGGAGCAAATTTATCGCATCTACGCATTTGTCGTCGACTCAAAACATCATCGAAACGGATGGCACTATTCATCATATGAAATGTATCTTCAGACATAATTGATCGGAAAATGGGGCGACCAAATTTTCCATCAAATAAACCATGAACATCTTCATTTTTTCCACTGTCAATAATACACTTTATATAAGCCAACTTTTTTGCTAAAATAAAAAATATACATACCGACATACGCCTGCAAGAATGAGTACTGCTATATATGCGCGCAATGCGTCTTCATCAATATCTTTCCATTTGCCACCAAACTTGACCCTGCCGTACTTATTAGTATTTTCGATTATAATTCTTTCAATTGGAGGCGGAAAAAACAACAAAAAAGCTGACAGCATGTCAGTGCATCTGGACACTGCAAATCGAGTTGGTCCTGGTTGTGTTGAGATAATATTCTCAGCCGTAGCTCCAATAGGCTGCGGTAATGGAGTGGCACTCCAAACCATTTTGTTTTTAGCAATAAAAAACGGATCAACAAAGCTAGCTGCAGCAAAAATGGGTTCCTGTTCAGCATCTGATTCAGAAGAACTTGATTCCCAATTTTCTGAAATATAATCAATTTCAGAATCTGAAATATCGGAGTCACTTTCTGCATGAAGCAGTTCTCGTATCTCATCTTCGCTCAAGTTTGTCATGTCGTAAGTAAAACACCTCTGAACTATTTAAAACAACACACCAACTGAACCAAGCAGTGCAAATATGTGTACTTCTTTACAACAAAAATTTAAAAGGGGAATCCCACAATTGCCTTTTAAATATTTAATCTATGTTGAATAAAAACGAAAAAAGGGGATGCCATACTTGTTTTTACATTTTCTGTTTACATGGACCAAATGGTCCACTAACCTAACATTCGTAAGTTTTTTTTAACCTAACAGCAGGGTTAAAAGATTTGAGGCACGAAGCTCGAAAATTTCAAATACAATAGATCGAAAAAACGCCTTATTACATGACTCTGGATTCCGAAAGTGAAGACACGGTCACCAAGTAAAAGTTCTACTTACTCTACAAGAACTGACCTTTGCAGCTTTTGTGAAAATCTTATAAGAACATTTCGTAAAGGATTGCCTTCTGCCTATCCTACGCATATGGGTATTTCCACAGGAATTTATACATTATTTTTTTTTTTGTATTTTGGTATAAAGCGCAATTCGGTGAAAGAGTGGATAAATTTTAACAACATGGGTCTTTAATACAAGATTAATTGCCTTGCTTACTGGCAGGGTTGTCGGATTTTTTTAAGCTTCATCGCCAAACCGTCAGAAATCGCTTAAAGTCAATTGTGTTCAGTTTTCGTGAATTTTTTTTTGTTAAATTAAATTTTGCATACAAAAAAAAGGCTATTATACTATTTCAGTCAAAAATCGCCAAAAACTGGAAAAAAGTCGCCGTAGGTAAATTTTGTTTAGTTTCTGTTATTTTTTTAAAAAACATAAAATGGAGATCACATATTAAGTTAAAAAAATAAAATTAAGTCTATAAGGTCGTACACTTTAGCCTCATCGATTTCATTATGGGTGTTTTGACGTACCGACAGCAAAACTTTACTTTAACCTACCAGGTAGGATGGATGAACCTTAATTTACTCTATCGCTCAATTTAGGTTAAAGTAAATCTTTAATAATGGAATGCTTTTTAAAAGGCCGGTTTAAGTCTAATTTTAGTTATCGGTAAGTTGTGAAAACGATTCTTAAAATGATAACAAAACAAAATTCATGAGTAAAAAATTTGCTAGATTTTTTATTAACTTAATAACAGTAACAAAAAATCACAAACTGTTGAAAAAAAATCACTGAAAGAATAAAAATGGTAAAAAAGCCAAGTAAATCGCCAGTTATGTCAAAAATCGCCAGTAGCCAAATGAAAAATCCCACCACCAAACACGTTTCAAAATCGTCAACCAAAATTTAAGAACATGTCGCAGAAATACTGAAGTTTTCAAGTGAGTTCTCTCCCTTCTAAGAGACTTTTTTCCACTGCACGTCTGTTTTAAATGAATTTGCGAAATCGTCCATCTCTGCAAAATTTGGGAGTACTCTGGCTTTAAATTTAAGTTTTAAATATTTGTTTTCTCTTACACTGCACAGACAGGTATTTGGCCCTAAAAATCGCTCAAAAGTATTTTTTTTTTAAATTATAATTTTATATCAATATTTTATTGGTAAAAGGTAGATTACGGTATTTCAGTGTAGAAAAAGGCAACAACATAATTTTTAATCTAATTTATTCGTAATTTTCCACAGTATCTTCTTAATTTTCAATATTAATGTTACAAAGCTCGTTTTCATCAAGTTAATTTAAAACTTCAATAAAAAGGGGTTTCTTCTTTTCCGATTTGGTCTTCCTCATTCCTGTCAGAAGAAGGTCTGACGTCAAAAGCAACCTGTTTAGCACATCTTGGATGCATTTTATTCTTGAAAATTTTCTAGAATAATCCATCCTTTATAACCGGACATGTTTGTTACGGGCTTCTGTCGCTTCTTCGGAGATTTGACCGTTTGGCAGAATCGCCTCCCTTATTACGGCTGCTCCATGGCGCAACACCTTGTGCAATGTCGGTGACATATGGTGAAATTTATAAAGGGAAAGATACATTTCAGCAGTTTCCTTACAGTAAGCCACGAACTTTTCTGTGTTAACTCATTAGAAGTCAGTGTACTCAAATGAGTACAGCTGGTATTTTACAAGTTTCCAAGCAACAACAAGAACTTTTAATAGTTGTGCCGCTAATTAGGTTCACAACAATAATACCAACAGCAGCTAAAACAGAATTTGTGTTTCTTTTATAATTTTGGTTACAAAATTATAAGTCTGATTTGTGTGAAGATATCGACCCCTTTGCGCGAAATCATCGTATATGCCAATTTATTGAAATTTTGTTTTTGATGCAATCAAAGAGACGTCACCTGACAAAATATTGTAGGCGAATTCCACTTCTTTGCTCCAAAAATTAAATGTATATTTTAATTTTTATATGCAAGCAAACGCAGAGAAAAGTAGAAAAATGGCTGTCCTGTAAAATTTGGTTTTTGTAACATACGATAATTTCGCGCAAAGGGGTCGATATGAACACTATTTATTATTATATTATATCATTCCAGAAAAGCCTCTCATAAAAAATGGAATTTTATTGAAACTCTTGATTAAACTAGTTTTCAAAACCCATGTACTAAAAAAATCGCTGAAAATTTAGGGGTGGATTGGGGTGGCTGTTTTTAGTTTTTTTTTAAATTTTTGGAGGGTCTATTCTAAAAAATACTAACAAACTTAAAGCTCAGAAATGAATAAAAATAGTTTAAAACCTTTATGATATGTGGAGATGTGTGTTTTTTTTGCATGTGTAGAGCTTAACCATAAAGAGCAAAAAAAAAACTAGTAAATTATTAGAATCAATGTAAAACTTAAGTTTTATATAAAGCACATGCCTGATTGTACACAATCCATGATAGAAACTAACACAAAATCCACTTTATCACCATAAAATAAATATTTTAAGACAGTAACGAACGAACACATGAACATGTTTGGCGAACGGTAACTAACCGACGTTGGTTCTATTGTTTGGAGGAGTTACCTGACTGTTGAAAAGTAACGGTAAAAAGGGTGTAGTGATAATATAAAAAAATGCATTTTGAGCGACTTTTAGGGCCAAATACCTGTCTGTGCACTGTTTTCTGGTTTAAAAAAATTAAGTTTTTGTTAATTTTGCCATGAATTCAAATTCCATTCGTTGTTTTTAAAATCTTATTAAAAACTATTTAATAGTCTTTCAATAATTTCCTACACTGTAATTTTGTATTATTAAAAAAAATTACTCCACGTGAATTTTGTTTATTAATTTACCTTGAATTTAAATTTAATATGCGTATCGGTTACACCGTTTTTTCTTTTTGAGTATCGGTATCGTATCGGCAAAAAGGCGTACCGTTCCATCCCTAATTTTAAATATTTCCATAACAACCAAACTATTGGGGTTAATATTGTTAGGCTATTTAGCGAGACGACTTTTATAAGTACAAGCAAACATTTATGGAATAATGGAACATTTCTCTCCAGCTTTAATCTAAATGCAGCAGAAATACAATATGCATACATAAATATTTAACCACCACGAAATCATTAATTTCTAATTTGTAAGACTTTCGCTCAATGCGTTTTTCAAATGAATCTGTTTATTTACTCCATTTATAGATATTGGAAAAACATGCTCATGCATGCATTTTTGAATAAACTCACTAAATCAATGGCTTGTCGAATAATTGTTTTCGTGAATGATTTAGCGAAATGAATGAATTTCAAAGGGCTCGTTTGTCGTTTATGGCTGAAAGTTAAGGGATTTTATTGAGCTCTGAAAGGCTGTTGGGTTAAAGTTTGTTTGTATTCCTCATTTGTAGTTTTTATTGTTTCATCAATATACATACAAACATATTATTTTGGAAATTTAATAAGAATTATTTTGAATCTGTGTAACGTGTGTTTTACAGTATGGATTTTAAGCTAGTTATTACTTCTGTTATATTAAAAGTAGAATATTTTTGATTTGATTTTATAAGTGTTCTTTTCTTTAAAATTTTTGGAGTATCAAATGCATGCCACTTAGTTTTGTAATCTAATTTAAAAATATTATTATTATTATTTATTTGTTAATTCTCGACGAATATAATTCTAAGATTAAATTTAATTTGTGCGCACTAGCAACGTTGGCCATCAGCTCTAATTTAAAGTAATATTAGAGACAAACTGCAATCTCCCTTGATGATTAACTGCAGATGTTATCATAATAAAAACCATTTTTATCACAGATATTTAATAAAGTTGTTCTGTAATTGGCCCATTTTCAATGTAATGCAGCAGACCTTAAATAACATCTAAATTGTAGGCTAATAAGGGTCTTCATTATATCGCTTAAAAATCTCGTAATCTGTACAAACTTTGCATTTTAACGCTCTCGTTAAAAACTATCTGCAATTGTATAAAAATTAATTTACACAATTAAGATTAGGACACCGTAGGCTAATTTCGTTAAAAAAATCAAAAATATTGGGGCGAATCTAAATTTTTTTAATGAAATGGTCACTTCCGGTTTCGCAGATCGACAACCATGGACATTTATTTATTTATAATATAAATTTGCATATTATTCGAATGTGTATTCTAAGTCAATTTACAATTTTTAAAAGCTTTTATACTTTAATAGTCGTATTCCTTCAATATTTTCCAGGAATATTTTCTACGCACTATCAGAATTTTCGTTTGTATATTTCTGTTACGAGGCGTACTTTAGGTTTCCTTTGGCTGAATACACATTCAAATAATATGAAAATTTATATAATAATTGTTACTCACCATGAGAAATAAATTCTCAGATTCTATTTATTTACTTATGTTTCAGCGAATTATGAGAATATTTAAGAGTTATTTCGGATTAAAAAAATTGGACTTCGTTAGAAAAATTACGCGTGTAAAATTTCCTACGTTAGGATAGGTTAGGTTAGGTCGAAAGGAGGATGAATCATCAAGG
This sequence comes from Pollenia labialis, assembly GCA_949318255.1. Lineage (NCBI taxonomy): Eukaryota > Metazoa > Arthropoda > Insecta > Diptera > Polleniidae > Pollenia > Pollenia labialis. The sequence goes on along the minus strand of OX439141.1, from coordinate 78,059,994 downwards.
ATGCAAACTCATATCAAAGTGGTATATACCACGGCCAGTTGTGCGCTACGTAAGAACATGGATATCTAGGTGGGGAATACCACCACCTTTAAAGGTGACGAAATAAATAACATTACACCTGAAGTTTTGCAAAAGGTTATGGAAAATGTATTGGAAAGAGCACGCATTTGCAAAGCAGGGGGGGTTATTTTGTAATTCGATTCGAAACGAAAATACTTTCGAAAGAAATTTCCTTATCGAAAATGAAATGGTATTTTTTTTTATCCGTTCGAAAGTCCCAGAGATTTGTATTTGTTAAAAAAAGGGAAAAACAAAGTGCTGCCAAATTTATACACAATAAATTTGACAGTACCTGTCAGTATAGACAGAACTTTTTTGAAAAACAAGCGTTTATAAAAAACGTTAAATTTTTCTGCAAAAAGAATTAATTAGTGAAAACTTTCAAACAAAATAAAAAACCAAATAATTATTAATATACTTAAAGTAACGGTTTAAGCGTATGGATTCTGTTGCATTGTGGTTGGAGGATATCGATAAAGAAAGTAATGCAATTGCAGAAAGAATTCAACGGAAAATAATAATTTAACCATAAAAATACTACTTTAAATTTCGTGAAAAACTTTGGGATTAATAAAAATTCATTTAGGTATGTCTACAATTGTATAAAAGGTGATTTAAAGCCACATGAAAGATCGAAAGCCATTGAACCTTTGAAAAAATAAGCTGCCACATTAAAATGTTTGGCACAAGGTGGATACCAACATCAGATTGGCCATGATCGTCTTGTAGGTCTTTTAAACTCATCAATTTCCATATCGATAGCTAATATGCAGAGGCGTTACTAATAAAAATATAATTTTAAAGGGAATGCAAACAACTTTGTAAAATGAAAAGCCTTCCATGGAATTCTTCAAACAATTTTCAAAGAAACCCATTCATTATATTTTGTTAGAAAAAAATGTTTAATTACGTCATTTTAAATTTATCAATCAAACATACTTGTAGTTACGTCCCTTTGTATTTTGTTAATAGAAGCGTAATTTTTGATCGCATAAGTGCAACATTTTGTAATAAGGCCAAATAACGATGAGAAAATATACTTCAACCGAAAACAGAAATTTAACTTTAACGTGTTGTTTATAGTCTTTCCGTACCTAGTAACATAGCACATTGCAAAAATAGTTAACACAAAATCGATTAAGTCACAACTCACTTTTTTCTACTTTTCCAATTCACGATACGGTGGACCAACCGCATGTTAATCTTTTGACAGACTTTGCCACAAATCTTTCGACTTGCTTTTAGCATTTGCAACATTGAGGTGGCCTTTTGCTAAATCTTTATGTTCAACCATAAAATCAACCATCACCTCATACTGTTTTGGTTTTGCAAACATTGGTTTGCTTTAGCTTTTCCTAGAGCAACCCAAATTAAAAAAAATTGCTATTTATACAAATTTTCTAACCAAAAACAAAGAGTTTTGACAACAAACACAGGATATAAATTGTGATTTTAAGCCACTCACAGCAATGAATATAGAATAGATTTTATGTTTTTAATTGTATTAGTTAACGGTCGAAAATAAATTTTCGAAAAACGTAGCACATAATACAATTTGTAAGTGTTCGTAAATCTTTTCTTTCGAATCGTAACCCCCAGAAAATTGCCACCACTTGCCCATTATATACTGTATATACAGTATTAAAAAAAAACAAAATAATCATTTCTTAAATAAAAAGATATAACGAATTCAAACCCCTTCTTTTATTTTGGGCCACCCTATTAACAGCGGAGTTCAATATTAGGCTTGCAAAAGAGCAAATTCATAATATCGCAACACTTTTATGATATCTAACGAAATCTCTGTGTGTTTTTTTTGAATTTTACAAAAAGCTATGATATTTTGCATTTGCACTATTGGAAGACTAACACTGAACTCCGCCAATATCATTATTTTTTAATATCTTAAAACTTATTTTTTATGCGAATTTTTCTTTAAATTGTTTAATCGCCTACTAACAAATAATTCGATGGCATATTTAAAACAAACGACACAACTGATTCAAAATTATTTTACAAATGGCGCCAACATAATATTATTAGAGTGAAGACGTATTGAATCTTATCATGTTATGGTTGTAAGAATTTTAGTATACTTTCAAAGTTATCATTATTTAGTTGTTAGAAAAATAATTATTTTTTGGTCAACAATAATCAAATTTATACTTGCGATAAGTATCGAAATGTTAACAGTAACTAAAATATTGTTGAAATTAAATAAAAATAACCATTTTTTGTGTACGAAAAATTAATGCTCCATAAAGAAGCCGCAACCTTATTTTTATTCAAACATGTTCTTTCTCTGCGTGTACGGAATGACAAACCTTGGTTTTCTTATACACCACTGGTGCTGGTGGAGGGTAAAAAAGATTCAAATTCTTTAAAAAACATGAGTGAGTAAATAATAAATTTTCATTTAACAAATTAGTATTACAATCCAACAATATAAAATTTCAAAACAAAATATTTAATATTGCAAAAGGCAGCATATTTTGATAAATGTAAATATTAAATTTAATTCAATTAAATTTATGTAGGAAACAATTTAAACAAGTGCACGTTTAAACTTTGTGCTCTGAATAAGTGACAAACTTCTTCTTATCCCTAAAAATATTTAGCTCTTATTGCTGCTACTTGCATAAAGTTCATATCGCATCACATCAAAATAACGTAAAACAAAAAAGACATACAACGCAACGCACGTCACATTACATCATACTCACTTGTGTTCATATCATGACATGCCACATGTAAGACAGAAAAGACACACACATCTAAACAAAGATACAGTGTTGACGAATGTTTACAGGACCAACTTGTGTTGACATGTCTTTTCCAAGTCTATTGTATTGTGTGTTTTATTCTGTTCTGTTCAGTTCTGTTTTTCTCAACTGTGTTGATAATAGTAGGTAAATAACAACAAAAACAACAGCTATAATAACAACTACATACATAAAATGTGCAAACAATTGTATTGTAAGCTAAAAATATATCCTGTATCCTTCTTAGATAGCGGTGAATGTTTATGAGTGTGTGTGTTTATGTGTGTGTGTGTGTGTGAGTTTGCTGTTAGCTTACAACAACATTGTCACACAAATATTGCCCAACTGTTACATAACACTACTGTTGTACTGACAAACAATGCACCAGAAGAATTCTTCGTCCTTCGTATAAAAAGGATACATTTGAAGTGGATGCATACGTGACAAGTGCAAGTACAAGTACAACAAGAGTCTACTTGAAAAACATGTAAGAGAAAGAGAAGGTTGATGAGAGAGACTCAAAATTCGAAAAACAAATATATAACAAGCTTTTGCTTAAAAGATATTTTTATAGATGTAATATTAAATTAAAAAAGTAGTTATTATTTAAAATAAAAAAAAATATATTATAAAAATAAATAGTTTACGTAAAAATACAAATTTTTTTTGGCCCTTTAGGAGAACCTCCTTAACTTCTAAAAATATTATTAAAAATTTTAAATAATTATCAACAAAGTAATTTTTGGGAATACAAAATTTTAATTTAAAAGATTTTGTTAGTCGTGCTTAATTAGATTCCTATGCGCATTTCACTGGTTGCTTATTCATTCAAAGATTTTAGAAAAACTAAAGATATTAAACAAACAAAACTGTTAAGCGAATAAGAATTATAAGCAACAGCTTTATTTCTAACAATATCAAAGCTTAAACAATAACAACAAACATAACTTTTAGTGTTTTTATCAAGAATATTTTTTATTAAAACATTAAAATAATATTTTCGTAAACTTAATTAAATCTTATTATTTTTTTGACCTTTTTTTAATTAAAATAAAAAGTTTGTTCGAGCTCGAGGCCACTTTTTACTACGACGCATAGTGCTTGTTCCATAGACAAAACTTAAGATTAATAAAGTGCTTAGAATAATTATGTAATATAAGCTAATAAAGTACCTTAAATTGATTTGTAGATTTTCACTTTTTGTTTACAGTGAGGGGCACCAAAGTCAAACAATCTTTGAGTTAAACTGTTAAATAGAACAAACACTTTTCCCTGTTTTGCTAAAGAAATTGTCAAAAATTCATTTATTCATATATTCTTTTGAAACTTAGGACTTTTGTTTACTACTAAACGTACAAGAAAGGGAAAATATTGTTGGTAAATAACATTGCTAAAAAATGTTTATGTATTTGTAACAAGATTGTGAGTTTTATAATTTTATTGTATTGTCAATTCGGTTACAAAAATGTTAAGCTATATTGAACCGAAATCGGATAACAACCAAAATTTCTTTAATAAAAAGACAAAAATACTGTAATTTAACTTAGATTTTACTAAGTACCCCCATTATATTTTCGCCTTTATATAGAACGCATTAAAAAAACTTACAACAGAGTTTAAGCGCATTACTTTTAATTTCTAGTGAATTTAAATCATAAATACAGCTAAAATGTTGTTTTTTTTTAACGATAAGTGGCAGGTCGGCATGTCCTTGCGCTGAATACAACAACTTTTACAACCGCGCAAGAATATAAAATTTTACAGCCAGGCACCAACTTTTTATACATTCTGATAACATTTGTTAAATATTAAACTTTTTATTTCAGGATGTGGGGGGCAGGTATATCCTTGCACCGATTTTTTTAAAATTTAAAATTTTGTTATCAATGCGCTGGTTCTATTCTCGCCAGAGGCTCTGGTCTGGGTCACTTTAGCGGACTAAATATCTAAGTTACTATTGCTCGATTAATACACAGAAAGAAAAACCCTCGGCTTCCAAGTTTTTTAAACATACTTTAAGTACGAGTCGCACTTAATACTTTAAGCACGAATAACACTTAAACGTCCTAAACGGGATAACTTTCGAAAACTTATCCCGAAATTTCTTAAAATAAGTATTAGATTCTTAAACCAAGTAAAAATAAGACTAATCTTTTTGTTGGTAGCAGTGTTGCCAGCAGCTAAATAGAAAACTACTCTTGAGATAAAGTAAAGTTACCCGATTTAAATGAAATTACACCAGAACTAATATAAACGTTTTATTTGTAGAAGAACACAACAAAATAATTTAAAGCAACTAAAGTAACTAAAAATAATTTAACAAAAAAAAAAAAACATTAAAAACTTAAAATAAAATAAAAAACTTAGAATGCTGAGTTCCAAATTTCCACAATTGATTGCATATTTTGGGGGCTGCACCCTGCTGAAGCGAACCAAGTCAGAAAAAGACAATTCAAAGATATTTTGAGGCTTCGAACCAAAGGTTTGGGTTTTTACCGTTACCTTAGCTCTTTCAGACAGTGATGCATCGATTGTGCAGGTAAGTTGCCGTTTAAATGTTTTCGCTTCTATTTGACTAGTATCAAATAAACCGGCATGCATAGGTTGCGCTAATCGTTCTTTATGATTTTTTTCTCCACTGTTCGCTACACACCGCTACTTGAATTATTCCGAAATTCAGTATTGCGAAAATGTGCTGCAGAAGTAATTTGTGTTTTCAATTACAAAACTACTAATCATTACCAAATAGTAAAGTGGGCATATTTGAACTAAAGAAAATATTATAAATTTTGATGATTCAAGCCAACTGAAGTAATTTTAAGCAATAAAAACGCGTTTAAGCTAAAAAAAATTTTAACGAGATGCCTCAATTGTGTGTGTCCCGAAAATCCCTGAAGGATATAAAAATGGTAAAACCTTAACATTGATTGTATTTCTTTAATGGTGTTTTCTTTTCTTTAAAAAAAATTCAATTTGGTGTCTTTTTCTTAAAAATTTTGCTCCCGAAAAGGGTGGCTTGTTTTATTCTAAGAAACAGACACCAAATTGCATTTTTTTTAAAAAAAGGCATATTTTTTTGTAGAAAAGAAAACACCATAAGATATAGCGACCATATATTCCAAAAACTATAAAAAAATTCCCAGTCTCAAATTTCCCGCTTCAAAAAAAGACGAGGTGTCAGGTCTGAAAGAGTTTCGAACGGAAGACTTTTTGACATACTACCTAATTCACGATGCCATTCGAACGATTTTGTTCGCACAAATTACATGTAATACAAAAACAAACTCTCAAAATTTGTTGTACGCAACGAAAGCAATCGAGTGACATCGTAAAATAGGCAGATAATCTATTGCAGAACTAAATAGACTTAAACGTTGCTGAGAATTTCGCACTTGTTTTGAAATTTTTTACAGTTGATGACTTAGTACGGTTCAGCTGTTACAGGTTAAAATTATTCATTGCCGTCCTCATGATACCTTTCTTAGTCAATAAAGTTCCTGCAATGGCCTGATCTGTTCCTCAAATCAGTTTTATAAATAATAAGGGCGCTCAATATTCTTTCAACTGAAGCATTTGGAAATGGCAAAAAAATTTTTTTTCCTTTTTTTAATATTGACAATATTTTTTTTAAATAAAAATACCTTTTTCCCAGAAATTTAATTTTCTAAATCACAATGAAGCTGATATATATCAAAAATCTAAGAGTCTGTACTTAAGTTGTCAACCGATTAAGAAAAATTCGATTAATCGATCACACAAAACCAAACTCTTGTTCGAGTTATTTAAAAATGGCGATTTTCAAATAAGGAATTAATCGATTAATTAATGTCGATTAATCGAACAATTTTTTTATTAAAAAATAAGTTAAATAAAAGCTAAGAATTTATTCTTTTACGTTTTTAGTGATTTTATGAAGGGGGCCCAACCAAAACGCACGATGTTAATTGTTTTTTTTTTTTATTATTTTAGAAGGATCTATGAAAACTATGTGCAAAGAAAAATATCGGCCAAACGCTCGCCAACAAATACCTCTTTCCGATGGTCTATATTTTCAATGACTCTCAGACATAATTAAGATCCAATGTGCCGAATTATCTCATCCTTTAGCTCTTAAATTATTCTTAGTTATTGACGTACACTTTTCTCTTAAATATCCATAAAGAAAGAAGTCCAACGTTGTCAAATCACATGGTCGTGGCGGGCAATTTACATCGACACGACGTGAGATAACACGGCCATTGAATTTCTCGCGCAAAAGATTCATTGTTTTGTTTTCTGGGTGGCAATTGGCACCATTCTGTTGAAACCCCGTATCTTCTATGTCTATATCCTCAATTTTTGACTTCAAAATCCGGAATCATCTGATTGGCACAAATATGGCAATTCTGTATGTTAACGAAGACGCTGAGGTGATAGTGTGTATCACGAAGTGCACAAAATACAAATATATTTTCGTAAAAGGCTTTAACAATCCTAATGCGCTGCTCAATTGTGTACCTCTCCATGGTTGGATTTGTCAAATACTGAAACAAAGAAATGTCAAATGAAGTTGGGCAAAAAACTTGACCTTAAGTTGTGACTCATATTTAACCTCGTGCATTATGGTTGGACAACCCTTTGCAAAATGTAGGAAAGTTAAAAATATTGTAGCCATAGCCCTGATTGTAGTTATTTATTGATTTAATAAGAGTGACAAATACAATTACAAATAATATTCTAACTTAATTAACCGAGCAATAGTAACGTAGACCTTAAGCCCGATGTAGTAAAATAGACCAGAGTCTTTGGCGGGAATCGAACCCGCAACCGCCGCACTAATATACTACCATACTGCCAATTAGCCTACCAGGGCACCCTGATTGTAATTAATCTCACTGTTTAGCAAGATTAATGTTCTTATTAAACAAATCTTTGACAAACAATTCTATCAGCTGTTTTCTTTTTGAATAAAACGTTAAATAATAAACAATTGATTTATTTAAATCGTATACATACATATATCATTATATATCATATATATATGTTTTAAAATTGTATGTCTTTGCCATTTGAGTAAGTGCCTCAATATTACCATTGAAAACGATGCAGTGGAAGTTATCCAACTACTTCAAAACATGCTGAACTTGGTCCAATGTAAAAATACATAAAGAGAGACAGCGAGCGGTTGTTCTATAAAAGAAATTGTTTGCAGAAGGTTGGCTGATGATGGTAGGTCTGCAAACGCTTTTCGAAAATATTATTAAAGAATTAAGGGTTGTACGATGTGTTTAAGTAACACAATGATTGGGAGTTAAGATCAAAAGTCTTAAGGCCCAGTTAGGCAAACGTTGCTGTACCCGTAATGTACCGCACCGTACTGTAAGCACGTTGGTGCACTTATAGAACATTTAAAAACGTGTCATATGTTTTTCCCATACATAAACAAAAAGCAATAGTATACATAAAGCAATTCACACAGTGATGGGAATCAAAAATGTTTAAATGGTGACCGCTGTGCAGAAAAAGTACCAAGTGATTTAAATAGTATTAACACAGTATTTTGTGTATGTAAAAAACGTAAATAATTTAATATTTATATAATAAATTTACAATAAACAAACTTTTATTTTGCCATATGTATTTTTTTTAGCATACATATATTGTATTGTGGTGTATGCACCAAACAAGGTTTTGATACCATTTAAAGCCTTTTATTTGTTTCACATTTCCATTGTATGTGTATATGCATTTGTTTATTTTGTACATCTAAACATATATATATATATATTTGTTTACATGGAAATATGTTGTATTTTAAGTTGTTTTGTAGCTATACTAAAAAAAGTACCAAAAAAAGAGCAATAATACCCGCATTCAATTTAACATACAAGCAGCCCATCACTGCTTTACAACTGCCACGTAACAACGGCATAAAAATCTGTTTTATACAGATCGAGACGTTCCGTCAACGTGACATTTCAATTCAGTAAGCATTTGCATTGTTTGCAAATAACAAAACGAACCAGACGTTCCGTTAGGGGACGTGTACGTTCGGCTAATTCTGCCTTTAGGCATCAAAAAAGTCGAAGTTAATGTGGATTTGAGAAAAAATAGGGAAGAAAATGAAAGATTTTCCATACTTGTAGATGAATGGACGAATGTATCTATTTGAAAAACGTATTTTTTTGTAAAATTAATTTTTTTTATTCGTTATTCTCATCGATCAATCAAAAAAATTTTAAGATTTATGTGCTGTTTTCACAACACAAGTGACTGAACGAGTAGTAAAATTTATATGAAAAGCACTCAGTTTTTTGAGTATTTTATAATTACATTCTGTTCCGTACGGAATCAAATGTTTGTTAATTTTATTTAAATACATTTGAGAGAACTTTCGTTAATTTTTGACAGTAGGTTAAGCAAGGCTATGCATATTATGGTTGGACCTGTAAGATGTTTTGTCAAAAGGCCACAGATATAATCCTTTATTTATACAATGAAAAAAGCGAAGTAGAGAAAAAATATAATATTTATACAAAATAAAAATTCAGTGTAATTATTAAAAATAAAAACAAGTATACATATTTAAAGTACAAATCGTTTATCTTCTACAGAAACATGTTTGCATTTATTGGTTGGTTGTGTAAACTGCAGTCAATAACAAGAAACTTTAAATTTTGCATTTAATCAAAATGGAATTACACAATCGAAAAATCGTATAATTTTAAATGAATACTTAGACGTTGGCGAAGTATAAAATATGTTATAAATACACCCTACTGTCCTTCATCTATTCTCACAGCATATTGGGTCTTTTGTTATTAAAGTCACTTTGGATATCTGATCTCACAGTGACTTCCATCTGTCATCGTCTCTCTGCATTCGTACTCACTATCTTCTTGGTGTTGTTCGAAATGATTCTTATTTTGCTTTATTCCTAAAGGGCAATGCCGAAATCAATTCTTATATAATATGCAAATGTATGCAATGTATGTATTAATAAATTTTTGTACTGATGTTTTATACAGAAGACATCGTAGATCAAGAAATTTTTTGCGCTTTATAATGTTTTTGATCTTTAATTTTAATCATTTATAACTTTTACCTTAAATAAATTTAATCATGTTGAAATTAAAAAAAACTGCCCTGAATAAAAAATTTAACTTTAGACGTTCAAAATTCAACACACGTAGCACAGCGGGGTTATTGAATAAATCTTAACAAAAACACCAGATTAATTGAACATTAATTAAAACAGTGTAAGAAAAATAATTAAAAGAAAAGGATTTCTTTCTGTTTTTTAGGTGGAAATTTTATTAGGTTTATTTGTTATATTGGAACTGTTCTTGATTTGAATAAATATTGATGTAGTTTTAATAAAATTGTTATTTTCGCATTCAAAGTATGTCTGCTGTTAAAAACTGTTTTGTAAATTTAATGAAATAAAAAAATTGGCGTTTTGAAATATTTCTATTTCAATTACTTTTCAATTGAACTTCTCTAATTTATTCTATATATACAGTAGAGGTCAACACAATTTAACACTGAGGTTAAACTAAAGAACTTAATTAGTTTTTTTTTATTTCAGAAGCATCTGGGGATAAGAAATTTATTATAATTATCCATTGTTGTTTTTTTTTGAAAATTAATATTTGTTTGCTTTCTTTATTATACGAAAAAAATACTATTACTAAGTGAGAGACTAAAAATTTAAAGCTACGGTCACACTTGGCCTGCCCTGGGACTATACTTATTTTTGTAGCCGTCTCTGCAAAATTATCCCGCATACAATTATGGTGCAAAGATAAATTATTCGAATTATGGCTGTAAATAACGACTTATTCATGAAAAACAAAAACAAATAATTTAAATGATTTATTTTGATCACCACTGTAAGTGCTTGTAAGTTGTTTCTACTATAAACTAATAAAAAAGACTTGTATTCAATTGATTGTTTTTTAACAAATTATTCTTCTAACACAAAAATGTCAAACAGACCCAACCTCTTCTCTTTTCGCTTTTTTTTCTCCGTTAAGACATTTTCTTTCTATAAATTAAATAGAAAACACGTTACAAAAGCAGAACAAATTGAAAACAAGGAGAAGTAAAAATGAGATTAAATTGTGAAAAGAGAAATTGAAACGATTAAATTTTTAATAAAATGACAAGTATTTTTCTATGCTTAAGGAAAAACAATCCTTGTTTTGAAAGTTTTTTTATTTTGTAAAGTAAATGAAATTGAAGTAATTTCCTAATAAAACATAAAAATAAAATGTTTTATTTGTCAAAAAGGTATTAAAGAATGTAACTATTATAAGAGGCCTAATTGGGAGTTTTGTAAGCTGTATATTTTTTAATAGTAATATAAATACATACACCAGGAATGAGGTAGGAGGACGAAGTTGGACGAAAACACATACTTTGCTCAACATAAAGTTTTTTACTTGTCCCTTTTAATCGGTAGAGCCCACAAAAATTGCTTTGTGCAACTTGTGGCAATAACATGAGGAGCCGCAGAACACAACGTACTTTTTTGCTCATTTAAAATTTTTCGAAAGATAAGGTTTAATTATTTCGCCCCTCCAAAAAACTTCATGATCCTGGAAACGGTGACAAGTTTTTTACTTATCAAATTAAATTTTTTGAAATCTTAGTTTGTTTGCATCGTTAAAATCAAAAACGAGCAATAAAAATTAAATCTATATATATAAAAAGAAGTGTACATTTTGATTGTCACTCCATAACTCGAGAACGGCTCGACCGATTGCCATAAAATTTTTAGGGAAGGTACAGGGAGGAGTGATGATGGTTAGTTGATTTTGAAATCCAAAATCGGTCTAGCCATATATGTATAAAAATGAAAAATGTTTGTATGTTTGTTTGTCAGTTTGTTTGTTTGTGTGTTTGTTTGTTGGCTTATAGACTCCGAAACTACTGAACCGATTTTCCTGAAATTTTTACAGTAACATCACGTGAGCCCTAAAAACAAAATAGGCTACTTATTTTTTCGATAGGAGCAGGGGAATTGATACCCCCATAGGATGCCAATATGAATTATCGCATATCATAAGAGCCGCTGGACGCATTTTGCTGAACTTTTTGTAGTAGGATCTTCTGAGCCCCAAAATTGAAATAAAATAGCAGCGGGGGAAGTGGTTCCCCCCATAGGACGCCAATGCTTAATATCGCATATCTTATGAACTGTTATAGTGAGAATGTTCAAACTTTGTGGAAGTCACTCTTATGGTATACTACACTTTTGAAAATAAAAATAAAGCGGGTAGGGGAGGGGGGTGGGGAAAACCTCCCATAGGATGCATATATTAAATATCGCTTAACTGAAGAACTATTAAAGGGGGAGTCTTCAAACGTGGTTAAAGCTAAAGTAGGATCTTCTGAGCCCCGAAATTGAAATAAAGTAGCAGCGGGGGAAGTGGTTTTCCCCATAGGACGCCAATGTTTACCATCGCATATCTAAAGAACTGTAATAGTGAGAATGTTCAAACTTTCTAGAAGCCACTCTTATGGTATACTTCACTTTTGAAAATAAAAATAAAGCGGGTAGGCGCAGGGGGGAAATACCTCCCATAGGATGCATACATTAAATATCGCTCAACTGTAGAACTATTAAAGGGAGAGTCTTCAAACGTGGTTAAAGCTACTACTATGGCAAACTATAAATTTCAATATACAAATGGGCGGGGTAGACAGGATAGGAGCAGTACCCCTCATAGATAGAAATATAAATAAGAGCCACTGCATGCATTTTGTTGAACTTTTAATAGTAGGATCTTCTGAGCCCCAAAATTTAAATAAAAAAGCAGCGGGGGAAGTGGTGCCCACCCTAGGACGCCAATGTTTAATATCGCATATCTTAAGAACAGTTATAGTGGTAATGTTCAAAATTTGCAGAAGTCACTCTTATGGTATACTTCACTTTGAAAATAAAAATAAAGCGGGTAGGCGCAGGGGGGAACTACCTTCCATAGGATGCATATATTAAATATCTCTCAACCGATAAAGTGGTTAAAGCAGTGTAGCGAAGCGCACCGGGTTAAGCTAGTCTTTACTAACAACTATCTACAAATCGAACTAGTTTTCCTACTCCAATAAAATTTTTTTAATTGCTGATGAAATGTCTAAAAAGCTTCTTGAAGTAGAAAATGAAAATGTACACGATACACGATACACCATCACCAATACCAGAACCATCTAAAAATTCTAAAAAAATAAATAAATAAAAAAGAATTTAACGTCTATTAAGTCACGGGTAACAGGCCAACAAATTTATAATCTTTGTATCATGCGCTTCTTACTATAAAACAAACGTCTGTAGAGAACGAGAGCACGTTTTCGGTAGCAGGTTATAAACATATCAACAAGGATTAGAAATAGAATCTCTGATGAGCTTTAATACATAATACAAAAAAAAATTCTTAAAAGGAAATTAATTTTACCAAGTTGCTATTAATAACAACTACTAAATATTAATAAGTTTTAAACATTCGTGATCTCAAAAAAAAAATATATACATATATATAAACATACATACTTATATAATATGCATGTGCATATGGTTGTAACAATTTATTTGGTTTTGTTTTGGTTTTCTGTGGAATTGTTTAAGCTAATTTTTTTAGACTGTTGTATATGTGTATATTCTTTTAAAAAAGTAAAACCTTTTGTCTTTAACTCATTTAATGAAATCATTGTTTTATTCAAAAAATACCGGGATTCCCGGGAATAAGATTTGTCTTGTTTCGTTTCCCGGGAATATAAAATGACCGGGAAATTAGAAACCCTACTCTCTATTCTTATCTCGTAAAATCAGTGTGACCACAACTAAAAAAAATTTCGATGCTAAATGGGGCTTAAAACAATGCCAAAAATGCTAAAAAGAAAATTTGAAAATGCTAAAAAAGCCTAAATTTTTAAATGAATGAATTTTAAATTAATTGACCTAAAAATATTATATTTCTTTTATTTAAAACGAAGTTGATATAAAATAATTTATTTACATTGGAACATAGATTTATTTAATAAAAACAATTCAGCAACATAAACAAAGTAAATTAAATACATATTTATAAACATGTAAATTTATGTATTTGCATAAAATATGCAAATATTTCTTTCAGTCTTTTATACAATTGTAAAGGTACAAAAAATAATACTGAAAGTGCATAGAAAATATTCCTGAAAAATGTTGAAGGAATAAGGCCCGTTTTCACAACTAACCGATAGGATTTATCGGCCGTATAAAAAGTGTTCCATTATTACAACTTTACTTTTACCTACCGGGTGGGATGAATCTTAATCGACTTAATCGCTCACTTTAGGTTAAAGTAAAGTTTTAATAATGGACCACTTTTTATAAGGCCGGTTAAAGTCTACTTTAAACAGTCGGTAAGTTGTGGAAACAGGCCTAAGACTATTTAAGTATGAAAGCTTTATAAATTGTAATTTTACTTAGAATATTTAAACAAATTTATTATAAAATTCAATATCCCTAAAAATCCCTAACTTACCAAAAACTAAAACTCTACTTTTTAATTGATTCGTATGTATTGCATCAACACAAATGCTCACAAACATTTTGGAATAGTTTGACAAAGGTTAGCGATTTTTGAACAAAAAAAAAAAAAAAAAAAAAAACAAAACACATCATTATATGAATAGTTTTCCTTAACTGCCAAAGTGTTGGTCAAAATACCATTAAAATATAATCTGTTTTCATCACACGTTTTTACCCAGTAAAAACTTCGCTTACTTTTTCAAAATCAATAGCTTCTTTAACTCATTTTTTAGTAGCTTTCTTCTATAGCTACATCTATAACAACTTCTATAACTCTTTTTTCTGGATGTTTTTAAGTTAAAATTAATGACTTTCTTTTGAATGCGTTCATTTTGGGACATCCCTTGTAAAATTCATTGGTTCTTTCAGTAGAATGGTAAGTAGTGCTTTTATGTTTTTCTGATTACTCAACACATTATTTTGTAGGCGAAGTTTTTACTGGGTATAAGATCAACAGTAATGATAAAATCTCCGTTACATATATTTAGCGTCTTTAGTCCACATCTAACGAAAATCAATGAATTCAATACCATCCTATTTCTAATCTTGGTTTTTATAAAGTTCATACCGCTAAAGATTCTTTCAACTTCCGCGTTACTAAATGGCAAAACAAAAAACTTCATAACTAAAGAAGCTAACGCGTTGAAAGCATTTTCTTTTGAAGCGTTTCTGTACTCATAAACGACTTTCCAAAATTCAATAGTTGAACTTTGGTTTATCCATTCGTATGCATTCAGCGTTTTCCATTGCTGATCCAAAACCGTTATTTTTTCTGTAGTAAAATCTACAATTTCTTCTTAAAATTTTTTTTACAGGGTTGCTATTATTATACATTTATGTATATAAACGAATAAATGACAAAATACAATGGTAGAGATTGACAGAAATACAATATAAAATTTATAAAATTAAAAAATGCTAATAAAATGTTAGAAAAATGCTGAAAATTATGCAAAATGCAATTCGAAAAATTCGCTGCTAAATCAAAATAAATAATGCTGAATTTAGCAGTGAAAATGCTAAAAGGGTCACACTGCCTAAAATGCATTAGCTATTTCTTATAAATTTGTCGCAAGTCTTACTCTTTTCTGAAGATTTTTTGACCTTTTTCTTCAAAGTTGCCCTTTTCACTGAAAGGTGGGAAAAATTGCATGATAGCACTGTGCTAGTTGAAAACCAGACAAGCGGGGCACTTAATTCGGATACGCTGAATCCAGTGGTAATAACCGTTTAAGGTTAGCTCTTGTTCTCGAGATATACCGTTGTTTCGAAAATGTAGGAGGTTGCACAACATATATTCGCGCAATTCAAAAACGGTTTAGTTTTTTCAAATAAATAAAAAACTGAAAATCCTCAATATACGCAGTCGTTTTAGAAACATAACTTTTTTTAGCAAAATTTTGGAATTTTTATTCTCTAAAAAATTGGAAAATGCAGCTATTCTTAAAATTTTTTCTAATCGTTTAGAAAACAAAGTTCCAAGCAAAACAAGCCGTAAAAGATGTACCCCTGTATTCATAAACGATTACATATTTAATTCAATAAATGTTTATTAAGGAACATTTTCATAGAAAATTTATTCTGTAAACCTTTGTTTTTTATTTATTTATTTTGTATTGGAGACCGCCTAAGGGGTGGTGATAAAAGGCAAGTACGTTTTGAGAAAATATTAAGGACAAAAAGCTAATGGGGGCTAGTCATACATTTTACCCCCCTAGGGTCCACTCCTAGCCAGTTATGGGACTTTTTCTTAAATATATTTCTAGCTTGTATTCAAATTTTTGTATGGGAGCCCCCTTCAGAAATGGAGGTAGCGGTTAGGTATGTCAGAATATACGTTAGGCTTGCCATACATTTGACCCGTCTAGGCGCGCCCTAGGCGATGCAGGAGCCAAATTTAAAAATTATATTTAATCGTTTGTGAGTTCCGCGAAAATATGTTGTGCAACCTCTACCATTTTTGATATAACAGTATATCGCGAAAACAAGAGCTAACCTTAAATAAACGGTTATTACCTCTTGATTCAGCGTACCCGAATTAGATTAAAACGCCAGGTGCCCCGCTTGTCACAAAAAAGTGTTCATTTCACATTGTAATTTTCCCGTTTTCTGAGACCTCGTGTGATAGTAAATGGTTGGAGGATGACATTTTCAATTTGTACTTCTTACAACGGTTCAGTTATTTTATAGAAATACAGTGATCAAACAACAGATACATGTGTAAATTATATTATTAAGCATTTTATAAATCGACTAATGTGTACAAACTGCTTTTTGGTGTTCTATTATTTATTGAATATTTGGTTTCTGTATGTTTCTGTTTCTCTTTCTCATAAAATAAATTGTTAACGTTGCTACTTTAAATATGTTGACTATCATTAGTTTATGCAGAGCTATACGCAGAGAAAAACATGTTTAAATATGGTCACCTCCAACAAAACTATTTTTAAAGAAACTTATAAGCATATTATGTATAATTTAATCATATTTTGGTCACCGACAACCTTATTATTGTTAAATTAGTCCTCGATCAAGAAGTTACAACAATATTATGATTGCTTCTAAACATAAATGCTGGCATTCGTATGACAAATCACATAAATGCTGTCTTTTCAGAACACTTTTGATGAGTAAAAACTGATTTATCACTTAAGCGATTAAAAAAGAATTCACATATGATTCATTCAAATCAGGGCTGTGGAATCGACAAGCAAAAGTGATAACTCCGACTCCATCCGATGAAGTTTTTTAAGTACGACTCCGACTCCGACTCCGACACCAACACCGACTCCTTTGATTCGCAGTGTGTAAGAGACTGGTAATTATTTGAATTAAAACTCTTTATTTAATGAAGTAACTTTTAAATTGTTAAATATAGAAAAAAAAGATTCAAATCGGTAGTTCAATTTTAACACGTGCCGCATTGAGCTTTAATATAGTTATTTAATTATGAGAAGGAGAGATACAAAATTCGTTCGTTACACTTTATTCGAATTTTGGGAAAATGCAAAAAACATATAGCACCCGATTAAATGGACCAAATTTGTTGAAGTGCTATGCTATTATTGATTAATTACTCAACAGTTGAAAAATTTAAACCAACTAAAATATAGAAAAAAATAGATTTCATTTTAGAACTAAAGAATTTTTCTACGAAGTTTCGAAAGAAAGAAACAATCCATATGGGATCGAACTTGTTGTCTTTATCATTTATCCGAAAGCCAGATAACATAACGATTAAAATAAGCAAAATATAATTTAACTTAATTCACCTGATAGAATTAATCCGTGGACAGATTTGGAAAATTTTTTTCGACAATTAAAGGTTTAATCAAATAGATCAGCTTTAATTAAAACATTAAATCAATTGAATTAAAAGTTTAATTGATAATTGATCAAACAATTTTGGACGATTAATTGTTCGATTTATTTAAAATTGCTAATTTCGATTAAAGGATTAATCGAAGGGTTTATGCCGATTAATTGAATAATAATAATATATGCTTTTTTCTGTTAAATGTATAACTTTTTTAAAGTTTAAATTCGAATAAACAAACCAAATGTATGTGTTCGATGGAATTAAAAACAACGGTAATTTTAGTGAGTAATTTAAAATATATTTTTGTTACATTTTTTCAACACAATTCATTACACAAAAGAAAAAACGACACAGGTATGCTAACTCAAAGATTTATATCAATTTCTAGAACACACCCGATAAGTTTGTTCTAGAAATCGAAGTGAAGTGTTATCACAATGACCGTAGTTTTTCGTGCTTTTAAGTTTTGTTCTTGCAAAAATATTAGGTACTTAAAGAATGAAGGAAATAAAATGGAATATTTTATGAATTTTCAATACAAAATTTTGTGATTTACAATCCACTTCATTTCGATTACTAGAACACGGCCGTATTTTTTTAACAAAGTAATTGATGCGTTTCTCTCTTTAAAATGAGTTCGGTTTAAAAGTATTGAATGAAGGATAAATCTAAAAAAGCTTAATATACTTAACAGATGTCCGAAAATGTATTAACGTAAATTTTCTACAACATCTTCATTAATTTACCACTTACACAGTGACTATAACATAGTACGTTTAGATGATCCACCAATAAAATCAAAGGGGGCTACAAGCTACAGAAGCATAGCAGAGGATGGAATGTCTGTGAAAAGTTTAAAAAAATCTGTAGTTATAAGGACTCTTGATCCCCACCTGGATAACAATCTTGTCGTGATGTGGTGGCTTAAGCGTAGGCTATGGTTACTGGTTTGTGCCCTGAAACAGTGGGTGACTGGTCAACACTGCATCTGGTCAGGAACTAGTAAACCCAAAGGCCTTCGCAACTAATGGTTATCCATCCCTCTCAAATCCTCTTTCCCTTCTTATCCCTCTGAACCCCATCCCTTCTCCCCCACTTGTAAGGTTAAGGTGGTTGGTAGCAGTGCCGAGAACCTGAATGACTAGTTAGTGGTAAAAGAAGACTAGTCGCTAACAGCTCCCCTCCGGTGCTAGGACACGGGCCGGTTGTAAGTTATTGTCTAGTCCATGTACGCCGTCACTGCATGGATGGTCCATCCCCTTACGTGCCTACTCGTGGGAACAAGATGAAGAAGAATTTATTAAATAAAAAACAATTTTTGAAAAAACAAGATGAGAGAAATCTCTCATCTGAGGACGATCTCCTGGCCTCTAGTCAAGAGACCTTGATCGGACTCTCCGGCAGTGTGGGTGACAGCCAGAGCACGCCACTGCCCCAGAAAAACCAATCAAATCTCACCCAACCGACCGTCAAGTCTGATGGACAACCGGGTGAGAAACCAAACACTAAAAAGAGGAGAAGTCCTGGTGATATCCTCAGGCAAAGGTATAACAAGGCGCAATTTATTCTCGGCAAGATCGCTAAGAACGCTGCGAACGGTACCCCACACGAACGCGATGAGGTAGATCGTGTTAGATATCAGGCTGTGGTAGAAGAGTACCTTAAGTTTAAGGACAACATGCCCAGCACATCAAATGACGCTCAAGAAGGGTCCAAGCGAAATCGCTCTCAAGCAGAGAGTGAAAAGCCGCCAAAACGGAGGAAGATCCGAGATAACTCGATCACTCCGGGACCATCGAGCTCTGCAACCACTAGGAGACCCTTTAATGAGGTTGTAAAGGATCACCTACTGATGGCCTTGGCAAACAACAAGAGTGGTCATCTTACCCCTGTGGTAACAGAATGGGGCGCGATCGAGTCCAAATTGGCTGAGCTCGTCATGGAGCACGTCCTCACCAATGTGGATAGTCCTGCGCCTCGTTTTGACTCCGGTGAGATTCACCGGGGCTACAGGGTAATCAAATGTCTGGACGTCTTCTCAAAGGACTTCTTAGGCAAGTGTATTGCTAAGATAAGCGATGCATGGGATGGCTTAAGTCTTAAGCTAATCCCCGCCGAGGAAATTCCAATGAGACCTCGAGCAAAGATTTGGTTACCGAAGGTAGGCTCTGACGGGCAGAAAATACTGGGATGTCTGAAGAGACAGAACCCCAGTATCCCGATGGAGGAGTGGACTGTTATCCGGGCCGAAGATCACGGGGATAACAGTACTTGCCTTACGCTTGCCATCACGGAGGAGGGCTCAACGGAGCTCGAGAAGGCAGGCCTGAAGCTTTTCTTTGGTGTGCGGGACGCTAAGGTAAAGGTGTTCCGCCCAACAAGCTCGGCGAGTGGTGAAAAGGATGAGGTCGAGGTCGCCCACAACCTGCTCACCGATATGCAGCTCTCCGAGTCGGAGGAGAAGCCACCCGATGGCAGTGAGAGTCGTGCAGATTAATCTGCAGCACTCGAGATGTGCTTCCGACAACCTCGGGGTCCTCCTAGCCGAGAAGGACCTCGACATAGCGTTGGTTCAGGAACCCTGGACGGTAAACGGAATGGTGAAAGGGTTCCCGGCCAAAACATATAATATACTGTACGCGAAAGACAAGGGTAGGCCAAGAGCATGTCTTGTTGCGAAAAAACACATTAATATTTTCTTCTGTTCACAGCTTAGCTCAGCAGACCTTTCAGTCGCAAGGGTCGAGATGGCGGAAAAAAGAAGCTTTGTGATTGCCTCATGCTATATGGCACATGACAGAGACGCCCCTCCGGACGAGGTACGGGTGCTCCTATCCTCTTTAGGCGCCAAAGAGGACTTCATCCTTGGATGTGATGCCAACGCCAGGCACACCATCTGGGGCAGCAGTGAAATCAACAATAGAGGTGAGTGTCTATTAGATTTCATAAATACTAACAAAATTACCATTTGTAACTCTGGCTCAAAGCCAACATTTAGATTTCCTAGTTCAGGTAATTTCAATGGTTGGGAGGAGGTTCTGGATTTAACGCTTATGAACGATAGGTCTAATTTATCAGTTGATAGGTGGGGGGTATCGAGCAGTAGGTCCTTCTCGGACCACAACTGGATACTCTTCGACATTGGACACATAGGTAATACCGGGAAACTAAGCTTTAGAAATCCGAGACGAACGGACTGGGCTAAGTTTAACGGAATTCTTGAACAAAGACTCAGTGGAGTGCCGATGATTCGGGATTCAATCTCTGCACTCGAGGGGGTGGAGGAGACCTTCAGTGGCGCCCTGACTAGGGCGTTTGAAATCTCCTGCCCCATCACGAGGGCCAGGAAGAGCTTCCCTCCCTGGTGGAACTCGGAACTCTCGGCTCTAAGAAAAGAAGCCCGTAGGGCTTTCAACACGGGTTATGCCAGTAATTCGTGGCAGGAATACCGCGAAAAACAGAGGGCATATAAAAAGGCAATAGCAGTCGCAAAAAGAAGATCATGGAGGAACTTCTGCGAATCAATAGATAATACCAAAGAATCTGCCAGACTTAGCAGAGTTTTGGCCAAGGGCCACTCGAACCCAACGTATGTCAAGAGAACGGATGATACCTGGTCGGAATCATCGGAGGAAACACTTGACATTCTACTTAACACTCATTTCCCCGGTTGCTTGGACGCTGCTGATGGGGAGCCAGTATACGATGATTCGTTCTTCGAGATTGACGAATATATAATTTCGGAGGAAAGAATCCAATGGGCGATCGGAAGTTTTGCCCCATATAAATCCCCAGGACCGGATGGCATTTTTCCTAAGATGCTGCAGAGCGCACGGAGGTATGTCACTCCCTGGTTGAAGTTAATGTATAGACTCTGCCTATCCCTCAATTATGTACCGGCTAATTGGAGGAGAGTAAAGGTGGTTTTTATACCCAAAATCGGAAGGAGTAGTCATGAGACTGCAGGGGACTTTCGTCCAATCAGTCTATCATCTTTTCTGCTCAAAACTCTGGAGAGACTTCTGGACTCACATATAAGGCATCGACTGGAGGGTACATCACGACTCTCATGTAGTCAACATGCCTACCTCAGGGGTCGGTCTACGGAGACGGCACTACACGAAGTAGTAGGGACCATAGAACGATCACTGGAATATAAACAATTTACTATGGCCGCCTTCCTGGATATTGAGGGCGCTTTTAATAACGTCACGATCACTGCGATCGAACAGGCTCTAACTGATCTGGATGTCCAGGAGTACATCATTAGATGGTTAGTGAGCATGTTGAGGTCAAGGATCGTTACATCATGTCTTGGCAACAGTGTAAGGTCAAAGAAAGTTAGTAGGGGTACACCCCAAGGTGGGGTGATCTCTCCTCTGCTCTGGCTCATCGTTGTTAACTCGATTCTTACTGACCTGGATAACAGGGGCTTTAGGACGGTAGCCTATGCGGATGATGTGGTGTTACTGGTATCTGGTGCGTTTCTGGATGTGATGAGTGACATTATGTCCAGTGCGTTGGGGGCGCTCAGCAACTGGGCCGCTGAGTGCGGACTGGGAGTGAACCCAAGCAAAACGGAACTGGTACTATTCACCAGAAGGACAAAAATTCCGGCTTTTAGACTTCCACGGCTGGGGGGTTGCGAACTCCCCTTGTCGAATCACGCGAAATATCTAGGAATCATCCTGGACTCGAAACTATCATGGAAATTGAATACTCAACACAGGGTTAGGAAGGCTACGGTGGCTTATTACGCCTGCCGTAGAATGTTTGGCACCAGGTGGGGCCTTAATCCTAGACTGGTCAAATGGCTATACACGGCAATAGTACGGCCCATTCTTACATATGGATCTCTGGTATGGTGGACCGCGACGGGAAAGAAATACATCGTGGTTCAGCTGGGCAGAGTTCAAAGGTCAGCCTGCATTGGAGCAACAGGCGCTCTACGTACTAGTCCTTCAGAGGCTCTGAACACTATACTGCACCTTGTTCCAATTGAAATACACCTTATGGCCGTATCCGTCAATAGCGCGGTCAGGCTCTCTTCATCGGGATGTTGGAAGGCGAGGACGTATGGTCATGCAGGGATCTTACAGAAGCAACCCACATCTCTGAAACGACAAACGGACTATATGATACCCCGTATGGACTTTGATAGGAAATTCAAGGTCATATTCCCGTCAAGACGGGAATGGAGCAGGGGTATCCTGGCCGAGGAATACCGCACGAGGGTTTACACAGATGGGTCAAAGATGACTTGTGGTGTCGGCTCCGGGGTCTTCTCGGAGGAACTACATGTGAACCTCTCTTTTCGTCTGCCGGATTGGGCCAGCGTATTTCAGGCTGAAATACTGGCGATCAGAGAGGCATGCAGAACGCTATACGGTAGGAACATCAGCGGCAAAATTGGTATCTTCGTCGATAGCCAGGCAGCTCTGATGTCACTGGAGTCACACAAAACAACATCCATACTCGTCAACCAGTGTAGGGAAGAATTGTCCAGACTGGGCAGTCTATCTGACATTACCTTAATTTGGATCCCTGCGCATAGGGACCATTATGGCAATGAACAGGCGGATGGGCTGGCCAAAACTGGAGCCGCTCTTGATATTTCACAGGCTGTGCCAGTCGCAACACCCCTGGGAACTATCAGGAGCGAAATCTTCAGGCACTATCTAGATATGGCTGACGATAAATGGAGGAAACTAGATGGCTGCAGGGCTACCAAGGAAACGTGGCCCACATATGACATAGGTCGCTCTGAGCGACTTCTGAATTTCAGTCGGAAGGACGTGTCAAGACTTACATACGTGCTTACTGGTCATTGGACGATCGGCAAGCACGCTATGAGACTCGGCCTCCCTTTTAATGAATGCTGCCGCAGCTGCAGGGAACCTGGAACTGAGGAGACAGTATTTCATCTTCTATGTGATTGCCCGGCGTTTAACTCTATGCGACATGGACTGTTCGGGAATTACCTTCTACAAGGACTCTCGGAGATATCGCGGGTGGGGCTCAACAGCCTGCTGAAATATCTCAACGCAACGGGCTGGCTCTAGCCACCTCGACATTGCCCCTGGGTTCAAGTTTGATCGGGGGTTCCAAATTTCTTGACGAGTTGTGTGGTGTCAAAACGGAGCCACCGTCGGCTCTACTTGTTGCGCGCCTGGACCTGTGCGTGCTACCACGTTAACCAACCAACCAACCAAGGACTCTTGATTGAATCTTAGTGCCCGAAAGTGAAACAAAGATTATAGCTACATTGACAAGTTTTATGTTTATTTATAAAATTATCGAACAAAAATCTCGTAAATTATAAAATTTCTGGATTAAAAATTATTCGAGAAATCGATTAATTTTGAAATTTTATTCGTTTAATCGAATGAGTTCAAAATGACAATTATCGATTAATCGTTTAATCGAACAAGAATCAAACCCGATTAATTAAACACCCTAATTGATACTATTAAATTGCACCACTAAACAAATTCACTTGATAAAACATTTAATTCACTCGACCAAATGTTTAATTCATTTGATAACATTTTTAATTAAAACTGATTTTATTTTTGATTAATGCTTTAATTGGTGAACAAAATTTTTTTCTGTGAACAAATTGCTTTGTTATCGGTAAAAATTATATTGTTATAATTATAAATTATTACACTATAAATTATTAAATTTTATTCTTAAGATTTAAATGAAACTACAAAAACCCAAGTTTCCGTTTGTTTTATTTATCTATATTTCTCGCGTGGTACCTCACATACAAGGACAATATAGATTTCTATATGCATGGAGAACGGTAACAGTAAAAGTATTCGGCATTTGTACAAATAGCTTTGATATTAATACACAAAGTGGGCTCAAAAAGTGGGCTCAATTGGAAAAATAGGCATGACACCTCCTATACAAAATAATATTCATTTCTGTTTATCATGGGAACTGTAACAGTAACATTTTTTAAATGAGGTACAAATAGTTTCGTTGTCAATCCCAACCATCTGTCAAGAAGCAGCTTCATTATAAACACAATATAAATTTCTGTGTATCTTGAAAATGTTTCCAGTAAAAGTATCTTAATTTGGTACAAATTGTATCGTTAACAATTCTACTAATTTTATTTGAATGGAGGAAGCGAAGCGCACCAGGTTAAGCTGCTATGTCTGTTAAAAAAGTTTGAGTGGCAAATTTATTGAACTGTCTATTGCTTTCATTTAAGTATTTTATGCCTATTAAATTTTTGGACATTATTTTTTTTTATCTATATTTGTTAAATGTTCTTTAGCCTGTCATTAAAAACCCTTCGACAACGTTGATGAGCATTTATCTAAATATAAAGACTAATGGACTGAAAATTTTCCAAAACTTTTTTCACCTTAAATTTTGAACAATTCTGTTATCTATTTTTATTTTATAATTTTTTATTACTGGCGTCTTATTACATTGACGCCATTTGTCTATCTTTTGGTAGTTTTTTTCGTGTTTCCTTTTCAATATTGTTGTTGTGTTTACCCTAATTTTTATCGTAAAGTGTTTTGTATTGTATTTGTTGTGTAATTGTATGTGATTGTAGTTGATTTTGAGTTTGTTTATGTTTTTTGATGTTGTCGGTATCCTCTTTAGGTTACAAATACAATAAAAATAAACCAACAAGAATGTTAAAGAACGGTATATAAAGTTTGTAATTCTGTTTGTAACACTTAAAAGTATTTATTTATTTATATTTATAAGTCCCCATTAATAACACCCCAATAAATTTTTCTATCATTTTACGAAGCACCACTGGTACATTTAAAACCTTAAGCGCACAATTATGCGCTACGCAATAAGACATACAGAGATGCACTAAAGCAAGTGAAGGAACTCTTAACAAGTTTCATAAAAGAAAAACTAATATTTCAAGTGCCACGGCATTGCCTTACTACGAAGCAGGTTTGTAAGGTAGACCATCAAAGCTTACTGTAAAAAACATTCAGTGTGTAAAGCTGAACGCTACGTTAACCAGTTTTTATATGCGTTGATAAAGCGCATTTTGTGTCGAAAATTTATTGCTTCAAATTGGGAACTCGCAATATAAAAGTCATGCCTTCATTTCTCCCATACAAACCTGCTTCGTTTGAAGCTCTATTTTTTATGGGGACTATGCAAGTCGCAAGTGTTAACAAGCTGGTCACCGTAGTGATAAAGCTGATTTGAGTACGTTGAATACAATTCGCTTACGAGAGCTTACATCGAAAAATGACTAGCACCATTGAATTCAGCGTACTAAAATTAGCTTTACTGGTAGGGTGTACGGCTGCCAGATTTGACGATTCTTGGGTACGCAAATAGACTATTGAGGATTTTTATACCCTAAATTTGACGATTTTTCAAATGACAAATTTTGTACAAACTCCCAAATGTTTTTAATATAATTTAACATTTTATTTAAGCCCCTTAACCCTGAAAGGTTACTCTTCATTTTGGTAAATTAAGGCAACTCTTCGTCGAACCGACGAGTTTAAAAAAGAAAAAAAAATTTCAGCGAAACGATTTTAAATTAAAAAATCAACAAAAACTTTTTTATTTGGCATTTTATTAAAAAATTAACTAAAATTAAACATACAAAATAAATTATTACCCTTCTTTTCTCTAAATTTGATACGAATTTTTGCACTTTTTTGTGTTTTCAAATTACTTTTTTAAAGCTTTTGTCCTCAGCTAAAGCTGTTGAAAAAAAGAGCGTAATAATACACATAAAAAAGTTATATGACACAATGTAAATGAGCTTCGTCGATTCGACGAACAGTAACTATCCAGGGTTAAGGGCCAAATACACTTGTCAAATGCTTGTAATAAAGGCGCATGTACTCATGTATGTGTGATGGCCGTAATATTCGCCGTCATATCTATATTTTTTGATTTTTTATCCAGCATCGTCGGTGTCACACATACAAACGCATTTTAATTAATACTACCACAATGTTGACAAGTTTTTTTGTAAGTGTATTCGAGGGGGTGCTTTAATACCATGGCGTTATCTCTCATTCAAAAGGGAGATAAAGTTTTTTATTTTTTTTTCATTTGAATGGGAGATAAAGCCATCATGGCCTTAGCTCACATTAGTTGTATTAGAAAATGGCTTTATCTCTCATTCAGTTGTGAAGAACTTTTGCATTTTACATTGATTAATAGTTTTCTTATTTTTTAATTAAGAGGTAATGATTTGCCCTTTTACTAAAGTTAAGTATTGAAATCTGGCTTCGCATACTAAAGTTGTTCTGCGTGGCGGCCTGCGGCCGTGCTTACAGGTTTTCTCCTCCAGTAGGACGCGGCAGGTGGCTTCGCTGAATAAAGTTTTCCTGCGTGCGTCACAAGAATAAAAAATGTGTTTTCCCGGAAACAATAAACACTAAAGTATTGGAATCTGGCTTCGCAAAAATATGGCTTCATCTCTCATTTGCGAAAAAAAATATGGCTATATCTCTCATTTCGCAAAATTTTAAATATGACCTTACCTCTCAATGATTGGGCAATAAGGCCATTATGGCTTTATCTCCCCTTCAATTGAGCAATAAAGCCATCATCGCCTTATCTCCCATGATTTTAAAGCACATTTAGTAGGGTGATCGATCGAATAGTAGGTTTTAACCGGTTATTTTAGTTTTGCCCAAGTCGAATATTTTAAAATGTCCATTTTTCGAATATCGAATAAACCGGTTATTTTAGTAAAATTACCCGGTTATTTTAGTAATGTGTAATTTAAATACTTATTCCTTACTTTAAGTTTTTTTCTAATTGAATATTTGCAAACTTAAACTTTTTATAAAAAATGTCAAAACAAAATGAAACAAAACTCAAAAAAACATTATGAGCAATGTAAATACAAATCGCTTATATAAGCGTGTGTTTTTGTAACAAAAACCAAAAACAATATAAAGTTCTACAAAAAAAGTTCAGCATAAAAAGTAATAAGCAATTGGACAGTATTATAAATACTATATATAGCTTTACAAAGATGTCATCGCTGGAGATATTTCGAACTGACTTAAAAAAAAATTGTGCTTAATCGGCCCTAAAATGATAAGTGGCAAACTTTCTTTACATCACGACTTATAAATCACTTTTAATTAGTCTACAAGCTTGACATAAATATACGCCAAGTAAAACTTAACAGGGTCAAGTAGTTTTTAAGAGACTGCAAATAATACTTTACTAAAATATGCTGCCAATAATGAATGAAAAACTCTTAAGTAGTTCCAGCACATCTTCATGCTTAAAGCAAGAACATACCGGCGGAATCAACGTTATGGGAAAATTCATCAGTTTTATTTATTAAAACACCAAGAACTTAAAATAAAATTGAAGGAATCAAAAATCTCCTGGAAGGGTTTAAGTTGTGTGATCGACGAATTGACAGATATTTCATACAAAAACCATGTTCATATTTCTATTGTTTCTATAATGCTGAAACAAAAATAATTGAAATATATAATCCTGGATAAGAGGTTTTGTTTGCAACTTTTCAAAAATATGGCTGAAGTTTACTGCTTCATATAGACATGCTTAACCAGCAACAAATTAAAACTCATTTACAATAAATTTAGGAAAATATGTCAAATAATAAATTTATTGCATTGCTATATTTTTAAAACCAATGTTTTTAAAAAATTCTAAAGCTATGTTCACACCTATTAAATGTTTGACTCCTAACGTAAAGAATTGTTTGCTTTTGCAAAACGTTTGGCTAGAGCAAACATTATTTAAGGGTTTCGTAACTACATTATACATAAATGCAATTATCATCTTAGACATAAAGCTTAGCAAATAACAAGAAATTATTTAAAATAATGCTTTAGTTTTATCAATTTACTGGTCACGCTTTTGTTTGATTTTATCGTCAAATATTTGTTAGGTCTGAACATACTTTAAGTCATATCTATGTATTTTGTTGGTTCCTTACCTTCGTGAATTGTTTTGTTTTTATTCTCATTAACTTTTTATTACAAAAACTAATTTGATTTTTGTATTTTTATGTATTCGAATAAAAACCGGTTAACCGGTTATTTTAAAAATGCTTAACCGAAAACCGGTTTTTTAAAATAGCAACTATTCGGAATATTCGAAACCCGGCTATTAAAAAAAGTCGAATAATCGATCACCCTAACATTTAGGCCTTTAGATCAGTGTCGAAAATAAATAGAGCATTTTTTAGGGTTCGGCTCATACACTTAGAAACCATATCGTTGTTTTTAGTATTTGTGTAGACGAACACCACCCTTAAAACCGTTCGTAACTATTTTCAAAAAAGAACTGAACTTTATATAGTATTCTTTGTTAAAAAACAGAACAATTATAGTGATACTGTTTTAATGTTTCCTTTTTTACATTGCTAAAGAAATGAATAAATAAAAATTTTACCATCGATCGCAGTACGAATAGCTGGTGTGTGTATTGTGTAAAATTTTTTTGTCTGTTTGTCTGTTTTTCGTTCGAGTCTTTTGTTCTTGTAAAAAAATTTTGATTTTTTTTTTTCCAGCCAAAACGAACGAACACTAATGAGCTGAATCGAACACAATTAAGTTTGTGAATTAAAAAAAACTGAACGGAATTAATATGCAAGCAGTTGATTGTGTACAAAAATTTATATAAAAAGCATTCAAAAAACTGAGTGATTTTTATATAAATATTTCTACAAAATCAATTGTTTGTCACCTGGAAACTGCACATAAATGTTCTCATCTTTTTGTTGAGTTCGATATGAACAGTATTATTTTTGTAATGGAAGATGACAAGCAGGGAAACGCTATTTTTAAGTGATTTCCTTTACAAAAAATATTAGCGTTTGAGTTTTCCACAAATCTACCGAACACAAAGGAGCGATATTTTATGTTTATTTTCGAACAATACTTTAAATACTTTCATTTATTTAATTGACAGCAATTTTCATGCCATACCATTTCGCAATACAAAATACGCTTTATCTTAATCAGGTCATGAGAAAATCTTAATCCAAAGAATTTGGAAAAGCTTAAGAAGATATTATACAAACAAAACGAATGAAAATTACAAACGTTCAAAGTCTTATGCGCCCCATACACGTTTGAATTCAATTCAACTGAATTGATGATTGTCCACACACTTCATCAACTGAATTGAAAGATTTTAAATGAATTTTAAAATTTAATGAAGTAAAAGACAATTTTATCATTTTATTTTTTGGCAAAAGAAAACTACAAACATTAATTTTGACAGCTGATCAAGAGACTCGAGCACACACAGAACAATCGAATTGAAAGACTTAAAAGTCAACTTGAAAAAATCAAAATCTTTAGATTTTTCTTTAACCAACTAGACAACCGTCAAAGTAATTAATTGATAAAGCCATACACGCTTTGATTTAAGCAACAACCGACTCAGTTGACAATTGAATTGAATCGTGTATGGGCTGCTTTAGCTGTAAACGACATCAAAGCTTAGACAAAACACCAACAATTAACAGTGAGAATGATGTGACTAAAATGCAATTATCTTCACAAATTTTTAACGGACTATGTATTTCTTTCTTTTTATTGAGAGGTAATTAAATTACTTAAATAACAATTGATTGCTAGTGAAGATCAGTGATGTTATACACTTTTTTTTAAAAGTTCTTACGCAGTCCGAAAAAAACCCTATTTTTCTCTACAAAAATCCCTACAACTTTCAAATGATATATAGCAATACAAATAAATCCATTTGTATTAATGGATATAAATTTTATTTAAAGTTGTTCCCAGAATGCATTTGGATGATAATTTTTTATAAAAATCACCTGAATAAGTCTTCTCAGATAATTTTTGTTGATTAAAAACTGATTTATCAGTTGAGCGATTGAAAAAGGATTCATAAATAATTCATTGACGAAGAAATAAAAAGATTGGTGAAACTAGAAGCCCAAAAATTACTGGCAATTAATGAAAATAAATTAAATTACGAATTTTTTCTTCTTTTATTTCCAAGATCCCTATAAATTTTGTTGTTTTGTTCAAAATAAAATTTGTTCAAATAATCAAGAGCCATAATTGTGCTGATTTTATCGGAGAACAAATTAAAAACATGACGATTAAAAATTTAATTAAAACATAATCAAAAACATTATAATTAACGATAGAAAAATAAGATGATAAATACTCACTAATAATTATCAAACTACCATTAAAGAGATTAGAAAATTGTATCACAAGTTATTCTTTGAGGGGATTCATCGCTAGGGAACCATTTTCTAACACTCACTTTACTATTTCGACTTTACTCCAAAACTTTTTGATTCCCATCTTTTACATATCGCACTTGTTCAACAATAGTGTATTAACTCTAAATTAAAAAATTCAGTAGAAGCAAACCAATTTTTAATTTTACATAAAACGCATATGTGCGAAAGAATTCTTAAAATAACCGTGTCATTACCAAAAAGTAAACCAAATAGCATGATATTTTTACAGCGCGCTGCAGCGGTTAGATATGATTACATATAAAACGTTTCTTTTTTTTTCCAAAAAAAGAAAAGAGAAAAATTTTGAGTTAATACACTATTGTTGAACAAGTGCGATATGTATTATATATTTCTTGCTCTAGAAAATAAGGTTCAACAGATCTCCTTTCTTCTAAAAGAGCTTATCACAAAATTAGGTTAAAATCAAAGCTGAAATGACGGCAAGCGATGACTCAAAGAAATTTAACAATTTTTATTGCAGCCGTATTAACAAATTTATAAGTATGCTGTCACAAATTTATAGTTTTCCAACATTACTGAAAAGTCCCTACATTTAAATGATTTCAAAAAATCTGTCCTTTTTTTACTACGGCTATTTTTTTTAAGAAGAAAATCCCTACGAAAATCACTGGTAAGATTGTTCAAGAAATGACAGAGTTACAGGGGACAGCGGACAAAAAAAATAACTTGAAAAGAGCAAAATTGAACAAAATCACAAAATTTAAAATGAAGTTTGAAGTTTTGTCCACTATAACTCATCCATTTAATGACTCATCTTCACAAACGACCCATGGTTATTTAAGAAATTTTAAAACCTCTCCATAAAAAGAAAGAAATACATAGTCCGTTTAAAATTTTTGAAGATAATTGCATTTCAGTCACATCATCTTTTTTAAAAACACAAATAACGGTTATTTTGGAATATCTCAAAAACTGTTTTACTTTTGATAAATCTGACTTCATATTCGGATTCAGGGGAAAGTTTTACATAAAGATTAGCTTTTAGATTCATTTGGTCACGACTTTGTTGAAAATTTGTCACGTAGTGTAATCACCAGGCAAATAATGCGTAGATATGTGAATATTTCGGTGTTATTTTTTAATTTGGCTTTTTCTGGATTAAATATTAATGTTAAAGAAAACTAATACAGAACAACATTGTTCATAAGATATAGCCCTAGAATATTTGTGAATAAGGTTTTTCTCTAAAATAAATATTACTGAAGTTATCAACAATTAAAGCGACACATATTGAGAAAAATACCATTTTTAGCAAACTTTGTGGGCCCAAGGCACGCCCAATAACTATGCAAACGATTTAAAATTTTTTATATATTATTTTTTTCTAATTTGGAACCAATCTAAAGGGTTTGCCAAGTGTAAAAACAAAAAAAAATTACGGCCACCCTAATGTTTGTTGTCAATTAATAATCTGTCATATTTGGTTTATATTTATTTTATAGCACTAACAATTTTAATGTCCGATTTAATAACATCACAATTTATGGTTGAAAAAGTATCACAGGCCAGTTAAGAAAAATTCTAAATCTTTAAGGAGTGCTTAAAAGATTCGCACCAGCCGAATATAAAACGAGCATTTTTCTTCGCAGTATTCTTACTTGTTTTTTTTTCCTTTTTTGTCTTTTACTATTTTTACTTCCTTATAATATTAAGAAGACCAAAAATGAAGAAAAAAAGCTTGTTATTATTTTTTTTGGTAATAAAGACATAAATATAGAGAAAATAAAATAGAATAACAAGGCCACATTCTGTGGCAGTGAAATATAATTTTTATATTTATTTTTCTAGGTTTCTATAACAATGGACATTCTTTACACCATTACTTATTACACAAAAAAAATAGTTCTTTAGAACATCAATTTATTTATTGGGAATGTTTAAAAATCAAAATGACATAATTAAATTGTATCTTTTGGATATAACTTAAATGGCCTTTAACAATAACCTTAATTTATTTTTAAAATACCTTTGGAAACAGTGTAAATTAAGCAAAATATCTAAAACAAAATCTGTTTGTTTATGTAACTTTATTAGCATGAATGAATATTTATAATTATGGAGTAAAAAAATATTTTTATAATAATAAAATAAATTTTTTAAAAAAGGGGGAAAACAAGTTCTTCTTGTTGAAGTGGAAAAAACATGACAGAGTTGTGGTGATTTATTTCAATGCGGTTGTTTAAATGAATAATTTAAAAAAAATTTAAGGTCAATTAGTTTTGTGACATAAAGCGAAAATAAAGAAAAATTAAAAATAATTAATATTCTTGCTTTTTTAAGATTTTGTACTGAATTTCAATTAAAGATGGGAACACAATTGCACCGTCCAAACGCATTCACAGAAAAAATTTTTGCAAAAAATTATACAATTAAATAATTAATTGGTGTACATTAATTATTCAATTAATTTTTTGTTTGCTGCAATTAATTTTTTTAATCAAAACCCATAAAATTAAATGTTTGTGTATATGTGGTGTATTTTTTGTTTATGCAATTAATTTTTTAATTGACTAAATTTGTGTCCCATGACTCGAAAATACAAATCCGTTAATTGATATGACCAATTCCTTTGCAGGGGCAAAATTAGTTAAATATTTAATTGTCTGAACGAATTGTTTAATTGAAGTCGATTTTTTATTTTTTCTGTGTTAGCGTACAAGGTAGATACGTTGTCGAATAAAATCGTATTGAATTTTATGCAAGGGACCAATAAGCTGCCACAGACCTAAAAGCGTATCTGCGACATTTGTCGATTTAGATCTTATTCTATTTCATGCGATTGTTGCGACCGGATTGCCATATGCATACACTGATAGAAAAGGCGTCATAACGCTGATGTATTTGGACATCAGTACTATGACAAGTGTCTTCGTTTTTGACCCCAGGACACCTTTTATCATTGTGATGTCAACCTTAACATCACTTGGCCAAAGTGTCATCAGGGTCAAAATGAAATTATGTCATCAATGGGATGACACATCGGCATCGCAGAAATGACGAACATGTCCTCAGTGCGCTGACTCAGTAACATCGGAGAAAGAACACATTAGCATCAATTTAATGACAGTTTGTCTTGTCATTGGAATTGACTTGAGTCAAATTGTGAGAATATTATTATTTACTTACCCGTTCGATTCACGTAAGTTGAATTACGACCTTTGTTTACAGCAGAAATCTCAATAATAAGAC
This sequence comes from Pollenia labialis, assembly GCA_949318255.1. Taxonomy (NCBI): domain Eukaryota; kingdom Metazoa; phylum Arthropoda; class Insecta; order Diptera; family Polleniidae; genus Pollenia; species Pollenia labialis. Next base: position 78,025,849 of record OX439141.1, on the reverse strand, counting down.
ACCAGCACCATGCCCTATATGGTTTTTGTAATCATTCTACTTTGAAAATTTGATGTATTTAACTAAATAATTTAAAAAAATAGAATATAGGAAATTTTTGCTTCTTATAATACATTGTAATCATGAAAATAATGTTAATACCAATGTAGTATCGAATAATCAGAAATTAGATGACACGTAAAAAATGACACAATTGTACGAAGACGTTAGTCATTGGATTGATGTTACTTTTTGCATCATTGATGCCATTTGTAGTAACATTGATGTCACAATTCTGATGTTAGGGTATCATCAATATGAAGATGAATTTTTCTATCAGTGAAGAGACGCTTCGGGGCAAACATTGTCGCACGAAATGTAGAGTCAAGCAATTCCCCTTCAATAAAAATCGATGCAAAATATTATTTAATTTAATTTATTTAAACAAATAACATTTCCCAGGATCAATTAAATAAGTTTATAAAGGTATTCAACTTTTATATATCTGTGGCAAAAAGGAAAAAAAGGTTCTTATTGGCACCTTAAAATCGTCATGTTTAAAAGTTCATATGGCCAAAATTTCATTTAATTTGTAGGATTTTTGAGGAATTTAAAGGAAAATGACTTTGCGGTTATCTTTTTTCAATGTGCAATAACATTTGGAATAATAAAAACTTCCGATCTGTGACAATGGGAGGGTTAAGGAATAAAAACTGAAAAAACTATAACCGCAGAGAACTGATGATTATATAAAATTCCAAAAGTCACCTTTAAAGTTTTAAATGGTTCTCCTATAAAACTTAACAAATAGACTTAAGCACTTATTGCCACATAATAAATTCAAAGCCAACAGCATTTATATAAAACCAAAAACGTTAAATTGTTCCAACAAATTATAACAAAATATTTCAATTAAAATAGGATTTACAGAATCGGTTGCTATTTCTAATGTTTATCAAGTAGATTTCAATGGTAAAACACGTTTCCTTTCTATCGATGTTTGTCTTTATAGCCATATATTATCTCTAGACATCTTAAAATTTCTTAGCACTTCCTGCAAAACTTGTAATTCTTTTTAGAAAAAAAAAATTATTTTCTTCAAATCGAATAAGCGTTTTCTTTATTAATAACTTTTGTCATCATTTCTTACAGAATCTAATCCGAAAAATCTTTTATGCAGATGCTCTGCATATAAAATAATTAAATTTTTTTGAAGCAAGTGGGTATAATATTTTTTCGTTTTTATAAAATAAATCTGGGTATTAAAACAAATTAAATATTCTGTACATTTTTACTCGTTTTCTTTCGAAATTTCAGAGCATTAAACATTGCCTTACTTATCGGATATGAGTTGAAATCTTTTCGGAAATTTGGCAAAAATGTCAGAAATTTTAGTTTTTCATTATGTTAAACTGAAAAATATTTATTTGGTGTATTTCATAGACATTTTTTCCTAAGAGGTGATGATAACGATAAGAAGCAGTTGTGCTAGACTAAAGCCATTTAAACCACACAAAAGAAAAAACAGAATGGAATTAAAGCCAATCAAAGACTCAAAATGCGTTTTTTTGACTTAGCCTCTTTTGGCCTAACGGCTAAGATCTATTTCATGACACAACTTATTTACAGTTATTCATATTAGAAGTAAAGTTGCTTTAATAATTAAAGTTTAATTAAAAAAATTCCGGGAATTCCCGAAAAATGTGCGGGATCTCGGAATTTTTGTTCATTTATTTGTGCATACATTTTTCATCATCTTTTTTGTTAACAATTATGTTGTGAACATCGCCAATTATTCAAAAACTATGGCAACATCAAAAAGAGAAAGAGTATCAAAAATCGAGAGAACAACAAAGTCCACAATGAACATAAAATAGATGTTAATTTTATGCCGTCCCGCACTGCGATTTTTTGCTTCCAAATCGTATGAAAAATCGCACCGCAATAAATTTTCGTTATATTGTGTTCAGACTCTAACAATGAATTTCAGTGTATTTATCAAACATGAAAAATTGGAAATTTAGCAGGTCATACAGGAATCTTATTAATAATAAATTGTGTATTCCCAAATATAACTTTGAAAACAAAATATGTTTGCGCCGGTATTGAGGCGTGTTTTAAGGCCCAACTATAATGTGTTTAAGTTGGCTTATGCAAATGTGCGAACATATCTTAATTATATGAGGCAAACCATATTGAACTTAATGAAACTTTTTGGTAAGTGTAATGAAACTGTGATTTATTTAGGTAGGTAGAAAGGCTGGTGTGAAGTCTCCTTCACACCTTCGCCTAGAGACCAGTATGGTCCATTGTGACGCCTCATTTGCCATTTGCTTAAGCAAGGTGCGAATCTAATCGCGCTTTAAGTACGGAATAAAATGTATTTTTTTCTTTTGTTTTTTTTTTGAATAGAGAGAGACTTTTTGTTAATTTTTGATAGTAGGTTAAGCAAGGCTATACATATTATGTAAAGGCCATTAGAATTTTTACGCATAGAATATGGAAAAGTTTCTGTCTATAACAATACACGATCCAAAAAATGTCCCACTAATTTCGCAAAAATATTGATTCCCAAAATTTTTTTATTGACCGCATATTTTCTGATGTGAGTACACAACACTAAAAGCATACGTGCCTTGCAGAAAAATCCAGCAACAAATGTAGACGTCAACGCATTAAAGTCACAATATTGAATGGAAAATATTCGAAAATATTTTGCTGCCACACTTCCAATATTCTGTATGTAAAATTAACTGAATTTGCAATATAAAATAAATGAAAATTCAGTTAAAAAGCCGGTCTACTTATTATTAATTTATTTTTAACGAAAAGTTTATTTAATTTTTAGTGTCAAAATTTCAACTCCATGTTCCATAAAAACAAATGAATTTTAAGTTATTTAATTCAAATTAACTATCAAAAAATTTACTGAATATTCCGTAAAAAAGCAAAGGACTATTCAGTTATTTTATTAAATTCAGTAATTCTCGTTTACTCCACAAAAGCGGCGAGTTTCTAAAAATTACCAGGCACACACCTGCCCGCTTGTTTTTCTAATGACAGAGATAACATCATTGTTTTCTTACCCTGTTACATACGCTTGTTTTACTTTTGTTGTACTGACCTCGTTTGTTTTCAGAAGAACTCACAATCATGAGATACCAGCAGCATGACCGATATGCTACCGCAATTATTTGACTTTAAAAATTTGATGGATTTAACTAAATCATTTCAACAAATAGAAAATGGGAATTTGTTACACAAAACAGTCACATCATATTTTAAAGAAAAGTAAAAATTAATTTTTTGGTAGTTAAATTACATAAAATAACTGAATATTCAGTTAATTTTTTGACAGTTAATTTATATAAAATAACTGAAAATTCATTTGTTTTTACTGAATTCGCGGTTGAATTTTTGACAGTAAAAATTAAATTAAATTAAATTTCAAATGTTTATTTATTTAAAAATTACTGAATACTTCCTAAATAAACTACAGTCCGTTACTGTATTGTAAGCGCACGAATTTCAACGATTCTCACAGACTTTTGAATTCAAATGCATTCAATTTTCTATTAGTTTGGCATTCGCAATCACAGCAATATGCCGCAAAATCACCATGTTTTCACACGGACAATCATACGGGGCATGTTCCCGCGTGGGCAAACCATCGACCTTTTTTTGTGTTGGCTAAAGACGGACTAAGAGAAAATATCATACACTTAATTTCTGTTCGAAATTAATACTGATTTTATTTATTTAATTTTTTGAAGAAATAACCGCCTTTGCAAGCCACTTGAAGAAAGTTTTCACGCCACATGATGCACATACTTGTTCCTGTCGTCCAATTATTCCTAATACAGCAAACGATCTATTAAAATTGAAATGAACACAAGTAGAATCACCGATAGAAAATGTCAACATAAGAAAATCTCCCGCACCTGACCGCATTACAGGCTCAATTGTAAGAAACTTACCAGCGTATGCTTCAAAAATCTTGCTGCTCATCTTTAATGCGATATTACGAGTTGGCTGCTTCCCATCCTCTTGGAAGAGCTCTACAATTGTTATGTTTTCTAAGTCACGAAAACACGCTAGTCAAATTACGTCGCACAGACCAAGCAGCTTACTATCATTCTTATCAAAGCTATTCGAAAAAATGTTCCCTATCTAAATGAACACGCAATTATTTCGCATTATCAGTGCGGATTCCGAGCAAGGCATAGTACAATCGAACAAGTGCATAGAATTGTTACCCAAATTAGATCAGCGTTTGAGAAAAAGGAATATTGCTCAGCACTGTTTATAGACATTTCCCAAGCATTCGACAAAGTTTAACATGATGGGCGACGTATTAAAATAACACGAATTTTTTCCTCAAAACACTCAGAAGCTCCCTGAGAGCTATCTAACTTGCAGAACATTCATGGTAAGATTAAAAATGAAATACTCCCCTCCAAGAACATTTCTGCTGGTGTCCCTCGAGACAGCATATTAGGACCGCTACTGTTCGTAATATATACAGCAGATATGCCAACAAGCCCAAGAACACATACTTCTACGCGTGCAGAAGATACAGCGTTTATAAGTGATAATCAATTTTTTCTTAGACAACAAAGTTCTCTTTTACAAGTCTATCATAAAACCAATATGGACAAATGGCATCGAATTATCAGGTACTGCATGCGCATCAAACATCCAAAAGCTACAAAGAAGACAGTCTTGGATATTAGGACAACTTATCCGCGCCCCATGGTATATTCGTAATGACATTATCCACAGAGTTCTTAACATCCCTACCATTCACGAGGAAATTAAAAAGTATTTAGTCAAATACAAGATAAACAACTTCCTCGCTCGGGATCTGATACAGTTCGAAGGTTACCAGAGGCTAAACAGAACAGGCACTTCGAGCCCTGCGAGCTTTTTTGAAACTTGAATTCAGTTAATGTGCTCACTTAACTTTCACGCTCAGAAGACAAACGTGCCCAGCAGTAAAAATAAATAACATCACTGTTCCGGTAGAAAACCATGTTAAGTACTTGGGAATTCATATAGATAGACGCTTGACCTGGTCTCGTCATATTGAAGCGAAAATAACGGCTATGAAACTTAAAGCAGCTCAACTACATTGGCTTCTCGGTGGAAACTCAAACTTGTCTTTAGACAACAAAATTCTTTTATACAAGTCCATCATAAAACCAATATGGACATATGGCATCCAATTATGGGGTACTGCATGCGCATCTAACATCCAAAAGCTTCAAAGAAGACAGTCTAGAATATTACGACAAATTGTCTGCGCCCCATGGTATATACGTAATGATATTATCCACAGAGATCTCAACGTCCCCACTATCCAGGAGGAAATTAAAAAATATTCAGTAAGCTACATCGATAAACTAATGGCCCACCCTAACTACCTCGCTCGGGGTCTGCTTCAGTTCGAAGGTCACCAGAGGCTAAAAAGAACCGATACTTTGAGCCTAACTAGAAGACAGTTTTAAAATTTGAATACAGCAGTTAGTGGTTACACTGGTAACAACTAATAAACAACAAGTAGAATTAAGATTTGAATACATATTGTAAATTTCGATAAGAAAGATTCAATAATAAAAATAAAAATTTAAAAAAAAAAAAAAAAAAAAAAAAATTCAGTTAATTACATTGGTAATAATTAAAAAAAAATAACAATAATAATTAAGCATATTGTAAATGGCGACAAGAAAGATTCAATAATAAAAAATAAAAAATAATTTAAATAAAATTTAATAAACATTCGATATTTTTTATTGAACCACCAAAATATTCACTTAAAATAATTTGTATGGCAGAAAAAGGTTTGCCAGGTCAGCAAGTAATTTTATATATTTTTAGTCAACAATTTGCTAAAAACAAATAACAACAACAAATTTTCAGTAAAGTTTTTGGTATAAATATTCAGGATTTTTATTGAGCATGTTTCTTTATTAAGTTTATTTGCTTGTATGTTTTAAAATTTGTTTGTGCATATAAAAATGCAAAAAGGTATGCCCTGGAAATAACAAACTTTGTTAAGTTTTAAAAAACACATAATCCAAAAAATTTCTTGTGGTTATTATGCTGAGATGGAGGATATTTCAGATATACTTCAACCTACTCAAACACATTTACGTGTTGTATTTCACACCTCATGATTTCAAGGAAACATTTTATCGATTAAATTTCATCATTCTAAAACGACCTGGGTGATAATCAGTGTTGCCAGAAGTAGGAGAAAATCTTTATATGTAGCTATTTTTAATACTAAAATAGAAGCAAAGGGAAAATCGGGTAGATTTTTTATTATCTCCAATATGTTGGGATTTTTCGTCATATCGCATTATTTATGAAATAAATGCAGAAAAAACGCATTTTTAATTATATATTCTCTGAAGGTGTCTGGAACAAGAGATATTTATGTACACTGTGGTATGTATACACTATCACTACAGCCATTCGTGTATAGAATGAAAATGACAACCATTTCCCTAGTCACCAATGGCAATGGTTCTTTCTTATACCACTCGGATATTATTCAATGTTGTAAGATTTAATTGAATTTATTAATAGTAAATACTTACATATGTATGTATTATTTTTTTTTTTGAAGCTATTTTTACGTCAAAGCTAAAATATACATATTCGAACAAAATTTATTTTTTATAACTAATAATTGACCTATGGTCAGTTAAGGTGTTATGATACTTGCTATTTTTTGTATTGGATATTTTTAGGACTGACTGAATGAAACAACAAATGCGAGAAAGAACAAGAAATGCAATTTGTTAAAATGTAAACAAAACAAACAATACTGCCCACGTTTTTTCCCCACAAAAAACCGTCATTAAAGTTAAAAATCGCAAAAAAAAAAGTTAAAAACCGTTTCTTTCGATCAAAAACTAAAAAAATTGGCAACAGTGCTAACAATTAATCTGGAAATGTCAATTTTAAGTTAAAAAATTTTATATTTTTTTTGACAGTCTTAGATTATTTATCGATAACACATGTATATTTTGTTTGACATTTCATACGTATTTTGAAAAAATACAAACCTCTCATAATAAGTTATTATTATACCCTCCACCACAATTAGTTGTAAAAATTGTTTGTTATTCATCTCAGATCCCAAAACGTGTATATATTCTGGCTCCTTGTTTTATTCTAAGTCGATTTAGTCATGTCCATCCGTGTGTCTGTCCGTCTGTCCATTTGGGGTATAACTTTTGAACAATTTTTTGGATTATCAAAAAACACCTATCCAGAGACCATGCAAATATATGATAAAAAGTGGTTTCACTTTTTCGCGGGCGTTAAAAAATTTCCGCCCAAATCACTTTGAAGTTTAGTATTTGGATTTTTTTTTGTTAATTTAAAATACATTTTCCTTATTGTAAAAACAAAAAAACAGTCATTTATATTTTTATACTATTTCACAAATAAGACTTATACCACCAATTATACTACATCCAAACAGTTAAAAGTATGTTAAAATAACACGGAAACTCCTTTTTTGAATGGAATCAACATCATAATCCCTATTGTTTACTTTTATTTTCATTTGTTTATAGTTTCGCAGAGAGAGAGAGAGAGGTTCTCTATCCCATCAACTAGTTGATTTTTGTGTCAGTGCGTAGTGACATTAAAGTTTATAAAATGTTTCATAGAAGTGCTCTAATTTATAACCGGAAAAATTCGGAAATCTGGACCCAAAATTTTTGTAAATTTCAAAAGATATTTTTCAACATTGCAAAACAACACGCACTTTGAACTTAAAGTTTATTTCCTTCAACAAAGATAATTTGTAGTATCTGAAGTAAATATATAGTACATGACTGTATGTATGTATGGTATTTAAAAAATAAAAATTCAAATATTATTATTTTTTAAAAGCTTTTAGAAAAAACGGTTTGGGGGGGAGGTTTTTTATCCAAATTGATCTCAAAAAACTGTTTTCTTGATATATACATCATTGGCCACCTCGTAGTGATATGTATTTTTTTTTTGGTTATACCCCTACTGTCCATCTTTTGAAAACACGCTCACATTCGGAAAACTCAATAGAAATAAACGAACTGGTGTCAAATTGCTTGTAGTTATCCTAAGCAGTTTGAAATCAAGCAAATTCGGTTCAGTAGGATAAGCGTTAAGTATAAAAATGTGGAACCACCACCTTAAAAAATTGATAATTTTGTTACAAAAACTAACATTAATGGTGGAATAATGCTCGGAATGATATAAGATTTTGCAAAAATCGTTTTATTCGACTGGAAATCACGCTGTACAATTTCGTGAAGATCCGTCCATAATTTACTCTCGGCCCCATATAAACCCTACTCCCGAAAAAAAGTTTAGTACGCGTAAAACCGCAACTAATTACGCTATCATAACAAAATTTGGCAGGTCACAGTTTTTTAAGACTAAAAATTACCTTGTAAAATTTGGTGAAGATTGGTCTATAATTTACCATACGCCCCATACAAACCCTTCTCCCGGAACGCAGTTCAGTAGGCATTAAACCATAATTTATAATGCTATCAGAATAAAATTGAATACTTCATAGTTTTAAAGGACTAGAAATAGCATAAATAAATTTCTTGATGATCGGTCCATAATCTACTATAGGCCCCATATAAAGCCCACCCTGGTAAATTAATTAAATACGCCTTAGACCGTAGCCAGAAAAAATGTTATACATTTTGCGATATACGGTCCATAATTTACCTGAGATCCCATATTTCGCAGCCTTCTCAAATTCACTGTAAACGCTTAAACTAATTTCACCGCTGTTTTTGGAAATATATTGAAATTGATCTTTTTAATACCAGAAATCAATCTGCAGAGTTTTAGGATGATTGGTTCATAGCCTACCATGGCTACAAAATAAATCCCTCTCCTGAAAATCATTTTAGTTCGGCTAAAACTGTTACGAATCATAAAGCTGGCTTAACATGTAAAGGCTCTAAGTCCATATTTGAAATTTTTACCGGAGAGACAAAAAACAATCAAAATACATGTGATGGAACAATTTGAGAGAAATGGTTAAACTGTACTTTTAATTGGGACTTAGAGCTTTTTCTTGTGAAAAATTGGACTTAGCGCTTTGCTCATCACTACAAAACAACAACAAAAAATGAGATAACTGTAATTTTTTCTTTGTAATTTTTTCTTTGTAAACAATGTATTTTTACTTATTGCACATTACTGCATTAAAATCTCAATTTCTTAAAAAAGTGGACTTAGAGCCTTTACATGTTAAGCCAGCGATAATATTTAATCAAGCTAGTTAAAAATGCAAAAAAAAAGCATAAAACTTTCTGATTGTCGGTCAGTAATTTAATACAGTTCTAAATCGCAACCAGTTTTAATGCTGATGTCTGTTTTTATAAAGAAAATATTAATAATAAAAAGATATCATGAAGATATCAGTCCCGAAATAATTGAACTGTTGGTGGAGGGGGTGGCATGTCATAACGTCCAGTGTCATAGTGTCCAAAAAGTGTCATAACGTCTACGGACACTGTGACACTTTGTAAATGGACATTATGACATTTTCCAAAGTGTCATAATGTCCGTAATTACTAAAGCAGTTAAATACATAAAAAAGATATACATACACGCAGTGAAAAACATGTTTTATAATGGTTACAACCAACAAAACTATTTTTAAAGAAACTAATTTAACCATATTTGGTTTTGGTTTGATTTGGTTAAATTAAACATAATATGGTTACATTTTTTTAAATTGTTTTGTGGTTTTTTCTCTGGGTGTTTATATTTAATATATAACGGAAACAGTTTTGGGCCCAAGGATTTTTTCCTCTATGCTGTAACAAATACCGGCTGCGGTTACTAAATCATATCGGCATGGCTGGCCTTCGGTCGGGCGCAATGATTTTCTCATCTATGCCGGAATTTGATATACCATAGAAAATAAAATCCTTGCGCTCGGCCGAAGTCCGGCAGTGACGAGAAGCTTTAGTTAGCGAAGCTGGAATTTTTTCCTTTCGACCGGTCGAAGGCCGGCTATGCTTTCGAGTTTGTAAACATGTTGTGTACAATATGACACTCTACAAACGGACGTTTTGACACTGCTCTGATGGACATTATGACACTTTTAAAAGTGTCATTGTGCCCATGGACGTTATGACATGCCACTGCAACATGTATAAGGAAGTTATACTTTTCATAGCTTTTTAGGGGTGTGATATTTGTGTGGGAGCTTTAGTCAAAAGTGGACCGATTTAGATGGCAAAAATATTTTTGGGCCTAATTTAATCTAAATACTAAAATAATGAAACGGTTTATGGTCGCATAGACTCTTTTCCGGAAAGAAGCTTGTTTGGGGTCTATGTGAAGTTATAAACCGATGATTACCTTTTTTACAGCCTTCGTCCTTGTGACAATTTAAACAATTCTTCATTGAATTGTCGCTTAAATTTCGACCTGTACTTTGCGTAGTGGGTCTAAAACCACATGCAAGAGCAAGTTCGAAAAACTCAATACACTTACACTTTTTCACTAACATTCATACAATTTTTGAACAATCTACTGTTTCCTCGATTTTTCGTTAATAATGCGTCTACACTACTTGCAAGTAATTACTTTGCATTTGGAAACGTGGGGTTAAGCACAAGCCTGTGGTGGTGTGTGTAAAAAATCATTTTAAGGATGCTTATAAATTTCGAGAGTTAACAAAAATTGCTATTTAATATAGAAGAATATTATTAATCCCTATTAAAAATGGTTCATAAACAAAATTTAAAGAGGATTGAAATACTTTAATGGCTGATTTGAAAAGAAAAATAAATACAAATTTTGGTTATTTTCATATGAAACCTTTTTGACAGTAATGACCTCTTTCTTTATACACATGTTTCTTTTAAGCTTTTGTTTGTTTGTGTATTTGTTATTTTGATTGTTTGAAAGGTCCTTGACGTTGCTGGCATAGAAACTTGATATTTCATCTAAGATTACATGCTGAAACTGACTGTTGTGTGGGTCATTTACAAGAGAATAAACAAAGAGAACTTTGAGTGGGTGTTGGTAAAAATATTTATTCATGTGTTTATGCATTTGTGTAAGTTTGGGTTGTGTAAGTGTATGCATATTTAGATATCTATGGATATGCTATGGAAATACTCTTTATTTGTAAAAAGGACTACATGTGTGTGTGTGTGTGTGATTGTTCACAATATGTTTTGGTTTGTTTATTTTCTTTTGGTGTGTATCCATTTATGTGTAAGTTATCGTTATGACATTTGTTTATATGTATGTATTCTAGTTACTAAATGTCACATATTGTTTATGTATTCAACTATGCGACGCACAGTGTTTAATTTTCTTATAGTGTTTTAACGGAATTTCTTAATGATGTAGATTAGACACTTTTGTTTTCTTTCTGGCATGGGTTACTAAATCTTCGTCCTTCTATCTTAATGATGGTTGCAGAATAGGTTTTACGAGAAAAATTAAGGGGAATGGGGATTTGCACATTATTTGTCAAGGTTACGTTTGAAAAGAAATCTAGATTAGCCTGTTGAACATAAATGGCATGGGAACAGGAAAGCGAAGACAGCGATGGGAATGAAAGTATAATTTTAAGTTCTATATGCAACTTTAACTAAGAATAAACAATCGTTAAGACTTCTAGATTTTTTAGAAGCAATTATTCAAACTTAAATATGGCATACTTTTTCATATATCTCTTTTTGTGATTATGTTGAAACGAACGAAATTTCTAAATAAAAAAATACATCAACCAAATGTTGTATTCCCACATTTTCCAAAATATCCCCAAATACTTTCCCAATTTTGGAACAAATCGGCTCATCTTGATGTACTGCAAATGATTCATCAATCAATTTAATATCTGAATCTAACCAAAATTCTTCTTTCTTTTAATAACAAATGTTATTTGACCGTAAAAAATTTTTCCCTCCCCACTGTGCAGCATTTTTTACCCGCTCCTCTTATTTGGAATAATTTTCTTCTGAATATTTCTAGAGGAGCACAAAGAAAAAAAATTTAAGAAGGTTAACGAAATATACGCGCCAACTGTTTACAGTCTAGACGGCGCCATTCAAAATTCAACGCCATTGCACACTGTTGAAAAAAAATTAAAACAAGTACAATGATGCTTAATTTTTTTAGAATCTATTCCAACTCCGTATGTGTGCAACATTTTTGTCATTTGGGGGTTGGATTTTGTTGTTTTCCTTTTTTTTAAATTGTTAGTTTTTGTTGGCATTTTCCTTATTTTAGGAAATTTATTTTGTTGGCATCATGAAAAAATCAATATTAAAAAAAACAAATTAAAAAAACTTTATTTTTTTTTTATCTTTTAAGCAAAAATCCTTAAAACAACAGAAACTTGAACTTGCTTTAAAAATGTTAACAAACCATTTGTTTTTTATCTTTACAACAGACTAGTGAACTGAAAATCATTTGAAATTTTATTGCCAACAAAATTCCCTTAAAACCCAAACTACATACACATGACAAAATTTCGAATAAAATAGAGAAAATAAATATTGCAAATATTATAAAGGTGGTGGTGGCCATAGAATTTTTTTTTAATTTAGCTTTTAAATATATTTTATTACGGTCCTTGTCTTCGTTTGCCTTTTTGTGATTCTTCTGGTTTGCATTATCAGCAAGCAAGACTAGCATCGCTCTTCACTATCGTCGTCATCTGGTGGCTGCATCATTATGATGCTGTCTCCAGAGACCATTAGCCAAAGATGGTTGACTGCATAAATCAAACGAAGAAATGTTTGAATAAATGAATGGAATAGAATACCTGGAGTACTTAAATTTATGTTTTTGTTCGATTTGACATGGCATAACGAATGTATAATTCTGGGACAGAAGCAGGGCATTAGATGATGCATAAATGGTTTTAATATGCATTTCAAAGTGGTAACTATGGATATCAAATGTATGTTGAGAGTGAAAAAATTAGTATTTACGTGAGTGAAAAAAATTATGTTATAAATTTCGCTCATGTTTTGTTTAATGGCTTGACAGATGATTTATGGTCATTTTTCAGAAGCGTATTGTAATAGTGATGACATTGATAATAATTACATTTATTTTTGACAGTTACAATTTCTAACAATTGTTTTTAATTTAAGTGTGAAAATAATAATGATTTTGAAACATAAATCAAAGAATTGAAAGAATGTATAAAAACTTATTTTGAATTCTTTATTCAGATAATGTGGATAGAAACGTAACTAATTTTTAATCTTCTTAAGTAAAATTGGTCTTTAGTCTTATTATTAAAACTAGTGTTGGTCTAGTGACCATAATTATTTATGCAAATGTGAAGAAAACATATGTACATATACAAGTTTCGAGAATTTGTACCTTGTAAGTTCAGTTATATAAAAAAACCAGTAAGAGTGCTATATATGTGTATTAAGCAGGGTTCGAAAAAAAACTGAACAGTATCGTAACGTATTTTTCTAACACACAAACTCTTAATTTTATTTTTGTGTTTGTTAATGTCTACACAAACATATACGGTACACAGCGAGTGTGAGCTGACGCACACAAACACCAAGATAACGTACATTACTTATTTTAACGTACATGTACAGTATTTTTAGCGTACTTATCTGTACCTATTTAGTGTACACGTACTGTACTTTTAACGTGCGTGTACCATATTTTTTAGTGTATGTAAGCTGTAACTTTTTATGTACTCCTTTTTTTAAAGGAAGATCCAAAGGAAAAAATCAAAAAAGCCAAAGTTGATTTGCTGGCGAGTTGTATAACAGGAGTGCAGGAATATAAGAAACATGCAAAAGTGTACTAATACTTTATGCAGTAAAGAAAAGAAAATTGTAAGTAATGTACAGTTGTAAAGTGTTAAGAGTATGCGCATTATGTAAATATGTATGTATACCCAGCGGGAAAAACAGGGCATACAGATGCCTTCTAGAAGGCCTCAGTACTTTATTTTGGATGTACAAGGCCTGCTCGCTCCATTGCATTTTCATAGCTTTTTTACACATGTTGTCATTGCAGGGTAGGCCTTCCACTCTGACTTAATTCTATTATTTATTTATTTATTTCATTTATTTTTTTATTCATTTGGTATGGATTGTAAGCCCTGTCGGCCAAATTAATCCAGCTTAATCGTATGGCAAATATTACATTTTTCTTCTTATTTCTTAAATAATGTATTACTATTTTTAATACCACCCCTATTGCACAAATGTTGAAAACGATAAAAGGACTTGTGGCAACTTTATACAGTCAACTTCTTACTTGCTACAGATTTTCTAATAACATTTTCTTAAACATTGATATAGAATTAGAGAATGTGCGCTCACTACAAGGTATGACGGAATTCCACAATCTTGAGACTCTGACAGTAAATAACCTACTCATAATTTGAGTGGAATGTCTAGGTATGATCATTAAACTAGTTCTAGTGGAGTGCCCGAAACCAAATTTTTCCATAAGATACGAAGGGTTCCCTAATTTAAAAATCTAATAAAATTGTAATAATATTCTCATATTAATGAAATTTTAAAATCAGATTTCAATAGTTTTATAGTATACGAAGTCATATGAGTGTGTGATCTATATGTTATTCCAAAGATACATAGTATATCGTGCAACTCTATTAAAACACTGTTTAAGTATATTGATACTAGTTTGCGATACCCCCGAGATTCTGAAATTCATTTTAATTAATGTCTTTTAGAACGCTTTAATGATATGAGAATGGTTTTCAAAGGGCCTTAGAATAAAGGTAATCTTAAAGTCTTTTAAAAATTTATGTTAAAAGGGAATCAAGTTATTGGCTCTAAAAACCATTCATGAGATATAAAAATTTTTACTTTGTGCCAAAATTTAAAAAAAACCTTCCAAAAAGGGGCCAAACCCCTTTATTATAGAAATTTAATTGTGCACTTTTAATGGGTATATATTATATTTTATACATAATTAATAGATGGTTTTAAGGGAAAAATGTTTTTTAAACTAAAAATCAGAAAACAATTAAGTATTGATTGTGCTTTTATTTTTTAATTTTTAAACTTTTTTTAGCAGTACTTAAACAGCTTATTTTTAACGTATTAAACTCAACTAAAATGACGTATTTTTTTTCATTTAACCGTTCTGTATTCTGTTTTGGTCTGTTTCTTATATAATTTTAATTTTATAACGGGCTAAAAACTAAATATCTTAGTACTTCTCTTCTCCCTTCTCATAGAAGGTAATTTGGAAAATTGTCTGTGGTCCGATTGTCAAAAATATTACTAGTAAAAAAAGGGTTGTTTACATAAAAACTGTAGTTTGTATACAAACTTTGACAACTATACCACAGGAAAAAATAACCATATGTTGACTTGACCCACCTTCTAGTCAATTCCCCTTGATCAGAATGGTAATTGAATAAAAGATGTCAAATTAGGCCTTTAATAAGGCCTGCATAAGAAGCTGTTCAGACTTTTACCTCTAAGAAAGTCTTAAAATGTGTATGTGTGCAATTGTTTGTGCACATTTGTAAGTGGTAAATGAAACGTCGAAAATTGTTGTTGTGCTTTACGTTATTCGAGTTTATTTGAAGAAAAAAAATTATTCTTACACTCATAAAATTTTTACGATAATTGATTGTGGATTATTTCATTCGTTTTTAATTTAATAAAAATATAGTTATTTCACGCATAACTATTCAGCGAATATCTTTAAACTTACAAATTTAGAAATGTCAAGCCAAAATAAAACAATATTAACGTTTTAAGTACCTATGATAAAAATTTATTCTTTGTAATAAAAAATGTATTATTTTTTCTCAAGGCAATAGATACAAGCAAATAATGAATAACTTATCACAGATCTATTTTATTGTTATTTCATTAATATTTGTTAATTTTCATAAGTAAAAACTCCGTTTGATTTTACCATTAATATATGTTCCACGTTTAAAGCTGATAACCTATTGCGCTGGTCGGATAGTATGTATTTTAAGGATGAAAAAATTCGTTCAACGCTGACTTGTGTGGATGGTACTGCCAAAATTATTTCAGCTATCTTCGACAAAGAATTATTACATTTGGACCAATATTCTAAGATGTTAGAATTTAAAGGCAATCTCGTTTCTCGCTCATACAACATAAAGTTATTTTCTATATCAGAAAGTATTGAGTCTGCTTTATTCTTTTAGAACTTCTAATATGATGGTTTTAAGGTATTAACTAGTGTGACTTAATTTGAGTTCTTTTATTGCCAGTGTTTTAATTTGTATAGATGCATTTTTTATATATTGCACATTAATACCGAGAACACTTAAGTCTTGTCTTGTTGCTGCATCAATCTTTAAAGAAATCATTTTGTCTTTTAAATCATCCATTATATCTAGTTTTACTTGTTTAGCAAATGCTATTATTCTTTCAGCTACGTTATGCTCATTAACATTTATTTCCAAAGCATCAAAAGCAGGTTGAACTAATATTTTGAAAGCACGATCTTCCGCCATACGCAGTGGGCGTCCATTCCTTGTAAATAATTCTACAATCGCCAATTCAATGTTAGTTTGATTGAAATAGGTTGGAACTGTTTTGGTTTTTAAATCATTAACTTTATTTTTATTTGCACACTTTATTGCAACATAATCTTAATATAAAGTAGGGTGGAACCGTTTTAAATGTCTTTCTAGATTTCCGGTATGATTATTTAATTTTTTTTTTCACAACTTCCATTATCACAAAATACGTCACTTTCATCGATTAAACTAAAATAATCGTGCAAAAAATAATTTTTAGGGCGCGGCATCTTACTTTCTTTTCAACCAAATGTTAAATGATCACTTAAAATGCATAATGATTGAAGTCAACTGAAAATTCCCAAATTTTCTGCAAATTATTTGCATGATATTGCTTCTGAAAGAGGTTAGTGCCATAATTATTGTTAAATATACCATTATCCAGGTAAGTGCATACAAAAATATTAAATAAAAAAGATTTACCTAAAAGGTATGTATGAATATAAAAAATAACAACAATTCTGTAACTGAAAAAATTTTAAATTATTAATAACAAGAGAAGTCATAACATTTTTTTTCAAATAAACTCGAATACCACAAAGCGCAATAACAATTCCTAAATTTTCTGCGAATTTGTTGCTTTTGGGTTTTTTATGAATGATATTTCATATGAAAGAGTTTGGTGCCATAAATATTGCTCATAAAAATAGTCAAGAAAAAAATTACTTTAAATCTATGAACAATTCTTTACCTGAAAAAATAAGAGCAGTCATAAAAATTATTTTTTTCTTTCTTCAAATATACAAGGCACAAGTAAAAAATGCCCACAAAAAGGAACTTCATATATCTGCATATGAAGTATGCGTATATGCATATCAATTACCTCAAATGTTGCATACAATTATTTAACAGCGTTAATGTGTGGGCCATAAGTATTGCTTAATAAACCAATGTCCATGCAGGTGCATACAAAAACAACTAGATAAAAAAAAGGATTTACCTAAAATATATTAAAAAGAAAAACAAACTCTTTTACTGCAAAAAAAAATTTATAAAAAAGAAACAAGAGCACTCATCCCATACAATCAAAATATTTTGTAGCTATGTATGTATATTAAAAAAGAAAATTCATTTTAAAGAACTTAAAAATTTTTTAATTTAAAATAAATTTTTACTTTAAAATAAATGAATTTTACATTAATTTTTAAATTTTTATTCATTAAACAGCATATTCCGTAAAATATAATAGGTAGTTGCTGCTTTTTAAAAATATATTTTAAACGACAAAAAATCAAACCACATAACATAATATGTACGGATAAACTTTATTTTTTTTTGCTAATTTGTTTTTTGAATAACAAGCATAAATGTATAAAACGAAGTTATTTAAAAAACTAACTAAATTTGTATTCAATTTTAATAGTACGAAAAATTTATTTTTTTATAAACCACAATCAATTACTGTAATAATTTTATGAGTGTTAAAATATTTTTTTTTCTTCAAAAAAACTCGAATAATGCATAGCACAGCAACAATTTTCGACGTTCAATTTACCACCAGGGTTGCCGTTTAAAAAGATTTTATCCATCAAAAACCTATACTAAAAACCTTTGAAACCGACCAATTTTTTCAATTATTTAAAAATTTACATATGTATATTTTTGAAGTAAAGCATAACTTTTATTGGATATTTTTTTTTGCAATATGCAATTTATAATAAAACCAATAAGTAACAAAAAAACGCATATAAAAATTAATTTAATAACGCTTATAAACTAGAGCTGTTCATTGAACATATGCAATAATACCAATAAAAAATTAATTACAATTTGGATTTACATATCGTCACCTAAAAAACGAAATAATCTATCTGCAGTTTTCAAAAGTTTACGGGAGAGGGATAAAACGTTATAAAATTTGAACTATTAACGATATTGAAACGAAAATTACACATTTTGATTAAAATGAAACCAGTAATATATATCGGTTGAGAAAATTTTGTTTTTCTAATCACAGCTTATTATCTGAAACCAAAAAAAACCTATCTGCAGTACTAATGAGCATGAATAAATAAAAATTTCTTTATACACATGAATATTATATATATATTATATAGTAGTTTCTTTTACTGATTTAAGCAAAAAATCAGTACTTAATGTTTGTTTAAATTACACTATGCCACAAAATTAAACTTTTATCGTGATTTTTGATGATCTATTTTTCTCTTTTTTGTGCGTAACGGTCCTCTAGTTACAAAAACTTTGTCATTTGTAATATTACATGTTCAAAATTTTGCACACATATGCGTTATGATATAGGGAATAAAAATCCATTAAAAACTCAATTTTGAAATTTTTGCAGAAAGGTTATTAGGTCTTTAAGATGACGATATGTATATGTACAATTTTTTCTTTTAAGAAAGATCCCTTTTTGCTGACCACATGTAGCGTGCATCATTATTTTACCAGAGCATTATGCCGTTAACTGTTCTTATATCGAGTTTATTTCACAACATTGTTTTGATTAAAAAAAGTGTTGAAAACTTGCATTCGACAGATGCGGAATTATGCGGGACCAAAGTGAATTAAAGGCAAAGTTGGCATGATCGTAAAATATTTTAATTTGAATCCGCTTTTAATGGAATTCACATAATTCGAAAATATATCATTGCCTAAGTCTCCTAAAAGGTTAATTTCTGTTAAGGAAACAATCCACAATATTGGAAAATTGTAGATATTTGACTATATAAATAGGCAAATCTTGATTAGACAATAACTTAAAAAGAGTAATTATTTGTAACATTTAAATTTCTTCATACTTAGAGTCAAATTTAGCAGGGGTGTGCTGGTATTCGAAAACGCAAAACGCAAGAATTTGGGAGTTCTTTTTAATACACTTTAAATGCAATTTTTATAATGTTTGTTATAAAATTCTGTTTAATAGACAAATATTTGCATACAATTTGTCATACAATTTTTTTATTAAAGAAATCTTAGTTAAAAACGACTGTTGCGTTTTACGTTTTCGATTTCCAGTACATTCCAATTTTAAATTTAAGTACATATGCATTTCTTTTTTAACTTCTGTGTCAATAAAAATGTTTAAGACATCAATATGATTATTTTTTATCGAATTTAATTAAAATTTGTAAAAAAATTGGACTTTAAACATGATTATAAATTTGACAAACGATATCCATCTGGTTGATAATCTTTATTAAGATTATTAATTATGATGAGTATATCGGCCATTTTCTAACAATCGCGCGATTTGAAGCCGCAAGACGCTAGAATTATTTCATGGTGTTCGAAAACTTATGCGTTTTGCTTCCGATCTTTCATAGTTTTTGAAGTAGGCTAACTTCTTGCGATTGCGATTTAGAGAGTGGCTATTATTCGATTTCAAGTCAGAATCGCAATATACTTGTATATGACACAAATAAAAAATGGCATTTGACTTTTTAAGACATATTTTCTGAGAGTTCTACAGCTCTTATACCATTGACTTCGTAAAAACATGATACACAACCAAAGCATCCCACTGTTCAGTAATTCTTGCAATAACAACCTCTAAAGATAGGCGTTTTGTATAAGAATCACCTAATATCTTATGAGGTGGTACCCAACAGTATTCCTGAAATTCTTTTAGTTCAGTAATTCTTTAAGGGCTATGGGGAAAAAACTGTTAATATTACAACAAAGAACCTCTATATTTTTCCCCAGCATTTTACATGCGTAACATGAACAAAGGTTGAGAGAGCGCACTTAAATAAAACAAATTCATTGCTACGTAATTTTTTTAGTCCACTTATTTTACTCGCCATGGCGTTAGCGCCGATTGTTGCCAATTCAATAATTTTTTTAAGGGAATATTTTTTGTTGTTGAAATTTTTTTATTTTCATTTCTTCATTGGCACAACCGAAATTTCACCAACAATCAAGAATATCTTCTGTTTTTTTAATAGATATTATATTTTCTATTGCCTACCACAATTAACAAGTCAATTTATAAAATGAAAAAGTAAATTTTCTCAAACCGACCAAAATTAGGTTTAGCCTACCATCCTACCAAACGAAAATGCCAAGTTCGGCAACCCTGTTTACCACTTAAAAATGTGCACAAACAATTATACATATTTATGTATACGCACACTCTATTCAACTGATCATTACCAGCGTTGTCAACTTTGAAATTTCAAAACGCACCAAAATGGTGAAGAAAACGCGCAATTTAAAAATAGAAACGCACCAAGTTTAGTCTTTCTTTTTAATTTAAAATGTTTATTGGATTAATTTTAAATTAAAAGTAAAATATTTTTGTATTAAAAAATATTATAAAAAAGCAGTATTTTACAGTTCAGGGTTTTAGGAAAAAAATATAAAACTTAACAAAAATAAAAAAACCTAACAAATTTGTTTGTATTGATTTGTACTAGTGATGGCACGAATATAAATTTTTAATATTTGCGAATACGAATATCTGCACCAATATTCAGCGAATACGAATATCCAATCTGAACTAAAACGCCACTCAATATTAAAAATGTAATTGAAAAAAAATCTTCTATTTGCGTTGTAAAAAATAAATTGTAAAAAACTGTCACTAAATTGACTTAATTTTAAATCCACTTGTCGATAATTTTCTTACGATAATTAGCACATTGCTTCAAAGGATAATAAATCTGGAAAAGTTAAATTTAAAACTTGAGTAATTTTCATAAAATAGTTTTGAACCGGCACAAACTTCTAATGTATGTTTGTTTGTGTTTTACTTTTCTAAACGAAGATTTTTTTGTGTTAAGGACAAAAATCTTTTCTAATAAAATCAATACTTTTTGTTTAATTTTATGTATTTTTTCTTCTTTGGAATGCATTAACAAAATATTCGCAAAATATTCCCTTGAATTTGGAGAATACGAATAAAGTAAAGCAGGCGAATATTCGGCATTTCGAATACGAATACAAATATTCGTAACTTCACTTGTATGCACAAAAGCCTAGAAATCTGCGCAATTCATGCAGATTTTTCGGACGGGGGCAATTCATTACAGCTATTATTTTATGTTTATCTGTTGAAATTGGAGGTTAGGGGATATCCCTGGTACTTTACTTAATTTTGGAAGTCCTTCCGTGGATATACGTTTCAACACTTCCAAGTTTTTCAGGTGCTCATCAAGTGACAATAATGTCGTCAAAGTGCACCAAGCTTGTCTTTTAGTGAAGAAATTTTGGCACCTGCTCCATTAAACGCTCGAATTAAGCTGGAGCATTGCAAAATCCAAATGGCATCACATTTAACTGTCATAAAACCGATCCACTCCAGCACAACATATTGCTCTTACTTTCTAAACCCATACTGTACGTGAAGAGGATATTACGAGTTTGTACTACTATGTATGTGAATTATATTTAAAAAGGGTTCTAGTTTAGTATACCGATTGACTCAGAATCAATTTAAGAGTCGATCTAATGAGGTCTGTCTTCCTAAGTTAACCTTGTGCGCAAAGTCTATACTTTCGCAATTTTGGAAAAAATTTAATCTAATTTGGGATATATGTGTTAATTGTTACATGGTTGAATCCTATTTTTTTTGGAATCGGACCATATTTGACAATGGCTTTTTTTTGTTTACACATAATATCGTTATTTTTAACAAGAACTTTTTTGTGTTGTTAGCTACCGATATTGGTTACCGATATACATCTATTAAATTTCATTACATCTCATAAAGACAATTGTAGTTCACTAACAAATTATGACTGCTTAACGATAAATTTTTGTCTTCACTTTGTTGCCATGTATTTTTCGCACAAAAAATTTAAAAAGCACCCAAAATGGTGCGAAACGCACAAAGTTGACAACGCTGATCATTACTTACAACATTTTTTTCTCTGATGCATTGATGCACAAAAATGTTTTGCAAGAGAATGTACAGTGATAGGCAAAACCCAACCCAAATTTGTATTAATATATAATCACAAGAAATAGTTTTGGTTATAAAATTTGTTTGTTTTTAATTAAATCAGATTTATTTTTATAATTTTTTTCGCCTGTTAACCATGCCAAAAAATCTTTTTAATTAAAAACTTTTTTTTCTTATCAGTGCACTCAGTCATTAAGCTATTAAAATAATCATAATGCCTCTTAATAACATTTTCCCTATGTCATTTTAATGTTTATTAATATAAAAAACTGTGGACATCAGAAAAGACATTGTTTATCATAAAAGATGTTTTTAATTCCTTCTATTACCATTTATCTTACACACTGTATTTGTACAAAGTTAAAAACAGCCACGCACATGTGCATTCTTCGCTGTTTGGCGAGCTACTACACTTTTGCATGTTTCTTATATTTCTGCACTCCTGTTACCTGCTCACCTCAAAATCATACTTTTGGCTCTTTTTTGATTTTATAAAATTAGCTTTGCTTTAAAAAAAATACGGCACACGCACGTTAAAAGTACAATACCTGTTCACTAAAAAGAACAGATAAGTACGCTAAGAATACTGTACATGTACGCTAAAAGGTGTGATGTACGTTATCGTAATGTTTGTGTGCGTCAGTTCATTCTCGCTGTGTACCGTATATTGTTTCTGCACACAGTCACAAACAGAAAAATGTTTTTTTTTTATTTTGAATTCTTGTAACGAATGTGTATGTGTGCTGTTCATGGCAAAATACGGTATGCTACACTTAATTGTGTACTTTACAGTTTTTTTTCGAACTCTGGTATTAAGAAATAAACTGAATTATAAAGAAGAGTAATTTTTGGGATTTCAGTATTTTGATTTTAACCAAAATAACCATTAGGTCATATGACAGTCCAAAAATTCAGATTTTTATGCAATTTTTGATATTTTTTGTACGGGAGGTTATACGCCCACTTCTCCCATCCCGCCCACTTCTCCCATCCCGCCCACATTTTTTGGGATCCGGTGCATAGATAACCTTAATATGTGTACCTTATTTGGAAACATTGTCTCTTGCCGTTCTCCAGATATACAAAAAAAAAATAATACAACACCGATCTGACAGAAATATAAGCCAACCAAGCCCCTATCATATCTGGGGGCTTCGAAAACCCCATTTCAACAGACAGACGGACGGCAACCGGATTTGAACTAACCTTCTCATAAGGATCAAAAATATATACTTTATAGGGTCTTAGATCAATATTGTACAAATTACAAACGGAATGACAAAGTTATATATACACCCTTTTACCTTCGATGAAGGGTATACAAATCAGAAAGTACCAATTGAAAATCAAAAAGTACCTTAAAGTCTCCTCTTATAGATTCTCAATCACAATAATTAGAATTGTGGTTGTTTTGTTGAACTATTTATGGTTTTTAATCCAATTTTTTTTTAATATTTTAATCAGGCTTAAGTTCATCAAATTTAATTTTCATTAAATTATTTTTATGAAGAAAGGAATTTTACAACATGAAAATTAATTAAAATTGTTTTTGATAATCATTCAATCTTGACTGACCTGAGATTCGAACCCAGGCGGCTGGTTACCATGACATGTTTCGATCGCAACCACTCGATCTCCTCAGATGGATTTGCCGTCTTACACTCGCAGCCATCGATGACTGCTGACGTCAATAGCTGCCGCCTGGGTTCGAATCTCAGGTCAGCCAAGAATGAATGATTATCAATAACAATTTTAATTAATTTTCATGTTGTAAAATTCCTTTCTTCATAAAAATAATTTAATGAATTAAAAGAAACAAAATTAAATTTTCCGTGTTTCACCTTTTTGATACAATTTCCTCCCAATTGAAGTATACAAATTTCAATATTATAGTTGAAGGCCATAATTTAATACGTTACGAATTCGGTAAAATCTTTATTTCTATGTTTAATGGCTTAAAAGAGAGAAGGGGTAACAAAGAAATCCCAAAAGGCCTAATTTCAAAAATGTACCAGAAACCTGTCCGCTTATTTTTTCTAAAGAACCACGATAATTACCAATTTTTTTTTTGTATCTGTTTTAGTTTTATGGATATGAGGTTACCGAATTTACCCGTTTTTTAGCTTTTTTAACCCCTCAGATTTAAATTAATACATATTCTGCACTTCCGTAAGTAACTACCTTTCAAATGGTGTATTTTTTGTTCAAATCGGTTGGCAAACAGAGGAAGAAAGTGTTTTTCAACTGCTTTGCCTTTGCCAATTTATGTTTACATATGTGGTTTTTATTATTTTTATATTGTTTTTAGATAAATAATAGAGCAAAAAGCACTGGCAATATATCCACCATGACATGTTTAATCTACGATTGAAGCCAATTGTTTCTTGCCAGTTGATCCATGATTGATTCCCCAAAATATGTCTGTCCATGAGTACCTAAGAGAACAGTCGCAGAGCAGTTCATTTGGTTAAAGCTCGTTATCGTGAAAAGTTTTAATTTAATCCATTTGAAACTGTTTTCCAATAAAGTTTGAATTAAACTAATATTCGTTTCTTTAAGGCCACCTTGTCAAATGAAATGTAACTTAAAAATTATCAAACATTTTTCAGTTACAAGATTTTATTTAAACTCAAGAAGTTTCAATTAATTTAACAAAATATTTCTTTCTCTCTCTATTTCAGGTAAGCCTTTATTTAACACCACCTCAAGGACACTTACGATGAATTGAACTGTAACAAGGGAATTATGTACGTTTATTTAATTGCAAGTTTTTTTTAACAAGAATGCCAACTGTACGTACTTTTGCCATATCTAAAGAAAAAAATAATGTATGTGCTACCAAAGGTAAGATGCATAAATCTGACAATATATTATTATTGCTCATACGCTACAAAATGGTGTTACCCAACAACATTTTGTTAAAGGCCATTTAACACCATCACACAAGTGTTAAGTATTTTGACTTTAATGCTTCCCTGATCTATCTATCGTTATTTAGAGGAGTAATTTAAATAAATAAAATAAAAACATTTATTAAAAAACCCTATGACCTCGAGCCTGAGTATTTATTTATATTGAGATTCAATTAAGAAAAGGTCGAATTAAAAAAACAAATAATAAAATTTGAAGTTTGAAATCAAAAAACCATAACAACTTATGGGATTGTGTTTTCCTTAAAATTCGCAAGACTTGTGTGATAGTGTAAATTAGCCTTTATAATATCGTTATACAAAATTGTTTAAAGTTTTTTATGAAATCGCTTAAAATTGCCAAATGGGCAAACTTGCCAGATTGGTTACACGAAACCCCTTTTTAACTTTTGTGCATTTTTAAACCACTAATTTTAGTTCGTAAGAAACATCAATACAGAAAAAATAAAAAAACAAGAAGTTCAAATTTGTTTTTAAAAATGCGGAAAGACAAAAATGCTCAAAAAATTCGTAGAAGTTGTTGTTTGTGATGTGTTTACACTTAATTTTTTTTTGGAAAAAAGAACTAGAAGTAAAAAAAAAACACCAGTTTTAATAACAACACAATTGAACAGCGCGAGTTAACGGGCCAATTTTGTTAGACAAATTTACGAAGCTTGTTTAAATGAATTTTCTTTCAACTTTTGACGCTTCATTTGCCAGGGCGTTACAATGCACAGGTTGAACAGATTGCGAGATTATTAAGCGATATTATGAGGAGCTTTTTTGCGATTTAAGTAATTTAACCAAACCGGCTTCACTGCTCACCTTAATAAAATTTCGTGGACTCAGGTAATAGAATCATATAAAAATAATTGGGAGATTCCCAAGGTGTGCTATCAAGTCATATTGCCATAAAATCCTAATATTTTACAACAGTTAACAAAAATTATTGTTGTGTTTCATACAAAAAAGTCCTAAAATATGTGCTGTGCTTATTTTTTTGTCATAACTACGCAGTAGAAATCTAAATTATGAGGGTTGCTCACAGCAATAATTTTGTTGTTGTTGTTATTATTTTAAGACATATGACTTTATGACTACCTTGTGAATCCCCCAAATATGTGCCAATTTTTATAACGAACAAATGCGTGTTGCTTTCTGTTGTAGGCCTATTAAAGTGTATTCTAAGATTTGATCTTGTCGTGTAATGAGCGGGTTTGTTATATGCTCAAACAAATTAGAGTAATACTCGATTATTGAAAGCTGGCACTTAGAATTTTTTCACTAAATTTCATCAAGATCGGCCATTCCCATCGCGATTTTTTGCGATTAAAATATTTTCTATCTAAGCCTTTCCTATCTTAGTGCCCATTCACATTATACGATTTTTTCTTTGCGATTCTTACCTTATGGACGAGAGAGAGGAGAGTGGAATTAAAAGGGGTATACAAGCGAGTGTAATCTTCGATTAATTTTGTTCGCTCATTCGTTCTCTTATTGTTCTCTCATTTGACGAAAAATGCATTGAAGTTCGGTTGCAAAAAAAAAGTCGTAACGACAAAAATCGTACAATGTAAACATCAGACCGACTTCAAAAAGGATACGACAATAATCGCAACGACAAAAATCGTATAATGTGAATTGGGACTAAAATATACCGCAGCTGCAAAATTTGTAGTTAAAAAAAAACATTTTACCTAAGAAACCCTTTACATATAATCATAAAACAACATCAGGGATCTGAGAAGTAATAGTCGGACAATTGCATTTTTGCCAATAAAACATCACTATGTGCGTTGTGTCTTGACATCAATTTATTTGCTCCCATTGACGAATGGAAGATTATTAAAATGGGGAGGCCACTGTGAAAAGAATGGCAACTGGCTATTAAGTTTCAAGGGGAGGGGGTTAACTGAAACCTTTTGGACACTTTGTAACAGGTCATTGCAATAAATGCACACTCAAAATTTCGTTTAGTATTCTGTCACTACCCGCACAAAATCCATGAGACTGGACTAGTTCTTTTCACCTATAACAACTCGATCCTTTTGATTTTAATATCGTGTTCCTGATTTAATAACAATTGACACAAATTTCCCACAGAGTAAAAACAAAAACAATGGTACAGTAGAAACGGGTTTTGTTTTATTAACAAATCATGAAACAACAAAATAGTAGTAGTAAAAGGATTAAACAATAAGAAGGATAAAACTTAGGATACATAGAAAAAAATTTGCTGGGTTATTTACATTTAAACCCAAAATAGCTCTTAAAAGCATCACCGTCAAATGACCTTAAAAGAATTAAATAAGAGACATGTGCGAGTAAATGTATATTTACATGTTTATTAGTAAACAAATATTTACGTATGTATGTATTTATGTGGTTTAGTGTTTTTCACCCACATACATATATTTAAAGAGACAAGAACGTGTTCATTTACTCATTTTTTATTAAATAATTATGTGTACAACAGTGAGGGCTAAATATTTTTCATTCAAAAATATA
The DNA here is from genome assembly GCA_949318255.1 of Pollenia labialis. Taxonomy (NCBI): domain Eukaryota; kingdom Metazoa; phylum Arthropoda; class Insecta; order Diptera; family Polleniidae; genus Pollenia; species Pollenia labialis. The sequence goes on along the minus strand of OX439141.1, from coordinate 77,998,008 downwards.
AATGAATCGTCATAGTGATTTTGAAATTGAACTCGCAGATTATGTGAGTTATAACCTTTAGACTTTTTTTAATCCAGTTATTTTCTGGGTATATTAACCCGAAACTAAACACAACGGATGTTGCAAGAAGTCAATTTTAGAATTTCAATCGGGAAACATTTAAGAGCCAAGAGGAACATGTGTTTGACAAAGTTTCAGCGCAAGCTGATAATGTTGGCATGTGCCGTATTGAGGTTTATGTCTGGAAAAGTAGCCATTTTTCACTAAAAATAATAGTACTTTGCCCTTCATTCATTTTAGGAACCTTGCTTGAGTCTTATTTTATAGCAAATATTATTTTTTATTAATTTTGATTTTAATAATATTTTTGCTAAAACGGTTAGTTTTTAAATAATTTTGCATTAATCAGATTAGTTCGTGGTAGAAAGCTCAATTACATCTAATTTAAATAGATTTTGTAGAATAGTGCTTAAAACACATAAAATGGATTCTAATCCAATACTGTAATTAAATGATTTAATAAATTGTTGTATAAAAAAACATGACATTAAACGTTTACCAAAAAATTTCCTTAAACAAAATCTGTTTTTATGGAAATACTTTGCTTCTTAAAAAACGGTTCGAGCCCTATTTGCGATTACATCGTAAGAGCCCTGCTGGAAATTTGTGTCAATTGGTCCAACAGACTGGTCCTGGGATTTGTGAAAATGGAACAAGTACAAAAAGAAAGGACTCATAACCAGTGAAAGAAGAACCATTTCCTTAACTGGTTAGCAGAACAAAAAGGTAGAAAAAGTAATGACGCTAAAGGGAAGCCATCTGGCACCAAAGTAGTCCCGTGATCGGTCTTTGGTGGTAGAGACCAGTGCTAGTTCTATCACTTAATATGAATAAGACCTATAATTTTTTCATAGGGTTTTCATTGGAAGGAGTTTTCGACACCATTTGACCAATCACATATCTATTCTTAATGAACCTATTTAGTGTTACTAAAAAGTAGTATTATTTCAATAAAACAAGTCCTTGAATTCAATTCAAGAACCAAATTGTAGAAAGTCCCAGAAAATGCGCCACACCACCGGTGAAATCAGTACGGTAATTCATTACTTTTTACTAACTTTTAGTTCTCCATAAACCAGTTATATGATTGGTTTTGCTTTAGTACTTGTTCTATTTTCACAAATCGCAAGGACCAATCTGTTGGACCAATGGACACAAATTTCCCCTAGGGGAATTACAGTACAGTCTTCAACGTTGCTGTGACACATTTTTTGTTACTTTCTAAAATTTTTTATTGAAATAATACTACATAGCATTGAAAGAAAGAGTTCTAAAGCGGTAATTACTAAAATACTATTTGGGCTAAATAGCAATGTTGTGAATAGCCTGTTGTATTATAATATGGTAAATAAGTGTAAACGTTTTTATTATTTGTGATTTATAAGCACTTGGATTTTTCATTGCAATCGACGTTAAAAGCACTGAAAGATCTCTTTGTATACATGCACAATTGAACAGCGCAAGTTTACGAGTCAAAATTGTTGGGCATATTTACAAAGTTTGTGTAAATTAATTCTCATAAAATTGCGAGGGTGTAAAATTGCACAGTTCAATCTGTGTATTGCGATACTTTTAAGCGATATCGTGAAAACCCTTATTTTTTTTTTTTTTTTTTTTTTTTTTTTAATTCATTTATAAAATTACTTAAATCTTTACAATTCAGAGCTTCAGCGCCTTTTATTTTTCAGTTGCATAAATAAATTCATATTTAAAGAAACGTAATGAATGAACATTTTTAACAATAAATAACTACAGAGAGAGCATACTGGAAATATATTATAAGTATCAAGGTAAGATAAGGTTAGGTTCCACTGGAGGTCGCGATTAAACAGCCCACATTGGTCCTGTAATTATTTCCCGTTGGGTTTCCATGTTACACCGTCTCCCAATGTTCCTACATTACCTGGCAGTTGACATTCTCACCCAGCCATCCAGATGATTCAATGAAGGAATGGATTCTTTTCTAATCAATGTCAGAGAGACAAGTTTTGTCGCTAGGGATTCCTTGACCAAACGGTTCCAAATGCCGGGCAGTGACAGAGAATATATTCCGTTGGCTACTCCTAGTCACCGCAACTTCTATATAGGCTATTGTAAGGAAGTTCAAACTTTTGGGCTTGTTTCCCGGTAGGCTAGTGACCAGTTATAACCGCAATATGGTTTCTGAGATGAAGTCTGGACAACTTTAATGCGCACCGTTTGCTTTTTTTAATCTATGAAGGGTCAGTTTAGGTAAAAATAAAATTAAACCACATCGAACTGGAAATGAAATGAAATTAAATTTAATTTAAAAAAATTATTTCATATGTCGAAGCGCTACGATTCAAGGTAGTTCCTAAATGTGCCAACGAGTCAGCCATACAGTTGCCATATATGCCCCAGTGTCCAGGGACTCAATTTAGCTTAACCACTGAACGTCTCGCTATCTCCTCCAGACATCTGGCATTCTCGCATAATTTTCGGTGTGATAAACACACCTCCAGGGATCTTATGGCCGCTTTACTATCGGTAATAATGTGAATATCCTTGCCAGATATCTCACCATACCGAATGTGCCCCGCAGTAATAAATATTGACGTTGTATTTTCATTTAATAATTTAATATGAAAAATAAAACAAAACATTTTAAAGAGCTATAAAATTATAGCAAAAACAACCAATACCGCACAAAACTAACCTTTGACAAAACAGAAATATTCAGTTATGTAGGGAAAATCGATTGTTTTCAAAACGATTGTTTAGAAGGTGTGATAAATTTCGACCGATTTTGAAATACATTTCCTAACTTTTTGTTCAAAATACAGAAATAGGAATATGTTTTAAAAATTAAATTTTTAAAGATACTAGAAACCACATTATAAATCTCAAATCGTTTTCTTTTCAAAATCGTTTTCCTTTCCATCACACACCTGTTTCCTTGCATCATTCGAATAAAATTGAAGAAGTGCAGTAATTTGAAAAAACGGGTTTTTTCATTAAAAATCTGCAGCAAGACTGTTTTGCACTTAAAAAAAACTTAAAAAAAAACATATAAATCTGCACATTTGCCAACGCTGGGTGTGGCCTTCAGAATAAAGTTGTCAGTAAATCTGGCATCCGACTCCGCAGATGACCATTCCGACAACAAAGAACTAATCTCATTAAGATTAGATTCGGAAATTCCAATCTAGAGAGAGCTGTTATGCACTGGGATGGAAAGTTGCTTTCAGATACATTGGGTAAGGAAATTGTAGGGATTAAGCAATTTTACTTACCTGTGGTGATAAAGACCACGTTATAGGGGTACCAGTCCTTGAAAATAGTACGCGAATTACTCAGGCAAAACCTTTATTATCAGCTGTTGAGCAGTGGGGAGCAGCCGAAATAATTCAACCAATGTGTTTTGGTACCACGATTTGCATTGTGCTAGAGCAATTTTGCAAAGGCCAGTTTACACGGTAATACAATGTATTAAGACATGTCGAAAAATCATGTTAAAGCAAAATGTATTGAGTAAGAGAGAATACGGATACAAAATCTGACAAGCGGACGATAAATGTTTTTAAAAACTTATGTATTTTCATCACACCAGGGGTGTATTTTAACGGAGTATATTGAAGGTGGTAGCATTTTTATTTTTGTAAAAATTGTTAAACTGTAACCATCTGCTTTTTTGTTATTATTTTTAATTTTACTTAAACCATCCGTGGAAACATGAAATATACTTACAACAGACTTGTATTTTTTTTCTTTTAAACACTGAGAGAATTTAATTTTATTTTGATTCCACAAAGTCGTAATACATCGTTCTTAAGGGAAAAAATCTTTTATATTGTCATCATGTTTAAACAAAATTTGCATAATTTTCCTGTTTTTATTTTTTTTAGAAAATTTTTCTATTTATAAAAAATTTAGCACGATTTTTCATTTTCTAAATTTTTTTTTACCAGTTTTCCTATTTTTAAAAAAAACTTCACATGTTTTTTTTATTTACAGAAAGTTTTGCGAAATATTTCGTACTCTAGAAAATTTTTCTGTGGGTGAAAAATTTTGCACAGTTTTCCTATTTATTTTTTTTTATTTTTTTTTTTTTTTTTTTCATTATTTATTTATTGAATCTTCATATAGTAAATATGAACTCACAATAATTAATCAAATCTTAACCTAATACTTTATTTTATGTCCTGCCAGTGCCAGACAAAAAATTTTTTCATCACGGGTTCTGTTCACTTATATATGTAGGTGTTTATCGCTCATCTAATTGGACAAGTGCTGCAGTGTCTCTTCTTCTTAAGCGAGTGTGGCCGCTATCATTTAAAATATTTCGAGCTAGTGGGTTCGGATGCAATTCGAGCCTTTTTAAGTATTTTACTGCATATTTCGTAATCTCAGTTTAAACTAATGGAACATTGAGATCCTTATGAATGTTTGAGTTTTTAACGTACCAGGGAGCTGCTGTGATTATTCGAAGAAGTTTATTTTGACGCCTTTGAATTTTTTCGATATTAGAGGCCGAGGCGGTGCCCCATAGTTGAATACCGTAGCACCAGATAGGCTTTAAGATAGAGTTATAAAGTAGAAGCTTGCAATCGAGACTAAGGACAGAATTTCTTCCAATAAGCCAATGAATTTGAATGGCTTTTAGTTTCATTTGAGTTAATTTTGCCTCTATATGGCATTTCCACGTTAATCGCCTATCCAGATGTAAACCGAGATATTTTACATGCGAATGTTGAGGAATTATTTGATTATTGATTTTAATAGGGGGACATGATTCCCGGCGCAAGGTGAATGTTATATGTACGCATTTTTGCTCATTTACCATTATCCTCCACTGTTTTAGCCATATTTCTAGTTGAAATATATGATCCTGTAAATAACGAGATGCTTCATAACTGTTTTCGTGGACGCTTAGAAAAACTGTATCGTCTGCAAATGTTGAAGATTGTGTGTAGTTGCTCGTTGGCATGTCCGAAGTATAAATTAAGTATAATAGAGGCCCCAGAATGCTGCCCTGTGAGACACCAGCGCCAATTGGCTGAGGTGAACTAAAGAATTTTCCTTCTTTAATAATAAATTGACGACCGACTAAGTAGCTTTCTAGCAGCTTGTGAAAATTAAAAGAATAATTTTCTTTGCTGTGCTGGGTAACTCCAAAAGCATTTTGTTGCTGATCTTATCAAAGCCAGGGGCTTTTTTGGGGTTTAATTCACAAACAGCCTTTTCGATTTCTCTTATCTCAAATCTTAGGGGAACAGCCGCTCTAGCAGGAACAGGTGGTAACTCGACCGCAGTATCGTGAGATATATTTGGGGTGAATACGTTTTCTAAGTGATTAACAAACAGATTTCCCTTTTCGCTATCATTTCTTGCCCAACTTCCGTTCAAGTTTCTTAATGGTGGCTTAGAGGCGACTGGCCTTTTTAGATTTTTTAGCTGCACGACATAATGAGTAGTCTGATTGCGGAGTTGCATCAAGTTCCTTAAGATATTTTTGCAGAGAAGCTGTTTTTTGAGTCTGTAGTAACTTTCTTAGCCTTTTTGTACAATCTTTTAATAAACTCTTTAGTTGAGGGGATCTGTGCAATTGCCACTCTCTTCGAACTCTTCTTTTTTCAGACAGGAGACGCTCAACAACAACTAAGCAGAATATTTTCTGTGCAATGGGTGCTGAGATATTTTTTATATTTTAGCCAATTGATTTGTGTAGCTGGCGTCGCTAAGTAACCAGTTGGAGATACAATTCTATTGGGGTTCATTAAAGTAACAATTGTTGGTGTGTGGTCGGAAGATAATTCTAAGGAAGCTTCAACATAAATCGTTTCTAAGGGAATGTTTTTAACCACGCCAAAATCGATGACATCTGTTAATTTTTGCTGATCAGTAGGCCAATATGTTGGTTGTCCGCTCGCTATCACATTCAAATCCATTTTAGAAATAGTATTAAATAGAACACGACCCTTTGGTGTTATAAGTCGGGACCCCCAGAAGGTATGTTTAGCGTTATAATCGCCAGCGGCCAGGAAAAAAGGTCCTAATGATTTAAAATAATTATAATATTGGCCTTCAGATATTGAATATCTAGGTGGGCAGTATAACGATGAGATTACTACGTTTCTATTTAATTCTTCAACGCAAATGTTTGTTGCTTGAAAATAATCTTCACGATGATCACACATTAGGTAGTGTTTGATTCGGGTTTTTATCAAAATGGCAGAACCTCCACAAGCTCTATCTCGAGGGTCCTTGGTATCATATAGTGTATAACCATTAATTTTAAACGTATTTCTTGAGGTCAAATGAGTTTCAGAAACCATCATGACATCAATTTGTTTATTTTTAAGAAAGTATTCTAATTCATTTGTATGTTGGCGGATGCCGTTTGCGTTCCAAAAACAATTTTTTAAACAGTTCATGGTTTATTAAGTACAGCTTGCAATAACATCGATTGCATTCTAAGAATCTCCTGCATCATATTACCCATTGTGTTTGTAAAATTATTTACTGTTTGCACTAATGTTTCCATGGTTTTTTCTAAACGACTTAATTAGACTCTGGAGTTTCGTCATTACTTGGCGAGGCCCCTTGCAGTGGCACATTTTTTGATTTTAGGACGTTAGCGTAAGAGGTCCTGTTATTACCAGGCTGGGGGGCTTGAATTGCATTTGTGTTTACTTGGTTTGCAACCTGCATTTGAGGGGTATTTGTTTTCGGTCCAACCGTTTGCTTAACGATATTATATACAGGGCATCCTCTATAATTGGCAGTGTGGTTGCCGCCACAGTTGCTACATTTTTTTACGTTGTGGTCGGTTTTGGACTTATCGCAAGAAACTGTACCGTGTAGTTCTCCACATACTACGCAAACAAGGGGTAAGTAGCAGTATGCCTTGGTATGGCTAAATTCTTGGCTGTTTAAGCACTGAACAGGTCCATTTTTTTTGTGCGGCTCCTCAATTGTGATTTTTCTGTATAGAATATATTTTAAACTATAAATGGGATGCGTTTCGTTTTTTTTAACCTATTTATGAAACATTTTTTCAATTAAGACAAAGTTTTGTGAAATTTTCCTTATACAACAAAATTTACGGATTTTTCTTATTTACAGAAAATGTTGCCCAATTTTCGAATTTATATGTCCATTTTAAAGAAAATGTTCCAGTTTATAGATTATTTTGGATAATTTGTGTTTAGAGAAACTCAAGCAGACCTTTTCTATTTATGATTGCTACTGTAAACGTTCACACAATCACACTAAATAGCAGAAATACTTAAAGAGCACTTGCATACGTGACAAACAAACACTTTAAGGTCTTGTTTAGTTTTTCTCTGTGGTTGTTGCTGTTGTTGTTTTTGATGTTGTTGTTATTGTCGTTATCTAGCAACACTTATATCTACTTAAAAATATACTCAAAACACACATACATTCGTACACAGATAATCAAATGCAAACATAAAGACATGAACAGAGAGACATTAACTGCCTGTTTTTAGAAAACGTAAACAAGTGAGTGAGTGAGAAATTATATTGAAAGCAACAATAAAAAACGAAAATTTGTTTTTGTTTTCAATATATTTTCTCACTCACTCACTTGCTTACGTTTTCTAAAAACAGGCAGTAACACTTAGAAATACAAATAGAAAAACAAAAAAAAAAAAATCTAGTTGACTACTGGCAAAAAAAAATATAAGAAAAAACCTGAAAAAGGGACAAGAAAATAAAAACACAATAATTACAGGAACAACAACTACAATTTTCGTTTAGACAGCGAGAACATGGAAAAAAAATCCACAAAAAGAAAACAGCAAATTATAGTGCATACCTACACACGTGCATTCATATGTATGTACGCATGTATGTATGTATATAAAAATACACACAACCACTAACAATTGCAATTTATATATTTTTTTTGCTCTGCTTATTTTCTATTGCTTTTGGCTAAAAATAAATGTGCTTGCTGCAGTAGTAGAAGATAATGGCTTAGACCTGAGTATTTTTTTTTTCGTTTTTGGTTTTGTTCTACACAAACAATACAAAAGAACAATTTAACAAGAACAAAAACACCAATAGCAACAACTTAAAAAACAAATAAAAGAAAATGTTTTTATGCTTAAATGGAAAACCTGGTAATGACAGGATTTTCTTTTCCACACTCACACACATACACAATTAAGCAGAATAAAAAATAACAACTTTCAACAAATTTAACCATTAAAATTAAGAAACTACATTGAATTTAATTTTTTTCATTTTAAAAGTTGAAAATTTGTTTTGGTTATTTCGCATTTTTTTTTTTTTCAGGAATTTACAATCAGCAGTAGCTTTTTTTTTAGCTTTGAAAAGGAAAATTTTAAATTGTAAAGGAAATAATTTAGAAGTAACTGTTAACAAGTTTTATTATAGCAATTTCTAAAGGCCACAAGGGTATGGATAGACTACAACATCGGACATGTTGGAATTTTGTATCAGATTAATTGTCAGGCAGATGTTGACTTTATCTCACCTGAGCCGATCCTTGATCCTGGCTTCCCTGTACGCGTTTTGAACATCACAGCTCACCAGGATGGCCAACGGATTCCTGCAGATTCGATTAAAATTAAGAAACCCTGACGGATCTAAAACACAGTTGGACAAGAAGGTTTCTTTTTGACTTTTTAGACCGAAATAATGGCCGTCTTCACAGTCGCAAAGTACATTTAGTATGCTGGGGTAACTGGCAGGAATATCCACATTATTACCTATAGTAAGGCGGCCATTAAATCCCTGGGGAATGTATTTTGACAAATCGAGAATTGTTCAAAAATTCGTGACGTGTCATTAATTACCCTAAAATGGGTTCCTGGACTTTGGAGAATACACGGAAACTTTCAGACTGACTCGTTGTCGTATGCAGGCACCATCTTGAACCATAATGGTTCAATATTCTGTGTAGGTTTTCCAGTTTTATGCAGTCTTCTCCAATTTCGCTTGTTTCAAATATAATATTGAACACAATGATTAGCTCATTAAGAAATTCCACTGAAGTATTCTGTAACATTTCATATTGGATTCAGGTTAAAATCCAGGTGCCTTGTTTAATTTTGTTTGCTTTAAAAACACGATTCAGAAAGGCATTTGATTGTCACAATGTTGCATATTAGATTTCATTTGATATTTTTTAAAATCAGATGCAGGTAAAGTTGCTACTACACTGAGGCAATTTCCCATTTTTCCTTTGCAAATACCCACCACATTCTTGCATAATTAATTTTAATTATTTTGATATTGAGTTCCAAAAAGTATGTTTCTTTTTGATTATATAAAACCTTTTAGCTTAGGTATAATTCTCTTTATCTTGCAGATTTTTGGTTTTCCTAAATAAGGAGTTGTTAAAGTTTTAAGGTCCGATGTTGAATGTGAACCATATCTAAACCTCAAGTTTTTTTTTGCATTTCATTTGACATTTCTCAATTTCAGACTGCCCCAATTTGAACCATTGAAGGATACACAATCGAGCAGCGCTTAAAAGCTATTCAGGCTTTTTACGAAAATGGGCGTTCAAATCAAATTGCATATCGTGCACTTCGTGATTCAGTGATGAGGCACATTTTCACCTCAGTGGATTCGTCAATAAGCAGAATTTCTGCATTTGGGCGAACGATATTCCAAGAGTGGTTGCCGAAAAAGCAATGCAACCACAAAGAGTGACTGTCTGGTGCAGTTTATAGTCTAGCGGCATCATCAGGCCGTATTTTTTCAAAAATGAGGTCGGTCAGTCAGTTACTGTGAGTGGTGTTCGCAATCGTGAGTTGCTATGGATGTGGACGATATGTGGTTTCAACGAAACAATGGCTTTTTTGCGCGACAAATTCAATGGCCGTGTTATCACACGTGGTACAGTTGTCAAATGGTGTATGTCGATAAGCCAGCAACAATTCAAGAGCGACAGGATGAGAAAATTCGGCACATTAACGGCATTGCACCTCAATTATGCCTCAGCGTGTTTGAAAATTTGGACCATCGGATGGAGGTATTCCGCCGAGGTCGTGGCGGCCATTTGACCGATATTTTGTTCCAAACATAACACTGATTCACAAAGTTTTAACTTTTCCCACAACCTCAAAAATTAGATGTTTTCTAAGATAAATCGGGGCTGCTGAAAACTAATTCACTTATTTTTCTGAGGAAGGGTTTTCAAGATATACTGTTAAAAAGATATCTTTTTCTCTTTCAGCCGATATCTATACTGTGTTTATCGGACATAAATTCACTAAGTTACATGCCTTAAGATTGGAAAAAATTGATTTTTTTTCTACGTTTTTTCAAAATTTAACATTTTCAGTTCTGCCGTTAAGGCAAAACTATTTTTTTTATAATTTTTAAACCCATATCTTAAAGACAATTTTTTTCTAAACATATTTGTAGCAAAATGGTTTTCATCGGAAAAAAGAAGAGAGTGGAAGAGAGGTTAGCAAAAACATTCAAATTTAAATTTCCAATAAAAAATTTTTTATCAAAGTTTTTCTTGGGGTTCAAAAATTAATTAACAAGGTTTCTTTCAAATGTGCTAAATTCGCATTTCATACTATTGAGAAACTGAAATTTATTGTTGAAGGGATAAGCTATTCCTATGCGCATTTCACTGGTTGCTTAGGCCAGATCGTCAGGAAACTTCATCCAAAGATTTTAGAAAAGCTTAAGATATTAAACCAAATAAAACTGTTAAGCGAATAAGAATTATAAACCTCAGTTTTACCTGTAACAATATCAAAGCTTAAACAAAAACAACAACAATAAACAGTGAGTTTATATTTTCTTACAGTTTTTTGTTTCTTGGTTGTGTTGATTGGATTAGGATTAAGTGTTAGGAGACTATTTAATTTGTTAACTTAGATCAAATTTGGCCAAAAATGTTATATTTTTCCTCTTCGATTTATCAATTAATGTTGCGTTGACGTTTCACGAATGAGCATCCAGCAGTATTTACCCATCATGGTCTGGTCCCAATGGCGCTGATTCCATTCCTCGGTAAAATCTTTCACCTTGTTCGTCACACTGAAACAAGTCTAAAAGGTGTTAAAAGAAAACGCATTTTTAATAACAGGTGGGCTCCTGTAATTACAGAAAAGCCATTAAGACTTCAAATCATTCTGATTTTTATTTAACTTGATATGGCATAAAAGTCTTTCATCATATTTGGAATAATGTTACTACCGTTTTGGCTTCTGTTGTTTCCTAAAAACCCACTTACTACATTCTGAAAAGAATTCCATATATCTTGGAGTGATTGCGATACTAAAAAAAGCGTGGCTCTGCGTCCGAAAATCCTCTTTCTTTTAAAAATGAAGCGAGTAATTTCGAGTTTCCTTTTGACAAGTTTAAGTCACAGTGTAAATCATTAAGTGCCCTTTGACTCATTGTTTAATATTCGTATCGGCTACAGAATTAAAACTCAGATTTAAAACTTCTTCTTCATTATCTGATGTTACTTTTAAGGTTGGATATTTTTGCTTTGCGAATGGAGATCAATTACTTTATAGCTGGGTAAATAACATAGAAATTTTTTCCGCTGTGCACTGAATTAATGCATATAAAGCAATCAGTCATATGATCACTTGGATCTCTCCCTTCAAATGGCTCCCCGAATGACAAATACTTTTCCATGCCCTTACCAAATTAAGTTAATTTAACAAAACAAGTTGAATAAAACACGTTTCTATCCAATGGCTTATTGATAAATCTTGCTAAGTATAAACAAATTTATACGATTCCAAAAAGATTTTGGTCAACTTTCTTCGGACACTTTTTTAAATAATGTAGACAGACCACAAACAAACTAAGAGTTATCAAGTGAATATTTACATATTTTAATATACAATGCAATTTAGATATTTCAAAACTTATTAAAACAACAAAAGCGGGACATTGGCTGACTTCACAAACTCGGTGTTGCAAAGCAACACTGAAGGGAACATAATTCAAAGACAAATTTTCCAAAAGCAATGCCTTAAGTTCATTATTGAATGGTAACCGTCTTCTCTGCACAACGGTTGCAAAATGTGTGAATTGTTTTTAATTGTGATGCTTTGCCAACGCATTCGATTTTACTGATGCTTTTCAACATTGCATTTATGAACTCATCCAGTATCTTGAAATAGACCGGCAATTGAAAGCATACTTAAACCGCAATAAGGTACAGAAATATAATAAATAGAAGCATTGATAAAAACATTTGTTTTTTATAAAAATTCAAATTCGGATGTTTTCACAAAATCAGGGACCGGAAATAAGAGTTATTTTTCAATTTTTGAAGAAATAAATCATACATAAATGAACATCGTAGAAAACTTGTAATTACACCATCATAATTTTTAGGCGAAATGCATCCAATATATTGCATGATATTTAAATTTTTGATTTTTTTTTTAACAATCAAAATAAAAAAAAAAATAAAAGTTATTTTTGATTTTTATATTTTTAAATGAAAAATAAGCTTATAAGTTTTGGCTGCCATTCAAGGCAATGTTGAGGTCGTTTTCAGGTGTTCAATTATACCATCATAATTGATTTTAAATGTTCCTCAGATAAATTATATCTCAAATCTCCCAATATTAATCTGAGTGCTGAAAATGACCTTTCTACACTGACTTGCGTGGCAGCCAAAATTTATAAGCTATTTCTATGCATTCATGTTTTTATAGCTGGTAATGGATAAGTCACATATTCATATCGAAATTTGAATGAAGCAGCATATTATAATACATACGGCATCAACAAACAAATAAGAGTTTTGACTTGATTTTTATTATTGATTTAAAAAAAATAAAAATAAAAAATAACTTTTATTTTTCATTTAAAAATATAAAAATCAAAAATAACTTTTATTTTTTATTTAAAAAAATAAAAATCAAAAATAACTCTTATATCTTGATTTTTTTGATAAAAGTCATAACAGTTACGGTCCTTGCACAAAATATATCGATATTTCTTAAATTTTTGCCCGACAATAACAATCAAGTTTAAAGTCCTGTAGCTCAGTAAATCCTTATCCGATCGACACAGTTAAGATATGTGCTGAAAGAGAAAACACATATCTATACAAAAGTTTAAATCTTGTGCAATTGAGTTTAACAGTTCTCGAGATTTTTCGAAATACCTAACACAACTGCACGATTTTCGCGTATATTTCAAAAACGCTTCTTGAGAAAAATAAATTAATGCAATATTCTTGTTCAGCAGCCCCAATTTAGCTTAGAAAATATATAATTTTTATAATAAAAAGAAATTTCCTAAATTATTTGTGTTTTATTCAAAATTAATATTGGCCCTTAAAATTTAACCATTTAAAAATAAAAAAGCAAAACTTCTTACAAATAGATTTTCTAAGCACACATTTTTAAATTATTGCATTCCACAAAACATGATTTAAAATTAAAATTAAAAACAAAATGAAAAATGCAAAATGCAAATTTAAAGACCTTTTCAAATAAATTTTGCATTTTGCCGATCGCTCATAGCCTTCTATCGTTGTTTCGCAGCAGCCATTTACTTCCGAATTTTATTTATTTAGCATTTATGACCGTTATACGATGCGCAGTACTGAGGGATCTGATCTTTTTTAAGCTGTTGCAAATCTTTCTTATGCTGTTGTTTTTAAACATAAATATCTTTCATTATTTATATATTTAAACAAGAATTTTTTTTGTTTGCTGCAAAACATCGTGTACTGCCATTTTACCATTACGTTCAAAGATTTTCTAGGTGGATTGCACTATAGTGCGTGTAGGGAGATACAACTTCTCTAAGCATACTTCAACAACCTTAACCGTAAGCCGTTAATTTTGCTTTAAATCTGATCTTCTTGGTACACAGAAAAAATTGTCACCAAATTTTTTTCAATTAAATCAAGTAACAATTTTTTTTATTTATTAATAAGATTTCCTTATGACGTGGCAAATTCCCAAATTTTCATATTTTTTATAAATACATTAAAAATTTATTGTTGAGAGAAAGCCAGACATAATAAATTTTGTATTCCCAATAATAATTTTGATAATAAACTTGCATGTGCCCGTGCAAAAAACTGAACTGACAAATTTTTTTTGTTGTTGTTTTGTCTTACGAAGACAAAAAAATGAAGCAATTTTTTTTTTAATTTTGTTTGTTGTTTTTACCCACTTACAACTACAATTCGAGTCGGAATAGCTAAACAATTGTAGGGGAATGTAAGAAAAGATAAACTCATTGTTTATTGTTGGTGGTTTGTTTAAGCTTTGATATTGTTACAAGTAAATCTTTGAGTGTTTACAATTCTTATTCGCTTTAAGGTTTTAGTTGTATAAAATTTTTATTTTTTCTAAAATCTTTGGAATATCTAGCCAAAGCAACCAGTGAAATGCGCATTAAAGCTGGCTTTCTCTCAACAATAACTTTCAGTGTATTTATAAAATATGAAAAAATATATGGAAATCTAATTAATAATAAATTTTGTGTTCCCAAAAATAACTTTGGTAATTTTTTTAATTGTTTCAAACAATTTTTTTAATTGTTTCAATTAATTTGGCTTAATTGAAAATAAAAATTATAATGTTTGTGTGGATATAAGCAAATATGAAAACATACACACAAACTTTAAAATATTTTAAAGGTTTAAACAATTTTTAATTGTTTCAATTAACTGTGTTGATTGAAAAAAATATTTTGATTTGTGTTTTCTTATTACATAGCCTCTTTTGCTGGTCGTCACATTTCAATTAAACTTATTGATTGTAGCCAATTATTCTACAATTCAACTCATAATTGGCCTTTAGTCATCCGAACTGTGTCTTCAACCATGCCTTTTTTGTTTGGCTTAATGCAACTGCATACCAACTAAGTTCAACTATTGTTCAGATGAGAGAAATGCAAAAATCAGTAATAAACTTGATTTATTCATACGCTCAAATTTACATCAATTCTATGCCTGAAAAGCAAAGTTCACCGTTGAGTAATATTGACATCGTTTTGTAAACACATTATTTGCGCATGTGTGAGTTTGATGGAGCGTGCTTTTTTACATCACACAATAGAACTATTGCGCAAAATGGAATCACAAACATTCTTATGCTCTTGCATTTAAGTAGTCACTGTCCATTTTATGAGAAAAAGACGAATCTAAATGAGCTTGGGTGTACGACTTTACCAAGGCGAATTAACTGGTGTCGAAACGCCTTCAGAATTTGACAGTTCGAGCCTATTTGTTTTGATTTTTTAGTGTTTTGCTAAGAATGGTTGACATTTTGAGCCGTAAAAACTAACAACGCAATGTATAGTGGTTTTGCATTGCGTTGTTAGTAAGTGTTAGTGTTAGTGTTGCTTCTGTTGTTTTTGGATTGTTGTAGTTGCGACACCACCTGTTCTTGAAATCGCCTTGGACTTTTCTTTATTTTTTCAGATTTTGCAGCTGTATACAGCGTTACCGTTGGATAAAAAGTACAACAAAGAGGATATTTACAAAAAAAGTGGAAACAAAAAGGGTATTTGAGAAAAGAGGGGGCACCCCTTTTTAAATCAAAATGAGTTCACCAAATTATATTTTTCCACGTATTTTGTTCAATTTATTTCGAATTTCAAGTAATAGTTTATAAATGGTAAAAAAACAGAAAAACAGAAACATTATGTGTTATTACAACCAAAACAATTCGGGAGCAATACTTTTTTCATGTGGGTTTAAGTGACTTTATCTGCTGTATCCAATATTTCGCCTGAAATAAGGCGGTTATGCTTAAACATTTTATCATAACTTGTAGTAGCACCAACGGTAACGCTGTTTGAATATTCTTTTTGTATTTGTGCTCATGTGTCTTTGCGTTTCATTTAATTTTTTTTACTCTGAATACATCAGAGTAATGATTTCCTGTTTTTTTTATTTGTACCAAAGCAATCATTGACGAAGACAACACGCTGTGCATTATTTGAATGATTTAAAACCAGCAGCTAATGAGTGTGGCTGAACAAGTTGGATTGTATAAACGCAAAATAATGTATTTTATGGTGTTCATAAATTCATAAATTGGAACTACCTTTTTTAACCAACCAGTATTTGCATATTGTGTTTTTGTTGTTGTTTAAATTTTGTAATAATACTGCGCAACTGGTCGCTTTTGGCTTATACGGAAACAATTTATACGTCCTTTCATTAAACCTGGACTCCGAATCCTCAAAAGGTATATTTGCCTCACGGTAGTAAGAGCGGGTGAAACACCCGTCTAAGCACAACGAGTCATGTAAAGCTTAAAAGACAAACTTGTTTCTATAGTTTCAAAGGACTGGTAATCGCATTGCCAATTTACGTAAAAATCAGTCTATTATTTACCAGAGACCACTATAAAGCCCAATTTTCAAATCATTCAAATACACCTAAAACGGCATTAAAAAAGATTTTGTAAAATTTTGTCTAATTTATCAAAGTTTTTCTTGGTATTCAAAAAATTAATTAACAAGGTTTCGATTCATTGGTTGCTAAAGTCAGATCATCAGTAGGTCCCATATAAAGTTGCCTTCCGAAAAGCAATTTAAAAATGCCTAAATCGGTAATGTATTGTGTCACTGTATTACAATTTTAATAATCGGTCCATAACAGGTCCAATACAAAATCTCCTCCTGAGAATCTATATATAATTCGGCTAAGACAAATCAGTTAAGAACACTTTTCTCATCTGTTTGCCCAGCGACTAGAATAAAAAATACACCATTTGAAAGGTATTTACAAGCAGAAGTGCACAATATATATTTTATTAATATATATGTTCAATATTTTCAAAGTTATAAGCGTTCAAGCCCTGCAAACAAATGGAAGATATCCCCTAAGGCAATAGTTTAGCAATATCCCCAAATTGTCATCTAAAAGGAAATAATCAAAGCAATTTTTTATTTTCCAGAGAAAAAAAATTTATAAAATATTTGTACGTCATAAATAAAAAAAATAAGAAATATTAAATCTAAAATATTCTGCAGAAGGTAAATATATAAACTAAATAAATCTGTAATATATTAATCTTTTTCCTTTTCAACTTAATCCAGATATTACTCAACCCTCATAATGGATGCAATTTGAAAGGAATTTGTTGGAAATTACAAAATTATTTTATTTTACTTTATTTTATTTGTAAGTATAATTTACTTATATGTATGTATGTTTGTGATAAAAAAAATGTCTGTTAAATAAAATAAATGTTTTTCAAAATGCAAAATCTTCTTTTTATCATCCCAATGATATTTTGGCGATATCTTCTTATTATCTTATATGTGGTTATCTGGCGATATTGCCAGTTTATCATCTAGCAGAATCGCTTTCGTATTGCTAAGGAGTATTGCTATCGAGACACGTTTCTTCCCGAAGGAAGTATCTTCCGCAATACGAAATCGATTATTGCCGCAATAATATTTTTCATCCAGGCAATACGTTTGGCAATACACATTTCTGTGTTTGCTGGGAATTTGATATTACCACATACATATGTAAAACACATAAATAAAAATTTTGTTTTTTTCAATTATCAAATAATACAAAAAAATAAGGTGGTCAATAATTCGACATTTTCAAGAAACCGGTTTTTGAATATTTCGACTTTATAAATCGGCATAGGTAAACCAGTTAAGAACGATATCTTCCTTTGTTTGTCAACCACTCACGTGAAACATAACACATAAACCGGAGGTTAGTCCGTCGCCAAATCAATCCATTAAGACGGAAAAATGAATGCTCGAAACATGTTAATTCATATATACTTAGATATACTATATTTTCTTCATATAAAAAAAAAAAAATTTATGACCGAATTTCGACCATGAGTCAAACACTTGTCACATTAGTATGCCTAAAACTGAAACTTCAGATGATATTTTATTAAAATTGTGATGATCGGCTCATAATTTAGCATCGCTCCCATGTATATAGACTTTAAGGCTGAACCTACTCCAGCAAAAGGCAAAACAGTTTCTTAGGGCCATTATTACAACTTGCCAATAGTTAAAAGTCGGATTTTGTCGGACCGATAAATAGCTTTGCATTATAAAACCTTCAATTATTATGTTTTCATCTATTAAATATTATTATTATTGAAAATAACAGCAATAAAAAATGGAAGTTGTAATAATGCAAAGCTATTTATCGGTCCAACAAAATCCGACTTTTAACTATTGGCAAGTTGTAGAAGAATACTGCTACTTACACCAAACAAAAGAATCGATAAACTGCATTTATTGACTTTCTGTGATAAAACATTGGTTGCAGAAAATATATATGTACATACACAGGGCAAGACAAAACAGACTAAAACGAGCCTCGTTGCACATAATTACGTACTTTCTAATGATGTAACCCACACTTATTAATAAATAAGTCAAAAATCGCAAGAAGACAAAACCATTGACGCATTGCTGTCTGATTACCGGTTGTCCTTTGAGGCAACAACTTGATAAAATGTTTTTTAGTGGTGTGGGTTTGACTTAAAAGTCAAAAACCTTTTGTTGTAGTATATTCAGCCTAATACGAAAAATAATACTGTGAGGTACGTTTTTGTAAAGATGGTCCATAATTGATAAGTCCCATATGAAGCCAACTCCTGACATATGCTTACTCTCGTTGGAGGTTACCAAAGATTAGGCCCGGCCGAATATATCACTTTAACTTGCTTATAGTATGTCTAAACGTACTATATTCCTTTCGTGCAAATGCACAGTTAAGCTTAATTTGTACAAAAGTTTGTAGTTTTCCTTATTTGTAGATTGAGTTAGATTTTTTTCATATATATTTTTCTTTTGTTAATTAAATTAAATTTTGTTGACCGCAAAATCATTCCATTTATACCAATTTTTTTCTTTTAAAGTAAAATACTTTCTATACTCAATAGAAAAACTATTGCAATACTTAAGAACTTTTCGTCTTAAATATAAAATACTTATACTTCTGCATGTATGAGAGGAGAAATTGTTTTTTTTTGGTATGTGTTTTTGCTTTTTAGTTGGTTTTTCTTCTCTCTCTTGATAAGTTTTTAAGTTCTTCTCTAGTTGTTATCAAAACTTTAATACTTTTCTGAATTGTTATCATCTTTTGCACTTGAAAGTAACTTTTTACTGGTTATTTTGCATTTGATAACTTAACTTTTTCATTTCAAAAACATAAAAGAAATATTCAAATGCACGTACTTTTTGCATTGAAAATTTATTCTATACGTTTATTAACACCCTACACGAAAGAGTGGCAAAAGTTGGTAACGGCTTATGCCGTAATTTGTATAGATATCAGTTATTTTCATAATTCCAAAACGTATTTCTTACCTACGGCTTAAAGTTTTCTTTTATTATTGAATCTTTCTTGTTTTTTTTGTTATTTTTGAGTTATAACCAGGGAAACCAGAAATATGCTCTAAAAATCACGTTCTATGCGCATTAAATATGCAGTAAAAACATAAAAATATGCCAAACAAATTGTTTGTCTTTCGATCTTCTCTTTAAAACTCGAAAAAGAAAGAGTGCAATCTTGTCGATTCGGTAGTATTAGTTGGAGAGAGATTGGTGAAAGTTAATCACGAACTTATTCTAGTGATGATTTACGGTAAAGTTTGTTACGCTATTACAGACACACAAAAGTGCTCCACAAGTAAAGAATTCAACAATATTGAACATATTATTTCAAAAGATTTTAATATAGATAACATGGAGTTTGGTTTATCTGTCCTTCATGGATGGATAAGATTTTTTGAGTGTTTTATTCACTTATCATATAAACCAGACTAGATGTGACGATGAAAAAAAAATTATTGCTGATACAAAAAAACGCATTCAAAGGGAATTAAGAGAGAAAATTGGATTGATTGTTGACCAACCAAAACTAGGTTTTGGAAGCCCAAACGATGTGAATACTGCAAGGCGTTTTTTAGGAATGCTGAAGTATCTACAGAAATAACAAAAATAGATTTGCAGTTGATAAAAAATATGCATAAAATATGAATAGTTGTTTCAAGCGGCACTGAGGTCAATACATTATATCACTTTTCCCATTGCCTATTGGCCAACTAAGTGAAGAATCTCAAGAAGCTAGAAACAAGGACTTAAAAAAGTTGTATTGAAAAATACCATAAAATACTTCTTCAATAGATTTCTTTGAGCTCTGATCCTTTCATTTCAAGCTTGCGCAATAGTTGTAAAAAGAAAATGGAGCAAATGCCAAAGTCTGCATTGGAGTTACTTATTCTTCCCCACAGTGAAAAAGATTATGATGAAGACTATTTTAATTATGATTATGAAGATAATGATGATTATGAAGTTAATGATAATTATGAAGTAAATAATACTTTTGATGTTTATAAAATGAAGTAAATAAAAAAGTTTTTAGTTTTTTTTAATGTTTATTTTCTGAAATGTTCGTTTTCTATTTTTGAATATTTATAAATAAAAATAAATAATATTAAGACCAATTGTGATTTTTAGTTGAACTGTTAATTTTAATTTTGATTTTTAGTTTGGCTTGAGTTCATACAATTTAATTTTCATTAAATTATATTTACTGAAGGAAGGAATTTTATTAAAATGTATTGATAATTTTCTTGGCTGATCTGGGGCTCGAGCCTGGGTTGAATTTACATGTTTCTAGAATCACCACATTCTTTCATCAGAATTCTTTGAGTTCTAACCTCTGCACCACTGCGGTGCCTGCTCAAAGAATTCTGATGAATGAATGTGGTGATTCTTGAAACATGTAAATTCAACCCAGGTTCGAGCCCCAGATCAGCCAAGAAAATTATTTAAAAATATTATCAAAAAGTAATTTCAATTTTTGGGAATACAAAATTAAATTTTCAAAAGATTTTGTTATTCGTGCTTAATTCCCAGTTTTTATTATTGATAAAAACACTTGAAATTTATTGTTGATGGGATAAGCTATTCCTATGCGCATTTCACTGGTTGCCAGATCATCAGGAAACTTCATCCATAAAGATTTTAGAAAAACTAAAGATATTAAACCAAATAAAACTGTTAAACGTATAAGAATTATAGCAACAGTTCTACTTGCAATAATATCAAAGTTTAAACAAAACAACATCAACAATAAACATACAGGGGGAATGTAAGATGAGATAAACCCACTGTTTATTGTTGGTGTGTTTTTGTCTAAAGTTTGATATTATTACAAGTAGAACTGTTGCTATAATTCTTATACGTTTAACAGTTTTATTTGGTTTAATATCTTTAGTTTTTCCAAAATCTTTATTGATGAAGTTTCCTGATGATCTGGCAACCAGTGAAATGCGCATAGGAATAGCTTATCCCATCAACAATAAATTTCAAGTGTTTTTATCAATAATAAAAACTGGGAATTAATCACGAATAACACAACCTTTTGAAAATTTAAAAATATTTTAAAATTACGACTTCTATGAATTAATTGCTACTTTCTATACTATTCACCCCACTGTGCATTGGGTATACAGATGGATATTTAAAAAAGAAAGCCAAAATTTCGCAAAAAAAATATTTTTTTTTATATGCTGCGAAAGCTCTTGTAGGCATCTAAAAAATTTAAAATGTATCAAAATATGCCTCAAAAAGACCAAATGTGCCCTTTAAACTTAAAAAGTGCTGCAAAAGGACTCTTTTTATGTAAATTACACAAAAAAATGCAGCAAACGGTAAAATATGCAAAAATATTCACTAACAAATCGATGCCAAAATTTATAAAATAAATAATTATGAATATTAAGGCGGCTAAATTTTATTTAAAATCGTTTAGCAAAAACGTAAACTACATAAAATTCTCCGAAGAAACCATGTATCTAAATTAAAATCCTAATCCGCACCTCTCGACTTGAAAATTTATAGGCCCGCCTTTGCCAAAAAAATAAATGTTTGAAAAAATAGCTTTTTCCAAATAGAAATCGAATTTTCTGAAAAAAAATTATTTAGTCAGGTAGTTCTTTTGCACTTTATATTTTTTTCGACTAAAAATTATTTTACATAAAAAAAATATTCACCCAAGTTAAAAAGTTTGTATTTAAATTTATATTTAATATTTGATTACATTTATTAATTTTATTTCATGAATATGAGGTGTTGATTTGTTTTTAATTGCTTATGGTACTTTTTAAGCAAACCGTTTAGCTTCTTCACAAAATAAATTTCAAAATTGATTTTGGTCCAAATTTCGATAATTGTTTTAGCAACTTGTGGAGAAAACCTTTCATATGATAGTGTTTTTTTCTAATTATTTTCACGCTCACTTAAATAAAAATAGTATTTCAAAACATCCCGATTTTTAGACGAATTCAATTCAAATTCTGAATGGGCAGAAAACTTGGGCCGGAAAAATTTTCCGAGTCATTAAAATCGATTGACATTTCCGATAGTTCCATTATTACATTTTCAAAAATTTTTAGCTAAACACTTCTTTAAATACGAACAGTTAAGTGCCCAAATTAATCAAAGCAAATAAAATTTAAAAGTCACAGAAAACGAATTAGAGATCAAATAAACTGGATTAGAAGAGGTCATGTTTTTTTCTGTTTTAAAAAGTATGTTTTTCGTATTTTTTTTTTTTACAAAAAAAAAAAAACAATTTTTCTGTAATTTTTTAGATAGAACGCAAATCAGAGGAAAGGCAAATTAGATTAGATTATTGAATATTTTGATTAGTCTCAAAACAAAACCTGCGTTGTATAAACTACGCTATAATAAAACAAAATGTATTAAAAAAAAAAGAAAATAATTTTAAGGAAAGAAGAGGAAAAAATGTTCAAGTCGGGAGGTGCGGATTAGGGTTTGATTTTAGACCCATGGTTTCTTCGGAGAAATTTCTTAGACTTTAATATGGATTACGTTTTTGCCATGCCCTAATTTAAATTGTTTCTGCATTAATTGGTCGCTTAAGGAAAAACATGCAACTGCATATTTATGGTTTCCCTGACTATTACCAATGTAACCGCTAATTAGCTGCATTCAAGTTTCAAATAAAAAAAAGCCATTTAGGTGTTCTTTTAAGCCTCTGGTGACCTTCGAACTGTATCAGATCCCAAGCGAGATAGTTGGGAAGGACCTAAACTAAGGCCCTAATTTTGTAAAACACAACGCACGTGAAAGTATTATATTGAAAGCGAAAACAAATTCATAAATATTTTGTAATTTTGTTGTTGCTTTGTACAGAAATTAATTTACCGTTTTAAAATTTTCAACGCCACAAGCAATGATGCGTATGTAATCTTAAAAACCAATGTGAATTTCTGTTAGAGGCAACAACAAAATTACAAAATATTTATGAATTTGTTTTTGCTTTCAATATAATTCTTTGTGGTTGCGTTGTGTTTTACAAAATTAGGGCCTAATAGTCCATCCCAACTATCTCGCTCTTTTATTTAACTGAATACTTTTTAATTTCCTCTTGAATGGTAGGGATGGTAAGAACTCTGTGGATAGTAATATTACGAATATACCATGGGACGCGGACGATTTGTCGCATGCAGTACCTTATAATTCGATGCCATATGTCTATATTGGTCTTATGATAGACTTTTATAAGGGATCTTTGTTGTCTAAGAATAAATTTGAGTTTCGACGAGACCATCTCAAGCGTCTACATATATGAATTTCCATGTATTTTAAATGATTTTCTACCAAAACAGTAATGTTTTTTATTTTTAAAGCTGTGCACGATTGTCTCCTGAGCGTGAACGTTAAGAGAACACATTTAGCCGGGTAAACCTAAATTTTCAATTTTTCTAGCCAGGCCTCTAGTTCATTGATGTGGAACTTTTTATTTTGTGATGAAACTTTTGGGTCTTGATTATCAATTATAAACGATGTATCTTCTGCAAACGTAGTTGGCCTATCAGCTGTGTATATTATATACAGTAGCGGCCCTAATATGCTTCCTCAAGGGACATCAGCAAAAATTTTCTTGGGGGGAGTATTAATTTTTTAATTTTACCATGTTCTGCCGGTTAGATAGCATTCGTTTTATTATAATAAGTAGCCCATCATGTTAAACTTTGTCGAATGGAAAATATCTATAAACAGAGCTGAGCAATATTCCTTTTTCTTAAACGCTGCTCTAATTTGGGTAACAATTCTATGCATTTGTTCGATTGTACTATGCCTTGCTGGGAATCCGAACTGATAAGCCGGAATGATTGCGTGTTCATTTAGATAGGGAACATTTTTTGGAATAGCTTTGATGCACTCAAAAGAAAAATCAATATAGCCGTACTTAAAATCCGAAGCGGTATTAATAGTACGGTGAGTGAGAGAAAGATTGATTTAAGTACGAATTTTCAATCGCAAAATACTTAAATTATTATTTACCATTATAATTCAATATTCAATCCCGATTTTGTACTTGAAATAATCCGAAAATGAGATTGATTTAAGTAAAACTAAGATTGAATCAATCTTAAAATGCGCTTGATTCAAGTATTATAAGGCTATATAACGAAGTTGTAGAAGTAGTTGAAACTCACGAATGCTCTGTAGCGCAAAAAATTCAAAATTTCGAATTTTGCGCTTCATCTTCAACTGCAATGACTACTGCAACTACGTGTTCTTTTGACACTAATTTCAAACTGCCGTTTTTAACTTTTGACAGCTTGCAGCGCTATTCTTAACGTTGTACTACAGCGACTATTCTATTTCCAACTTAAAGTTGATTTTGTCCCGAATTAGAAAGAAAAAATTATTATGATTGATTTACTTAAGGCTCAGTTAGCCGGGAGTAACAGTAACGTTGCAAATCAGCTACTGGTACTCATGGCGGACGATGGTTTTTCAATGACAGTTGGTATCAGTTTACAACTGCTTTTAACAAAAGAATTTATTATTTGCTTTTTTTAAAGAGCCACCCATGGTGATTTTGCAAAACGGGTGGAATAAGCAACTGCAAAATCCACAGATGTAACCATAACAGTATGACAGCTATCAACTGTTAAGGTCGCAAGTCCATATTAGAAGAATTTTTATATGTATTTTGTATTTTTGATTTTTTTGTATCTTTTAATGATAGTTTAATTGATACTGGTTGAAAAAATTCTGTGGTAAAAGGGAAAAAGTGTTTTAGTTGACTTTGAGTTGATGACACCTTTGAGATCTTTACGGTAAAAAGTGCACTTGGGAAAAGTTTCAATTATTTTATTAATGTTTAGGAATAAAATCTTGAAAAAACTATAACCACAGAAAAGTGATGAATATAGTAGAACAGGGCCCTGTTTCTCAAAACTAAAAGTTAAAAATCTAAAAGAAAACATTCGTTAAAAATGCAAAAATTTTACAATTTTTGATTCAATATATATTTTATTTGTAGATATGTATGTAACTTGTAGTTTTGAGAAACAGGGCGCAGGAGTAAATTTCCAAAAATCATCTTTTAGTTCAGAATTTTTTCTCTTGCAAAACTAAAAAAGCAGTTTCGCTCTATTGCCACAGATTTATGTAATAAATCGATATGAAAAATTTTATTTTTGCAGCGTACCGCATATTCGACCCTGACCACCTGTGCACTCATTCTGTTAGTTTCATTTTCATTTAGCATTCTAAAAGTACAAAAATATTCAAAATATTTTTCGAATTCATTTATGAATGTAAGAAATTGTTTGTGTGTAATAAATACTCTTTTCTTTTTTTTCCTGTTTCGAGCACAAAAAAGTTTCTAATTTTTTTTTATAACATTAAACTTTTTGTTACATACATACAACTGTTATAAACAAAGTTTTTTAGATAAAAATATTTTTGATAATATTTTTGATATTTGTTAATATTATAAAGGCTAAATGTTTTTTTTTTTTTTTTTGATGAAGAAAAATTAAAACGGAAATTGAAAGTTTCTTAAAAATCTGAAATTAAATTCTGTTTGGTGAGGTTTTGTGTACAAGTTCCTAAAGAAAAAAGTTCAAAGTTTGTTCCAATTAATTAAACTGTGTTTACGAAAAATGTGATATTGCAACCAAATATGTACCTTTTTGAAATCCAGTTTATATTTAGACTACGCAAGCAATTTTCACTTTTCAATTCTTTTAAATTTTCAATATTCTCACAATTTTCAAATTGCCCCCTAGATTGCTTTCAAATTGTTCTTTCATTTGTTTAGAAATTTTGTGTTCAACTTAAGAGCTGATCTCAAATTAATTTTTGTTGCATCAATTCCAGGCGTTATTTAATTTTTTTATAAAGCTTCGTTCCCACTGGTGTTTTTAAAAATAAAGCAACAATATTTTTCACAAACTCACACATTTTGCATTAAGATACCCTTTTCAAATTTTGCCCAGAAAAATATTACGAATTTATTTTTAAAACATTTTGTTAAAATTTTCTTTAAAAACTAAATAAAATTATTAAAGACGTTATTTAAAATAACATACAAATTATTGCTGAAGACAAAAACTTAACTTAAAAAAAAACTTTAGTTACATTTTTGTTCGAATTATTAAAGGAAAATATATTAAATATTTTAGTAAAAAATAAGATAAAAATATTAAATTGTTGCCCCCATTATGAACAAAGCTTTAATATCAAAAATCTTATGTTTTTTACGGTTAGTCCTGTTGATTCCGTTTTTTTTTCAATTCCCTGGAATTTTAAGGAGATATCTTACCCATCTTCCTGACCTAAACTTAAGTTTTATACCAACTAAATTGTACTAACTTCGAGCTAATCGGGGTAAGAACTTCGATTTTGTCTTATAGTGGTCCGGACGAAACGCCGATATGTTTCGTGGAGTGTGGACTGTATATAAGTATGAATTTGAGGCCCACAGCTCCAGAATACCTGACAAGGATCTAAACACCTAGTCTGTATTCCCCGAGAGAGCGCCGATTGCGTTTCTGGCTTTGGGATTTAGCAGAAAAATATCAGCCAAGTATCCAAACAACTAGGTGATGTTATAAATGCTAGAAGAAGATAAAAAGGCACTAATATTTTAACGAAAAGAAAGCCTGCAAATATAAGGAGTAGTCCAAATACGCGTGTAAAATGTAGCCCACAAGGGACTAGGACTACTCCAAAAGTAACCAAAACGTATCGAAAAAGCATGGTCTATTTAACATTTCGATGTCTTGGGACAGGACCATATAACCCAGCTTCTGATTAAAAAAGGAGTATTGAAGTCGTTTAAAAACGAAAAAATCTCGTTAAAAAACGAAGACATGTCGCCTCACTACAAACACTTTTTAACAATGACATGGTCCATGCTTGCATTTAATCGGACCAGTCCATGGAGGAGCCCATTTAATCAAACTGGATCAGGTGGTCTAATAATATTTGCAGGGAAGCACTTCTAACAATATAAAAACACTTTCTTTGTTTTCCGAAATGTTATAAAGTTTCCATTTATTTGGTGCAAAAATACAAAATTTATTACAAAATATTCAATTTTCAAACAATTTAAACAAAAAAATCAGCCGTCCAATATGTCTTTTAAAAACAACGATTCGAATCAGAAGTGTTTCAAGTTAAAAAACCTAAACTTAACGAACAGTACATAAGGAGACAAGACCCAACTTTAAACGTACTCCTTGATGACGGTGGTACCTCGAGTTGTCAACTCCATTCGCCCACAACAGATATCAGGGATGAAAAAACCGAGGCCCTCAGTAAAGACGTACTCTTAGACCCTGATTAGCTCCAAGTTAGTACCATTTATGTCTTATATATTATACTGTGGTAGTTAGATCGTGATCCATTATAGGGGATTGATGGATCACGTAAAATTAGGCGATTCTGCGGTATGGATCCATCCATACTGCATACTACACGTTCAATAAAGACCGCGATACTGGATAAATGGTATTATTTCCTCCAAGTTCGTAGGAAGAAGATAATGCCACAACAAAATGTTTCCAATCATTTCTTCTTAATGCTTACAATTTTATTTCATTCCACGTTGTATGCGCTTTCTTAAGTTCGTCTTGAACTTGACGTCACCATGTTTGGACGGGCCTGCCTCTGCATCGGCTACCCTGCGGGTTCAATTTTAGCTGTTCTTTGGCAAATTTACCTCAGACTTCCTTAAAATATCCAACGCCATTTTCTGATTTTAATTTCATTATACATTTGCACCTTTTGTGTAGAGGTTGGTTCGAATGCCTGTATTCTACTTATTACTCTTGCAGATGTATGCCATGTTTCGCACTCATGGAGCAATGTAGATTTTAAATTTACTTTTAATCTGTGATAACTTCCAGACATAATTCAAGACTCCAAATGCTTGTCTTGCATTTTTCATACGAATATTTATGACCGATTTCGAGCCCCCAAGATAATTAGATACCACTACTTCTTCCACTGATTTGTTGTCTTAGATTAGTGGTGTTGCATTTCCAGTGGTTATGCGGAAGGATTTTGTTTCAGAGCTATTGACTCTTTTCGCTTACTCTTGTACTTGGACTGCTGATGAGTTAAAAGGCATATGTCATCAGCGTATTCAATGTCCTCTAACCTGCTGATTCCTTAGTCGTAGCTGGATAGCGGTCAATATATGTTGAACTGCCTTATAAAATATAATGGAATCAAATTTCCAACAGAAGCAATTGTTAACGGATCCAAGCGCAATTTAAGTGGGTCGCACCTTAACGTCGTGTTTTTCGCCAAATTAATATGACATTTTTTTCATTTGGCGTTCAAATCAAAATACCGAACCAAATGTGTCCACAATCGGGAGAATTGTGCGCAAATTTTAGCAATCCGGGTCTGTAGGAAATGTGAAAACTACTTCGTTACTTCTTCGATGATAACGGACTGAGAATATCGACCTGGACGATATTTGGTTTCAACAGGATGATACCACTTGCCACACAGCCAACGAAACAATGGCTCTTTTGTGCGAGAAATTCAATGGTTGTGTTATCTAACGTCGTAGCGATGTTAATTGGCCGTCATGATCATATGATTTAACAACATCGGACTTTTTTCTTTGGGGTTATTTAAGAGAAAAAAACTACGTCAATAAGCAAAGAAAAATCCAATTTCTAAAAGATGGGATAATTCGGCACGTTAATGACAATCAACCTCAATTATGTTCAATAGTCATTGAAAATATGGACCATCGGATGTATTTGACCGATATTTTGTTTCACACATAATTGTCGTTAATTCTTCAATAACAGTTAAAAATATGAAGATTTTTCTCTGAAAAGTTTTTGTTTTATTTACAATAAACATCGTGCGTTTTGCTTGGACCACCCTTTATATTTAGTAGATAAAATTATGTATTTTAAAAAATACATAATTTTATTTTAAATATCTTAAAGGTTTAATTTATCAAAAGCAGAAATCTAACAAATAATATATTATAGTTGGTTAATACCTGCCATATAATACCCTACATCACAATATTTTAAGAACAATTTTCTAGAGTATACTTTATCTGGGACCATGGGTCCTGGAAAAACAAAGTTATATCGCGACGTTAAAAGTCTTAAAAGAGTTCTATGTATTGAATATTATAATGATGTCAACAAGTACAAAGTATGTCTTAAAGTATGTCTTAGAGATCGGGTTTATATCGGCACACATGGCCACTTCTGGACCTACATGTACTTACAAGTGCACAAATAAATTTAAATTCCATCATAATAAGTTAGGTTATGGGCACCAATACTCTATTCCGTTCTTTAGTATAACTTTGCAAATTGATTGTATTTTTTGCAAGTAACCTTCTAATAATTCGTATAAAGAATTTGTCTAAAAGAAAAAATTTCCATTTTCTTGAACTCTACAATTGCTATTATAATTCTTCCAATTATTGTACAATAAACGATGCATCAGGTTTTCTATCAATTTAACTTTTGATATCTGTTATGTACCCTGCCACTTTTATTTAATGAAAATTTATTACTTCCGCTTTTTTAACTTTTTATTTAAATTTCTTTTGCAAACACTTGTTATTAAGAACTCGTTATGTACCAAAAAAAAAAAAAAATAAAATATTTGTTATATATGAAGTTTATTTATTTTTCAGCACACAATGAAACCTAGAAATATGCAATAAAACATACAGTAACATACACCAACACAAAAATAATTTATAATATTTGTAAATATAAACAGATGAAGGCAAAAGAAGCTCAACATTTTTTATTCATAAATTTATAAATTATTTTATATTTTTTAGTCTACTCTTCATACGAAATTTTACTAGTTTCACGAACATGACTGCTTCAAGGAAACTTTAACAAATGCATACACTGGGATGCAAACAATCCAACAAACCAATACTTAAATAAGGTTTTATGTGTATATTTGCAATATAAATTATATACAATGCGTGTAAGTGTGTTTGTTTTCCAGTGTAAACAAAGATACATTTCACACATTTATAACTGACAACTAGAAGGCATTAATAAATCATGCCACACAAAATATAAGTAATGAAAACTTCTTTACATTCATAAAAAATAAAAAAAAATAAAACACTTTTACATACAGTCATAATACACGTAGAAGAAAAATAAGTTTTATATGGTCACATCTAAGCAAAAGAACACTGCTAAATAAGTTTAATAAGTCAGAAGGATTAAATAGGCCGTAGCGATGGCAAAAGTAAAAAACAAAACAAGGAAAACATGTAGTTTATTCAAAATATTTTAAGAATAATATTAAGCTGCTAATGATGGGTAGTATAAAAAGCCTCGTTATATTGATTTAAAAAAATCATCTTTCAAATGGTAGTTGCATGCATAGAACAATCATTTTGCAATGTGGTCACTCCCAACTAGGGATGCCAAATGGGACCAGGTTTTTTGAATCCCGGGATTCGGGATTTTTTATTCAAAAAAACGGGATCCCGGGACGGATCGGGATTTTTCGGGATTTCATATATAAATGCCAATTTTAAAGATTCATATACATAGTTATAACAAAATGTTTATTTATAAATATTAAAACAAATTAATTCATGAAGAATATTAAACTCATTACAAAATAAAAATGTATTCTTTTAAAGTAATATGGAAAAATTATGTATTAAAACTTGTATTTTAAAAAGCTTCTAAAACAAACTAATGACGTCTGATAATCGATACCATATTTTATTGAAAACATATGCTGCCGACGAAAACAATGCTCGCAATAAACACTTCTGGGTGGTATCGTTAATAATTAGATACATATGCATATGCTACATGACAATATTTAATTTATTGTATATCAAATATATACATATGCAAGTATTAATCTAATAAAATAAGCTTAAGCAAATGTGTCAAAAGACCTTTGGTAGAATCTCCTAAAGTTTTTAACACCTTTTTGCACAACTTGCATTGTGCGTGCGCAGTTCTATTATCATTCACGTAGAAAAAAGACCACATCGAACTTTATCTTACGATTTTATTTTCTGGTGTACAAAATGCATTGCATGTAATATTTATTCACTTGTGACTTCTTTTTGTAACCAGTTATTATTTAAATATAGTTGTATTTAAAAAAAATACCACATATTACTAAATGCAAAATCTCGGGATTTTTACATAAAAAATCCCGGGATTCGAGACTTAAATTTTTAGAATAATCCCGGGATTTCGGTATTCGGGATTTCGGGACTGGCATCCCTACTCCCAACAAAACAAACTATTTTTAAGGAAAAATTTAACCATTTTATTTTTAATATAAACATATAAATATCATCAACAACCTTATTTTTGTTAAATAAGTTCCCAGTAATTTGTTTTTCAATAACAATGGTATATTCCTCTTTTACAAGAAAACCATGCTATTATAAGTCTTAAAAATGTTAATAACCGTAACATGTTCAGAGGCAACCATTATATGGCTTCTTAATGGAGGGCATATTTAACCATTATATGGTTCTCGCTTACAAAAATATGGTGAAATTCAACATAATAATGTTCTCTCTCTGGGTGTGGGTGTGATGAACATAAAAATCCCTGAAGGAAACCTGGGTGCAAGTGTCTCCAAGTCACCAGTTTTGTCGACTATTTTGGTAACATTGTCTACAAAGTGTCTACACTTCACTACATTTGCCACTATATTTGGCTTTAATACGCAAACATTTTTATCAATAACAACTGAGAAGTACAATTCCTATAAAAGTTGAAGAAATAATAAAAAAAATATTGTTATGATTTCGTATTCGTACCAAAAGTGTAGACTACATTTACTAAAATGTACTAGTGATTCTCTGGTTCCAATGTCTACATATGTTCCCAAAGGAACTACCTAGTCAGTACCTAGTCAGTAGTACCAACGTCAGTAGTAGATTTCCAATGACACGCACATGTTAAATGTCTATAGTAAATAACATTGTCTGGGGTATAATAAGTCACTAGTACTGGTGACTGTGTCAATAGTGAATCAGTACAGATTCACTAGTGACATTTCCTACAGGGATTTTACACTTGTTTAAGCATACATTTGTATGTATTTGTGAATACCATTGAATTTATGAATATTTTGAATCATTGTAAACAGATAATGCAATCATTTACTTTTGCATTTCTATATGAAGACAATTCGTGTATTTTATTCTAAAAAAACCCTTATTTTGGTAGATATTGAATTTAGTTGTTTTTACAGTTTGAGATATACAATTTAAAAGTGGATTTAAGCCCGAATGGAAGCAATTTCTACAATTTTGAATGTTTTCCTAGTTTTCTATTTAACATGTCAGTTAAAAATTATTTCTTATAACTTTGAAATATTTATAACAAGCCACCAAATTTTTAAAAAAAAGAGCTATTTTAGGGAGTTTTATTTGTATTGATCTTTTGGTAAATATGATTAAATGGGGCATAAATATATTTTTAGGCCAAATTTAAAATATATTCCGACATAAAAGGGTTATTAATCGCCACAAAGGCTTTACTCCAGATATAAGTTTGTTTAGTATAAACTTTAAAAAAAATACTATTGAATTACATAAATATTTCATGTTTGCAGAATTTTAGTTGTTATCATGATTGCGTATACTTTATTAAAGTTTTAATAGTATGAAAAAATCTTACTCATACGTATATAATTCGAAAAAAATTGCATACCAAAAAGCATTGCATACTTTTTGGACCATTTAGTGATACGGTGCGTATACTGAATATTTAATTGATAAGCAAACGTTTGTAAAATTCATTGATGCCAATTTAGCCATTTAGTGGCTAGATTAGTCATTTTTTTATCCATTTTTCAACTTGTTAAGCAATAAAATTTTTTGCCGCTTTTTTTTTAAAAGAATAATTTTCATTTTATTATAAAAATTTATCAAGTAAAATAAACATTTTTAATAATTAAAACGCTTTTAATTTAAATCACAACTTTTACAAATGTTGTAAATGGATAAAAACAGTATTTCAATATTAAATTTATAAAATGGAGCAATACAAACATCGGTGCTTCTCTCTGGTTGCAAGTACTTCAATAAAGAGATGCAGGCGGTAACAATTTTTTTTTAGAAATTTAGAGGTGCTTCCATTTCTTACTTGTTTTTTTTGTAGATCTTGACTTAAAAGGTTGGAAAAATGTTTTCGTGATTATGATTTACCTTAAAATTATTTAAAACTAATAGGCAAGAGTGATGCCTTTGAGATGAACAATAACGACATTGAATTTATCGATGATTTAATTTTTTAAATAACTATCAAAATATTATTTTAAGTAAATTCTTATTTAACAAATTTATCTTAACTTACAATTTCATTGTAAACAGCTTTAAATAAATTATTTCTATTTGTTATTGAATTTTAATATGTTTTTATTTCCAAAAATTTAAGCCATTTTTTAGCCTATTTTTAGCGATTTTTTTCTGTAAATTTAGCCATTTTTGGTCACCAACAATAATCTCAGAAAACTTTCATAGTGTGATCCAAGATTTAAATACGAATGGAGAAGATTTAACTTTAAAATATACCATTAAAAAAATTAAAAATCAAAGTACTTTTGGGATGTGATGGAAATTGATTTAAAAAACGAAACGTTTTGAAACCGAAAATATCGATTTTAAATACATATTGCTTTTATTTTCAGTCTTTATTCGTTTAAATTTTATATTATATACGTAAACTGAAGAGTATTCTTAACGAAAAATTAAGAGTTGATTTCCGATATGGATTTTGAAATTCCTCGAAATTCATCACACCTTTTAAAAAAGTTCGTTTTGAAATCAATCGATTTTCATCACATACCTGATAATTTTAAATTACTAAGATTTTGTTTTTCGTGCTGAAATTTATTGTTGGAGGATAAGCTAGTTCCTATGTGCATTTCATTGGTTGCTTGGGCCAGATCATCAGGAAATCTTTCCCAAAAATTTTAGAAAAGCTAAAGATAGTGGATATGCAAACAAAACTTTAGAGTGAATGAGAATTACAAACACTAAAATTTTATTTGGAATGATATAAAAGCTAAATACCAACAATAAATAGTGCGTTTATCTTTTTTTAAATTCCCCACTTTTGGTTGGAATTCTCCCAACATTATTTGTTGTTGTAATATCAGTGTATTTATCAAGAATGAAAGTTGGGAATTAAGTACGAAAAACAAAATCTTATCAATTTAAAATTAATTAAATATGGGTAGTAAACAAAAGATTAAACATTTAAAATGTCCTTTAACTGACACTTATTCGGTTTGCCTGTACGTATATAAGTATAAGTATGAATATATTTTTAGATTACGAGTTTTTGTTTTTCCTTTTAGAATTATAGAATTAACAAAAGAACACAAATCTTCTTTCACAGAAAAAATAACAAGTAGTTTTTATCAATAAAAAAAATTATTTAAAATGTATTTAAACTTAATAATTGTTATAACTGAATCAATTATTTTTATTGTTAAAAGAAAATTAAAAATATAATTTTGATTTAATTAACATTTTAGTAGTTTTGAAATAAGTTTTGAATTAAAATAATAATTAAATGCCAAAAAATTATTTCGTTTAAAATAAAATAATTTTAACTTGTGAAATTGTCAAAATCAATCAACATATTGTTTGAAACGGCAAAGTTTTTTGAGCATATTTTTAATTAAAATTAAAAATATTGTTTATTGAAAAAAAAAAATATTCAAAATATTAAATTTTTTAAATTTTTAGTAAAAAAAGGGTTGCTTGATTCTATGAATTTGGTATACAATTGGTGATTAGAGAAAAATTATAATTTTTTCTGTGTTTGTACGATATTTTTCGAAAATGACGAACATTTTGCGGTTAATGAATGACATTCAATACCGGGCAATAATTAAATATTTGTTAAGGCACAAGCTCGTCAAACTATGGCTCTTTTTTGCGATCGAATAATATCTCGTTTTTCTTTATATAATGGCTACAGATTATATTCTTTGGGGTTAACTTTAAGCTGAGGTGTTTGCCAATAAACCAATAACCATCCAATAACCGAGAAAAAGTGAGGATGCTGGGACTTGAAATTCAAAGAAAAGTTATGGGAAGTGCTCTGGAAAGAGCACGTCAGGTCGGAGCAGTTGAAGATATTATCTTAAAAACATAATTTGATATGATATATTTTAAAGCTACAGTGGAATCCCGATAATTCGATATCGCGAGGGACCGGCTATTTTTTTTTACGAATTATGGGGGTTTTCGATTTAGCGAGTTTTCGATTTAACGGGGTTAAAATAAAATAAATACGAATGAACGTTGTTTTTAAATTTATTTCCTAAAACGATAAAAAACAAAAAAAAAAACAATTGTGAAAAATAAAATACAAAATAAAAACATAAAATAAAATAGCAAATTCATTTACTTAGCGTAAAATTGAAGAAGGATTGAAGTAAGAGTTGATGAAGCAATTTCGAATCGCTTAGCAACGTCTATTGTTTTCTCTATTGTCAATGGCTGCAAAAAATTTTTGTTTTTGTAAAACCGACAGTGTTATATGCATGTGCTTTGTCATTTTTCTTTATTATTCATGTAACAAACTGATCTTAAGAAAATAAACACACACCCAAGCAAAAGCAAAAACCCACGCCAAAAAAATAGCGGTGAACAAAAAATCATTCTTCCCATGTTTCTGTTATTTTTATTACGAATTATAAGTGGTAGTTAGCATCATTGATCGTAAAATAGCACATGCAAATAAAAAATATAATTCAGGTTGAATATGAATAGGTGTTACTAAAGGATTAGCAGGAATGAAATTATCTGGATCTCCTAATAAATAAGGATTGATTAGTTCTAATAAAAATAAAAGCATTGTTATAGTAAAAAATCCTACAATTTCTTTATAAGTGAATTAAAGTTGAAAAGGAATTTTGTAGAATTTAATCCTATTGGGTTGTTAGATCCTGTTTCGTGAAGGAATAAAATGTGAATTATTGTAGTTGCTAAAATAATTAATGATAAAATGAAATGAAAGAAATCGAGTTAATGTAGCGTTTTCTACTGCGAAACCTGATCATATTATATATTATCAATAAATAATAAAGAAATAATAAAAACTAAAAATATTATTAATGAAATAATTGATAATTTTACAGAAAAAGTAAATATTTCATTTGAAGCTCACTCCATGACATCCCTTGTAAAATTCATTGGTTCTTTTAGTAGAATTGTAAGTAGTGTTTTTATGTTATTCTGATTACTAAACACATTATTTTGTAGGCGAAGTTTTTACTGAGTAAGGAAGTAACATAAATAAATAAATATATTAACTAAATATTCGAGCTTAAGGTTTTATTTTTTCTTAAAAAAGCTTTTTTTCTTTCTTTTTAATAAAAAATTAACAATTTTTTTTAAAAAAAAATTTAACAAAACGACAAAAAATTGACAAAATTAAAAAAAAAATTTGGAAATGTTACAAATTATAAGAGTACCGACAGGGTCGAGAACTAATTTTAAGACAGATACTGAAAATTTAGCACATAATTATAAACATTTTTTTATAAAAATAGAAATGGAAGGTAAAAAGTTTTTGTATATTGTAATAGATCAAGTTTGTATTGAAAAATATTTTTTATTCAATTCCAAAATTATTTTTTTTTATTTTGTCAATTTTTTGTCGTTTTGTTAAATTTGTGTGTATGTATGTATGTATGTACATATGTATGTATGTATGTAACGTATGGGCTCCAAAACGACTGGGCCGATTTTGATGAAATTTTCAGGGAATCTTCAGAATATTCAGGCGGGTGACACTGTGAAGTCTGATTTTTGATTATCGGTCTGCGGGCGGAGGGGCGTGGCAAAATCCAATTTTCATATTGCACCACCAATGACATCTATTTTTCTTTAAAATGATCGTCATGGTCCAACTTAGGTTTTTACGGAAAGAAAATTTTGCCCCGCCCGCTTTTTTCGATTTACCTAAAATCAGAAAACGGCTCTTTACACCAAATAAAAAAAAAACAAAAAACATTGTCTATGCGCTGGCCTTAAGATGAAGTAATAAATAAATAATTTCCAATTTGCCTTAAATACATGCGTTTCTTTTTTGATTGAGCCCATATCTACACCATATGTAAGTTATTTTGCAAAAAAACTTTATAATAGGTATTCCATGGATTTTTATTTTAAAGGCCGTAAATGTCGTTAAGTGCTCAATTTAAATCGTGTGATAATACAACACAAATGTTTGCTTAGGGCCAGCAACGTGGACCGGGTCAGCTAGTTACATATATAAATAAATAAAACTAGTATCCGTCCCATAAAAGTTAAAAATAAAATATAAATAAGAGAATCAAAATCTTTTTGTTATTAATCCTCAGGTTAAACAAAGTAGAGTAGTTTGAATAAGAAGAAGTAATCCTATTGCTAATGGATGTTTTATATTTATAAAGATAATATTAAAAATAAATAATATAAATAGTTATTAAAATTAATTGAAAAATTTCAAGAGGCAGTTTAATTAAAATATTAATTTTGGCGATTAATGATAGAGAATATTCTTTTCTCTTGAA
The DNA here is from genome assembly GCA_949318255.1 of Pollenia labialis. Lineage (NCBI taxonomy): Eukaryota > Metazoa > Arthropoda > Insecta > Diptera > Polleniidae > Pollenia > Pollenia labialis. The sequence continues at coordinate 77,960,115 of OX439141.1, read as the reverse complement.
GTTTTAAAAGAACTTATCTTAATTTTGATTTACAAGACCAATGTTTTTATTAAACTATTAAAACTAATGTTAACAATTTTAAATTGAGGGTTATTAAGAATTTTATTTATTATAGGAATATTTACTTTTGGTTTAAATCGAAAACATTTACTATCAATAATATTAAGATTAGAATATATTGTTTTTAGATTATTTTTAATTTTATTTATTTATTTAAATATATTATATTATGATTTTTTTTTTCCTATAATATTTTTAGTTTCTAGAGTTTGTGAGTGGACATTAGGTTTATCTATTTCAGACTCAATAGTTCGTACACATGGAAACGATTATTTTCAAAAATTTAATATTTTACAATGTTTATTTGTTAAAATTGTTGAGTTAAATACATTCAATTTATAAAGTATCACTATCCAGTGTGACACAAAGAATGCTGACGAAGGCCGTAGCGGGCCAGAAAATGCATTACATTCTGCTGGTGTCTAATAATTGTAAATGTTTCTGTACATACAATATACCTCATTGCTTTCCAACGGAAAGCTAAGGTAAAAATGTAACAAGAAAATACAATTTAAGTTTAATAATTATGTAAATTTATTTTTATTAAATATTATTTTATTGTTAATTTTATTAGTGGTTACATTTAAAAGAATAAGTTTTTTCATGTTTTATTTATTTTTCGAAAAAAGTTTAATTTCAACCTTGTTTTTAATTTTAGTTTGGGGATATCAACCTGAGCGTTTACAGGCAGGGGTTTATTTATTATTTTATACATTGTTGGTTTCATTATCTATATTAATTGGAATTTTTTATGTGTATAAAATTACGGGGACAATAGTGATTTATTTATTAAATAATTATATATTTAATTATGAAATTCTTCATTTTTTTTTGTTTTGGCTTTTGTAGTAACAATACCAATATTTTTATTTAATTTATGGTTACTTAAGGCTCATGTGAAGATCCTGTTTCTGGATCAATAATTAAAACTAGGAGGTTATGGTTTATTACGAGTCTTTCCTTTTATCCAATTAGTTGGATTAAAGTTTATTTTTATTTGGATGAGAATTAGATTAGTAGGTGGAGTTTTGGTCGGATTAATTTGTTTACGACAAACTGATTTAAAAGCATTAATTTCTTATTCTTCTGTTCCTCATATAGGAATTGTTTTAGCGGGGTTAATAACTATAACATATTTTGGTATTTGTGGTTCTTATACTTTAATTATTGCTCATGGATTATGTTCTTCTGGATTATTTTGCTTGGCAACTATTGTTTATGAACGATTAGGAAGTCGAAGTTTATTAATTAGGAAGTCGAAGTTTATTAATTAATTAAGGTAATTAAAATTGTATACCTTCAATAGCGTTATGATGATTTAAGATCTGCTAATATAGCTGCTCCGCCTACCATAAATTTATTGGAGAAATTTCTTTAAATTATAGAATTGTTAGATGGTCATGAGTTTCTTTCTATATTTATATTATCCCTTTTATCTGTTTTTAGAGCAGCTTATACTTTGTTTTTATATTTTAATAGTCAACATGGAAACATTTTTTCAGGAACTTATTCTTTTAGAAGTGGGTTAATTCGAGAATTTTTGCTTTTATTTTTGCATTGATTTCCTTTAAATTTAATTATTTTGAAGGGGAGAGGGTTTTATGCATTTGTGCTGATGTGTGTATACCGATATACTCAGAATCACTTTTTGAGTCGACCTAACGATGTCCGTCCGGCTGGCTGCTTGTTTTAGCACATATGTTCTTAATGGCACAGATACTAAGCTTATTGAAAATGGTCCAACTCGTAGGACCACGCGGGGGGGGGGGGGGGGAGATAGGGAGTAATTTCTGCCTTTTAGAAACTATCAAACCGATTTTAATGATATATAAAACATATTTAGATCCATATTTATAAGGATACATAAGCTATGCAGTTTTTCAAAAAAAGGACCACAAGGGGAGGTAGAGACCAAATTCTGCCTCTCACAAGCTTTTAAACCGATTCTAATGAAATTCAAAAAATAAAGAGATCCCAAGGTGGCATGTCACAACGTCCAGTCCCCTAATGTGTCCGTGTCCGTTGACACTTGAAAATGTCATAAAGTCCGTGGGCATGAAGACACTTTGCAAATGGACATTATGTAATTTTCAAAAATGTCATAAGGTCCATAATTACTTAAGAATTTGAACACAAAAAAAGATCTACATACACTTAACCATAATATGGTAACGGTGACAACGATTTGGTTGAGTTAAACATAATATGGATAACATTTTTTTTTAAATAGTTTTATTGTTTTTCTCTGGGTGTATGTATGAAATATATAACGAAAAACACTTTTGGGCGCAAGGATTTTCTCCTTTATAGTATAACAAATAGTGGCTGCGCTTACTAAAGTGTCTCGGTGAAGCCGGGCTTCGGCCGCGCGCAAGGATTTTCTCCTCTTTGAAAAAACAAGTACCGGCTTCGCTAACTAAAGCTTTTCTTCACGTTATGACACTGCTCTGATGGACACTATGACACTGGACGTTATGACATGCCACCAAACCATATTTACATGGACAAATAAGCATGATTATCAATGGGTCCCGAATAGGGTGCACTTTCGTAAATGTGTTTTAAAATACTGTGGTGTAGGTTTTCATATGGTCGGGCTTGATCGACTTTACTTGTTTACTTGTTTTCTCTTCGGGTGTAAATAAATTGCTTAACTTAACAAAAGTCATAAACTTTTATTTTAGTCAGATAACTTCCGATATACTTAAGTGAATGTCTGTGTCTTTACATTTATTAATAAATATGTATAAGCATGCTTTCATATATATTATTTATACTTGCCATTTATATATTTACGCACATACACACATACACTTAAAACTTATTTATACGTACATTTGTAGGGATGAATTTAAGGAGTGTGTCAAAGTATCAGAGCTTGTGCAATTATAGCTGCAACTGTTTAAATACTTGTGTATTATTGCACATTTTCCAGTAACGGTAAAGAAAAATACATGAGCCACAACTGAACAAACAACTGTAGCTGTGTAGCTACGACATGAACACCAAAATAAATGTTAACGGCAAAGTGAAATGATCATAAAATTTCATTTAAAAACAGTTTATTTGTCTGTGTACTTTCTTAATGTTTTTATATGTTTTTTAACTTGTTATTGTTGAGTTTCTTTATTTTTCCAATTGTGTCCGTATTGTTGATAGTGGAAACAACAAAATAAAAGTAAGAAAAATAATCTATAAATGCATTCGCATTACAATTGGATTTTTTTAATAAACAGCTTCTTTTGTTTGTTTTTAAAGCTGAAAGAAAAACATAAAACATTTTTTTCTACTCTTAACAATTTAATAACTGTGGTAGCACTTTCAGTTGGAGAGCTTTTAAATTTGGAGGATAATTATATTTTTATATAGTCCTAGTCAATAATTTTGTAATGATTTACTGGCGTCACATTTACACATAAGGTCTTTTCTAGGCCTATTACTGAAGTTAATTTTAATACCAAAATTCTCGCATAAATGTGTAAAATAGTCGTTGAGTTCAAATTTAGTAAATTGCTAACAAACAATCTAAAACGGTCGTCATCACTACAAACTTCAGTATAAATTCTTGTGATTAATTTATTAATGATGTATGTAGAGCACTGTTGGGATCTGACAATTCTTAAATTGTAACGTCTAAATGGCAGCATTGTACAAAATTTACATAAATTGTACCAAAATTTGTCTTTAAATTAAAAAGCATACATAATTATGCATAACACTTTCTTATTCAACAAAAATAAGAACTAAACAAGTAAAGAAAATGGACATATTTCTCCAAAATTATTTTAGGAGGTTAAGATTCATGTGAAAGTTCTTCGTGCAAAATATTATTTAGATATCTTCATGCGTATGTATGAGATTTGTTTACCCCTAAATGATTTAAGATAGGACGCTTATATGGGACCTACGGATAATTTTGGACCTACCACAAAAACGTTTTTAATGACAGTAGCTATCGCTTATTGAAGCATTTCCTGAAGCTATTTCTTGAAGTAGTGATTGTATGGGAGCCATGGCCAAATATAGAATGATTCCAATAAAACATGGTAAGATGATTTAGACTGCAAAAAGATATGTTTGGTACAAATTTTATTTAGTTTCCAACATAATTAGATGGTTCATAGGAACGAATACTATTTCAAAAATATGTTTTTATAGGGGATATTTGAAATTATGAACCAATTCTCAGCGTTTTTAATAGGCCAGCCAAACTATCAGCTCTTTTTTTTGTGTAAAGCAGAGAAAAGTGTAGACAGTGTCACCGAAACAATCGATAAAATTGGCAATTATAAGATACTTGATCCCAGGCTTAATCCACCTTAAAGAAATCATAAAACTTCGTTTTTTAAATTGTACCAAAAAAGGATGAAATGTACCAATTAAGTTTCGATTGTACCAAATTTGGTACAATTGTACCACAAATCCCATCAGTGATGTAGAGTATCATTATTTGTTACACTTTCAGTAATTATTAACTGATTTCCAAAAGAAGTGTTCATATGAGTCTTTGTGAAATTTTGGACCCATCGGAAAGTTTTTTTTATCCCTGTTGAGTCTTTCGATTGTAAGCGTCATTTCAACAGACCAATAGGCAGACATACAGACGTGATGTGTGTTTAAATAGGAAATTTATGATTACGTATTCAAACTGAATTTGTTAATTAATTTTGAATTCTAGTTTTTATTAATCATATCAATTTATTTAATAAAAATATCAATTGGATCTAACAAATAACTTGATTACTAGTTTGGTCAATTCAATTATTATTATCGACCCCTAACCGCGAAAATAGTGTAAGCGCCAAAAATCAAATTTTAAAGGAGAGAGCTTTTTTATTTTATTTCATGTAAATTTTGTATGAAATTTGTCGCTTACAATAAAACTGTTCTTGCTATAAAATCGTAACGGTACCTTATGTGACCATGACATTTTTGGAGATGATGCAAGTGTTGCCAATAAAGTCATTTATTAAAAAAAACGAAAACTGAAATTTATGTAGCTTACGTTATTTTCGCAGTTAGGGCTCGATATTAATTATTTGTTTAGTTTTTTTTCAATCAACTGAGATTATTAAATAAAATATAGATTTTAGTAAGTTACTTATTTTATTGAATCAATTAAAGCATTGTTTGAAATCGCACCGTTTTTTGATAATATTTTTTTTTTTTGTATCAAAATTGCAAATTTCAGTTGTTCGAAAAAAATGTATTTGGCTTAGTTTTAACTAGCATTTGCCCGTCAGGTGCAGTTAGGACAGCTGACGGGTTTCTCAGTCTGTTGCTGTTTGCTGTGGAGGTAAACTTTCCAGGCGGTAAGGACATGAACCTGCCTGTATAATTTTATGTGATGCCATCATAAAAGTTTGCTTTTTTGCCCAATATCATGTTAATAAAAATATCATTCAGAAATTTATGGCATATAAATCTTAAATCGAGAATGGCATTTGTATGGGCGCTATTCTGAGCCGACTGGTGTACAAAAGGAATAATATTTTAATGCGTTAAAGGCTTCTGCACAAATGCATAATACTAAGCAATGGTGGTACTGGATATACCGAAAACATAATGTTATTTAAAGAACACAGAAAAAATTATTGCCGAATCATTTTCAAACAAACGCTTTTTTTCTGATTCAATTAATATTTTTGTTTGATTTTTATTTAACTAACACAAATGTTAACAACTATAGTTTTCATAATTTTGTATGAAATATTTAACGCTCTTTAATGTTGTCGTTTTTTGCATTTTTTTTATTTGATCGTGAGCAACACTTCTTTATGTAAAAAATATAAGAACATCAACACAAAACACTTACAGTCTATTTTTAGACGCTTTAAAAAAGTACAACAAAAATAAAGATGATAAAATAGCGTGACGAAATTTGTAGTATAAAAAAACAATAGCAGGTAAACAAAAAACGTTTTACTCTTTTTAAAGAACAGAAACAGCAACCACATTATAAGAAAAAAAATTAATTTTTGGTTGATTTCAAAGTTGGAAAAAAGACTGAAAAACATAATCCCTTATTCAATTTTTTAAAACTGTTTAGTTAAATACATCAAATACAAAAATTTAACGATGACGAAAACATATCGAGTCGGTCTGCTGCCGTTTTTGGTTACATTTCTTCTTCTTTAGCCAAGGAAAGGATACAGCCACAGTGAGTGATGAAGAAAATTATTGTTTGTATAAACAAGACTTCGTTCAAAAATTATTCCAACAAAAAATGTGTCTCAAAGCCAGCCGCCGCTCTGTTTTCTGCCTTCATCTTCTCCTTCAGTGATAGCTTGGCTGCGCGTCATTGCTTGTGCAAAAATTTTTGATTGATTCAGCAAAATTATTTGTTTAAAATTTATATGAATTTCAGTAAACGTTTTGTTTGATTCTGTAAATTGTTTGTTTAAAAAAATCCGTGTTTTTTTTCAGTAAACAAAATGCAAATAAATTGTTTGGATATGCGAATTTGTTTGTAGGACCGATTTCAGACAAAAAATGTTTTGATTCTACAAATTTTTTGTTTGAATTCGAAAAATAATATTTTCTATGTATGTACATGGTTTCATTAGTATACAATCATAAAAATCTATTACATTTTTAAAACAAATTTAGATTCGAAAGCTTTCGAATGGCGCAATCCCGTTTTTGAAATGTCACGAAGTTTTATTCGATACGAAAGTTCATTCGAACACGTGTGCGACGATTTTGACCCTGATTTTCCGATGGAAGTTGGCCTTTCTTGTTTTTTATGGAACGATTTCTTAAATACCTTAAATCCATAAAGTTAAAATTGGTGTACACTCAAAATAAAATAAATAAATTCGAAGCGGTATTAACTGCTTGTTCTTAGAAAATGAAAACAGGTGAGTGAGTGAAAAATTTTATTGAAAACAGCAATAAAAAACGAAAATTTGTTTTTGTTTTCAATGTAATTTCTCACTCACTCATTTGTTTACGTTTTCCAAAAACTGGCAATAATGCGGTAAGTACCGGTTTTGTTAAATCAAGTAGAGAAAGATTGATTCAAGCACGAATTATTCAAGTGCGAAATAATAAACTTATCCATATTTAAACCTGAATTCGTCCTTTAAATAATCCGAAAGTGAAATTAGAATATACTAACCAAAAACACTGACCCCAGAGATAGAAAAATAATATGGTTATGATTGATGCTTACAGAATTTCAATTATAAAAAATCAACATCATGCTCGACATGGTTTCTACGGTAAAGATTCTATGTATTTAACAAAAAATAAACTAAATAGGAACTTTGGCTTTTAAGTTTACTTTTGAAATATGTACTAATGTTTTCCTCCTTCGTTTTTTACCTACTTGTGTGGTGTGGTTGCAGTTCCTACAGCAAACTTTGTTACTCTCAGAGTGGCACTACCAACGAAAAGTTCATTATTTTTATACCCACACCACAATAGTGGAGGGGGTATTATGCATTTGTGCTGATGTGTGTAACACCTTAAAATACGGGTCCTGGACCACCTTAAAGTATACCGATAGGGTGCACTATCGTAAATGTGTTTTAAAATACAGTGGGGTAGGGTACTATATAGTTTAAGAATTTTCTATTTATTTTAAGAAATTACAGGAGTTGTTTTCTTAAGTAGTGAAATTTGGAATTGTTTAAAGAACGTTTTAGTCTTGTCCGTAAATTTTTAAGTAAGACTCGAACTTAAAGTTAGTATTTAAAAACTTAATATATCCCGTGTGTTTTTCTTTCTGTGCACGGTGTCAAATAGTTGATCTTGATCGTGTATACTTCCTTACGTGTTTATTTATGCGATTTTTCCTATTGAATATAGTAAATTATTGGGAATTTTTTTAAGATAAGCCCTGAAAAATTTCATTTTGTAAGTGGTGCCAATTTCCTACTTCGCTTTTCTCTTCTCTTCTCTTCTCTTCTCTTCTCTTCTCTTCTCTTCTCTTCTCTTCTCTTCTCTTCTCTTCTCTTCTCTTCTCTTCTCTTCTCTTCTCTTCTCTTCTCTTCTCTTCTCTTCTCTTCTCTTCTCTTCTCTTCTCTTCTCTTCTCTTCTCTTCGAATGTTGGTTTTTAGTTGGAAAAATGTTCTTGACTTGTTAACATACACTTGATCTTTTACAAATTCCTAAACAAAACTGTTTAATTTTGACGATTCTTTGCACATTTATAGGAAGCCTGTCCCGAATATTTTTGTAACGCCCTTTTTTTTATTATCAACCGGGACAACACTGAGCTTTTTTAATAAACACTACATAAGTTTACTGAAGGGTTTTATAAACCAGGCAAACATTTTCTTCATCACGGGTTCTGTTCACGTATAGAGACAATGCATTTATCACTCATCTAAATGGGTAAGTGCTGCAGTGTCTCTATCATTTAAAATATTTCAAGCTTGTGGTTTCGGGTAGAATTCGAGCCTTCTTAGGTATTTTACTGCATATTTTGTAATCATAGTTTTTACAAATGGCATATTGAGATCCTTATGAATATTTGAGTTTTAAACATACCAAGGGGCATCTGTGATTATTTGAAGAAGTTTGTTTTAACGCCTTAGAATTTTTTCAATATTAGAGGTCTATGCAGAGTTCCATAACTTTTGTCTTTAAGATGGAGTTGTAAAGTAGAAGTTTGCAGTCGAGACTAAGGACAGAGTTTCTTCCAATAAGATATTTTACATGCGAGTTTTGAGGTTTGAGGCCAGATAAAATCGCTTGTACACAAAATAGTGCGTTCGACGAATATGTGACTCTGGCTTTATCTTGCTGAGAGCACAAGGTTGGAGGGTTTTCCACAGCTGCCATATTAAAATTTTCAACATCGTCCGATATATCCCACCATTGAGAGAAATTAAAACACCCAAAACAATATGTGGCAACTATTATTTCGGACGATGCACACTTAAGTGAGTGTAGTTTTCGCTGTTAAACTGCACTTGAAATTTTCATACCCAAATCCTGCAGTTTTGCATGTTCTCGTAAGAATTTAATAGGGTGCCATCTACGCTTAAAATAACGCCGATATGTACGCTGTGCCAAAACGAAAGATTGTTTTTTTTAAAAGCTATTAAGTTCCACAGGAAATAATTTTTACACAACACAACCACAATCTTTGAATTATAAAATATAACTCATTTTATTTACATATAATTTTTCCTTAAATAGAAAAATTCTTTTCACTAAAAACAGTAACAATATTCCTACCTACTAGATTTTATAACTAACAATAATAAATGTGTGCAGCCGAAATAAACAAAAGATTAAACTGTCGTTATCGTCGTTGTTAGTAAATAGTAATAAACACATTACTGTTTATTACCATAAAAGATAATAACTCAGTTGTTTACAACAACAACAACAAAAAAAAAAGGATTTTTGTAATATATATTTATATTGTGCACCAAATGTTGAGTTTAAAGTAACATTCTGGCGACCTTGCAAGATTGTAATCTTGTTAATAATATGTTCACACCAGATGTTATTTTAAACTCAACAAAAGTTTTGATATTATTTCAAGTAAAACAAGTGTTTATAATTCTTATTCGCTTAACAGTTTTATTTATATAATATCTTTAGTTTGTCTTAAATCTTTGGATGAAGTTTTGGGATGATCTGACTTAAGCAACCAGTGAAATGCGCATAGGAATAGCTTAGCCCATCAACAATAAATTTCAGTTTATCAATAGTATACAATGGGAATTTAGCACATTAAAGCGATACCTTGGTAATTAATTTTTTTACTCCCAAGAAAAATGGTGTTCTTATTTATATTAAATCCCCTAGTCTCTGAATGCTGAAATAAAGAATAGTTAAAAAAGTTATAAACAGGGAAACCATAAATATGCAAATGCATGTTTTTCCTTGTGCGACCAATGAAGGCACAAACAATATATCTATCCTTTTAGGGACTTTTACGAATTTTGGCTTCGATTTGTTAGTGCATATTTTTCCATATTATACCGTTTGTTGCATTTTTGTGCAAAATTTAGTTGAACGAGGTTTTTTGCAGCATATTTTAAGTTTAAACCACATATTTTTACTTTTTGTGTTATAATATGATACATGTTCAATTTTTTTTTAAATGCTTATAGGAGTTTTCGCAGAAAATAAATTTATTTTTTAAATTCTGTTACTCCAATTTCGCCATCTACATTTAATTTTTACTCTCAGATTGTAAGACAAAGCAAGTTGTCTTTGAGGATCAATGTTATGCTACATATGTATGTATGTGTATAATACATAGAAATGTAGGCCAATCTTTTAGTATACCGATCGACTATTTTTAGGTTTTTTTTTTAAATTTAGTTATTAAATTGTTTAATATTTTGTCTTCAAATATGCAATTTTTGATTTTTAGGGCATGTTTTTAACATTTTTCAGGTCATATTTTCCAGTTTTTACTGCATATTTAATGCGCATAAAACGTGTTTTTTAAAGCGTTTGGTATTAAAAAAAAAGTAGCCGAAATTATTTTTTGTATAAGAATTCCGTTTTTGTGCACATTCTGCAGTAACACATGAAAATTTTTAATAAATTCCTCTGAAAAATATTTTCAAGTCAGCACCGTGCTAATAGTGTAAAAAAATCTTACATAAAATATTCCAACAAAACTGAATATTCTAATTTTTAATTAAACTTCCAATTAGTATATTCATGTATCTTTGATGCAAGAAAATTTGTTTTTATTCATTATACTGATGAATTTATATAAATTTTTCTTTAAGCACTGTAGATGCATATAAGCGAGTTTTAAGATATGTGATGCATATAACGCTTTAAATACTGTATTTGGGACAATATTATTTGAATGCTAATTTTTGTTCCTTATATAAAATTGTTATTGACATTGGTCACACATTTAAAAAAAATTTCAACATTATGCCTTAAATTTAAATTAATTCAATAGCAATAACTGGCTTACAATTCCATAATTCTTTATGCCAATTTCCTTTTGTTGGGCTTGAGCGACTATTCTATTTTACAGGTTCTAAAGTAAACAGGTTATCTTTATAATGTTGTTTTTCCTTTGGTTGGGCTTGAATGCCTATTCTATTTTACATGTTATAAAGCAAACAGGTTATCTTCATAATTGTGTTAACTTTAATGATAATTTCTAACATTAAGAAAATTAGCCTGGTATTTTTGTATTTAGACGTCCTAAAATTTCGTTTCTGATATGAGAAAAACTAAAGGAAGAGTGAAAATATAGCAAAAGTAATTTGATGCAGAATTTTAGATGATAAATTATCACACTTAGGTTGACATTTTACTTTGCCCAGTCTTAATGTCATCGTTGTAATCACATCATACTTACTGGAATAACATTTAAAAATCTCATTCTGATGTTAAATATTAGGAGAACGTTAAAGTGATTACAGAGATTTTAAAATAGACTAAAGCTTTGACTGTACTCTGCTCACAACCTGCTTTTGGTTACTTTTGCATTTTTATTATGTTTTTTTCTCTTATAATGACCAGCAAAGTTGGTGATAAACTTTACTTTTTTTTCCATTTTTGCTTCTCTGCTTTGTTTTTAAGGAAAAACTACTTACGAAAGTATATTCGCATAATTTTGTTTTGAGTTAAAAAAAAATAAAAAATTAAATGAGTTGAAATGAAATGAATACAAAAGATAGTAAAAAAGAGGAATGTCTAAATATGTAAAAGTAGTTGTGAACTTAAAAAACAAACATACAAATTACGATGTGCATTAACCCATATGTCTTAGGGAAAGAATAAGTTGGAAAGGTCCAACAAAAAGAACCTCATTTAATATGGAAAAAGGCGGTACACCTAGACAAATTAACTTCATATATCGCTGAGATTCTTAAATCCCGAATACACAAGAGCATATTCTGCAATTTAGCAGCGAATAAAATGTCCACGCATGCATAAATAGATATGAGCTTCAAACTAAAATAGATCCGGATGCAAACAGTCTTCTCTATTTTGACTACTATTTTGAATTTAAGTCAGCTGATTTAAAACAGATATAAAAAATAAATATTTACCAAAAATAAAAATATTTTTTAATTCTAATCCATGAATTAATAAATTAAATTAGATCTTTATTGACTATTTTCCATTTTTCAGACGCAAACTACAAATAAAATTTATTTTGTTTGTTTACCAAACATCAGAGTCCTAGGCCGATCTTATTTGACGCCGCAAATGTTTTGTTGCAAAAATTGCTAGCCGCAGGATAAATTCGGATATTAGCCGGGTAAAACTATACCATCAACGGCGGTGGCTACAAAAACTAATGCGGTTCGGCTCAGCCGCTCAGCGCAGGTCTCTTCTGATTAATTACGACAGCACAATCAACATACCAATCAAAGTTCTATTAATTTAGGACACTTTTTGTTTACAAAGCAACAACAATTTTTTTAAACCATTTTAAAATGTTTGAACATTATGACAATATATCAAGATAGCACACCTTGTGAATACCCCAAATGATGATATCAAAAAAAAAAGACTAATTGCAGTTTGTCCAATGACGAAGGTCATTATACAATTTTGTCATATTTTATGCGTCATATATGTTGTGACTACAGTGACATCAATTCGATGCCACATTTTGTGTATTATTAACAGTATTTTAATGTTTTAAAAGTAAAATAAGAGGCGAAAATTGCCATATTCTATTAGCTTAAATTATTTAGTTTAATAGTACATCAAATATTCACAGCAGAAAGATTACGAAAACCACTTCGGGCATGCTGCTGGTGTCTTATAATTGCGAGTTCTTCTGTAAACAAAGTACGGAATACAACAAAATTTAAAAAAACATGTCCAACGGGCAAGTAAACAATAATATTCTATTAGTGAAGTTACATACATATATTGATTTTGATCCAAATTTTGATCGAACCCACGTTCACGGACAGGTTGTTTTGACATGTGTCGATATTAACAACACTTTCTCTTCAGAAATCTTTGCCGTTTAACACACGCTACCATTGACGAAGGCTGGCAATAATATATTTAAAATAATTTCATGTTGTAAACTTTTTTTCTTCATTTAATGAAAATTAACTTTAATGAACTTTAGCCTGATTAAGATATCAAAATTTAGATTAAAAACCATAAACAGTTCAATAAAATATCAACAATACTAATTTTTATTTTGATTTTGTTTTAAAGGGCTTCAGAGTCCTTTTAAAAGCAGATCTGATATGATCATGAAAAACTAAGTATTCATTGTTTGAATGAATGCTGCCTATTTTGCTCACTTTGTGTTGCTTCATTTCTAACATTCAACCTTATCTAGGTTGGCGTGGGCGTATATAGACGAATTTTATCGCGATTAAAAAAATAAACGAATTTTGTTTTGCAACAAAACCGCCAACCACGATAACGTTTTCTATATAAGATTTGAACAGTGCCGTAATTGCTGTCATGTTTGTACCATGCAAAACAAATTTTTGCAAAATCTTATATCCGTGCCTTGTTCCACCATTTATGTTACTTTTTGTAACAAAATTATCATTTTTTTTTAGGTGGCGGTTCCACATTTTGATTCATAGCTCTGATCCTACTGAACCGATTTTGCTGAATTTCAATTCCAAACTGCTTAGGATAACTACAAGCAATTTGGCATCAAAATTGTTCAATTCTTTTGAGTTGTTCGAAAGTGAGCGAGTTTTCAACAGACGGACAGACGGACAGACAGACGGACATGGCTAAATTGACTTAGAATCACTCAAGGACCCAGAATATATATACTTTATGGGGTCTGAGATGAATAATAAAAAAGTTTCACACGGAATAACAAACTTAATATACCCTCTTCACAACTAATTGTGGTGGAGGGTATAAAAAAATATTAAAGAGACAAACCATGTTTAAGAGGTTGTGAGTCCCACATTATTAAGATTTTCGCTTAATTTTTAAAAATATCTATCATTCGATAAGTTTTTTTTTATAAAATATTCCTAAAAGGAGCATAGGGCCGTATAATAAGTTATAAAATATCCCTCAATTAAAAGGTTTGTTGGTCCTTCCACTTATTGAAAGAAAAAACAAAACTGAAATAAAGGCCAATTTAAATTTGTTTCCAATTTTATTGGGCTTCCTAAAATATTTTAATTGGGTCTGAGGCGGGAAAAGTACGGACCCTATTTGGCTCTTAATTTTTAGAACTTGTAACTTATTAACTAGTGTAAGAAAAGTACCAGACAGAATATTATATTTTTTTTAGAGACTTCATAAAGTATTGCATTATTTGAGAACAAAACTTCTTTATAAAGGCCCCTTTTCCTTTAAATTCACATGAGAAATTCGTACAAGGGTGAATGTTCTGTTTTTTAAAGGTTTTTTTTATTACCATTTTGCATATTTTATAGTACTACAACAAAAAATACTTGTACTCCAACAACTATTAAGCGAACATACATTTTTGGGTTATCTTTACATGCAATTAATTTAACATTTTCAACGCACTTTAGCAGTTTATTCACGATTTATATGCTTTTTGTAAAAAAAAACGAAGGAATCTACAAACATTATCACTCCAAATAATACACTGGAACCACCAGCACTTCGCCCATTTCCATGACCTGAAGCACCAATATTCAGTGTATTTTAAGTATTAAATGATTTTTCATTTATTCCATTTCGCTTCTTTAGTTATGAATGACTAAAATGCTTCTCTTTTTAAAAAGTTATTCTACAGTAGCAAGCAAAAGTAGTATGGAATATGGGTTTTAAATTAAAAAATGAAATAACGTATAGTGGGCTAAGTGCAATTATCTTATTATATGAGTGGACCTACCGCTTAAATAAAAGAGATCAGATATAAATTATCACTGATACAGGTCGGAGTTTTAAAGACAACTTTATAAATAATAATATCTGTGGTTTTCATGAGCAACCGCGTAAGTCCATTTTTCCGATTTTAAGATGTTGATGCCATATTGCCTAATTTTAAACGCTCTTTACATGTTTCTAAAAATTTTTTAAAAAAAATGGATAAATTATGATTTTTTTAACGTAATTACAAAGTTTAAAAAGTGCAATCAATAGCTATCCCATAGTTTGATTTAGAATGGGGTTTCAGCTCTCCTGTTTGTTTTAAGACATACGCGGTTGCCCATGAAAACCAAAGATATAAGATTTTCTTGGGATACGTTGTCCTACAGCACACATTTAAATTATTTTCAGAAATAGGTTAAAACTCGAAAAATACTCAGACAAATTGCATTGGGATTAATTTGTTTTTTATATTTAAATCTAAATATATTAAATATGAACTAATCATAATTAATTAAATCTTATTTTATGTCCTGCCAAAACGTCACAAAAACTAGAAACAACGTAATTCAGAAGCTGACTGAAACTACGTGGGGAGTAGTTTTTTTCATACGAGAATTTCCGGGTGAAAAATTCTGTGATCCCGCACATTTTTCGGGAAATAAATCCCGGGATTTTTCTAAGTTTAATTATGGTATCTTTGAACCGTTAGGCAAAAAACGGTTAGGTCAAAGAAACACATATATTTAAGTTTTTGATCGGCTTTAATTCAACTTTTTCTCTTTTGTTTGGTTTAAATAACTTTAGTCTACCACAATTCCTTCTTATCGATATCATCTGCTCTTAGGAAAGTAGTCAATAAAATACACCAAATAAATCTTTTTCAATTTAACATAACGAAAAACTACAGTTTTTAACTTAAGACCATTTTGCCAAACGCCAAAGAGATGTCAATTTATATCGGATAAGTAGGGCAATGTTTGATACCTTGAAATTTCAAAAGAAGAAGAGTAAAAATATACAGAATTTTGAATTTTTTGAAAGACCCAGATTTATTTCATAAAAACGAAAGAAAAAAGTTGTTGCCACTTGCTCCAAAAAATTTAATGATTTTATATGCAGAGTAGCTTCATAAAAGATCGGATTAGATTCTGTAAAAGATGATGACATAAGTTATTAATAAAAAAAACTCTTATTCGATTCGTAGAAAATAATTTTTCTTTTAAAAAGGAATTACTAGTTTTGAATGAAGTGCTAAGAAAACTGAAAGTGTCTATAGATTATATAATGTTCCTTTGACTATAAAGGCAAACATCGGTAGAAAGGAAACGTGGTTTCTCATTGAAATCTTCTTGATACCAATTAATGCTTATTGTAAACTTAAATCCTATTTTAAAAGAAATAATTTTTTTGGGTTTTATATAAATGATATTGGCTTTGAAATAATTATGTGGCAATATGTGTATTTAAAACTTTAAAGAGCTAATCCAAACTGATGGCGCAGCGTGGACAAATCTATGGTCTAACTTGCATAGATCGAGCCCTATATTTGAACAACGAAGCAGACCTTCAATTAGCTAGGAAAGTTTATAGGACCCTAGAAACTCTCCACAAATGAGGCGAAGTAGATTAGAGCCTCCGTCAAGCAACCGATTACATCATTAAATAATGCAAAGGACCATTGATCGATATTCACACTTTGACGAAAGACGCAGTTTAACGGTTAAATTCATTGAACTTGTAAACAATTTAGAACTTTTTTAGTACCTTTGATTTATATGTTCTTTCGTTTATGTTATTCCATACGGTAAATAAATAATTAGTTACAACTAGGCCAACCAAAAAATGCAAATACAAGATTGAATGTTTTTGACTGTACACAAATTCCGGTCATAAAAAAACAAAAAAAAATTAGCTCTATTGTTTAGGAATGGAAAGTGGTTTCTTTTCAAACTCCCTCAATTCATGTTCAAACTGATTTTTAATATATATTGTGAAATATTGGGCAACAAGTCCAAGTGTTATTTTTAAAAACTCAAATCCAAAAAAGTGAAGTAAATGGTAAGAAAGGTTACTAAGTGAAAAATATTTTAAATTACAAAATTATTGAATAAAATTTAAGGTTTTCAATCCGAAATAACAGGAAAACCCATAAAACAAATTCATTTTATTCTAAGGGCAAGGCCTCGTGCACTATACTTGCATTTGTTTTTATCTCGTATTTTCAACCAAGTTAGTCATTGGATTATAACCCCATAAAAGAATTAAATTTGTTTCTTTTAAATGCTTGGAGAGCAACAAGAAGCTTAGAGTATAATTCCATTGTGATCAAACGTACGTGTTAGTGTATGTTGGAGGTTTTTTTTGCTCCATCAACCACATATCGACTGCCACCTCAACACAACCCAAATTTAGCGACGACGGCTAAACCTCTGAAATCAATTTCAGCCACACAGAAAAAATTAAAAATTTTCTCTAATCAACAATTTTATACCGAATTCATAGAATCAAGCAACCCATTTGTTGATTTTGCTCCTATTACCAAAATGATTATATTGATTACTAAAAATTGTAAAAATTTAATATTTTGAATATTTTTTTTCAATAAACAATCATTTTAATTTTAATTAAAAATATGAACAAAAAACTTTGCCGTTTCAAACAATATGTTGATTGATTTTGACAATTTCCAACACCAATTTCACAAGTTTAAATTATTTTAAACGAAATAATTTTTTGGTATTTGATTATTATTTTAATTCAAAATTTATTTCAAAACAACTAAAATGTTAATTAAATCAAAATTATATTATTAATTTTATTTTCTAACAAAAAAAAAAAAAAAATAATTGCTTCAATTATAACAATAATTAAGTTTAAATACTTTTTAAATAATTTTTTTACTACTAATAATTTTTTCTGTGCAGTAACCTCTACACACAGAAAAAAAAAATCAAGTTAAAAACGTCGAAAACAAGGTTGATTTAAAAATTGTCGGTTGTGATTTTGCTTCATACGTTTTTTATGTTAATTCAACCTGATTTTATATTTCATATTTTATAATTCATGTTAATTTAACATTGCAGTAAAGTTAGAGCAAAATGTCATTTATATTGAAATAACAATCCGAATCACGTTGAATGAAATTATTTCAAGTTGAAACAACGTGAATTTCATGTAGAAACTAATTGGTTTGAGTGTGTTATAACAGTGTGAAGAAGCTTCAGAGACAATATGTGCATTTATTTAAGAATAATTCAAAACACTTACCCGTGTAGCACATGTTTAACTTATTTTGTAGTCTCCCTTGTTAACAGATCAATCAGCACAATGGCCCGATATGGGTTTCGTCATCATTCTCCTTTGAAAACTTGATGTACTATTTAACTAAATAATTTTAATTAAAAGAATACGGGAATATATAACATATTTTAAGAATGAAGATAAAAAAATTTAAATACTTAACTATGTATGCATGTTAATTTAACAAGATAAACTTTTGATTTTAATATAAAACAGGTTTTTATGGATTATGGAAAATTAATATGAAATAATGATAAATTTAAATAAAGAGCATACGTTTGCAGAAATTTACTATAATTCTCAATCAACATTTTCCATGTTAATTTTTCATTGGTATTTTTTTCTGTGTGTACCAGCACCGTTAAGTACCCCCTATATTTTTACCCCCGTGTACCCATACACTATTTGTTATGGTTTTTTTTTTACTTATTTTGCCATTTTAAGATAATTTTTCATTTTTTCATACGAAAAATTATAAGTACTAAAAAATGTAACCGTTTTTGTCAAGGCGAATTCATGAATTCAAACAAACTTTTCTACAAAGTTCTTCAAATTCATCGGCTGCCGATAAATTTTTCATTGATCTTTGTGAAGCCTTTGTATCAGCAGATATAACATTATACAAAATTCGACATTTAAAAATACAACAATATCTTGAAAACTATACATCATTCCATATCCCATCCGAATCGTCTCTTCAAAACAACTATACAAAAATAGTTTATGAATCGACAGTAAACACAATTAAGGAAGAAATACAAAAACATTTTATTTGGGTCTCTAAAGACGAGACCACCGATGAGTCGAACAGATTTGTGGCAAACGGTATTGTGGGTATACTGCATGTGGATGAAAATATTTCAGAAAAAAGATTTTTAATAAAAAAAGCTGTATTAGAAAAAGTCAATAATCCCACTTTTGCACGTTTGTTTGATGATTCAATGAAAGAATTTGGCCTAGATAAAGGGAAAATTCTTCTTTTTGTGAGTGATGCCGCAGCACATATGGTGAAAGCTGCAAAAGTCATTGCTGTATTTTACCCACATATAACTCACGTAACCTGTCTTGCACATGGACTTCACATAGTTTGTGAACATGTACGAGAATGCTACTCAAATGTAGACTAATTTATTTCAAATGTAAAAAAATCGTTCCTTAAATCTCCTGCAAGGGTTCAAATCTTACGAGAAACATCACTAGATATACCACTACCTCCACAACCCATTCTGCCATCAGCTCTTGATGAGTGCGGATGTTTTTAAGTGATATCTTTTGTGGGAAAAAAAAAAAAATAAAAAATACAAACAATACAAATTAAAGCCAAACCAAGTTTTATTATTCGTAATAGGTGCGGAGAATAATATTATTTTAAATAGTCACAGAAAATAGTGTTATTAAATTATAGGCACAGAAATAAATAAATAAATATCAACAAAAAGGGGGGCTCTAGCAATTTCGTGAATGAGCCTCACAAATACTCCCAACAAAGAGAGCAGGCCCAGCTCAACCAATAGAAATGCGTACATAGTTATTAACTCTCCAATCGTCAGCAATGAAAACACTCGTGACCCAGAGTATAATAGGAACTATCTAAGTGCAAAAATAACTGACAGAGCATCTGATCTCCTAAACACAAAGTTAAGCCCAAGTGTGCCCAACCTGAACAAGTGTGCTGAACAAGCCGCAAATACAGTTCAGAGCATGAAATCGTTTGATAAGAAAAAAACCAACGAAGAACCTTCTACACCCCGTTTGGCATTAATAAACACTGGAGCTGTGCCTAAAAATACAAAAGTCCAAATAGGTATGGATAGATATATCACTATAACCAAGAGAAAGGCTAGTCCTAGGTCCACGCAACAGGATCGCATGCCTAAACAATACAAAAGTTCTAACGTAGGCTCCTTGCCAACAAGCCAAAATAGATTTGCTGCACTCTCCATTCCTGACGACGAAGAAGCAGAATCAGTAATTAAAGAAGCCAAACCTCCACCCATCTACCTGCGAGAGCAAACATCTAATACTATAGTAAACATGTTGTCCGAACTTGTGGGCAAAAATAATTTTTATGTCGTTTCAATACGACGAGGACAAATCCAAGAGACCAAGATCCAAACCCATACTGAAATGAACTTTCGTATTATCTCAAAACACCTCGATGCAGCAAAGAAAAGTTACTATACGTATCAACTAAAAAGTGCTAAGGGTTTGACTGTCGTCATAAAAGGTATAGATAGTTCCGTTCCCACAGAGGAAATAAGATCTGCCTTAGAGTTGGAAGGGTACGAGGTGAGAACTGTTCACAATATTTTGAACAGGAACAAAGTTCCTCAACCAATGCACCGTATCGAGATAGCTTTCGATTCATCGCTCCTAAAATCAAAAAATTCAGTTCATCCTATTTACAACTTGAGATACCTCCTAAGTAGGAGAATAACAGTAGAGGAGCCATTAAAACGCAAGGGTCCCACTCAGTGCACCAATTGTCAGGAATATGGGCATACAAAATCGTATTGCAAGCTACCTCACGTATGTGTGGTTTGTGGTGACGCTCATAAAACTTCGGAATGCAATCACTCCAAAGTTGACCCAAAGGTAAGGAAATGCAGTAACTGTGGCGAAAATCACACAGCTAACTATAGGGGTTGTAGAGTATTCTTGCACTTAAAAGAACCTCAGCAAATCCAGAAATATGCGCACTCCCAATATCGTCCACCTTATGCGTCCAGCTTTCCCGCGGGCTCTTATGCTAACTCTATACAAACCATCAAACAAAACTACTCATATGCCCAAGTTCTGAAAGAAAACTCCCACGGACATAATCCTGCGAAAGAAGCTAACGCAAATTTAAATTACCCCAAGTAAAATCAGCGATAGAAAATGTCAACATTAAAAAATCTCCCGGTCCTGACCGCATCACAGGCTCAATGATAAGAAACTTACCTACGTCTGCTTCAAGAATCTTGCTGCTCATCTTTAATGCGATATTACGAGTTGGCTACTTCCCCTCCTCTTGGAAGACCTCTACAATTGTTATGATTCCTAAGCCAGGAAAAGACGCCAGTCAAATGACGTCGTACAGACCAATCAGCCTACTATCAATATTATCAAAGCTATTCGAAAAAATATTCCTTTTAAGTATAACTCCCTATCTTAATGAACACGCAATCATTCCGGATCATCAGTTCGGATTCCACAATCGAACAAGTGCATAGAATTGTTACCCAAATTAGGTCAGCGTTTGAGAGAAAAGAATATTGCTCAGCACTGTTCATAGACATTTCCCAAGCATTCGACAAAGTTTGGCATGATGGGCTGATCATTAAAATAACACGAATGCTTCCACAAAACACTCACAAACTCCTTGAGAGCTATTTAACTGGCAGAACTTTCATGGTTAGATCAAAAAACCAATACTCCCCCACCAAGAAAATATCTGCTGGTGTCCCTCAAGGCAGCATATTAGGGCCGTTACTGTATATAATATATACAGCTGATATGCCAACTAGCCCGAGCACACACACTTCTACGTTTGCAGACGACACAGCATTTATTAGTGTTAATCAGGACCCAAAAGTTGCATCGCAGCATTTACAGTCCCACATCAATGAACTAGAAGCCTGGCTAGAAAAATGGAAAATAAAGGTTAACCCGGCTAAATGTGCCCACTTAACTTTCACGCTCAGAAGACAAACGTGCCCTGCTGTAAAAATAAATAACATCACTGTTCCGGTAGAAAGCCATGTTAAATACTTGGGAATTCATATAGATAGACGCCTGACCTGGTCTCGTCATATTGAAGCGAAAACAACGGCTATGAAACTTAAAGCAGCTCAACTACATTGGATAATCGGTCGAAACTCAAACTTGTCCTTAGACAACAAAGTTCTCTTATACAAGTCTATCATAAAGCCAATATGGACATATGGCATCCAATTATGGGGTACTGCATGCGCATCAAACATCCAGAAGCTACAAAGAAGACAGTCTAGGATATTACGGCAAATTGTCTGCGCCCCATGGTATATACGTAATGACATGATCCACAGAGATCTTAACATCGCTACCATCCAGGAAGAAATTAAAAAGTATTCAGACAAATACATTGATAAACTAATGGTCCATCCCAACTACCTCGCTCGGGATCTAATAAAGTTCGAAGGTCACCGGAGGCTGAAAAGATCCGACACTTTGAGCCTTGCAGGCTTTTTTGGCACTTGAATGCTATTAATTAGCGGTTACATTGGTAACGGCTAACAAATACAAATAAGAATTAGGATTAAGCTTTGAATACATATTGTAATTTTCGACAAGAAAGATTCAATAAAACAAAAAAAAAAAAAAAAAAAAAAAAAAACCTCCACAACCAGTGATAACTCGATGGGGAACGTGGATAATGGCTGTAAATTATTATGCCAAATTTGTACACAGAAAAAAATTTTTGCGCCAGTAAAAGAATTATTCAAAAATTAAATCAGTTTTAAGTAAATAATTAATCAGGTTAATTAAATATTTAATTAAAACTGATTTAATTTTTGATTAATTCTTTTACTGGCGCAAAAAATTTTTTCTGTGTATTTTGATAATTTCGTAGAAATTTTTTCAAATTTAAACTCTACAGATTCTTCAAAAGTGCATATATGATTTGCGGAAGCAAATATTGTTAATTTCTGTAAAATTTGGGGTTTTTTATTTTCATGTTTTTTAACGCTTTTTTTAGATCTTATAACTGTTTTTTGGTTTTTTTTTTGGTGTCCCTAGTTATAACTAATGGCACATTCAAATCCTTATGCAAGTTTGAGTTTTTAACTTATCAGGGAGCCCCATAACCGAATACCATAGCACCACATTTGCTTTAAGCTAGAGTTGTTAAGCAGAAGTTTGCAATCGAGTCTAAGGAAAGAAATTCTTCCAATAGTCCAATTGATTTGAATTGATTTTAGTTTCATTTTAGTTTATTTTTCTTCTTTATGCCATTTCCACGTTAAACGTCGATCTAGATGTATACCGATGTATTTTAAATGCGAATGTTGTGGTATTATTTGAATATTGATTTTAATAGCGAGGCATGATCCTCAACGCAAAGTGAATGTTGTATGTTTGAATTTTTGCTCATTGACCTTTAACCTCCATTGCTTTAACCACAGTCCGAATTGAAATATATGATCCTGCAAGTAACGATATGCTTCATGACAGCTTTCGTGTACGCTTAGAAAAGCTGCATCCTGCGCAAATATTGAAGTTTGGGTGTAGTTGTTTGTTGGCATATCCGAGGTATATAATAAGTATAATAGAGGGCTTAGAATGCTGCCTTGTGGGACTCCAGTGTCAATTGGCTGAGGGGAACTTAAAAAATTTCCTCTTTATTAATAAATTTACGAATTCACAATGGACCGCATTGGTTTCCGAGTGGAGCACATAACGAACGACTAAGAAGCTTTCAAATAGCTTGTGTGTGTTTGCTGGTAAGTCAAGCCTAAATTTATGTAATAAACCTTCATGCCCGACATTATCAAAATCTTGCAAAACATCGATGAAGAGTGCTGAGCAGTATTTTCTCTCTTCAAAAGCTTTTTTTATGACATTAACTATTCTATGAGTTTTCTTCTAAAACCGCATTGATGGTTGGGAATATATCTTTTTTCATTTTTAATCGATGTTAATATTGACACTAAGCTAATAGGCCTATATGACTTAGCTTTTGTATGATTATTTCCAGGATTTGGTATCATGGTATGTAACTAAGGTAATTCTTGAGGGTAGTAGTCAAGGTGCAAAAAGTATAATTTTCTTTGCTAAGCGAGGTAGCTCGAAAGCATTTTGTAACTGATCTTATCAATGAATACCAGGTGCCTTCTTAGTATTTAAATCACAAATAGTCTTTTCGATTTCTCTTATCTCAAATCTTAGGGGAACAGCTGCTGTCACATTAACAGGCGGTTAAAGCAGGTCGGCGCACTCACAAGTATTTCTTGCTACTTGAAAAAAGCTCTACACATAATTTTCTATTAAAATTCTTAAAAAAGAAAAAACTAGTTAAGCTACGGTCACACTTACTAAATATTTGATCAAATAAGCGTAACCACTTCTCTTGTGAACAGTTAGCGCCATTTAACATGGTCTTAATAACACAAAATAAAGCTAACTATACTCCTAGACATAGCAAACAATTGCTTTTTGTAAGATGTGGTATAGTAATCAAAATAAATATTAAAATTAAAGGAAGTGATTATTTAGTTTGCTTGTTGGTCCCGTTTTTTCGTCAAATATTTGACAAGTGTGATTTAAAACTACTTGAAATTGATTCACGAAGCCCTCAGTATAAATATTATGACATGTTAAAGTGCACAGAATTAAGGTAATCAGCGTAAAATTTTAAGTGTGTCTTTTTTATGATTAAAAACTTTCTATTATTATCTATGAAATCTTCATAATTTGTGTTTAAGCGTGAAGAAATGACCAATTTGTTTGGTTGAAATATTGTTACTACGACAAGTTTTCCTTTCCACTGTTTTCGCTTTTTCGCTAGAATCGAGTTTACTTCACTTTGATGTTAAATTTATTATAATTTTTTGTTTTACAAAGTTTTCTTCATTTTTGATATCGGTTATCAGGTTATCGTTCTTTGTGGAGTGTGTGCGTGTGTCCAATTCATTTTACTTTGGGAGTATCACGTTCATCACGATTTTACTATAGCACTCTTATGATTTTATGGATTCAATTATTAGTAACCAGGTGTAGGAGTGTGTATACATGAAGTGGCAATGTGTGTAAAAATTTTGGCTGGAATGTTCAGCATTTAAAAGAAGAATTTTTTTCTGTGCTGCTGAATTTCTTATTTAATTTTTTTACTTGTTAAAAAATCATAAAAATTAATTTCTTACAGTTTGGTAGAAGGCAAACAAATTAATTGCAATGAACTTTAAACTCATTAAAATGGTAAAGGATATAATGTAATCAAAATATAATGAACTAAAAGGTAAATTTTCTTATTACCTCAAGATATTTTTTCAGATATTGTGAGTTTTTTTTTAAACCTGGAAGTGTATTGATAATTTTAATTTAATTAAAATTTAAATATATTGTTAATGCTATAACAAAAATGTTTGATTTTAAGATTTGAATACTTTTAACTTTTTAAGCGTTTTTAAAACTGAGTGCATACAGGTGCCATATAACGTTTTTTAACTATAACCTTCTTTAGACGTCATCGTTAGTTAATCGCGATTGTTGTTCACTGAGGTACGAAATAATTAAGATTGTCCAAAATAAGTTGTTGTGTAAGAAAACATTGACAGATGCTGTGCACAGGATCGAAATGTGATATTCTTGATATTCTTGGGTATTTGTATGACGAGCATCAATTAGATATTGTTTAACATTTTGCAGTAAAAAAAATTTTTTTTCGCGTTGGATTCCGTATATTTTGACAAGAGCTGAAAATTGTGTCAATTGGTGTCAAAAAATAGTTACGAAATACAGTTGGGATGAACAAAAACTGTGTATTACATCTACACATGTGACAAATCCTTGATCTTTGGCCAATGTTTTTAGGTTCCTACGTTTAAATATTTAACATCGTTGCGTTTCTTCTTAAACCAAGTAATCACCATTTTTTCGAAATTGACGAAATTGAAGCGGGGAATGTAAGACGAGATGAACGCACTGTTTATTGTTGATGTTGTTTTGTTTAAGCTTTGATATTATTACAAGTAGAACTGTTGCTATAAGTCTTATACGTTTAACATTTTTACTTGGTTTAATATCTTTAGTTTTTCTAAAATCTTTATGGATGAAGTTTCCTGATGATCTGGCCTAAGCAACCAGTGAAATGCGCATAGGAATAGCTTATCCCATCAACAATAAATTTCAAGTGTTTTTATCAATAATAAAAACTGGGAATTTAGCACGAATAACAAAATCTTTTGAAATTTAAATTTTGTATTCCCAAAAATTGAAATTACTTTTTGACTTTTTTGGATTTTATGGTAGAAAAACCATTTGCCATGCGATAGCATTCTCATTCTGACAACTTTGTATGAAAAAAAAGAAAAATTAAAGGCTTTTCGAAAACCTTGTAAGAGCCATAAAAATTACGAATTGCATGCAAAATAGAATTTAAAGTTGAAAATGTTAAAGGCCCTAGCTCCTATTTATTTAATATAGTGCAAATTATTTTTGTTGTATGCCAAAGCTCTAAATCGATATCTAAACATGACTCCTGTACTACAAACCGTTCTGAGTAAAAATTCGTTTTCGGACCCTCAGGGATTAACACGGATTAATTTTTAAGACCAAAAACAACTATTGTTACATAACCAGCAATTTTTTAAACGAATTAAAGCTCTATATCTGCTCCTAATAGTAAGTAGATCCCTCCCATATTCTTCTTCTTTATTTGATAATTCGTTCTTTGAATTTTAGCAAGCAAAGCAATTATAATTTGTTAACATATAAAACAGAAATTTTTAAAATTGTTCAGAAGCTCCTCAAAACATCTCTATTTCTTGCTTCACTCAGAATTCTGTCCATATCTCTGATACCACCCTGCACATAATGCGACTAGTATCCCATAAGGGACTAGGACTAGTCCAAAGGTAACCCAAATATATGGAAAAAACATGGCCTTTTTAACATTACGATGTCCTAGGGTAGGACCATATAACCCAGCTTTGCATTACAAAGGTATACTCCAGAGGATTATCGTTAAAAAACGAAGACATGTCGTTTCACTACAAACTCTTTTTAACAATGACATGCTTGCATTATATTGAACCAGTCAAGGGAGTAGTCTATTGGATCAAAATGGATCAGGTAGTCTAATATTATTTGGAGTGGAGTCCACACTTCAATCTTATCAATCCATGTTTTCTAAAAACACGTTTTATGCGCATTAAATATGCAGTAAAAACTTTAAAATATGCCCTCAAAATTTGGAAAAATATGCAACAAAAAATTCAAAAATTGCTAATTTAAAAACGAAATATTCTACAATTTAATAAGAGTTCTATTTGATAAAAACCATTTTTGGGACGAATTTAATCTAAAAACCAACTTAATAAGATGGTTTACGGACACAAAGAGTATAACTGGAAACAAATTCTTTATGTGGACTGTGTAAAATTATAGACCGATTTATAGACATTCATATCCATGGGCATAGACATAGAATTTGTCTTTAATACAATGAAATTGTATTTACCAAATTTGATCTAATTATCTACAAGATTACAATTGTAATTTGCGCACAAAATGGACAGACAACTAGCCAGACAGATGGATGGTTATCGTAAGATCACTTTGACAGTAATTCTAAATCGATCGGTATTGTTCCAGATTTCTATATATTACACACATGGCCCCTAAATTTTTGCCTAATCATATATAAAATTTTAAAGTTTGAAATCTCACAATTTTCGAGTAAATATTAAATGTAGATCGTAAAAATGAAGCAACACGTTGGGTATACAGATGGATATTTAAAATAGAAAAGCCAAAACTTCGAAAAAAAAGAAAAAAAATGTTCATCTGTTGCGAAAGCTCTTGTAGGCGTCTAAAACAACATTTAATATGTATCAAAATATGCCTCAAAAAGGCAAAATATGCGCTTAAAATTTATAAAATGCTTTCTTTACCAAATTATTCAAACCAATGCTCTGAACGGTAAAGTATTCAAAAATATGCACTAACAAATCTATGGCAAAATTCATAAAAAGCTCTGAAACGGATAAATAAAATGTTTCTGCCTTCATTGGTCGCACAAGGAAAAACATGCAATCGCATATTTTTGGATTCCCTGACAAAAGCTGACTGATTTTTTGAGACAGATTGAACGGGTTTCTTTGCACATTTGACTGTCACATGTGCTTAGTAATTCTCTTCCGCTTTATCTTTACAACTGCATTTATTTGCCAACGCACGGTAAGATTTTGTATTACAGCCGGTAATTTCTGCCTTCAACAAAGCTCAAGTTTGGTTGCATTTTATTAAATATTTTCACCGTTTTCCACAATCGAAAGCTTTTATTGTCTTATAAATTTAAGATTTTTTGATTTGGATTTCAGAAAAGTGAAGAAAAACTTCATATTTTCTTCTATGAGGATTATTTCACAAAATTTTACAATAAATCAACTTGCGATGTTATAATTCGTTTATTCATATTTTTGAATTATTATCAATTTATTGAAATTATCTTTAGCCAAATAACTATAAAGATAGCACTGTTATCAATATTATTCTTGGAGGTCAAAAATTAATTAACAAGATTTCGTTTAAATATGCTAAAGTCCCATTTCATATGAATGATTAACTGAAATTTATTGTGGATGGGATAAGCTAAAGATTTTAGAAAAACTAAACTTCAAACTACAGTTAAGCGAATAAGAATTATAAATACCAGTTTTAATTGTAACAATATCAAAGCTAAAGAAAACAACAACAATAAACAGTGAGTTTTTCTTTTCTTACAGTCCCGACTACAATTGGTTCTTTTTTGTAAACTCTAAATGTAGTTAGTTTTTAGTGGGTAAAGAAAAATCAAAAACAAAAATAAAAACGAATTGGGCCCCTTTCAGACTCGACAAGTTAGTTGCGCAAATTACTTGCCGATAAAAACAAAGTCTGTAAACAAATTTTTTTCTTGCCCCGACCTTACCGCTGACGTCTACAAACCAGGAGTTGCGCAACAGACTTGCGCAAGTAACTTGCCGAGTGTGAATGGGTTCTTACTTTATTTTATTTCGCCAGCTCAGTTTTATTTACACTGCCACATGCACTGTTTTTGTTTTTATATAATACTCCGTCTCCTTTTTCTTCGTAGACATATCTTTATGCCAAAGTTTATTTTTCTAGATTTTAACTTGTTTAAATTCGTATGACACTCGTACAATACAAAAGCAAATGAAAGAATGTTAATTTCCCGTATTATCCTTTCTGATAGTTTTTTCTCCCCATTTTTGCATTTATTTCAACGTTTTAGTGGGAGCCCATAATTTAGTACGTTTATGTCAATGAATGGGGAAAATGATTTGGTTTAAAAGATAGATGGTGTGACAAAAAAGTTCCAAAATATGTACAGGTTTTACGCGTTTACTTTCCAAAAGGACCAAATTTCGAAAACGTACCAGACACCTGTCCACTTATTCTTTAAATAAAAATACCAGTTGGAGAAACAAAAAACTAAAGAAAATATCGAATTATCTGAATTTCATTTTTGGGTACTATTTTTTTCCGCCATTAAAGTATCAAACATTTCAGTATTGCAGTGGCAGCCCATAACTGGTACGAATATGTCAATGAATAGAGAAAAATATTTTGTAAAAAATGTACCAAAAATAGTAACGATTTTCACCCCTTAAATGTTCGAATTTAGAAAAAGTACCGTATCAGTATTCGTATTTTGTTGATAAGATTCGAATGTGGCATTAACTTTGTTTCAATGTTTGTTGGTTCAAAAGATAGATGGGCTGTCAAAAAAGTACCAACATTCAGGTTTTACCCGTTTCCTCCCTAATAGGGCGAATTTAAAAAAACTACCAGACACATCTCCGCTTATTTTTCTAAAGAACAACGACAAGTATAACATTTTCTTGTATCTCTTTTAGTTTTGGAGATATAAGTTTACCAAATTTTCCCGTTTTTACTCCTTTTTACCCCCTAAACATTCGAATTTCCAAAATCCCGTCTCAGTGCATCGATTTGGGGAGTGACCAATTTCTGGTTCAAATTCTTAGCTTCAGGCGTTAAGGCTACGCGATGATGAATCAATCAGAAATTTTACAAGTTTGTATGTATAGATTTATTTGAATTTTTGCACTGATGGCTAAACATCAGTTCATATTTCATTCCACATACGTTATATTGGGCCTTTGGTTAATTATGAACCGATCTTTACAAAATTTTTAATGAGAATTTCAGTTTAATAAAACAATTTTGCGTAAAATTTTAAGCGAATCAAGGATCGAAATTAAATATAGCACTTGTTCTTCTTAAGAGACTCAACTCAAAATTTTTAAATTTTTACTTTTTGCATTCGATGTTCATTGGTCGTATCTACCGACTGTAAAAATCTTTTTCTCTACTCTTTCGCCAAAAAAATTAATTTGTATCCCTCTTCTTGATATAAAAGTTGCTTCTCCAGAGTCATCTAAAGAGAAATATTTCGAGTAAACTGAATTCATATCACTTTTGTTTCAACTAAAGAGGAATATTTTAATTTGTTTATGTCACAACGGTTTACTTTGATGATGTTCTTTTTGTGTTGTCTATTTTAAGTTGTTATAGGTAAGTTTATCGTGCTGTTATATTTTGTTTTGTTTCTAACTTTAAAGGTATTCACGTCAATTTTTTTTTGCCCTTGCAACTGTGCAAAATAGCATTTATGCACTTGTTTGACGTGAGCATCCCATTTTGCTTGCACCTTCAATTTTCAGAATTTTTTAACCATTTTTTAAACAACTCACCTTCTATTTGACAATATTCAAAGATGCGATTATTTTACAACATTTTTTTAATAAAATTCATAAAATAAAATACTCTGATAATCTTGCACTTATTTACACCCTGACAATTTCGCATCGTTTGTGCGAAATAATTGTATATGTGGTTGTAGTTATGTTTTTGAACTTTTGATTTTTTGCAAGGGTGCAACTTTTGACATGAATACCTTTTATATTTATGAAATGACACAACTATATAAATAAACAAATTTTACATAAAGGAGAACCCCTCAAAAAACTTGTGCTTTTTCAATAATCCCTAAAAAGAAAATAAAAAAACTGCTACCGTTTTATACTTCTTACTCATATTTCTTTACAATGCATAATTGTTTAAAAAACATTTTTCTGCCTCTACTAAAAATTTCAAGTTGACTCTCTTAAAAGGAAGCAGTGTTTCACAAGGATTGACAACTTAGTATGCCCTCATTTACCATAAATGGTGGAATTTAATAACAAATATTAAAAAAAAAACGCTGTGAGCATCTTAAATTTTTAGTTAATTTCAAAAACTTTTTAACATTTTTTATTAATTTAGTGTTTTTTATAAGTGAAGAAACCGCAATTTTTTAAATGGTAAGTATTTATGAAGTTAAAGACTCTAAACTTCCTTACGCTACCTTTTAGCAGAACTATACGGATCATATTTTTTTAGAATATACTTGTAAACTATTTTTAAGCTTAAATGCTTTTCTTTTGAAAACCACGTCTGAATAACATTTGAATAATGCCTTATTAGTTTTTACCAGCCTCACTGAAAATTAAGAATCTGTTTCTAAAGGAATTTTTATTTTTATCATATATTAAATAAATAACTTAAGAGCCAAATTAGTTTGAATACACAACTTCCTTGAACTTCTGTTTCCATACTAATTTTGCTTTCCCCTAAAAGTCATATTTGGCAGCCCCAGGCTTAAATTAATTAACTTAACCCTTCTTCATAGAAATATTACAATTAAAAATGTATGCAATTATTTTTACTTTCGGTTTGTATAGAGTTTATTTCTACTAATGCTGACCAAACCCATTTTCTAGGCCAACTGAGACCAAACAAAAACCATCATCCTCCTCATCCCCCCCATCTCATTCATCAACAATATTCTATTCATAACCACTATGGGAAATGCATTTGCCAATTTTTTTCTGGAAAATTAAAATTAACATGCAAACTTGTGAAAAAGTAGAAGAATACCCGCAAGGCATTTCAGCAATACAAAACTATAAATTAATATGTGATCCATTCATTCTATTCGCCAATCATCAACGCAGCACAGTACAATTAAATAAACACAGGTAAACGAAGTTGTTTGTGCATATATACATATACATACACATAAACATAAACTAATTAAAACATACAAATAATAGTGTATTTATAATTCAGTGGTGGTGAAGTTTGTTATCCCCTTTCAAGAGAACGAATAAATTAGTTATTGCATGTTTTTCCTTGTGCGACTACTGAAGGCAGAAACAATATATTTATCCGTTTTAGAACTTTTTAAGAATTTTGTCATCGATTTGTTAGTGCATATTTTACAGTTTGCAGCATTTTTTTTTGCATTCGTTAGTTAAATGAGCCTTTTTGCAGCATTTTTTAAGTTTATAGTGCATATTTTGCCTTTTTGAGGCATATTTTGATACATGTTAAATTTTAATTAGATGTCTAAAAGAGATGTCGCCGCAAATCAAAAAAAAAAAAACATTGTTTTTGTCGAAATTTTGGTTAACAGATGCTTCAATTTCGCCATCTACATTTAATTTTTACTCTAAAATTGTTAGACAAAGCAGGCTGTCATTAAAGATAAATGCTATTTTAATTTATGAATAAGCTAAATTTAAGGAAAAATCAATTATATAAGCTTTTGGTGATGTGTGTAATAAATAAATACATAGAAATCTGGATCAATATTTAAGTATACCGATCAACTCAGAATCACTTTTTAAAGTGAACTTACGATGGCCATCCGTCCGTGTGGCTAGTTTCACTGTGCTAAAAATTGACACTTTTTTTTAGAAAAACTGGGGACTTGGCGTTTTAACCTAATTTGGGTACGGTGAATGCAGTGGTGCTGTTTTTTTTTAGGTTAGCTCAGTTTTTCGAGATATACCGTTATTTTAAAAATGGAGGAGGTTGCACAACATATGTTCGCGTAACTCAAAAATTCTTTAGTTTATTGAAAAAATTAAGCAAACCGAAATTCCGTAATAAAATTTCCTTTTAGAAAAGTAAAACGTTTTAGTAACAAAATATATATCTGTGGACTTTTGACAAAACATCTTAAGTCGAAATAAGAAAATTTCTTAGTTTTTTAATCATAAGGACAGATTTCCATTCAGGTTTGTTTACACTAATCAGCGTCTTTATAGGTAATTTAGTTTTTGAGATATCACACAAAAACTAAACCACTTAATTTGAGTTGTTGTTGATTTGCTTTTGACAAAACAACTTTCTTTTGAAATTTTAAAAATTTTAAAAAAAATGTTGTAAACAAATTTTCTCAAAACAACTTATTTCTACTTAGGCGTGTATGTTTTTTTTAAATTTTCTTTTAACTAAGCAACCAATGTCGATTTAAGTGCTTATGTCAAATGTATATACATAAATTTATATTATAATGAGGTTCCTAAATCAAAATAAGTTAATTTTTCATATTAGTTTACTATGGTTTTATAAATCGACAAATCATCTCATGTAAATATAAGTGCTTTTGTCTAAATTGAAAATAAAAAATACTTGTTCTTATTTCCACGTAAGAGCTTTTGTCGGAAGTATATTGGAAAAAAAGTAAAAAATAATTTCTTTAACTATGACAAATAATATATCAGGTATGAAAAAAAGCTTTTCAGCTAAAATTAATATTGATAGCAACAAACACGTTGTAAGGCAAGATCTTGAAAACCAGCTCGATTGGGCTCCAGTTTCAAATGAAACTTTAACATCACATGACGTAGGTATGATTGATGTAGCCTTATCAAAACTTCTCCAAAATGAAAATGTAATAATCGGTAGTAACAGAAACGCAGTAAATAGCCCGAACGAATCTGTACAGGATATTTTTCATGAAAGTGATTACGATGATACCGATTTTTTCCTTCAGAGAAATCCGAATCAGTTTTAAATTCTACATCAGAGAGCATCATGGCTGGGATAAGTACCTTAAACCCCAACGTGGCTAGTAAGGATTCTCCAGAAGTAAGCCAAGTTGAGTTATTTTTACCTAGCTCTGCTTCAAGGAAGAAAATGAATAAAACTAACAAAAATTTAGGATTTGAATATGTTACATACAAAAACCAAACTAAACCGGCAAGAGAAATGCAAAAATTAGAAAAATGTAGACAGAAATGCCAAACAAAAATAAATAACGAACATCAAAAAAAGATATTTGAATCTTACTGGGACCTGGGAGATTATGATAAACGCCGTCAAATTTTGCTAAATTTAATTGAAGTTAAGACAAAAAAAAGTGAAGTTCTCCAAAAGTCTAAAAAGCCAAGATATCGGCCGTACACATATTGCTACCATTTTGAAATTAATGGCATTAAAACTAGAGTATGCAAGCAATGCTTTTTAAAAATATTTGGCGAAACGGAGCAAAGTGTTAAGACCATTTGTCGCTATAAGACACAAGAATTCGGGAGTAGCGCACTTTCTGACCGCCGTGGAAAACATGCACCGATGCACAAACTGTCTCTTGAAAGGCACAACGAAGTACTTCAATTTATAGATAAAATTCCGAAGTATGAAAGTCATTACAGTCGCCGTCATACGACCCAGATATATTTTGCACGTGAACTGAATCTATCAATTTTGTATACAATGTATAAAAATAAATCAACTGAACCAGTGCACTGCAGTGTCAGAAACTAAATTCCAAAAAATTTTTCACACCTTAAAAATTAAGTTTAAGAAACCTCAACTAGATTTATGCACGCATTGTGAAACTTTAAAATCAAAATTAAAAACTCTGAGGATTCCGTTGCAAAATCTGATTTATTGTTGCAATTAACTAATCATCACAACGAAGCAGATTTTGCTTATAAAAGCAAAAAATATGACAAAGAGCAGGCCGTTCGCGATCCATCTGTAAAAATGTTTACATTTGACTTGCAGCAATGCCTACCAACGCCTTTTTTAAATGCATCCATATTTTTTTACAAGCGGCCTTTGTGGACTTTTAACCTTACGATACACGATGGCGCGACGAACGAAGCCTACTCTTATATATGGTACGAATCTATTGCAAAGCGCGGAGCAAATGATATTGGGTCTTGTATATATAAATGTCTTCTGGATTTACCAAGTTCGGTTAAGCATATCATTTTATATAGCGATTCGTGTCCCGGCCAAAATCGGAATTCTTATGTCACTGCAATGTTTTCGAAAGTTCTTCAGGATCACATCAAGTATTGAGACAATTGATCATAAATTCCTTGTTGTTGGTCATACTCATCTTGAATGTACACGCGCAAATTGAAAAAAAGAAGAAAAATTCTTCGGGCTCTATACAACATCCACATGATTGGGCGAACTTAATAGCCACTACGAACAAAAAATATGTGGTCCATGAACTGAAACAAGATGACTTTTATGATTTTCAAGCACTTTTAAAGAATAACTATACTTGGAGAACTACTAATACAGCTGGTTTGTGGACATGAATGTTTAAAATTTTATTTTTTAAATTAATAACATATTTTTATCTGTATAGGTGAAAAGTTTGAATTGAAGAATAATCGTTGGATGCGATATGTAAGAGGCAAGCCAGGAATACTCCAATATAAATTATCACATATAATGGACGAAACTTTTAAAGAGCTGAATGTTAACCAACGCCGACGAATAAATCAAAGCTCATCTCTATCCAAATGTTATAATGCTGATATACCCATTTCTGCAAACAATAAGCGTGATTTGATTGAAATCCTTCCACCTATAAATTCAAGTTTTCATAACTTTTACACGAATTTAAAAACAGAAGGGGAGTGTGAAGTTGAGTTGGACTCAGATTTAGATGAAATTGAAATTGTCGAATAATTTTTGGTTACCGTGGCTGTCATGTGTTATATACGCAAACATTTATTATATATTATAATCTGATTTACAATGAAATATCCTCATCTATGCCTTATATGTATGTAATTATAACTTTTTTTATTATTTTTGTACCAAGTTATGATAATTTTAGTGAAACTTCACGAATTTGTATTCTTATTTTCTTTTTTTTTTAATAAAATTAATTGTTTCCGAAGAATCAAATTATTAACATTTATTTTCCATAATGCATTTCACAAAAGATCATATGTGTACATATGATCGAAAAGTCAAAATTTTTTTAGTAAAAATACTTTTTATAAAAGCACCCGACTCAAATCAAGTTATACATATTTGCAGAACCCCATTTGACAAAACATCGTATATCATTCTTTGGTAAAGTTTTAGTGACAGCTTAAGTTTAATTAAGATATAAACATAAACCAAAATTAAAAAAAATGGTTAAATAATACAAAATTTACAAAATTCTTGAAAAACAAACAATACCGTAATTATCGGCAGTTAAGCAGTTTTCTTCCATTCCTGAAAATGTTGTAAATTACACTTAAGATGTTTTGTCAAAAGTCCACAGATATAAAAAATAATTTTTTTTTTATCAAAATTTCATATTATTCTTTAGTAAATTATTAAATCTTAAGGTCACTTTTTTATAAAATTAATTTAAATATTTTAATTTTCAATAATTAGAATTGTGGTTATTTTGTTGAACTATTTATGGTTTTTAATCCAAATTTTTAATATTTTAATCAGGCTTAAGTTCATCAAATTTAATTTTCATTAAATTATTTTTATGAAGAAAGGAATTTTACAACATGAAAATTAATTAAAATTGTTATTGATAATCATTCATTCTTGACTGACCTGAGATTCGAACCCAGGCGGCTGGTTACCATGAAATGTTTCGATTGCAACCACTCGATCTGCTCAGATGGATTTGCCGTCTTACACTCGCAGCGATCGACGACTGCTGACGTCAATAGTCAAACGTCAATCCTTAAACCAAATTGTATTTTAACCTTTGGTAGATCGAAATTTGCTTTTTTGAATGATTATCCATTGTAATTGATTTTACATGTTTTTCCTAACTTCTGTTTTTTCCGTACTTATGTCAAGAATTCTTCTTGAGGAGATCAAGTGGTTGTGATCGAAACATGTCATGGTAACCAGCCGCCTGGGTTCGAATCTCAGGTCAGTCAAGAATGAATGATTATCAATAACAATTTTAATTAATTTTCATGTTGTAAAATTCCTTTCTTCATAAAAATAATTTAATGAAAAATTAAATTTGATGAACTTAAGCCTGATTAAAATATTAAAAATTTGGATTAAAAACCATAAATAGTTTAACAAAATAACCACAATTCTAATTATTGTTAAAGCTAAGGCACGATCTCGATGTGTACATTTGTCCTTCAAGTTGTGCTGAAAAAGGTCAACAAGAAAAAGAAAGACAAAATGAAAAAACAAAAAAATGTACTTTGGACTTCAAGAAGAATTCATGACATAAGTACGGAAAAAACAGAAGTTAGGAAAAACATGTAAAATCAATTAAAATGGATAATCATTCAAAAAAGCTAATTTCGATCTACCAAAGGTTAAAATACAATTTGGTTTAAGGATTGATGTTTGACTATTGACGTCAGCAGTCGTCGATGGCTGCGAGTGTAAGACGGCAAATCCATCTGAGTAGATCGAGTGGTTGCAATCGAAACATTTCATGGTAACCAGCCGCCTGGGTTCGAATCTCATGTCAGTCAAGAATGAATGATTATCAATAACAATTTTAATTAATTTTCATGTTGTAAAATTCCTTTCTTCATAAAAATAATATAATGAAAAATTAAATTTGATGAACTTAAGCCTGATTAAAATATTAAAAATTTTAATTTTCAATATTTCGATTTCAGCCTTCGTTTTTTTTTGTTTATTATAAAAATTTCCTGAAGAAGATTTCCAACGGAAATCGAAATATTGAAAATTAAAATATTTAAATTAATTTTATAAAAAAGTGACCTTAAGCTTAAATAATTTATTAAAGAACAATCACCTCTATCCTGAATAATAAGTGGAATTTTTGTTCCCATGAAATTTTTATTCCCCTCGAAAGGAAAAAAGCAATCGTGAATCTTATGTGAAAAATATTACACGCTATCAGTTCCAGTAAATGTAAAAAGGAAAAATGATTAAAAAAAATTAAAAATCAATGCAATTTTTGTTGAAAAATATACACGTATGTATTTATTTTAAAGAAAAGTGTAAATAATAAAGCAAAATATTAAGTATTGGAGGGATAGTTTGATTATAAAGTAAGTTTTTTGCACTTTTTAAATTTTATGTAGTAAAATATTTTTCAAAATTCTGCCACCA
Source organism: Pollenia labialis (assembly GCA_949318255.1). Taxonomy (NCBI): domain Eukaryota; kingdom Metazoa; phylum Arthropoda; class Insecta; order Diptera; family Polleniidae; genus Pollenia; species Pollenia labialis. The sequence goes on along the minus strand of OX439141.1, from coordinate 77,922,099 downwards.
CGTCTTTCGAAAGCTTCACAAATCCGCAAGCAATTAATCTGTTGTTTTGCATTTTGTTGGCCAATATATCGGTTTGTTCCTTAATAACGAAATTAGGCTTTAATATTCGATTTATAGGAGGAACTTCTTATAAAATAAAGTGATGTGAAAAAATTACGAGGGGAAAAAAAAACTTTTCACGATAAGGGGAATTTTTTCCCGTGAACATTTTTTCACGTTATTATTCTCATTTGAATTACCTTTTTTCATGGGAGTTTTTCATGATTGCAAATATGTGAAAAGGGGAATAATTACGAGGGAAAAATGTTTTCTTCGCCACGGGTTCTGTTCACATATATATCGGTCTTCTAATTGGATAAGTGCTGCAGTGTCTCTTCTTCTTAAGCGAGTGTGGCCGCCATGATTTAAAATTTTTCGAGCTAGTGGATTTGGGTGTTGTTCAAGCCTTTTTAAATATTTTACTGCATATTTTGTTATCATAGTTTTTCCTAATAGCACATTGAGATCCTTATGAATGTTTGAGTTTTTAACGTACCAGGGAGCTGCTGTGATTATTCGAAGAAGTTTATTTTGACGCCTTTGAATTTTTTCGATATTAGAGGCCGAGGCGGTGCCCCATAGTTGAATACCGTAGCACCAGATAGGCTTTAAGATAGAGTTGTAAAGTAGAAGCTTGCAATCGAGACTACGGACAGAATTTCTTCCAATAAGCCAATGAATTTGAATGGCTTTTAGTTTCATTTGAGTAAATTTTGCCTCTTTATGGTATTTCAACGTTAATCGCCGATCCAGATGTAAATGTTGACGAATTATTTGATTATTGATTGTAATAGAGGGGCAAGATTCCCGGCGCAAGGTGAATGTTATATGTACGCATTTTTGCTCATTTACCATTATCCTCCATTGTCTTAGCCATATTTCTAGTTGAAATATATGATCCTGTAAATAACGAGATGCTTCATAACTGTTTTCGTGGACGCTTAAAAAAACTGTATCGTCTGCAAATGTTGAAGTTTGGGTGTAGTTGTTTGTTGGCATGTCCGAAGTATAAATTAAGTATAAAAGAAGGCACAGGATGCTGCCTTGTGGAACTCCAGCGCCAATTGGCTGGGGTGAACTTAAGAAATCTCCTTCTTTAAAAATAAATTGACGGCCGACTAAGTAGCTTTCTGACAGCTTGTGTGTGTTTGCTGGTAAATTTTGCTTCAATTTATGTAGTAAGCCTTAATGCCAGACTTTATCAAAAGCTTGCGAAACATCGATGAAGAGTGCTGAGCAATATTTTTTTTCTTCAAAGGCTTTTCTTATGGCGTTAACTATTCGATGGGTTTGTTCAATTGTGCTGTGTTCTCTTCTAAAGCCGAATTGATGGTTAGGTATGCACCCATTGTTATTTAAAATTGGAGTTAGTTTTGACGCTAAGAGCTTCTCAAACATCTTTGATATATTAGAAAGTAAGCTTATAGGCCTATATGACTCAACTTTTGTATGATCTTTCCCTGGCTTTGGTATCATGGTAACTAAGGAAACCTTCCATTCTTGAGGGTAGTATTCAAGCCGTAAAATAGCATTAGAAATAAAGAGAATAATTTTCTTTGCTATGCGAGGTAGCTCTAAAAGCATTTTATTACTGATCTTATCAATCCCAGGAGCCTTCTTAGTGTTTAAGTCACAAATAGCCTTTTCGATATCTCTTACGTCTACAACCGACCACGATTTCAGCTTAATGTTTTTATTTTTTCTTCAAATAATTTACATATTTTAACAATTTCATCATTAATATGTTTAAAATAATCTTCTGATAACTTTAAAAAGTATTTTTATCCATTTTGAATACTTTTAAGAAATATAAATTTGTTTGTTGTGTTTTTTTTCTTAATCATCTGTCATCTTAATCATCTTAAATGTAATGTGAACGCCTTTGATTAGCTATATCAACATTTAGCTTAAACGCGTTTAAAAAACCAAGTGTGAACTTAGCATAAGTTCGAAACCAGTCAGGAAGTGGAAGATCGAATCACCAAACTGAGCCTTTTAAGACTACTTTAGATAATCTTAAACTGATTTATTAGTTCTGCGCTTAAAACAAGGCTCGAAAATGATTCCCTGAAATGCTTAGAAAGTTTTTTCCTTAAACAAACAAAATGTACAGAATGTGCGCAATCATTAATTGATAACTCATATGACCAAAATGTGACTTTTTTAAGGATTATTTTGCATTCCTGTTAAGCGCAGTCTAACCACGAAAAAATGTTTCTTTTGGCGTTGTTACAAACAGTAACGGGACAATTTTTTTTTTATAGATTTTAAGCCAAGTGAGTTTTATAAAATTTAGCTTATTTATGTTCGTGCTGTAAGATATAAAAATAATATAACGGGTCCGGCATCTAACGTATTTTTTTCAACTAGTGCTTATTTCGTGAATGGTAACACTTAGTTCATGTCTGATTTGACAGATAATTAGTTTTATCCTTCCGCTGAACGAATATGGCTGTGTATACGCTTGAACAACGCTGGGAAATATTGCGACATTACTTTGTAAATCATGGTAATGTTGCAGAATGTGTGCGAAAATTGCGTACGGATTTTGGAAGAAGAGAAGCACTGTCAGCTCCGTATGTAAACTAGCAAAATTGTCGCATTTCGGGCACAGAAAACCCGCACGCATACATTGAAAAGCCGATGCTCCCAAAACGAGTCACTGTTCGGTGCGGATTTTGGTCCAGAGGCATGGTTGGGCAATTTTTCTTCGAAAATGAGCAAGTCAATGGCGATCGTTGTCGGGCCATGAACGAATTTTTGTTCACAAAAATTGAAGAGGCAACATTTGGTTTCAACAGGACGGCGCTACGTGCCACACAGCCGAAGCTACACTCGATGTTTTGCGCCCTGTTTTTGAAGATCGCATTATCGGCCGCAGAGCTGATGTCGTTTGGTCACCTTGGAGCTGCGATTTGATACCGTTGGACTATTATTTGTGGGGTACCCGTCAAAGATAAGTGTTACGCCGACAAGCCAGAGACAATTGACGCTTTAATGGACAATATTCGTGAAGCCATTGGTGAAATACAGCTCCACACAATCGATAATGTGCTTAAAAATTGGACCGATCGTGAAGGCTACTGCATGATCAGCCGAGGCAGCCATTTGAATAAAATTATTTTCCATTATTTACCGGAAGGATTGTACTTTCAAATAAAAAAAAAAATATGAGAAAATATTCAGTAGTTTGTTTTTTATATCATTTTCAAAAAAAAAAAGAAGTTAGTTGGCGGACCCTTTAACATTCAATTTGATTTGTTAGAGATTTGATATAAAAATTTTTAATAAAAAATTAATGTGCAAGCACAAAATGTCTCGAAATTGTGTCGTTATTGATCAGAAAAGCGAGCCATAAAATAATCATAAAATTTTGACACTTGCAGCAAGTTAAATAAATGACAAATGAAGAAACGGTGTACTGTATATGAGTTTTGTATCAACCCAATAAAAATTGTTATCATTTTGCGAGGCACTAATGGCACATTTAAAAAAATAAGGGCACAATTATGCGCTACGCAATAAGACATACAGAGACGTAGTTAAGTCAAATATTTAACAGGTGTGATGAACATAGCTGTAGAAATTTTGAAAAACTTTGGTTTTAAAAATATAGGAATTTAATAAATTTATTATTTGAGATATTCTACCAAATATATTGCAAATGTGTGTTAATTTGTTACTGGTTAAGCATGTCTATATGAATAAGTAAACTTCAGCCATATTTTTGAAAAGTTGCAAACAAAACCTCTTATCCAGGATTATATATTTAATTTTTTTTTGTTTCAGCATTATACTTATAGAAACAATTTTTTTTTACTAAAATAACCGGTTTATTCGATATTCAAAAAATGGACATTTTAAAATAAGCGAATTGGGCAAAACTAAAATAACCGGTCAAAGCCGATCGAATCCTATTCGATCGATGTCCCTAGTAGATGGTTAATTAAATGATGGAAACAAATAACAACAAAATTTTAAATAACTTTCTATAGAAAACTTTAAACCATATGCAATTGTTTAAAGTCGCGAACAAAATAGTAATGAATGCAGGTTGCCGGAAACGACACACAGTCCAGGAATAATCAATCTATAAACGTTGACAGTGATGGCCACATAATAAGAAACGATGTCTCAAGAAAAAACTATCACAGTTTAACTTCTATGAAAGATCTTTACTTTAATTAATATATATATATATTAAAGGTTTTCTTATTTGTATACAAATTTCAAACTGTTTTGATTCCAGTTCCGAAATCTGCCCGGTGAACTGCAATAAAACACTTTTTGGCCATACAAAGTAATTTTAACCCATTTTTTGGGTACTTTTTGGGCCTTTTTCAAAAGAGGGACAAAACAAAATGTGATACAGGTATGGTAAGAAGGCTTAAGTATTTCATGGAAATATGCAACAATTTTACATAAATTTTTTTAACACTTCATAGACCTAAAAACTTTTTTTTATGCCGATTACACGACTCAACAAAAAAATGTTCGTTCTTTGTCCTAAAGTTTATTTTGTGATTTTTCAGTTAATTATACACAAAAACGAAAAGAAAATACATTTTTTCTGTATAAAGTTTGCTTTTGTGATAGTTATAGTAATAATACGCATTTTTGAATTTTTTTAAAAATCTTAATTAAATTAAATGTATTTAAAAATACCGCGCGATCAGAGTGGTGTTTTTACGTTCACATAATACCGATACCTTGAATCTTCTTCGGCGCCAATTGCACATGACCTGACACGACCAGTACCGGAGCCACCGAAAACATTATCGCAGAAAAGTAGCTCATCTTTAAGTTCTAATGAAAGTAATTCCGATAAGGAGTTTTCACCTACACCAGAACAACCAAAACACCACCTTGTTACTACAGAAGATTTTAACGACTTGGTTAGAGATTTAAATTTGCCAACAAATAAAGCAGAGCTTCTAGGCTCTCGCTTAAAAGAAAAGAATTTGCTTAATAATGTTAATATTACGGATATGCGAACTAGGTATGAAACATTTTCAACGTTTTTTACAAAAGAAAATGGACTTTGTTTTTGCAACGACATAAAAGGTATGCACGAAGAAATTGGCATACCCTGTGTTCCTATCGAATGGCGTTTATTCATTGACAGCTCAACAAAAAGCTTAAAAGATGTTTTATTACACAACGGAAATAAATTCCCATCTCTTCCAATAGCTCATTCAGTACATCTTAAAGAAAATTATGACAGCGTTAAAATTTTGCTGGAATCTGTAAAGTATTGCGAGTATAACTGGCAGCTGATTGGAGATTTTAAAATGGTGGGATTTTTAGTGGGCCTACACAGCGGATATACAAAGTATCCTTGTTATCTGTGCTTGTGGGACAGCAGAGCGGATGCTAAGCACTATATTCAACGGTCATGGCCTGTAAGAACAGAACTTTGTGTCGGAAAACAAAACGTGACATTTTAACCTATTGTTGAAGCGGAAAAAGTGTTAATGCCACCTCTGCACATTAAGTTAGGGTTGATGAAACAATTCGTTAAAAAACTGAACGAAACATCAGAAGCTTTTGAATACTTGAAAAAGTTTTTTCCAAAGTTATCAGAAGCAAAAGTTAAAGCTGGGGTTTTTGTTGGTCCGCAAATTAGGCAGATTTTCACTGATGAAAAATTTCCAACGTTGCTGAATCGTACTCAAAAAGCGAGTTGGAGAAGTTTTAAAGTAGTAGTCTCTGGATTTTTAGGAAATAACAAGGCTGAAAACTACGAAAAGTTAGTTGCGGATATGCTTAAAAATTTTAAGGCAATGGGCTGCAGGATGTAAAGTACATATGCTGCATGCTCATTTAGATAAGTTTAAAAATAACATGGGAGCGTATTCGGAAGAGCAAGGAGAACGTTTTCATCAAGACATTATGAGCTTCGAAGAACGTTATCAAGGCCAATATAATGAAAATATGATGGGAGACTATAATTGGGGTTTATTGAGAGAAAGTACTTATGAACATAAAAGAAAAATTAAAAGCGTGCACTTTTAATTATTTTCCACTTTTTTGTAACTTTTTTTTATAGTAAAACTTAATAAAAATCATAAACATATTTATGGCTTCATCTTCAGTTAAAAATTATAAACACATATTTTGAAAAATATCGCATAATCGGTCTCCTAAATACAAAAGCAAACTTTTTCATGTCGTATATTTTTCTTTCGTCTAATTAAGACCTAATATATCTAAATTTTATGATTTAATGTCAAAGACAAATTTTGTGTTGACCCGTGTTAGTTATTAGAATGTGCCGAAACAGTGGGAATTTCAATTCTACCTTAGTGACCTCCCGACATGATACATATAAATTTATCTTTAGTGGCCACTTCATGAATCACTCGTTGAAACCTTTAAACAAAAAAAAAAAAATAATACAGGTGGCAACCTTAAGGCAACAAATACAACAATACAACAAAATTGAATTATAAGTCTCCGTATACGTCGAAAATAATTTTAAGCTAAAATAAAATTTTGCTCCGAACGCGATGAAATAAATAAATTTTTAGCCAATATTTATTTGACTATGTTTACTATTTATTAAATTTTAATCAAAAACGTTAATGCAATATAATAATCACAGCACAAAATGTGGACTTTTTGTGAACATAAACAAAACTTAGACATAAGACTAGACAAACAAAACTCGAGCAAAAAATCGTCATCTGGCGTAGTGCTGTCGTCACCTGTATTATTTCACCATGTTTTTTTTAACTTTTTTTGGTTAATATTGTGATTTTATTAAATGCCTACTAAAATCTCTAAACTAAACTCTAATTCAGTTTAAAAAGTTTTCTAATATTCATATTTTTTACACCTTCGTTTCATGAATGAATATGTCGTGGCTGACATACTTTGTAGTATTTTAAGTACTTTTCAATGGTTTCTTTTTACGTTGAATTATTTTTCTGTTGTTAAATTTCCATTAAAATCAGAAAATATTTAAAAATTTTGACTGATTTTGAATTGTGTCTGCCTGATTGTTACCAATCTCTGTTGCTTCTTTGTTAATACCGTCTACTCTCTCATCTATTTTGTGTTTGGCTTAAGTTCAGAAAATTTTTGACATTTGAAGAGTTTATACTATTCGAAAAGCAAAACGAAAAAAAAAACTTTTAGAAGTACTTACGTCTATCATTTTGGTAAGCAATTCTTAACCTGTCAGAAAAGGTTGTTTATGTTGCCGTTACGCTTTTCTGACACTTTGTATTCAGCACTTTAACATATTGCTTTTCAATTTCCCCAAAAGAAAGAATACATTTTTGAGCAACACTTGTCTAAGGGACTTATAAACACTCATACATATTTATAACTGCGTGTAGATGTTTACACTTAAAGGATATTAGAAAGTGTGCTCAATGATTTTCTTTTTTTATACCCTTCACTTGTTGTGATGATGGTATACTGTGTTTGGCATTCCGTGTGCAACTTTTTAACATTCATCCCACAAAGTATCATTGGTCCTGGAGTAATTCTAAGTCGATTTAGCCATGTGCGTCTGTTAAAACCACGCTCATTGTCGAACGACTTAAAAGAGAAATAACAATATTGATGTCAAATTGTTTCAAGTTTTCCTTAGCAGCTTTAAATTATAATTAAGAACTACCCCCTTAAAAAACTGATAATTTTGTTACAAAAACTGGCATAAATAGTGTTGAAGGTGGAGGGTATCAAAGATTCGTTATAGCCGAATAAAGCATTGTTATTTGTTTTGAAATAAAAACCGTTGGTCCTTCAAAAATGTGGTAAGAAAAATATGCTGAAGTGCGTTGTCAATTAAATGGGGTTATACGAAATTTCATATAAATAAATATTAATTTTCCTTGCGTGTTATTTTGTTTATTCATGTAGCAAACATTTGTCTCTTTCTTAGAAAATCAGAAGCAGCAAAGTCATCTTCATACTTTTTTGATATTTCATCTGGGCAAGTTTTTATATGCACAAAAAAAAATTAAAATTATGCAAGCTGAAAAAAATGCAAAGATATAAATTCTCGTAATTTATTGTTGTTGACAAAAAATATAGAAACCGTCCCTTTAAATTGTTAAATTAAAATCGCCCAGATACATGGTGCCTAGGGTGATCGATCGAATAGTATTCGACCGGTTTTAACCGGTTATTTTAGTTTTGCCCAAGACGAATATTTTAAAATGTCCATTTTTCGAATATCGAATTAACCGGTTATTTTAGTAAAATAAACCGGTTACTTTATTAATGTGTAATTTATATACGTTTTCTTAACTTTTGTTATAAATGTACCAGTAATTTAAGTATTTTTCTAATTGAATATTTGGCAAACTTAAACTTTTTATAAAAAATGTCAAAACAAAATGAAACAAAAGTCAAAAAAACATTATGAGCTTATATAAGCGTGTGTTCTTGTAACAAAAACCAAAAACAATATAAAGTACTACAAAAAAAAATTCAGCTTTAAAAGTAATTAGTAATTTGACAGTATTATAAATACTATATACATAAATCTTTATAAGATGCCATCTCTGGTGATTTTTCGAACTGACTTAAATGAAAATTGTGCTTAAATGACCCTAAAATGATAAGTTGCAAAGGTTCTTTAACGCCACGACTTATTAATCACTTTTAATTAGACTACAAGCTTGACATAAATATACGCCAAGTAAAACTTGAGCCTGTTCCAAGTAGTTTTTAAGAGACTGCAAATAATACTTTACGAAAATATGCTGCCAATAATGAATGAAAAACTCTTAAGTAGTTCAAGCATATCATCATGCTTAAAACAAGAACATATTGGCGGAATCAACGATATGGGAAAATTCATCAGTTTTATTTATTAAAACACCAAGAACATAAAATAAAATTGAAGAAATCAAAAATGTCCTGGAAGGGTTTAAATTGTGTGATCGACGAATTGACAGCAATTTCACATAAAATGCATGTTCGTATTACTATTGTTTCCATAATGCTGAAACAAAAAAAAATTTAAATATATAATCCTGGATAAGAGGTTTTGTTTGCCACTTTTCAAAAATATGGACGAAGTTTACTGCTTCATATAGACGTGCTTAACCAGCAACAAATTAAAACTCACTTACAATAAATTTGGGAGAATTTCTCAAATAATAAATTTATTAAATTCCTATATTTTTAAAACCAAAGTTTTTCAAAAATTCTAAAGCTATGTTCACACCTATTAAATATTTGAGTCCTAACGTAACCACCAGTTTTCTTAAAGAATTGTTTGCTTTTGCAAAACGTTTGGCTAGAGCAAACATTATTTAACGGTTTCTTAACTACATTATACATAAATGCAATTATCATCTTAGATATACATAAAGTTTAGCAAATAACTATAAATTGTTTAAAATAATGCTTAAGTTAAATCAATTTTCTGGTCACGCTTTTTTTTGATTTTATCGTCAAATATTTGTGGTCTGAACATACCTTAAGTCATTACTTTGTATTGAGGCTCTATGCTCCTTATGGGATCGACGGGAACATATATGTATTTTGTTGGTTCCTTACTTTGAATTGTTTTTATTCTAATTAACTTTTTATTGCAAAAAATAATTTGATTTTTGTATTTTTATGTCTTCGAATTGAAACCGGTTAAACGGTTATTTTTAAAATGCTTAACCGAAACCCGGTTTTTTTAAAATAGCAACTATTCGGAATATTCGAAAACCGGTTATTGAAAAATGTCGAATAATCGATCACCCTAATGGTGCCGCATAAGTAGCGCTATGAAGTAGTTAATGAATAACATTTTTTTCTGATTATTAAAAACAAACAATGTTTATTAACCCTGGAGGAATCGACGAAGGTCATTTACTCTTTTTATTATAACTTTTTTATGTCTGTATATACCTTTTTAATGTTTATTCAAACTACGCTTTTTTCAATGACGTCAGCTGATGACGAAAGCTTTAAAAAGATTTTTAATTTGTAAACACAAACAAGCAGGGAGGATAAAGTTAGCACAATTGTACTTTTATAAGCATTGAAAATTACTGAAGTACTCCAACGACATGTTTAGTACAATTTGAAAATTGCATATGATTAAGTTTTTTAATTAAATTTTATACAAACTGTTTCTTTCACATCAAACCAGTGTTACCAATTAAGGCATTTAGTGGACAGATTTAGCCATGAAAAAATCTATCTAGCAAATAATAGTTTTTTATCATTTTTATTTAGCCATATTTTCTTGAAGGTTTTGAAATTTTTAGACCAAAACATTTTTTTAAATTCAGCGTTAGTTGTGTTGTAATGTTGAATTAAGTCAGTTAAGGCGTATGTATGGCTTTTACAATAAAAAACAATAAATTTTATCGATAATTTGAGCTTTTCATTACTCAAAGTTTTGTCTTATGCTTAGTTTAATAATGCCATTATTAGCCATGATTTTGTAATTTTTTACTAAACATTTTACCATTTTTAATAGTGGGGAGATGGCATTACTTCATCAAACCAAAACTGTATTTTTTCAACTGTTGATATTTATTTACACAGCAGTAGCGAAAGCAAGAGTTTACTTTTTTTACAATAAATCTGAAACTTCAAAGCAACAGCATTAAAATTCAAATGAAACTAGTAAAAATATTTTTTTTTGGGTTTTGATACAGGTATGGTCAAAAAAGTACAATTTTTACTGAATTAAGTACAATTTTGAAAATGTCATTTATCATCTCTGCAAACAAGTGTTTAAATTCATCAAGAATTTTGAAAGAGAGAAAAAACTTTTATTTTCTAATGTTTTATTTTTTATCAAAATAATTTTTGTGGGAATACAAAATTTAATTTAAATGATTTTGTTATTAGTGCATATAATTCCCAATTTTTATTTTTTATAAAAACACTGAAATTTATTGTTGATGGGATAAGCTATTCCTATGCGTATTTCACTGGTTGGTTTTTTAATAATATGCTATTTTAATAATATGCCTAACAAATTTTTTTTGTTGATTTCTTACTTAAAAAGAGTAACTTTAATGTACTTAAATGAGGAGTAACCTTCCAGGGTTAAATTAATTGTCATTAAATAAGTTATTTGTTTATATACAAAAAAATAAAATTATCCAGGTATTTGAATTTACGTACCCTTCATTGACTCAACGAAAATGCATTTATGTTATATTTCGTTAGCATGGATTTATAATGAATAATGTGTAATAACCCTGCTGGAAATTTGTGTCAATTGGTCCAACAGACTGGTCCTGGGATTTGTGAAAATAGAACAAGTACAAAAAGAAAGGATTCATGACCAGTGAAAGAAGAACCAATCCCTGGTTTATGAAGAACAAAAAGGTAGAAAAAGTAAAGAAGACTGTAATTTGGTTCTTGAATGTAATTCTAGGACTTGTTTTATTGAAAAACGACTACATTGTATTGAAATAATACTACATTGTAGTAACTGACGCCAAGTACGTTCATTGAGATTAGTTCTGTGACTGGTCAAATGGTGGCAATTGACCCCCTCCAATGACAACCCCATGTAAAAGTGATAAGTCTTATTCATATAAAGTGTTAGAATTGGAACCAGTCTCTACCACCAAAGACCAAAGACCTATCACGGGACTACTTTGGTACTCGAAAATTAATGAGACTGTCGTTTGACAAAGAAATAGTTCATTGAAATTAACATATTCATATGTTGCATCAATTAAAATGTTCGTTTAAGTAAATAAAATGTTAACAAAACATTTATTAAGTATTATTTACAGAAAAGCACGTAAATGTTTTATACTGTTCTATACTATTTGTGTATTTAACATGAACGCGCGTAAATTTTCCGAACTGTTCGCTGTCATACCCAACCAGTAAGCTAAAATTAATAAAGTTTTCGTTCAGCTTACGAAACCTTCATTAAAAATTTACGATTGATTTGTTGGCTCAACGAATTCTTAGGTTGTGGTCTAAATGGTTTCATGGTGGTAACGTAACGTTTGTTAAGTTGGTTTTTAAAACTGTTTAACCCTCCGTCTTACACATGTTTTTATTTTCACATTCGTAACGCATGAGTCTAGCCAGACCCAACAAACTTTTGAATAAATAAAACCATTTTTTTTAACCAAATGTTATATTATACTCATTTAAAATTTAAATATATGTTTTCATATTTTATTTAAATAATAAATGTGTATAATATGACATTTAGTTAAAAAAAATTGGTTTTATTTATTCAAAAGTTTGTTGGGTCTGGCTAGACTCAAGCGTTACGAATGTGAAATTAAAAAACATGTGTAATAGGGAGGGTTAAATTGAAAACAAGATGGAGGTAATAGTTTGTGTGTTTAATAAAAAAAATAAATAATAGATAATTTAACAAAAAAATAATTAAAAACAGCAAGAAAGAAAGTTAAAAATACGGCATCTTCTATACAAAATATATATGGGTCTGGCCAGCCTTTCCAGGTTATATTTTTTAGATTTTTATAGTAAACTAAATTTTAGAAGGGTACCTGAAACTTCAAGTCTCTACCTGTGTTTTAAATATACTAAAATAACATTTAAAATCGAAAAAGGTCTGGCCAGACTCATGAGTAAGACGAAGGGTTAAATTTCAACGCCTGAATCTGAAAGTATTCGAAAATGGCCTAGTGCCTGGCAACATGACACATCCATAGGGAAGCCGTCGGGTGGTATCGGAAGATGCATCTTGTTTGTATGACATGTTCTATTTGGTCAATATTTTCCTCCCAGAGATTTAAAATTTATTGGCGTATCACAGATTTAGACAGTCTGGATTCGGATAAGATTCAAATGATACGAATCCTGAGTCTTCGTGATTTTTCCCGAAGTACTCACCAGAGTGTCAAATTACCTGGCGCCATAGAAGTGAGAAGCCCCTTATATTTCTGCATCGGACAGGCTATTCGTTGAGGACGCCAAGGGCATGCACTCTTAAGAGCAGGGATCTTTGTGCTTGTGATAAGGTGTGTGCGATTAAGATGGGTGCGAAAGTCAAAATAGGTAATAATGAAGGCTGACGGATGTTGGGCGAAACGTAGTAGTTGTAGATCGCATCAAGTAGCTATGACCGTCTTAAAAGGTAGCGGTATTATTATGGAATTGGAATTGTGAAGTGGCGAACATTTAGGGACAGTTCAGGATGTTCAAGGTGTTTAAGATGCTTTGGTGGATGTTGGGTGAAACGTGGTAGTTGTGAATTGGATGAAGTGTGTTTCAAGGCACCAGCTCCTAAACAAGAGGCGGGAGTATTATTTTAGCCGGTGTATCTTATTTACTAAAAACTGCTACCTGTTTGTGTAGCAATTTGGTAAATGCATAGTTTGTCACAAGTGTGGATGGAATCCACCATGGGGTTAAGCTGCAAGCCAGGCACTCCTGTAAATTCTTTTTTTGGACGGATAATCTTGAGAATTCTTCAAGTTTTGGTGTTACATTCTCCGGGGAAACCAAGTGTATTCAATATCTGCGATTTGACATAAATCCAAAATTTACATATCTCTTGATATCAGAGCTTCTATCTGGCACCACATTAGTCTGTAGCCCTCGGTGAGCATGCTGAATATTTGGAGAGAGCTCCAGAAATATACTTCTTGCAAGAAATGCAAGAAGCTTCAGGGATCACGTGGTCGCTTTAACCAAAAGTCGTTGTATAGGAGGTCCTCAAAATCTTACTCAAGGGAACATTTTTTACAATTTGTAGAAAAGTTGGCCTAAGGGATGGATCATCCTTAGGAATTTGCAAAAGCAGCGGAGGTTACATGGCATCAGTTTCTAAACAAGGGGCTAGAGTATAAATTTGCCGGATTATCGGATTATACGCTAAACATTTCTTGTGTCCTGGTTGCTCTCCCGCACAGAGTTGGTTGATAACCGAATTGTTTGATACCCAGTGGTTAAGATCCACCATAGAGTGCGCCTTTCTGGCAGATATTCATGTTAATCTTTTCCACATCTGTACATATACATGCGTAAGTCCTGTTTACTTTTAGCACACTCATAAAATTATTACAGTAACTGAGTTTTGGTTATTAAATTCGTTTTCCGTATTGTTAAAATTGAAAAAAAAATATAGTTATTTTACGAATAATTTTATTTTTCAACCAAAAAATAAAGACAGTAGAATGAAGCAGTTTGTTTTTAAATTTTGTTTTTTCTTTTTACCCACTTACAACTACAATCCGAGTCGGAAAGAACCCAACCAATTGTAGGGGAATGTAAGAAAAGATAAACTCACTGTTTATTGTTGGTGTTTTGTTTTGGCTTTGATATTGTTACAAGTAAGACTTTGAGTGTTTATAATTCTTATTCGCTTTAGGGTTTTATTTGTATAATATTTTTGGCCTTTCTAAAATCTTTGGAAAAGGTTTCCTGATGAGCTGGCCTAAGCAACCAGTGAAATGCGCATAGAAGCTAGCTTTCCCTCAACAATAAATTTCAGTGTATTTACCAAATATGAAAAACTGGGAATTTAGCACGTCAAACGGAAATCGTATTAATAATTTTCGTAATTATTTTGTTATGTAGTTTGATTTTTTGCGGTTATGATATACTTTTTAAAAATAAAAACTATTAAATTTATTAAATATAAATTAATGTAAAAATCATTTGTTTTAAATGAAATGTAAATGATCGGGTTTTCAAATGAATTTTAAGTTGTTTTAATTTAATTTTCTTTGAATTTAACTACATAATATTTTGAGTGCACGAAATTAAGCATAACGTATTCATTTCTAAAAAAAAGTCCGAATTAGTATACATTTTAACGATCAAATTTCCGCTAAAAACCATCTAAAAATTTATTAAAAAATAAATTAAGTATATCAAATCCTTCAATTGCTGTGTATGTAGATATATTTAATTTTAAAAGCTTTTAAACCTTTAATACTTTAAACACAAATATGAGCAATATTCATTCAAATAATTTTGGTTGTTGAAATTGTTTTTTTTTCGCTTTTCCCCAACTACTAAAAAACTCACTCACACTTTTACATTTAAATATTTCTTTCTCTCCCATGTTCATGTTCTGCAGAAAGGAACATTATCTAGCTTTTTTTAAGTCTCTATTTTAAGGAAGTTTGTGTTGGCTTGTATGTGTCAGACAGATGCCTGCTAGAATGGGTTGTGTGAGTGCTTTCTGTGTATATGTGTGCACTTTATGAATTAAACATTCTTGTGTTTAATTTTGTAAATATTTCCTGATTTTAACTTTTTTTTTTTTTTTTTTTTGCATAAAAGTATTTGCATTTGTAAAGCATTTGTAAAAGAAGATACTTAATGCTTGAATTGTTATTGTGGTTTGTGTTTTTGTTGTGTGTGTCTTTATGCATTTGTGTGCATCCTGCATATTTAATGTTCATTCAGATAAAAGAAAAATCATTCTAATGTCATAGTAACTTTACGTTCTGTTTGTCTTTTTATCAAATTTTTGGTAAGGAAATTATCAGCTTGCTGAAAATATAGTAAAATACACTGCAAAATAAATTATGGGGGATAAATACATAATTTTTTTTTAAATTAAAAAGATTTGTTTTTACTCTTAGAAATGGTTAAAAAGGGGGCCGGTTCTAATCGGTTCTAAACTTTGTGACAATAAAAGCTTATGTTAAGCAGCGGTTATCTGACTGTAGGACATTGTTAAAACGATAAAAAAAGTGATTGGTAACTAAAAGAGGAAAGCCAAGTTCTGAAATAATATAAGACTAAGTATACGTAGAGGTATGAGCGCAAACACCTTAAGGCCCAAATTTAATATGCATAAGCTACTGTCAATTAACAAAAAGACTCTCAAATGCATTTAATAAAACAAAATCAAAAAATTAATTTAAATTAATTAATTTCATGTTGTAAAATTCCTTACTTCTTAAAAATAATTTAATGAAAATTAAATTTAATAAACTGTAGCCGAATTAAAATATCAAAATTTGGACCAAAAAATATTTGCAAATAACAGTTTCATGAAATTTCGCAAAAAGTTTTCTTAAGTTCAATATGTTCCGACGCATATGAATCACATGAATTCGCTCAATTGTTTAAGCCAGCTTAAGCATATTATAGTTGGGCCTTTATACTATTCCAATCTGTGGTGGTGAAGGACTTAATGACTCAAAAAATATCTAACTCAGTCATTATTGTGTTAGTGAGAATCGTGGTTGTTATGTACCCGACACACACGAGAGTGTTTTTTGTTAGAATTAACAATTTTATCAGGACATTTTTTTTTTTTTAATTTATTTCGTACAATTTATCTTGCAGTACAAAGCTACCATATAAAATACGTGTGTAAACGAGGCGTATTACTAGTAAAAAAAGTTGGCAGCACAGCGGCAAATTTGCTGTATTCTAACCCGACGTTTCCATATGCAAGAAATTACTTGCAAGTATCAACGAAAAATCGAGGAAACATCTGCCCGGTGGAGTTTTTTGAGTGACTTTGTCAAATTGATATTTTCATCTATGATTCCTCCTGACAAACTGGGTCTTAAGGCGCAATTTCTATGAAAATATCGAAATGTCGATGAAAATACGCGAAAATGACACTGCTAAATATAGTTTTGAATACATACGCGGAAGCCTAACGAACAAAATCAGTTCTGGTCATCTACGATATGTTGAACAATTTCTTCAAAAATTCATGTATGACGCCAAAGAAAATTCAGCATATGTCATTGATGATTTAACATTGTCAGTATGTTTCATGATGAATTGGCTGAAAGTAAACAAATTGTATGTTAGTGATAAAGTGTGAGTTGATTAAGTTTCGAACTTGTACTTGCATGTGGAAACGGGGGGTTAGCATATTCTGAATTAAAAATAAAACTTATAAGAGTCAAGTCAATTACTTATTTCAATTTGTTTAGTATCGATTGAAAGAATTAGAAATAAAATTGCTTTTTAATCGAAAAAGTATTCGATCAGGACTGTCAGAATTATCCTCCTGATTTTGTTTTATTGAAATGAAAATTTAGCCAAAACAATGCCCCAATGTTAATCTTTTACCACAAGTATTCACAGTGCTTTATCATACAAGTATGATATGGCACCTCAGATGAAATTTTGAAAAAGTTGGCAGCATAGTTCAATTTTGTCCGGACAGAACTTAAGATTAAACCAATTCAAGCTGAAAATATTCCGAACCAAATTATATCTCTTTTTTTCTTGCTCAATAAGAGAAAAGCCAAACTACATATAAAAAAAATTGTCTGCACAAAAATGTTGTTCAGAAAGAATGAGTGGGCGAATTAGGATTAATTGACGTTCGTACCAGGGATGGAATATGACTTTTCTGATTTTGTACCAACTTTTTAAACAAAATTTATTTTATTGCCATGGAGTACGATTTTTATTTTTCTAGAAGCAACATGTAATGCTTTATTTATATAATAAAATTCACTCTTTGTTAGAAAAACTTTTAACTACTAGCAGATACAATTTGACTTCTACTGCTTTAAATTTATTAATTGAACCCTGTAAGCATAACGCTATTTTTTCGTACACTTACGTACGCTACAAGAAGCATTTAAAAATAATAGCATAAAATATTTAAAATGCAACATGAAATTTATTAGCATTTCATAAGAAAAACAAGTGGCTTTTGGTCCTTCGAACCGGAAATGAGCCAGTGACCTATTGATCAACATACAGTTCACTGCTCTACCATACAAATAGCAATTAATTTAAAATTGTACCAAATACTCTGAAAATACCAGAGAAATTGGTATACCAATAATATCTAAAATTTCAATTGCGTCATGATTGCCATCCCTGATCTGTACTGTTTGCGATAAAAATGCCGATCAACTTGGTATGCTCAATGCATTATTGCAATATTTCGCAACACTCACTTGTTGAAGGGTACATAATGGGTTAACTAAATTTTCTTAAGCATTCTTGTTTTTAAACAAAAAAAGAATAAAAAACAAAAATTTTTCGGTTGCAATCAAGTTTATAGAATTTTAGTCATTTCACATTGTTTTGAAAAGGATTTCCAAATATTAAATTTTATGGTTTTTGTGGGTTTATTTATAAATATTTATTAGGAAATATGAAAAGATGGTTTTTTTATTTCTTTTTTTATGGTTGAATGTAACTTATCAAATCATTTAATAATTATTTGCAATTATGTTTATCAGATAAGCAAATAAGAGCAGACAAAACAAAGAACATTACAGCTCTTAAATGAATAATAAAATAACATTTACATTTAATTCAAATTGTAATTTATTTTCTTGGTATTAAGGATTTGGTTTTCTTGGACTCTTTTCTACTTTTGATAAGCAAAATATTTATTAAGGTAATTTTTAACATTAGTACTTGGTTAACTGAACAAAATTGTATTTAAGAGCGAAAAAAAGTACTTTAACTGGTTGTTGAGTTTTCAATGAAAATGTATATGTATGCATGTATGTATGTATGTATATATTTAATAAATGTATTAGTCTTCAACGTATATTTCTCATTATTAGAGTTGGCTGAAAACCCCAAATAGCAATTGTAATTTAGTTAACAATTTATGATTTATTTCATATGATTCTTTATGACATTCGTTGGGGTTTTTCTGTTTTTTTTTTTTTTTTCTGGCAATTTTTATTTCATAATTGTGGCAGCAATTCAAATAGTTGTTGGCAACGTATAAAATGTTGCAACGTTCATGGTTAAAACATAACGATGCCATTTGCAACTGCTTCCAGCAAATGTATGTCAGGGTTTCTATTTCATTGTGAGTTTCAGATATATTTAATTCTTGAAATTCTTTTTGGGGTCTTCGCATTTTTGTTTCGTGTTTGACAAAAAAACTAAATAAAACTTAAATTTTATTTTTACTTTTTTTAAATATAATTTGCAAAATATATTTATAATATTTTTTTGTTTATTTGAGTCTTTGGTTATACTCTGGTATTTTTTTAACGACATTTTAATCAGTCACGAGCGACAGGTGCTTTGAGTTCAAACAAATTTTTTTCCAATGTCACATCACAGTATGCAAAAATTTAAATCAACAGAATTTCATGGCAATTTTTTTTTATCTTTGACTGAATATTCTAGAAGGCTTTCAAAAATTTTATTTGAAAAAAGATGGGAATCGAGGGTTTAAATTCAAATAGTGATATCTGCAATTTTTTCGAAAATGAGTTTTTGTAACAACGCACAGAGGGGTGAAATCACAAAAAATGGAGATTAATTAAACTACTTATCCAATTTTAAAAATTCTTTCACTATTAGAATGCTACGTTATCACTGAGAGACATAGGCTACACATCTTTTGGAAAAGTGGGCGGTGCCACTCCCCCCCATTAAAAGTCGCTCTAGCGGCCATAGTAATAGACCGATTGTCATGAAACTTTCCTAATGTTTTACTGTTGACCTGCTAATAGTCCTGGGATATACTTGGTTATGATTGGATAAAGGGGCCTTGTTCGATCGTGTACGGATGTGTCTGGTGAGCGTTTTGTTCAAAAATATAAATAGCTTGTATATACATATTATAAGACATATGTGTCTAACCTGCTATTTTAAAAAATATGCCCGTCGTCATCTGTATCATGATTTGTGCCTTCTGGTGCCACGTTCGTCAAAACTGAAGGCGAAACTAGTAGATCTACTACTGATTTTGGAAGTTGGTGGAATTTTTTTTGGCAATTTTTTTTTCCAGATAGGATTGGATCTGAACTTAGTAGGAACCTATTTAATATGTCTCGATTGCAATCCTCCCGACTACTTTTGAGAAAAATGTTCTCTGTAGTTTTTAAAATCTTTGTTTCGGGCTTCCTGGGCTTCCTCAGACAGTTCACCGATCGGTAATAGCCCGTGCGAAATAATTTCTGGCCATGTATTAAAAACTTATGCAAGGTTGGAGGCATGTTAAGCCACTGATACTTCTTAACAAAAAGTCGAGCTGTATTCTAAGCAAATACTCTAAATTTTTCTACATTAATATCATGACCACAAGATACGGCAATTAATATTGTGTGTCAGCTGCAGATCTAGTTTCGTAATATCTGCTCAATTTCAGCGTTTTCAAAAAATCTTCGTGCTGTGTTGCCATCATTTGAATTGCCGAAGCTGGGCTTAGGTTGGTAAATAATAAGTCCAGTTTTTTCCTAAATTCCGTTTGAATATGACTCTTGTTTTCAGCAACAACAAATTTTTCGAAATCGGTTCATGCCTGCCATTTTTTAATTGGTAATTTATATGCCACGTGAAGAAGACATTCATAAAAACGTATCCAACCATGCAGTATAGAAAGACCGAACTCCAATTTTTTAACCTCTTTAGCGATCATTCTTCCAATGTCGTTAAATTCTTTACTCGTGGATCCACATAAATAACAATGACAATTATAACAACGAAAATGTAGACAAAGCAAACAAAAGACAAGAACTGGTGTTCTTTGCTTGAGTGACTATTTTCACAATTAATTTAATAAAAAAATTTCGCGCAAAAACGCGCAACATCTTATTACTGAATATGAAAGCCTAGGAACTATTGTTTCTTAACAAATTAATATTCTAACGCCAACTAACACCATTCATATTTAAATATCCACGAATATTTTGAAAATAGCCAAAATTGAGACATATCTTAAAAAAATTTTTAAAAATACTTCTACACAATTTTTGTTAACACAATTGTTTTTAGAATAACGCTAAAATACCTGAGGTTGAAGTTTCCATAGTAAAAGTATTACTTTTGACTTGCGAAAAACTATATATTAAGCGTCGAAATATACCGAATTTCAATTAACACTATTGTGCGCGAATAGCTCAAAAATTACTTAACTTTAATGCAATGCATCTTGACAAGTAAACAACATATGACATTGAAATTTTCAGTAGTGATGTAGAATTTTATATACTGTAATCAAAAAAACTAATTTTCATTTTTCAATTAATATCCATTTTTTGCGATTTCACCCCTCTGTGCAACGGGTTAAATGACTGAATTCTCATCTGTCATTTTAATTTAAAGAAAACCCCAATTTTGTTTGTTGTGTATCTAACATACACGTGGTATTGTTGGTAAACAAGTGCTTTCTCCATTAAAATATGGTACAATTGTTGTAACAAAAAGTTTACTCAAGATTCCAAGAAAGCACATTTTAACAATCTGTTGTCGTTGAAGAAAACGAGTCAGTTTTTCTGTGCAAAAAAAAAAAAATTCCTGCAAAAGGTCTGCAATATAGAGGATTTCCGACAGTAAAGGTAAATGTAAAATTAATTAACTACAATTTTTAACTCTATTATGTTTTTCTTAATGTGTTACTTTTCCATAAAAATGAGTTATTAATTTTAGGCCGTTTTACACCATTCACAATGCTCCTGCTCTTATTATTCTTTGAACATTTTTCAGAACAATAACAACTTGTCATATGACAAGGTTGTATTTTCCTTAAAAAGCGTTATTCTTGTTTGATAATGAAAAGTACCTTATGGTGCTTGCAAATCGTCGAGCATGTGCGCACTGCCGAACATATTGCTTTTGTTAGTGAAAGTGTGAAAAAACAGTAACCTTTATATAGCCGCCTTTTGTTGATATGCAATTGAAGATTATAAGCTGGACGATATGTGGTTTTAATAAGACGGTGCCACGAGCCACGCAACACGACCAATTTGGCTTCATAGCATGAAAAGTGAGTGGAACGCGTAATTTCAAGTGTTTGCTTAAGTTAACGCCGAAGTACCGCCTGCATCATAACGCTGATGTATTTTGACATCTGTTCTATAACAAGTGTCTTCGTTTTTGACCCCATGACACTTTTCATCATTATGATGTCAGCCTTAATTGATGCGCATAATACACTGACTACGCTAAAGTTTGGCTGGAAGAAAAGTTGTGTAATTATGGTTTGTAAAATTTTGTAAATTTTTTTTTGGTTTAATTAAAAAAAGATCTTATTGAAGAACACAAATAATTCCACGCCTCATAAATTTCTTCTTCTATCAACCATTCTTTAATATCCATAATATGGCTGTGACTTTTTGATGAATTACTAATTTAACCATATTATAGTTGTCGGTGACAATAATATGGTTAAATTGAACATAATATGTTAAATATTTTCTTTAAAAATGGTTTTGTTGGAGGTGACCTTATTTAAACATGTGTTTTCTCTGGGTGTAGTCATATAAAACGAATTCGTGCAAAATTTTATATCAATCCGTGCATAATACCACCATTGATCTTAGTTTTTTTAAAAAATGACCAAATATTTAGGGTGGTGGTTCCACATTTGGACTTATAACTCTCATCCTACTAAACAGATTTAGCTGGATTTCAATAACAAAGTTCTTAGGCTAGCGACAAGCAATTTGACGCCAACATTGTTCTTTGTTTTTGACTTTTTTGGAAGTGAGCGTGTTTTCAATAGACGGATAGACGACCACCTGGCAAACAGACGGACATTGCTAAATCGACTTGGAATTACTGAAGGAGCCAGAATATATATAGTCTATGGTGTCTGAGACGAATAGAAAAAAAGTTTCACACGGAATGACAAACTAAGAATTCCCTCATTTACCGTAAGTGGTTTTTAACTTCTTTTTTTTAGGATTTTAAAATTTTGAAACAAAAAATCGGTTAAAAACTGCAATTTTTTGGAAGCAACAATATTCTTATTAATTTTTAGGCCAAATTAAATAACTTTTGTACACATTATTGATGCAAAAATTTTGTTTTTTTGATAAAAATTATCTTTTATTTACAGTATCAATGTAAAACTACCAGTTTGACAATTTTTTGCATAATAGGAACGCATCGGTGCAAACTCAAGACCACCTGTGTCTTGATAGATCGTACGATTATATTTTGCTCCTTGCATAATATGTAGTTTGTTGGTATTTGTTTCTATTTTTTTACTACATTTAAAATTCATTTTAAAAATAAATATAAATTATTAAATTACATTTTTTTAAATACTTGCTTTTTTACAAGATTTTTTCTATTTGTCGTGCTTAATTCCCAATTTTTATTCTTGATAAAAACACTGAAATTTATTGTTTATGGGATAAGCTATTCCTATGCGCATTTCACTGGTTGCTTAGGCCAGATCATCAGGAATTTCATCCATAAAGATTTTAGAAAAACTAACGATATTAAACCAAATAAAACCAAAGATTTTAGAAAAACTAAAGATATTAAACCAAATAAAACTGCGTATAAGAATTATAAGCAACAGTTCTACTTTTCATATATCATATATTGCATGGCGAATTCTGCTAATTTGACATCCATTTTCTAAAGCGTATTGAGGCGTGCCTTCCTGTTGTGAATTTGCCTTAGGAATGCATTATTATAAGAAAATATTATTCGGGCATTTTCTTCTGCTATTTATTTACATTTGCCATTGTTAAGCATTTCAGTCTACAGCTGTCAAATATTCGTATGCATCAAATCACGTTATTCGAATAGTTCTTTAAGCTGACTTCTTAAAAAAACGGGCTTTCGGTTTTGTTACTAAAAACCGGTTTCGAATGATCGGTTTTTTAAAATTTTTTATTAAATAAAAATATAAAAAACAAGCAAATTGTACTTATGCACTTCAGAACTAAAACGTATTAAATGAAAACAAAAACGTATACATAAAATGTAACCATGATGTAAATAGAGATAAGTTAAATAAAACAAAAAAATTACATGTACTTGTGTAACACTAAAAAATAATTGGTCCTAAGCCCACCTCTTAGAATGCCGATCGGCTGCTTGTCTGTCCATGCAAAATACAGGTCGCAATTTTGATAAAATTTAATACAAACGTTTTAATTATCACAAGAGCGAATTGGAAATAGTGAGAATCGCTCCATAATTTAATATTGCCCACATACAGACTTCTTTCCAAAATAGTTTTTGTGCGCAAAAACTATCATTTTAGGTTGGTAACAAGGCGAATTTACACCAGGTGACCTTATCTTGCTACGTAATCAACAGCTGATTACTATCCTTGTGTCAAAATGATATACCGTTCATGTGGTTCTGGGGAATACTTACTAAATTTTATAATTTTCACTAAACATTTTGAAATGTAAAATTTTTTTAAATTAATAAATTTCAAAACAAACAATTTTAAATAAAAAGAAAATAAAATATTTTTACTACAATGTTGTATTATTTTTGACACAACGTTAAAATATTTTACAGTGTTGTAAACGTTTTCAAAATAAGACCACCTTGTATGAATTCGCCTTGGTTGGTAAGTAGATTAAAGTTGACTCAAAAATATTTTATTGCAACATAAATCGGCTCAAATGATTTGTGGGCATTCGATTTCTCAACTGGAAAATACGTTCACTAATCGTTGAGACTGGGTTTAATGTCAGTAAAGCAGATCTTATTTGGAAAATCTTTTAGAAAATTTTTCTCTTTAGTCAAAATCCTCTTTGAAGTCACTGTTATTAACCGTTTTTGACCGTTTAGCATGGTTTTGAATTTTTTTAAGGCAGCATTAAGCGGTTCTTCCAATTCGGTTTACAACTCAACTCTTGTTCAGTTAAAATTTTGCAGTTCTTCGCTTACAACTATCTTTTAGTATGGCTTACAAAAACAGCAAAAGTTTTCAATTCATCACTAGCAGTTGTTTTAATTCCAACTCAACCGAGTTGAGTTGTAAGACAGAAACCAAAGCCAAATTCATAACAGTCGCTTAACTCGTACTGCTGGGAATTATAAAAAAGTCTGTGTTGTAGAATTCTTCTGCAAGTTCAATGTATTGGTACTGTGATAAATAAGTTATGTATGAAGACATCAATTTAGATACTGTTGTGAAAAACGAAGTGGTCGAATGCAAGATAATGAAAAAAGTATATATACGAAAAAGTTGATTATTTGAGACCAAAAAAAGCCGGTTTTTAAAAACTGGAAAAAAATAAAAAAATCGATTGTTTGACTTCTTCGGAAATCGGTTTCGACAACTCTAATTTCAGTCCATTTTTGGTAATGGAAAGTTTTTTTTATGGATTTTTAGTAGTTTTTCGTTATGAGATTTTTTATTCTTAAATCGTTCATTGATTCGCACCTTGTTTTTTTTTTATTAAATAAATAAAGAGACATTCATTTCGGTGCAAACAGTTTATCAAAACTCAAACCAATACTGTTTTTTTCGGTTTCTTAATTGTTTCGTTTTCAGATGTGTGACGTGTGATGTGTGTGGCATCTCAGTGAAGTTGTGGTTATAAAAAAATATATATTTTATTACAACTATATGGCTGGCCAAAAAAAATATTAAATAAAAAATAAGAAAAAAGCAAAAAATTAAACTTTATTTAAACAAGAAAAAGTGCTATCCTCGGCTGTGCCGAATATTTGATACACTCCACCGACAGAAAGAGTACTTCAGTACCGCAATTCTGTAACTTTTTTAATTTAACTAACGATATTGTTAAGTAACGAGAAATATCGGTTACTTTAACGAATTTGTTAGTTATTCCCTATATTTAATAAAAAAATAATTTTGTTTAGAAATACTGACGACAAATATTGGTAAAAATATAAGAACGTCAAAAGTGAAATTTTTAAAAATAAATAAAAAATATAAAATAAATTTTTATGTTCAAATTTTTTATTTCAATAAAACAGGAATGAAATATTGATCATATGTATTTTTAAACAAGTGTTTTAGTTTAAAATTTTATTATATACAGGGAAAAAGTTCGAGACACTCAAGCACCCCATTCTGCTCATACTTTTTACACCCACCCTACTGTATGTGGAGAGGATAATATGTGTTTGTGCTTATGTGTATTATACATTTAATTATAGGATCTACCCCATATGTAAGTATACCGATTGATTCGGAATCGATCTAACGAGGTCCGTCCTTCCATCCGGCTTGCTGTTGGTCTGTCTAAGCTAACCTTGCGCGCAAAGTTCTTTCCGGAATAGGGTTTTTGTGGCCATAAACCGTTTGTTTTTGATAGGTATTTAGGTTTAATTAGGACCAATAACATTTTATGGCAACCTACATGAGCATAGCAAAATTGTTAAAATTCCGGTACAGAATAGTTCTTAACGATCATAATCGTTAACTAACGAATTTTGACTACTTAACGCCAGATTTTTGTCGTTAAAAGGTTACAGAAATTCAGTACAGAAATTCGATTTATAAAAGATATGAACCAATCTTCATTAAGCCTGAGCTTGTAATATTCTAACTCGTTGCGGAGTTAGGAGTTAGGCACACCTCCATTCGATGGTCCAAATTTTCGATGACGCTGAGGCATAATTGAGGTTTCATGCCGTTAATGTGCCGAATTAATTCATCCTTAAGCTCTTTCATTGTTGCTGGCTTATCGAAGTACACCTTTTGTTGCAATTAACCCGAAAGAAAGAAGTCCAACTGTATCAAATCACATGATCTTGGCGGCCAATTGACATCGTCACCACGGGATATACCACAGCCATTGAATTTGTCGCGCAAACGAGCCATTGCTTCATTAGCTGTGTGGCAAGTGGTACCGTCCTGTTGAAACCGCATATCGTCCAAACCCATATCTTCCCATTCGGGCCATAAAAAGTTCGTTCTCCTTTCACGATAGCGAACACCATTCACAGTAAAAGCCTGACCGGCCACATTTTGGAAAAATACGGCCCGATGATGCCGCCAGCCTATAAACAATCACTCTTCGATTATCATTTGCCCAAATGCGGCTATTCTGCTTATTGACGAATCCACTGAGGTGACAATGTGCCTCATCACTGAATCACGAAGAGCACGATATGCATTTCGATTTGAAAGCCCATTTTTCATATTAAGCCTGAATAACTTTAATGCGTTGCCCGATTGCGTTTAAATTGAGTTAGTCTAAAATTGCGAAATGTCAAATGAAATGCAGAAAAACGTGGCTTACATTCAACCTTACTTTACTTTAAATGTTAAAAGTCAATCCACCGCAGTAAACGCATTCATTATTTGTGCCTTGTGATCGGAATTATCTTGATATTTCATTGACCCATTCCAGTTGTCCACAATTAGACATTTGCTGCAAATGATAGTTCATCAAGGAATGCTTAAAATTGTTTTAAAATTTTAAAATTCGTACCATAACTAATCCCTAGTTTAAACAAAAAAAAAAAAAAAACAAAATTGTCACCTGCACCCATATTATGAGCAAGTGTTAATCAGCCAACAACATCCTCTTTCCAAATAGCGACAAAACTGCTGTCACAATGAGAGGTGTACGTCATTGAAATATGTTTAGTAAATTTTTGTTTCCAAGAATAAATAAGATAAATATCACACTGCAAAAATAAATCAATCCATCCGCACTTAAATCAGGCCGAAGTGGTGTCAATAGAACGACAAGTTCGGATTTCCTTAAATAAAAAACACAGAACGCTTGATTGAATGCGAAATACTTAACTTATTCGTATTTATTCGCGAATTTGTACTCTAAATAATCCGAAAACATGATTGACTTAATTAAAATTGAGATAAAATTAATCTTAAACTGTGGTTGATTCAAGAATTTCTTAGACGGTTTAATCTCGATTCGTACTTGAAATAATCCGAAAGTGAGATGAGATCGATTCTAACCTAAACAATTGCCCCACAGAACCAGAGAGAATATTATTATTTTACTTACCTCTTAGACATGTTTATTTAAATTTTATTGTATTCCCCCCTTTGTTTACAGATCTCAATTATAAGACACCACCCAGTAAAAAAAATTTGGGTTTTGAGAAAAAGCGCATAATCGAGCGCTTCAATAAGAGAGCCCTTATACAGCAGTAAATGATAAAGAAAAAAATATAGAAAAAAGCTGCTATTTTAGTGCGAAAAAAATATATAATGGTTTACGAAAATTATTGAAACAATGCATTTAAGCAATTTAAAGCAAAACATCAATGAATATGGAAATATAGTTATCCCTTAAAAAAGCGCTTTAGGAGTGCTTTGTTTGCATGTTAAAAAGCGCTTATTGTCAGCAGAAAATAGTCCTCCAAACCGGGAACACCCCATACAAAAATTAGGCATCTTATCAGCAGGTTTGAAGCGATTTGAGGTATGCATTCATACATAAAACCTGCTCCTTTTGGAGCACATTTTTTACTGGGCAGCAGCATGCAATCATTATACTTAAACAAATTTCTGTATATAACTAAATAATTTAAAAAAATGGAATATGGGAATTATTGCTTGTTATTTTACTTTTAAACATGAAAATAAGCTATTTTTTTCTTCTTGTAGTATTGTTGTTGGTTTTACAGCAAACTTTTACAAACACATGCGTATGCACGAATATTGTATTTCGAAAGTTACTCGTACTTAAATTTTTGAGTACGACTCGTACTAAAGTAAGAAGAAAAAATTTTAATTAAGAACTAATTGTTTCTTTCTGTGCATCAACTTGCGGTTTCAACAGACTGGTTCTACGTGACGTACATCTTCAAGGCTATCGAATTGTAATAACGTAATTTTGTTAATTATGATTTTTAATTTCTGTTAACTGGCCTGTAAAATCGTGACATTTGATTTTATTTTATTTTATTTACGATGTACTTTAAATCTATGTGTTATGCTGACAATCCAACATAAATAAAATAACACCAATAAAAATTGGACTGATAGGATCCGTAACGTAACAGCTACTAGTCGTGGTGTCTTTTTTTAGATACTTTTTAAACTGCAAATGCCATGGAAGTTCTTTACCAGGAGAATAAAAAAAATGGTATTTTATTCTTTTTTTATATCTTTTCCTATTTTCTTTTTTTTCCTTTACCAGTATTTTTTATTTCAATATAAAATATTGTTCAATTAAAAGAAGTAATTGTGTATTGAAAAAAACTTTATGAACATAATTTATTAGCACAATTCAGTGATGATAGAAAAAAGTAAAATATTATTGAGAAAAATGAAAACTGCAAGTTTTTCTTCCTAGGAACAGTGTGCATTGCTTTTAATGAGTTAGTTTTGAACCAGTGCACACTGGCCAATTCCGGCCAAAATGATTTTTTTAATATTAATAAAATTTTGATGACAGATTATAGCGAACACTTCAAAACATACAACCCGTTTCCTAATTTCGCTCTTGGATAACTATTTTACTGTTAATACTGGAGTGACTTCATATATTTTTATAAGATTAGCGTGACTGACTGGGTGATCATCGCCCAGCCCAAACAACTTAAGCCAGACAGTTGATATTTTGTATGCAGACTCCCCCCCCAATGTGTAAATAAAAAAAGTGGAGACCTTTGGAAATTAAATTCAGAAGGGGTTAGAAATGATAACATTATATCTCGTGATCTAACAGAGGTAGACGTAAAATTCAAAAATATCATTATTGAATTGAAAATTGAGTTGTCATGTGTTTAAAACTTTTTTGAAATTTGCACATTTTACAATTAATCTTCTTAAGTAATAAAGATAAAAATAAAACTTAAATTGCGATCTCTTTTCTTTAAAAACTCTCATGCACATTTTGGTACCTTTTGGAAATTCGAATATATAAATATCGCTGGTACTTTTTTTCTTTTAAGCTATTTTTATTTGTACACCCAATAAAATATGGATGTTTATTACATACCCAGTAAAAAATGTGCTCCAAAAGCAGCAGGTTTTATGTAAGTATGAATGCATACCTCAAATCGCTTCAAACCTGCTGATGGGATGCCTCGTTTTTGTATGGGGTGTTCCCGGTTTGGATGACTATTTTCTGCTGACAATAAGCGCTTTTTTAACATGCACACAAAGTACTCCTAAAGCGCTTTAAGGGCTAACTATATTAACATATTCATTGATGTTTAGCTTTTAATTGCTTAAATGCATTGTTTCAATAAATTTCGTAAACCATTATATTTTTTTTTTCGCTTTAAAACATCATCGTTGTCAGCAATAAAATAGCAGCTTTTTTCTATATTTTATTCTTCATCATTTACTGCTGCATAAGAGCTCTCTTATTGAAACGCTCGTTTATGCGCTTTTTCTCTTAAGTGCTTCAAAAAACCCAAATTTTTTTTACAGGGTAATATTTTAGTTTTAAAACTACTCCTTTGTAGTCCAAACCTGGGGTATATGGTCCTGCCCTAGGACATCGTAATGTTAAATAGACCATGTTTTTTCCATAAGTTTGGGTTACTTTTGGACTAGTCCTAGTCCCTTGTGGTCTAATCTTTACACGCGTGTTTGGACTGGTCCTATTATTTGCAGGGAACCTACTGAGTTATGTAAGTTATGTTTATGTATGTAAGCACATGAGTTTAAATATTATATTATGTATAACCATATATGATCATATCTATTTTTTTTGCTTAGGCAAATGGATGGGAACAGGAGATGAGCATATATAGATATTCCACAAACTAATAATATAATGGCTACAAATGATCATATTTTATTACACCTCCAAAGCCTTTTTTTAATTTTGTTCGATGCTGATTACCTAGCCAACCCCTGTTTGTACGTGTCCACCTAGGGATCAAACATGCTTTTCTTATACCGTATTCAGGTATGCACCTTAATTGAGTTTTACCCAATAAATGACATTGAGCTCAATTATCCATATAATCAGGCCTGTTCTGCAAATCACTTTTACTCAATATATTATATATATGTATATATATTATTTTCTCGTTTTTGTGTGTTTTGGTGTGATCTTCAATTGCCGAAAGCACTCCGAGAAACACTAAAACGATATTGTAATTTAGTTATTGCCCAATTAATACGAAATTGCTATAAATATTGACACAAGTGTGCTTAGTGAGCAAAACACAAATTGCTAAGCAACTGAAATTACAACAAAAAAAAGGCCCATCGATCTCTCTGATCTGCAGGGAATCGGGGTGGTTCGAGGCTGCAGTGACCTCTGGGGAATAGTCTGATTGACACTGACTGACTCTTGTCACTGGCTAGGGGTATCACAAAGGGGCCGCTATAAGGACCCAAGTGAGCCGTCGCACAGTGGAAAATATTAGTCCTTATCGGATCAAAAATCTGCAACTTTTTTGTTCTTAGGGATAGAGTTCTAAAATTTTGCACGAATAATCTTAAATGTATTTGCTATTATTCTGTAAAATATGAGCCAAATTAAACCAGAACTTATTTCAAAATAAAGGTAAGAATTTTTTTTTGTATATAGAGATGACTTGAATATGTATTTGGTACAAAATAGTAACTTTAACTTGAAATAAATTTGTTTATTATATTAACATTTGTAATGTTTTTAATTTATGTGATGTAACTTTAACCCACACCTTACTTAATATAATTTTATTGATTTGCACTTTTCCCATTTTTAACTGGGTTTTGATTTTATAAAATTAAATTTATATATTCTGTTAGGTATAGTGTAACCTTAAACATTTAAGTAATACTTTAACCGTGACATTTGTGTGGTTACTGCATCAGTTTAAGCGTATCTTCATCCAAATCTTTTGCAAGTTTGGCGGATGGTTTTTTTATACTTGTTACATATGGATCAGAGGTGTAAAGAAGTCTGTTGAAAACATCTTCGTTAGTGGCTGATCGCGAACATTTTCGAGAGTGATGTAAACTATCATTTTTGTAGTCTTTATTGCGCGACTCTTGTGCGTCTTCGGACAGCTGACCAATAGGAAACACTGCAAAATGTTTTATAATGTTTTCCGCATGTATCAATATTTTGTGGACAGATGATGGCATATAATACCAGTTGCATTTTTTTTTTATATACAATGTTGCTGTTTCCATTGCATATTCGCTTGAAGAATGATGTGAAACCTTTTTATTAATTCTTCGTCTACTATAGTTATATCAGCAGATCGTGAAAAATTAAAAAAAAATCTTCTAGCGGTATTACCATCATTGCTGTTACAACTTCCTTGTCTTGTCTTATCAATAATTAATCCCAACTCATCACGAAAACGTTTTTGTATATTAGCATTTTTAAGCTTCTTTATTGCTTTATGATTTTTAGTTAACGCAGACCATTTTAGGAATTCACTATTATAACCAATGTGCAGAATCATTTCCATATATCTTATCCACGCGTGGAGGGTCGATAAACCATACTTAAAAGCATTTACATCTTCTGGTCTCGCAGCTACTCAATGTTTTTTTAATCTAGCAAAAAAAAATACATAGCAATGCAAAGCTACTTTAACAAAAATCATTTGTTCAATTATCTAAATAACTGAGTTTTTTAACATTATTGAATGTAACTCCTGTTTAGGCAGGAATATGCAGCTAATATTTTTATAGTATTTTAATAATATATTAAGCTTTACAATTTTTTACATATGAGCGCAGAGCTAAGCAGAGCTCCTAATTAAAAGCCTTACCAAAGTTTTTACATGCAGCCAAAACAACATTACATTAAAATCGGAATCTACATCAAATCACCTTTCCAATAAGGTATATAACTCCTTAATTGTAATGTGAATTATATTAAAAATATGCTCTGAAATACGTTTTATTTTTATAGTTATAAATCGTTGTCGTAAAAAGATGTGAAAACGGTCTTTATTTCCGAGTATTGCTACTGACCAAACATCAAATATTTTTCTCAAATTATTAAGTTCGACATCTTAGCTTTTCGATAAAAAAAAATTTTGGTGTAATTTGAACCTTTTTAAAAATGAATTATGGGCTGGTCTTACTCTACGATTTTCCACTGTGCGTCGTCGTGGCGGCTGCCCATTGAACCTAACCTAACCTAACCTAACCTAACTTAACCTAACCTAACCTAACCTAAGGCTAATCCACTTTTATTTCTTAAAGATGTCAAAAGTTGTTTACATTTTGCTTATACATGTACATTTTTGTTTACGTTGAATGTTGTATGTAGTAGTAATATAAACAACGTTTTTTTTTAACTGTCAAACGCTAATTGAGTTATTTATTGTGTATATGTGAACAGAAAGATAATTATAATATTGACTCAAAAAAAGGTATATCTGAATACGGTATTGAGTTGGATACAAAATTTCAGCCATTTACGTTAAGAAATAAAGAAGTTATAACTTTTTGGCCGGAATTGACCACTGTGCAGTGTTACAGTTATTATGGTCCATAAATTAATGTTTAATTATTGATTTAGTTATATTTGAAAATGATTTGGAGTCATTTGTTTTCTTGCGAATGCTTTTTGATTAAATAGCCAATAAGTTTAAATTTATGGATAGCAATATTTATTAAAGAAAAACAAAATAAAAATTCAGTCAATATTTATTTTGGATAAAAATTTAATAACTTGCTGACCCAGCAAACGTTGTTCTGCCATACAAATTATTTCTAGTAAATATCGCTGAAGACTATGAGCGCCACTAAAAAAAACACAAAATAGTGTGATATCTAGTTATATAAAACTGTGAAGTATTAAATTTTATTCTGATAGCATTATTTATTACGGTTTAAGGCGTACTAAACTGTTTTCCGGGAGTAGGGTTTATATGGGGCCTAGGGTAAATTTATGGACTGATCTTCATGAAATTACACAGTGTCATTCCTAGTCCTATATAACTGCGACATGCCAAAATATCATTAATAATAATGGTTTTAGGCGTACTATACTGTTTTCCGAGAGTAGGACTTATATGGGGCCTAAGGTAAATTATGGACCGATCTTCTCGAATTTTTACAGCATCAAATAAATCAAACTTTTGAAAAATCTTATATCATTCCGTACATTGTTCCACCATTTATGTTAGTTTTTGTAACAAAATTATCAATTTTTTATGGTGGTGTTTCCAAATTTTGATTCATAGCTCTGATCCTACTGAACCGATTTTGCTGAATTTCAATCCAAAACTGCTTAGAATAACTACAAGCAATTTGTTCATTTGTTTTGAGTTTTTCGAAAGTGAGCGTGTTTTCGACAGACGGACATGGCTAAATCTACTTAGAATTACTCAAGGAGCCAGAATATATGCACTTTATGGGGTCTGAGATATATAAAATAAAAGATATCTCAAAAAATATCATAAGGATGATAAAAAGAAGATTTTGCATTTAACACAATATTCAAATTCTTTTAAAATGGGACCCATATGAGGGTTGAGTAATATCTTGATTAAATTGAAAGTGAAACAGCTTAATACTTAAAAGGTTTATTTAATTTAAATTTTTACCTTGATTAATATTTAATTTTTTTTTATTTTTGACGCACATGTGTAATAATTTTTTTTCTGTGTATATTGTCAAAAATGATTAAAGAAGAAAATAATAAATTACTTCGGTTATTTTTTTTAGATGACAATTTAGGTATATTTCTTAACAATTGCCAAGGCGAATTAACTACAGTTGGTGTCGAAACGCCTTCTGATTTTGACAGTTCGATCATATTTGTTTTGATTTTTTAGTGTTTTTCTAAGAATGGTTGACATTTCTAGCCGTAAACACTAACAATGCAATGCAAAACCCCCTATGTTGTTTCTGTTGTTTTTAGATTGTTGTAGTTCTAACACCACCTGTAGTTAAATTGGCCTTGACTATTGCCTTTTTTGCAGGGTATTGTATGAAAAGATATTTGCTTAACACATACGTTTTGTATATGAGACGAAACAAATAATTAAAAAACGCAAAAAATATGTTGTAAAACTACAGAAAATTAAAAATGTTGTTACATCGGTTAATCGAATGAAATAAACCGGTGTAATCGTTAATCAAAAACAGCAAATTTTTAATAAGCCGATTAAATTGATCGAGTAGAAATTAATCCGTTAACCAAATGAATGCCCTAATTTTAATTCAAAGTTAACAGATGGTTCAAGTATTCGTTAGTATGCTTTCTAAATCCCGAGGAATAGGAATATTGTTTTCTCATTTCTTGAAGGAATACTTTTAGGGAGCATGTTGTGGCCGTGGTTAAAATGAGTGTCATTATTCGTAGAGGAGCTACCCACTTGTGGTAAGCACCTTCTCCGATGTTTAAATCACACTTGTGTGCTGTTTATATTCAACAGAAGCTGCTTTGAATCAATATAGCAGTGAAGGCTGGACAAGGGGCGGGAGTAGGGTTGCCAGACAAAAATTCAAAAACTTGGACAATATAAAAAAATCAAAAAAGTAAAATAATATATAATTAAAAATGTTTCATAAGACAAGAAGTCACAGTTTTCCATAATTTAATTTGGTTCCAATAACAAAATTTACTTTTAACTGTGGATTAAAGTGATTTTTGGATTTGCGTTTCAGAACCTAAATTTGTTTATGCTTTAGTTTGTATTTATATTGTTGAAAGATTTATGCAGGTTGAATTTAATTTCGGGAAAGGGACTTACAAAAATGCCATCGTAAAATTATTAATCCATCTTTTTAAAATTTATTGAATGCTTTATGTTTATGTAAAGGTTCATTGCATTATATTTTGAATAGATATTTAAAATTTTTAAAGCAGTTTTCGGGAATGGGTGTTATTTTACCCCAATTGCTCCACAATTTCTTTTGAAAAAGAATCTTGTTTTGGTTTATATAAATAAGGGAATAAAGTTCAGATTATTGTTAAAAAAGACTTTTCCACAACAGTCTAATGTGCAAATTGGAGAAAACTGGTGTGTCCATATGGCTACAAACATGGAAGTTTTTTTTTTTTTAATTTGTATTAAAATAATTATTTATTTTGTTTTTGAATACATTGTAAGCTACTTTTTAAGATTTTTAAAAATACATGGTGTTTTGTATTTTATTCACGGTATCATATGGGAGTTTCACAAGTAACGGTCGTTACCGATTTTCGGAAATTTCTTAAATAAAATTCCAACCTACCCAAATATGCCACGAGGATTGCTCCATTGTGGACTTACGAAAGTTCAAGCAACGGCAGCAACCGAAAGAATTCATAAAAAATGTAATTTCAATACTTTTTTTGACCATTAAAACAGTAACGGTCGTTACTTTATAAATGTGCTGTTTTCAAATGTCGGAAACAAACATCATGTATTGTAAAATTTTAAGCAGGATATGTCAAGTAAAATATCTGATTAAATTCTTTGAAATGTTTTGTTTAAGGAATGGATTTATTTTCAAACCAAAGAAATTTGTTACCAAAAAAAATTTTTCTTAAAAAAGTAACGGTCGTTACATTTTAAAAAGTTAAAAGTTTTTTGTGTTTGAATTCATTTATTATGGGTTCCTGAAGTTTTAAACTATCAATTCGCTTTTTTTTGTGCGCTCTCTATCTTTTGCCAAGTAAGCCTCATGCTATCCTATGTCTTCTTTTCATTTTTTCTGTATTTTTGCATCTTGGTAAGTTTCTCCATGATTTTTCAGCTAAAATTAGTATCAATCTAATTTCGTAAAACGAAAACATTTCAAATGCAAAACGCCAAAAAAAAGGCAACGGTCGTTACATCTTAAAAAAATGTTTAAAAAAACGAAAATTGGCTTTTGATGCTTATTTGGCCTTACAAAATTCTCAATCTTACTTACCTTCTTATTTTCCGCTACTATAAAATTAATCGTTTGAATGAATTCCGAAAAAACAAACTTTAGTGCTTTAGGTTGTTTTGAACTACTCCAAAAACCATTAAATTTTAGCTTGTCGGCTTTAAAATTATAGCTAAGCATGAAGCAAATGTTTAGCTTTCAGCTTGCGTTTGTTTTGTTCGTTAACCACCGTTAGAACAGTGTTTCCAAAGGGTTTAAAAAGTGACCGTGCAATTCACGGGGAAAAACGCGCACGGTGTATTAAGTTCAAAGTAGCATTTTTTTGTTAGTATAAAGAAAATTAAAGTTAATCTTTTGGGAAATGAAAGATACATTTATTTTGTATAATATTAGCGGAAAAATAAATTCAAAATATTAATTTAATTTTTGAGCTATAAGAGGTAATTTTCTGTGGAAACACCCATATAAAACATTTAACGAACTTGATAGATGCTGTTCGACCATTTGATTTGCAGAATTCCCAAGCACAACATGTTATATATTGAATTAGTGCATCATGGTGGCCAAAGCCATCAAAACATAATGTCTCTTCGCTGTTCCTACATTTTTCTGATCACTGATAACCTGGACATTGTGGCTTTTCTCTTAATTTAGCAATATAATAGACTTTTTTTCAACCCAATTTGTGACATTTGGGATTCCGTTTCGGGATAGCTTTTAATCGTTTTGAACGGTATTATCAACCATATTGCCACCATTTTATTCCTCTGTATGATGCTATATAACGAATACATTTTGATCCATTCGATTTACACCGCTTATAAATTTGTCATAAATGATTATTGTGGAAAGATCGTGGAAGACGCTTGACAGGTTTGCAGCTCATCTACTGTGGATGGCCTACATATACTTCATAGTATCATTTCACAATGGCCTTTTAGTTATTTTTGGCATACATCATTTGGAACACCTTGTAGTTCGATTTTAGCGTCGTCCTCTCCTCAAAATTAACCTTTATTTTCTGGAGTCAGCAAAGAATGGTATGCACATTGCTTTATTTTTATTCACTATGTACCGTGTGTTCATATGGCCACATCTATAAAAATAATGTATAAACAAATATTAAGAAATATTTATTTTTTATCTCAAAATATCCTAATTGACCAACTGAACTGAATATTCGTCATAATGAACGTTGATGCTTAACAACCCAGCAAAAACTTTACTTACCTGGTAAGTTAGCAAGTAATGTTGGAGAAAAGATTAACACTACTTATTTTTTGGCTGAATAACTACTTATTTTTGTTCGAGGTGTCCACAGAATTCAGTACTTTCAATACACTTACTAGAAGTCAAAGAATATCTTGTTATTATTTAACTACTAGTTAGTTGAATTGTTAGTACTTTCAATATACTTAAAAGAAGCCAAAAAACCACTAGTTAATAGACCCAATAAGTAGTTATTGAGCTGATTATTGGTAAGCAAATGTTCAGCAGTGAAAATAATAGAAGTAATAAGTAGTTGCTGGGGTAGAACTATCAAGGACTTATTGAAGTTTTTAGAATAATGACAATTGTAATGACAACTACTTACCATGTAACGATATTCTAAACAAATTTGTTTGCATTTTCTGAATCATACTTATGTGTACACTCGGATTTAAGAGCTTTGATCAACTTTGGAAATATCCAACTAAATATTGTGTAATATTTTAAGTTACGGAAAACCAATAAAGCTTATGACCCGAATATCGTTAAATTATTTTTTAAAAAGCGTTCTACACCATAAGTACAGGCTGAGGCCGCTGAGATTATAACATTTTTTATTGGTCGTGACACAAAATCCAGTAATGAAGAAAAACATTTTAAATTGCCACAACTTGTAACAAATACATATTGACATAATGATAGATCTGTCGTTGACCACAACCGATTTTGTATAACCTTGATTGAGGCGGTTCCTTTCCAAACTTAATTATTACTTTAAATTTATGTGACGGCTCCAAACTCCTAATTCCTACTTGTTGAAAAACACTGCTACCTATATAACCGGCCGTGCTCAGGGAATGGGGTGGAATCTTTGTTTACAACAAAGTAGGCTAAAGCCAGATCCATAAAATTAAATTTAGGTAGCAAAATACCCTCTAATATTGACCACTAATAAAATGAACTAACAAAAAAAAAAAAATAATAATAATTTATAAATAAAAATAATATAATAACAAGGTGAAGTTTAGATAAGAGAGTTAAAAGATGGTATACACTCTCGAGGTCATTACCCACCCAACCATGCTATCTTTTAATGTTTAAGATAGCCCAAAATTACCCTTTCTATAATAATCTAAATTTTTCGTGGAATAAAATCAAAATTTAAAAGTCCATTATATGAAGTTACATTTATTCAAGAAGAAAATTTGTAAATATGTGTAAATTTAATCATTTAAACAAAAGAATTATCTTGCTTTGAAGTAATTATAAATTTATAAGAACAAATTATTAATTATTGTCTAATTTTTCTAAGTGGAAAAAAAAACTGAATTTATAAGGATAAAGAATTACTGCCGTATTCATAAAAAATAAAATAAGTTTGAAATGTATTTTAAGGCAAAATTTTCATACAAATTTTTCTTAAAATGCATTTCAAATCCATTTTAATTTTTTATGAATACGGCAGTTAATTTTTAAAAAAAAATATAACATTTTTACAGAACAATTAAATTATAATCGAAAAAAAAAAGTTAAAAGAAATTTTTTTAAAAAAAAAAGAACGAGTCGATATACGTATAATAGAGCTCTTTTAAATATTTGGAACTCATTAAAATTTCTTTCAAGTTTGTTTTTACGAGGATTTGCACAACTACAACATTTCATTTAAACTTAAAACAAATTTTTTAAATTTTTTAAATTATAATTGTTTAGCTGAAGTGATTAATAGTGATAATTTATTTTTACAAACATATTAGTAAATATTAAAAAATAAACGTATTTATTATCTCTGTATTTAATAAACGTAAATATTTTTTCATTATAATTTTAGGTAAATATCTTTAATTAATGCTCAAACATGGACAATTGTAATTAATAATGAATAATTTACGCAAATTATTGGAGCTTAATTCATATGCAGGCATTAATATTTTATTACTACTTTATTTTTAATTGACAACTTATTTAATATTTATTAACACATTTATAGTTAATTTTTTTTAATACTTCACGTTCTATAAACTTCATATTACATTCTATATTTTTCAAAAAATAATGCAGATGTAACAGATTAAAATATATTTTAATCTATTAAAATGATTAAAGAGTGTACAAATTAAGAGAAAATGAAAACGCTTTTTTTCAATTTATACGGAACATAAAGTTGTAGGGACACAACAGAGCATTGTTTTTAGAAAATAATACGCAATTAATCGGTAATTTTTACAATATCGACTACGATTATTATTTACGTGCACTTTATTAAGCGAATTTTCTTATTCGTTAAG
Organism: Pollenia labialis; assembly: GCA_949318255.1. Taxonomy (NCBI): domain Eukaryota; kingdom Metazoa; phylum Arthropoda; class Insecta; order Diptera; family Polleniidae; genus Pollenia; species Pollenia labialis. The sequence goes on along the minus strand of OX439141.1, from coordinate 77,882,307 downwards.
CCCTAAACTGATCGTTAGCCAAAAGGTTGTCTTTTTAACATTTATGAAAAGGGTTATTAATAAGGTAATTTCACTGATAACACAAATATGTTCTTTTGTCTTCCATCACTAGTGGTGAAAAAGTAATTGTGCTTTATTTGGCTGTGTCGAATCGTATAGACCCTTTACCTTGGTGCGATAAGAACAGAAGGTTATATAAAAACCGTTCTTAAAAATTAATAAATCTTTTATTGTTCTACGACCACAGACCCAGTCAAAGGTCTTACCATTCTCAAGATATACATACATACCAATAGCAAACAATTCCGGACTATATGTGACATTAATTTGTAACCCCCCCATGTTAATAGGCGGACGTTTAGACGGAAGGACAGAAATGGTTGAAAAACTTCGCTTCTTACAGGACCCAGAAATTATGTTTATGTATACTTTATTAGATCTAAGATCACTATTGTAGAAATAAGGAACGTGTTAAACTTTTCCTAAGGTAAAAGTTTATATATTTTGGGTCCTTGAGTACTGCTAAAGGCTGTTACACACTATCGCACAAAGTCTTACGTATTTTTCAAAAATGCTTCCCTGATCTAATTATTCTTTGAACATTTTCAAAAAACAATAACAACTTATCATGACAGGGCTGCATTTTTGTAAATTACTAAAGACTTTGTGGGATAGTGTAAAACAGCCTTAAGCGGGTTTATCCATGTCAGGTTGTCTGTCCGTCTGTTGAAATCACTCTTATTTCCAATTGTCTCAATAGAAAAAAAGATTTTGGTGTCAGATTGGGAGAATCAGTTTGGGATTAAGCGCGGTCCAAAAGGAAAAGAGCCATGAAGCCAAATATAAAACAGCCTCCCTAAAAACTTACAGCCGTATTCATAACAAAAAGTTATCCTCAGTTTGTACACTACGTATAACGAGCTGCTAACTAGAATGGAAATTAAGCTTTGCAGCTTGTTGGCACAGAGTTAATTCATAACGAATTTTTCTCAATCTGCCAACTTTTTATAAAGCAACTCTGAATTTTTATGATGCCACATTGTATTATTTAAAAATGCAACACGTTTTGCATTAATCATCGCTGAATTTGTAATTTTTTCCATTTTTTTGTTTTTCCCTTGACATATAAAAATTTTAAAAAGTCTTTAAAATTAAATTAAATTAAATTAAATTAAGTAAAAGACAGTAAATTAAAAACCAACAAAATTGTTTGACATTAAACGGCTGTTTTTCACAAGTTGACAAACGTTTGGCAGCTCGATAACAAAAGTTAAGCAAATCGTTAGCCAGAGTTTGGTTGACGTATAATGAATAAACTGTTTGCTAAGTTTATGCCTAATTTTTATTATGAATACGGCTGTTAATGTTTCTGTTGCAAAAATAACAAACATTGGTAGAATGTGCAGTTTGAACTTAAATTTTGCACAAATTCGTTTTATATGACTAGAAATCATACAAATAAATTTCGTGATTATGGACCGAACCATAATTTACCATATGCACCATAAAAAGCACACTTTCGGAAAACAGTTTGGTACGTATAAAACTTTAACGAATAATGCTCTTGTACAAGAATTAGGTCTGTCATAGTCTCATAAAACAAGAAAGCACACTTGCTAAATTCGTAAAGATAAGTCCATAATTTGCCATTTGCCGCACAAAAAGCGTACTTTTGGAAAATGGTTTTGTATTGTCGTAACATTTTGCTTGTCATAAAATCGGTGTCAATGCTACGGTATGTACTGGTTTCCTTAAGTCAAGAACATAATGCTTGTTCACTGTTTAGGAGAACTACAAACAATTTGACACCTCCCGACTTGAATTACTCAAGGACCCAGAAAATCTAGACGTTATTAGGTCTTAAGCGAATAATAAAAAAGTTTCACACGGAATGACAAACTAAATATACCCTCTTCATAACTAGTTGTGGTGGTGGGTATAAAAACTGAGTTAAATCAAGTATGAAGACAACTATTGTAGACATGTTAAACCACCTTTTTAATTATTTAGAATCAAAATTGTTCATGAAATTTTATTGTAAATGTTTGGAATTTTGTAAATTCAAATTTAACAGTGCGATTAAAATCTACTATATCCTGGATCCTGGTGCCCCGGTAGGCTAGCTGGTATTGAGCTAATCTATCAGTGCCGGGGTTGCGTGTTCAATTCCCGCCAGAGTCTCTGGTTTCTTTCCTGCAGACAAGCGTTGAGATTCGCGAGATAAGCTTAGGGAATAAAAAAGAAATAAATTGGATCAAAATATGAATAACTTTAATTCAGCATGGTTTGAACTTTTATTTTGGTACATTTTAAAATTTGTTGGCACTGCAGTACTACTGCGAGATATTTACATACAATTAAAAATTATTAATAAGGAGCGAAAATAACTTTAAAAAAAGTGCTGAAAAGTTTTATACTCAAATTCACTGTGAAACAATAAGAAAATCACTAGAAAAAATTTTATATAATTTTCACAAAAAGATTTTAAATCTAGAGGTTTCAGAAAAAAATACAAATATTAAACTTATTAAACGTAAAATGTTTCAATTAAGAGCTGGTATTGAACATATGATCATTGAAGAGGATTGTTAAAACTTTTTTTATTAAACAAACATATAGAACAAAACACATAACGAGAAATGTAAAAGAGGTACAAATCAAAAAACTGTATACACTGAAAGAAAGACACTTCAAACTTCATGGTCTTATTTTTAATGACAATTGGTTTGAAAATGGAAATTGATAAATACGCCAAAGGAAAAATTTATTACCAGAGTTTTTGAAAAAACGAGAAAATTTTTAACAAACTATAACACATCATAATTATACAAGCAGATAAGGGCAATGCAACTGTGGTAATGAACAGGAACGAATATAAAGAAAAAATTAATAAACTTTCAGAAGACAAAAAGTTTCAATATGGGCCATTAGACGATGTGATTTAACTTGAAATATACAAGCAGTCAGAAATTTTCCGCTAGCATTTGGAAAGTTTTCGTAATGAATAGAAAAGAAAGAATTCCACATTCATCCAAGAACTTGCGTTAGTTCTATCCTTCAATGTTAAGCATGAATTAGAAAATACACACTGCTTAAAACAAATAAAAACACCTAAAGTTATTGGTACACCCAATACAATTTCTCTTAATTGTTTTGTTTCATTTAAACTTGTATGTATATTTATTATTTTTCTAAAGGCAGATCGGAGTTTGGAATATTGCAAAAGTTTTACAAAACTTTAATTGTAAAGGAAATGATTCAACTGTTTTCCTTACAATACTTTAGTTTAATATTAGTTTTCCAATTCACATGCTAACTGAAGTAGAATATTATATTTTAATTTGTTCATTCACAATTATTTAACAATTTCCACTTAACTAATTACTTACAAAATCTATAAACTCTTTGTTTCATTAAAAGTTCATACATATTTGTTAAGGATGGAGCAAAACTTTATATCGTTTATTGTAATCCTTTTTTCCTTTTTTGCTCAAAGTTGTTTTATTATTATTTTTTTTTTGTGTTTCTAATCACCTCAACTTAACAAATATAATACTTCTTTACTTTAGTACAAAGCAAGCAGAAGTTCAGTAGTAACTTCATCATTTACAGCAGCAACAATGCCACAACTACAAAGTAATTTACTAAATACACAAACAAAAACAAAAAAACAAAAAAAATAAATAAATTTTACATCATTATGGGTGTGTATGTGTGTTTGCTTAAAAAAGTGGCAAAAGTAATATATGACTTTGGTTAACAAATTACTGCACTTATAAATACACACACACATACACATAAAAAACATACTTTGGTATATCCCTGCAAATAATAGGACCAGTCCAAACACGCGTGTAAAGAGTAGACCACAAGGGACTAGGACTAGTCCAAAAGTAACCCAAACGTATGGAAAAAACATGGTCTACTTAACATTACGATGTCCTAGGGCAGGACCATATAACCGATCTTTGGACTACACAGGAGTAGTTTTAAAACTACTCTATTGTGTACACAAGAGGATTAGTTTTAATATCGTTTAAAAACGAAAACATGTCGTTAAAAAAGAAGGCATGTCATCTCACTACAAACACTTTTTAACAATGACATGGTCCATGCTTGCATTACATCGGACCAGTCCATGGAGTAGTCCATTTTATGAAATTGGATCAGGTGGTCAAATAATATTTGCTGGGATATTCCATCAAATACTAAGTATTTAAATACGAATGCCCAGCAATCATTTGCTATCGCGGAAATTCGTGAAGAAGTCGCCAGTTCATATTATCTTGATATTATAACCCTAACCTTTCGTCGAAAAGGCTTGTTCACTGTGAAAACGTAGTCTCCGGAACTCGAGGAATACTCTTCCAGATGGTACTGAGAGAATACCTTAAAAGCAACAATAAAAAACAAAAATTTGTTTTTGTTTTCAATTAAATTTCTCACTCACTCACTTGTTTTCGTTTTCGAAAAACAGGCAGCAAGTCTCATTGAGAAGAGTCGAAAATGTGTTTTAAAGCATAATAAATACAATTTGTTGTGGATTTTAATAACCTTTAGCACCTTATGTGGGGAGAGTATTATGCCTTTGTGTTAATGAGTGGTTCCGGACCCACCTTTTACTAAGCCGATCTACTCAGAACCTTTTTCTGGATCGTTCTTATACGGAATAGAGAACTTATTTTGATGTATTTGGATTAAATTAGCAGCAACAATATTTAATTTCAACCTTAATCTAACCGAATTTTAATGGAACCAGTCCATATTTTGACCATAACTCCCATCTAAATACCAGTCGCTAAAAGACGTTAATGCCATTGATTATATATAAACCCCCTTCCTAAGATTACTATTAATCGAATTACCTCATAACGATGTTAAAAATAATCCAAAAAATTTTAACTTAATCAAAACAAAATTTTTATTGCAAGGATAAAGAAATGCATTTATTTATTGAGCATACGGGACACGCGGCACGCGGGACACATAAATGCGAACAATTGCTATTCTGTATTGCGATATTCGCAAAGTATCTTTTCAATTGCATTTCAAATGCGAAAAGGTGGCAAGTCGGTATTCTACATTGCGAAAACAAATGCCAAACACATGTCAAACACATGAAAGCTAATATTTTATTTATTTATTCATCATATACTATTTATTATTTTATTCAGGGAAGCAAGCAATAATACACCAAACCAAATAAGAGGCGATTTGAAAACACCAAATGCACGTCAGTCGGCGAATACTTTGTCGCATACCACCACCACGAACCACAGTGCCACAGAATCCATTTTTAATATTTTTTTTTTTACAAAATGTCATTAATAAATTTTATAAACCATTATCACACCCAAACACAAACAATTGATTTATTTTTAATTTAACGTTTGTTGACACAGACGTTCATTTGAGCAGCGTTGCCAGGATTTGAAGTCTAACAGAATACCATCGCATCGCATTTCATTTGCGCATCGCATTGAATTTCGCACCGCAATTCAGAATAAGCCCCCAGTGCTGGCCGTATTTAAGTAATAACATGAATATATATGACCTCCAATATGTTAACAGCAGAAACCAATGAGTTCACGTATTCCCACACAGGAAATGATGGAGGACAGCTCCGTATCTATAAATAAACTTATTGCCACTTTTTGATTTCAGCAAGTTGATTATTGCCGTAGCTGTTTGGCACGTAGTAGCTAAAACCAGTACGTGCCCATATCAATTTAATTTTTATTAAAAAACAAAAAATCATTGATCATGGTGCGATAATTATCTCGATGGCGAGTTTCGGCTTTATTTTTGAAGAAATAAGCGTGTAACTACCAAACGTTGAATTTTTCTGAATGCAGAAGTGCCTGTAGTATCCGTTGTGGATTAATTTCATTCCATATGTGGCAATTTTGTTGTTAACCCATCGTCTTACTCATGAGTATGGCCAGATCTTTTTCGATTTTAAATGTTATTTTAGTATATTTAAAACACAGGTAGAGACTTGAAGTTTCAGGTACCCTTCTAAAATTTAGTTTACTATAAAAAGCTGAAAAATATAACCTGGAAAGGATATATAAGGAAACTTATTCGAATATTTTACTGCACACATCACATTCGTAACACATGTGGTCTGGCCAGACCCATATATATTTTTTTATAGAAGATGCCGTATTTTTAACTTTCTTTCTTGCTGTTTTTAATTATTTTCTTGTTAAATTATCTATTATTTATTTTTTTTTTATTAAACACACAAACTATACAATATGAAAATATGTATTTTAATTATAAATGTGTATAATATAACATTTGGTTAAAAAAAATTGGTTTTATTTATTCAAAAGTTTGTTGGGTCTGGCTAGACTCATGCGTTACGAATGTGAAAATAAAAACATGTGTAAGACGGAGGGTTAAACAAACCCATTCGGATAGACGATAATGTGCACCATGAAAATCATTCAGTCGCCTTTAAGTTGCATGAATAGATGACTGATATTTAAAGTGTATTTGGATAATCTTGTATCATGATAATTTAACCAAAATTGAGCGCAATATGACAGTTAGTTTGACGGTTAGCTTTCATATCGTAAGTTCTATCGTGCCTAAAAGTCTGAACCTCATAAATCTATATTGTTTTTGAGGGTCCATGATTATCCATGGCTCCTAATTTGTCTGTAGATCCTATGGTGAAGGGCATCAAACGTTCGGGCTTAACCAAGGAAAATTTCGTATTAAATTATTATTTAAAAATTATGTGTTCCCGAAATTATTTTGGTAGTAAAATGGCAAATGCCAGTGCATAAACAATGAAATGGCAAATTGCCTTAGTTAGGTGTCAAAAACAATAAATCAATCTATTTTTAATTTTGTTTTTTCGTAACCCACATACAACTCCAATTAATTTTGGGAAATGTTTAAGCTTTGATATCGTGGCGAATAAGACTTGAGTGTTTGTATTTCTCATTCACTGTGCAGTTTTATTTGCATAACATATTTAGCTTTTCTAAAGTTTTTGGGAAAAGGTGTCCTGATGAACCAGTGAAATGCGCAACTAGCTTTCCCTCCAACAATAAATTTCAGTGTATTTATCAAGAACGAAAATTGGGAATTCAGCACAACAAACAAAATTTATTAATTAAAATTTAGTACTTTTTCTTATAACACAATGAATACCAAAACAAATTTTGACTTAAAAGATTAAGTTGCAATAGAAAATTTAATTTGTTTTTATAAAATCTAACGCTATCGTTGAAACAATTGGGGGATTCACAAGGTGTGCTATCAAGTCATATCATCATAATGTCCTAAATAATATTTTACAATTTTTCAAAATAAATGTTCTTGTGTTTTAAACAAAATAAAAATTTTAAAACTGTGTTCTTTGATTCGTCATAACTGTACAGTATAAATCTTTATTATTAGCTTTAGCCCACAGCTGTCATATATATTTCATGTAATTATTTTAAGAAATATGACTTTACAACTTTATGACTACCTTGTGAATCCCCCAAATGTAATTTGTTTTTAAAAAATTATATTTTTTACAAAAAGTATGCGTTCTCTTTTTATTGTAAAGTGACGAGGTGGACATGCGATTGTAATATATTTTGTTTTTATAAAATGTGTAAAACCGAATTTCATTTGTTTAGAAGTGTACAAAAAGTGACACCCGATCACTATAATCTTCTAAGAGTCTTCTAAATGCTAGCAGGATGTATATAATCCATTCAATACAGAAAATTCAAATATATCGCTCCTTTATTGCAACATAGTCATATCTCAAAAAAAAAAAATCAAACTTGGCAAAATGCGTTTAAAGTTATCAAAATTTGCCATAACTTCTGTTCAGTTTCAGATATAATTCTGATTTTTTTTTACATAAAAAGAAGCTGTGAAGGAACACCATTGATTAAGTGACCTAAAATTTTTGATTTTTTTTAAGATATGACTTTGTTGAAATAAAGGAGCGATATGTTATAATCAGGAAGTGTTTTAAAATTAAGGTTTTCTTTTAATACATGTATGCTTATTAGCGTATGTGTATGCGGTTAATATTTGGTTATTCACTTCTGCATACGAGTGTTATATGCAAATAAAATTCATACAAAAAGAAAGAATAAACAAAGTGTTATCATGTGAAAATATAATACGATTTTTCTATGAACACACATGCATTTTAAATGCAGACTTCATTGTTTATAAATACGACAACAGTCTCAAAAGTTATTCCATATTTTTTTCTCTAAACTTATTAAGCAAAGTCGCGGTATTTCTTATATAGTAAAAAGGTATACATACAGTAAGACTTACGGGATTTGTTCCATATTTGAATGCGTATTAATTGTTTGTGGCAAAGTGAATTGCCTTGAATAATAAAAAAATGAAGAACGAGTTTTCTTTCCTATTTTGGATTCTTGTTAAACGATCTAATATGGAAATTTACTGTCACGTTTTTTTTATTTTATTAAGAAATTTATTAAGATTAAAGGAAATGTATTTTTGTCGCTGCAAATATTTTTAGAAAATATGTGCGTTTTAAAAAGATTGTCTGAAAAGGAACACATAGGACATATGGCTAAACACGGAATTATACTCCCCAAAAATTTTAACGTTATTTATGTTTATTTACTATTTGTACCAAATTTTGTCCCGATGCTAGAATTTTTCGAGTTCTTAGGCATATTAAAGCAGTTAAAAGGAAGCCATGATCAGTAATAGATTTTATTCCAACGAAATATTGTAAAGTCATTTATGTTAATATAAAAACTACTCATGCCAAGATTTAATGATGTTCTACGTTTGATGAATGTCGTTCCCTTTGTCCGGAAAACTTTTGTATGGAGCCTAAAAGAAATCATGCACTGAATTTTACAAACTTTAAAAGACGCGGTCGATAGAGTGAATTCAACTGTCAAACTAAATTCCATCAAATTGTAAAAATTTAATAAAATTTCGTTCTGTGTATACTTATGTATATTAAAATTTTGTTAATGCCTGTAACAAAGGACCATGTCTGGGAGCCAGACACTATGACTACTGTCGCAGCTGCATTAACGAAAATGAGGAGAAGAAGATGGACGCAGAACACATTCTCTGTCACCGTCCTGTAACAGAAAAAACGCGATTGGCCGAAACAAGATCCACCACTGTTTGTTTTTTATATCTTTTTCTCGATTGTTCTATGCTGCTAAGGCTGTTTAAAGGAACTCCATTGTATCACAATGGATCGGTAGGTCCCAATGTGTCAAATGACTACAGACTGCCATTTTTACATAACCTCATCTAACATGAGACCATTTATTTATGACCATTAATCATGATGTCCTTAAACTTGTGATCACATATTTTACATACCTTTTCTTGGTGATCATTTCTATAAGGGCTAGGTAGCCTAAAAACACGTTCACTATTTTTAAAAATTTTTATTACCTCCGTCTTCGTATATGGACTACTAGCTACATGGCACAAAAAGATTTGTATTGGGGCAATATTAATTTGTAGATTAATTTTCACAAATTTGGACAACAAGCTTTGCATTAACACAGATGGACAGACATGATACGAACGACAATTAATTTTGAGTAGTGACTAAGTAAAACCACCATAGGACAAAAGCGTGGGATGCAAAGAGCTTACGTTTTATTATTTCTGATATTTCGATTTAAGGATAACAAAAATTTAATTGTCTAAAATTATTTGTATGAAGAAAGGAAGTTTACAAATTGAAATTGAAAACACAACCGCTAAAAGTATTTGTGTAACAAATTTATAAAAAATAACGTTTCCCTGTTTGTCATCTTACGAACACAAAAATAATACTGTTCATATCCAACTTAACAAAATGATGAGAACATTTAGTTTCGTTCGGTTTTTTATTAAAAACCACAAACTTAATTGTGTTCGGTTCGGTTTATTAATATTCATCGCTTTTGGCTGGTGAAAAAACCAAACATGTTTAACAAAAACAAAATAAACATACGAAAAAAAAACAAAAAGCCAGCCAAATAATTTTACACAAACAAAACATATACACAATACACACACAAGCTGTTCGTGGTGCAGTCGTTGCTAAAATTTGTTGTTTGTTCATTTCTTTATCAATGTAAAAAAAGAAACATTAAAATTTAATGTTTGTCGACATTATCACTACAATTGTCCTGTTTTTTTTTGTCAAAGAACACAACATTATAACATGATCGGTTTTTTCTTGAAAATAGTTATGAACGGTAGAAAGGGATGTGTTCGTCTACACAATCACTAAAAAAATAGATATCGTTCTTAGGTGTGTGAGCCGAACGCTAAGTAATGAACTGTTTATTTTCGAACACTGGTTTAAAAAAACAAGCAAATACTTCTGAGTGTACAAATTTGTATGTTAAATATTATGAAGTAGTGCATATAGTTATTTTGTTACATCTTAATGCAACAACTAACCGAAGTCAAATTCTTGAAAGAAATAAAAATAAAACAACAATGATCAAAAGTATGCAAGTATGTGCGTGCTTACATCTTTGCACGTATATCATATAGAAAATACCCAGAAACGTTATTCTCATGTTACCTGTTTTGTTTGTCAGAGAGAAAATGCTGGTCATTATATTCAAATTTACATATTAAGAATGCACAGTGGTAAAAAACTAAAAAAATATTAAATCGAAATTTTTTTCGGGAACACAAAAATGTTCTATTCATTAATTATGTGTGACAATTTCGCAATATTCATTAAATTTATTGTTGGGGGATAAGCTTGCTTAGTCCAGATCATCAGGAAACCTTTTCCCAAAGACTGTGGCAAATCTAAAAATATTATACAATCAAAACTGTAAAGCGAATGAGAATTACAAACACACAAGTTTTATTTTCAACAATAACAAAGCTTAGAGAAAACACCAACAATAAACAAAGGAACTAGCTTATCCCCCAGAAATGAATTTCAGTGCATTTATCAATGAATATTGGGAAATTAGCGCACATAATAAATGAATATAATATTTATTATATATTTTGGGTTTATCTTTTTATATTTTACCCTAATTAGAATTAATAAAAACGCTTGTCCTTTTAATTTCTAAAAACTATATTTATTTTAATTTAAATTAATTAAGGAACAATTCTTTGTTTTAGTAAGCACGTCTTTAATTCACCGAAGTCGACAGGAAACAGACAGACTCATTTTTCTTTTTTTATCTATCATACTAACATGTGCATTTTTTCTAGTTGTAAAACAGGTTATCAAAGTAATTAATAGTGTGAACAGGGTGCAACATATACATACCACAAAATTTAAAATATGCCAGCAAAAGTCTGAAGTAAATTGAAATATGCTCAAAACAAAAACAGGAGAATCAAAATAAATACTTAAGTTGTATAAAAAATACTAACTTTTCAAGAAATTTAGTGAATATATTTAGTGATAAGTGTTAGTGATGACGCTAAATTGTTTCGATTATCAGAAATTCCAATAAAGTAGTTTTTGAAAAAATATAATATTTTCGTTAACAAATTGATTGGTAATTTGCAAAATATTGAAACACATAAATATTGTACTCACCGCGTAGGTAGATGGGTGGGACCTGCTTAACTACTATGATTACGTATTCTTGTCTTCAGTGCAAAAAACACTTTTTACTCTTGCCTCCCCTTAGAAATTCGGTGAAGTAGGGTAGCCAAGGCGTCTTTGACAATGTAGGAACCTTTGGTTGGCCGAAGTCCCTATAACCTTTTAAAGTTTTTCTCTATGGGAGACTTAAGGCTCCTGGCTTATAATAACAATGATCCTTTTGGATAAGCCTTCAGATAAGTAAATTTTGAAGGAACTACTTACTTTCAAATGCTTAAGAAGTTAACAACGGGGTTATTGGCTCTGCACGAAATACAATTTGCTGAAAAATCAGCTAATGGCCTAAGACGCTAGTGCTCTAACAAATCAACTGTATAATAATTTTTATAATTGTACAGTCATACAAAATAAATAAATAAATAAATAACAATTTGGGACATACTTTCTTTATCTTAGATTTTCTCTACCTAACGACACAATTATTATTTAGCCCTTAAGTAGACACCTAATTTGTGGGTCATAAACTGTCACGTGGGCCTGGCTGGAAGCGCTAGTATTTTTGTTTGTTATCGCAACGAACACTAACGAGCTCCAGGGTCAGGCTGGTACCACTTGTATCTGTATTATGTGGGTATTTCAATTTATTTCGGCTTAAAAATATTTTATTGCAACATAAATGTCCTAAGCTAATTTTATTGCGTTCGGTCAATGTTTGGCCATTGCAAAATATTGATGTCGTAGGTCTTGAATTGTTCATAAGATCTCTTAACAAAAAGAAATCTCACTTGCCTGCTGATAACTCTTATAAAAAGCTTAACCTTGTAACATAACAGCCATAACTGCCTGTGAGGCTCAAATAGGGCACATTATCCAAATATACTTGTAACTACAGTGGTGAATTATGTCATATGATCATGCTTGACCGATTTGGTTTTGTGTGAATTCCTGGATCTTTAAATGTGTCACCAGTCCGAAGATTTGGACATTTTGTAACTTTTCTCAATAGGTCAGTCTTATTGTTTTACGTCAGGATGATTTATGTCATTTACCGCCTTTGGATTAACCTTAAATAATTAACCACTTTGTGGGTTAGAAAAACAGAGTGCCCTGATAAGCTAGCTGGTTTTGGTTTTTTTTCCTGCAGACAAGCTTAAAGCTTCGCGGGATTAGCTAAGGGATTAAAAAAATAAACCAAAACCCATTAGTTTAAACAGAACATTATTTTCAATTCAGCTAAAACCTCATGAAATTATAATAATTTCGTTACACTGTGCGCAATTTATCTCTGACTCGGTTTCTATCTCTGTGGTATGTAAATAATGCATACGCATAACTTTATTTGTAAAGAATTTCACTTTTCTTCTTCTTTCATTTCCACTCATGTAAAATGTGTGTGTGTGTGAAGTTTTTTTTATCTGTAACACAATAATCTGCATCCAAAAAGCTTTGTTTCTTTTTTGAGTAATTTAATCTTGTTATTGTTTTTACTTAAAAGTAAGTTGCAGGAAAAAAGTATACATGTGTTAGTAAGTACAGAGTGGTCCAAAAGATACAAAGTGGTTTTAATAGTTTATACTCCCTTTTTTCATCAATTTTTTTTTTTAACATATTTTGGAGTTTTCGTTCCAATTTCTTCTAAATTATTTCTTTTGAATTGGATAATTTAAAAATGTACATAAAATTTTCTTCCAAAAATATTCAAAGGAAGAAACCTGTAGCGGTTAAATTGCTGCCTTTTAAGACAGTGCATTCACCAAACGCGAAATTCAGTTGATACAGCCGTTAAACCCAATTGATGATCATAGAATACCAGTGTAGATTAGGGGGTTACACTCCACCCACCATCCCCTTAAATCCGCCCTTTCTGTTTGGTTGGTTTTAGGTCTTGAACGAGCTGCACGTTAAGTTACTGTTTATTTTCAATTCTTCTACTCTTAAAATAATAAAAGAAAATTCTATCAAAATTATGAATTTAAGACTTCTTCAACCCCTTCGTTTCTTTTGAGCTACCCGGTGTATAAGTAATTTTTTTTTGCTGTTAAAATTTTTTTTAGAAAAATTTTTGGGTTTTAAAACATTATTTTTCTAATTTAAGCCATGTGGTCAACAAGTTGTTAACATTATACTCATATTCATGCAAATCTTGCTATTATTATTAGTTCTTGCACTAGAGCTTATGGCAGTTAGAAACACTATCGAAATTATATAATTTTAATTTTACAAACAATTACAAGAAAAACCAGGTAAAGATAAATTTATTTTTTTAATTTTTAAGCAAAACTTTTAATACTTTAAACAGAATCTATTCAAAAAAATTCTCTATTTCTACTATAAACTTGATACTACTTTATTACTAACCCAGTTAATGTGCTTATAATAATAGATAATATTAAAATGTTATAATTAAAATATTATCATATTATTTAATTAAATTCCAAAACTGCTTACCACTCAACCTTGCTAAAAGGACGAGTTGAATTAGTTTCATAAACGAATACAATCACATCACACAGATTCACCCAAAGTTGTGTCCATTTTAATAATGTCATGTCTGCTGGAATACTAAACATGCATGAGCACGATAAAAGTTTTAAATTTAGTTTATGAGGCAAGTTAATAGGCAAGAGATATAAATTAATGCGATAATTAATATGTTTTACATAAAATCATTTAATGGCAAATAGATGGAAATTTGTATGCACTTTTAAATAAAAAAAAACAATAAAATTAAAAGAGAATAAACTAAAAATCGGTTGCATTGAATTAATATTATCTACGTAAGTGTGCATATCATTAAAACAAGAATTTTTAAGCACAATTGAAGACTTTAATAACAAAAATTTATAACTCTATTCGATTTTGGATAAATTACGCCCAATTTTTATGTTTGATACCATATCAAATATATATTTAAAATCGTTTTATACAAAAAATTCTGTTCTTCACTAAGCTTAAATGAAACTTAATTTACCAACCTGGTACATTTAAATTTAACTTAAGCTTCCATTTTAATAACTGAGCAAGGTGGCCTCAATTTCGCATCAATACAACAACAACAACAGGTGAAGCAATAACAGCAGCTGTTTTATGAGGCCACCTATTTTATGAAATTCTTTTTGTATTAAGTAGTCCTACTTTTATCTTAATTAAATAAGACATTCAAAATAAAACTCAAAAACTCAAGCTGTATTTAAATATGATTTATGTTTATATGAAAATTAACTTACTATGGATTTAAATTCTATCCTGAAAATTGGGCATTAATGTATTGAATTAGCCATCCGCAGTTTTTAGGCCACTCTATCTAGAAAGTAATAATCTTTTTTCGAGGAGACCACTTCACTAAATTTTCTATAGTTTAGCAGCAATGGATCAAAAATGGCGAAAAGAGATTAAAAAAATAAAAAATTTTCCGACATTTTAGCAATATTAAGACATTGGGAATAGTTTTTTCGGGTAAGTTTGTTTAACATTTTTTTCTCTTGGCGTACAGCTACAATTGAACCGAAGACATGAAAACAAAACTGCAATTGCCTTCTGAGATATAACGGTGAGAAAAAATGCATGTTCGGATAAATCAAGTTTTAGCCTAAATATGTATACATAAAGCCTAGCAAAACCTAAATAAGGGTTTGTCAGTTTCGATACGCACTACAAGAGAATTCCACACGATAATGACTTTGCACTTGATGTCTTCAAAAATGTTGCACTGTGTTATTGTGCTACAGTAATAGTTTCTTTCGGTAAATTAATTTCTGTACAAAGCAACAACAAAATTACAAAATATTTATGAATTTGTTTTTGCTTTCAATATAATACTTTGGCTTGCGTTGTGTTTTACAAAATTAGGGCCTTAATATTTTTTTAAATCGAACGTTAAGATACACACCAGTGATATTTTCGGCCCGATCTAAAGCTTTGAAGTATTATTTTTTCTATTCACAATATTAAAGCACATTCCGGCATTTTCTATGTTAATGCCCCAGTCCGCCTCCAGACGGGTCCAGCAAAAACATCCATATTCAGCAGCGATTATATTTTTTTAAATGAAAATTTAATAAATATTTCAATTGAACGTTAAGATACTCACAAATAATTTTTTCGGCCTGATCCAAAGCTTTAAAATAATATTTTTTCGATGCACAATAATAACTTTCTTCACAAAGAATACAAAATGAACGATGCCATTCAAATTCAAGATGACAATGTACTTTTTGTCAAACTCGTAAGAGTGTTTCCACTGAAAAAAAACTTTTTGATAAAATAAGCTTTGATTTACACCTTGAATTATTTATTTAAGATATAGTGTCAAAATTAAACATTTTATGACGGTTTTTTGCTACCCCGCCTAGAGGCGGACTTAAGCATTAGAGGGTTTATATTCTATTATTTCTTTTCATCTATTTCATAACGATTTTATTGTAACAACTAAACCATATAAGATATACACTTCGAATTGAAGTTAGCCACCATATGCTACTTTTAATTGTTCGTAGGTCTAATTGACAAACTTATCTAGATAACCGATAAGGTTAAAAGGGGCTTCTTTCTCCGATCTTATGTCGATCAATATGATTTTAACTATTTTCCTTGGGTCAAAGCATCTGGCTTTAAAAGATCTACCGCATAATTTAATAAGATACACCCAGAGAAAAAACATATTTAAATATGGTCACCTCCAATCACAAAATATTTTTAAAGAAAATTTTAAATATGGTTACCTCCAACCAAACTATTTTTAAACATATTATGTTTATTATAACCATATTATTGTCAGCGATAACCATATTATGGTTAAATTAGGCCTCCATCAAGAAGCCCCAATCATATTATTATTGCCTCCAAACATGTTATGATCAGTAATAACTAAAAATTTTTAAAAACTTACAAAAGCATGGTTGGTCTTCCACCATAGTATGTTGCTCTTGGAAAAGAAGCAAATACTATTGTAAATTTAAAAACAAATTATTGTCATACTTAACCATACACTTTTTAGAGGCAACCATAATATGCTTGTGCGTTCTTGATGGAGGTCTTATTTAAAAATATATGGTTGTCGCTGACAATTATATGGTTATGATAACCATAAATAGTTTAAAATTTTCTTTAAAAATAGTTTGGTTGGTGGTGACCATGTTTAAACATGATTTTTCTCTTCGTTTAGAAAAATTTAAAAAAAAATCCCTTTGTACGTGGGGGTAAGCTATCCCCTGCTGGTAGCAAGGACATTTTATAACTGGTTATGCAAATTTTGATACTCAATTTATATTTTTTCCGCTAGATCTAGCTTTTGTAGTTTAAACGAAATATCTTGGGTATTTACTTTTAATAGGGGGTAACTAATTTCGGCTCCTAGCGACGCGGTTTCAGTAACAAACTGTCAAAACTTGATAAAAATCGGTGAAGTGGTTTAGGTGTCTATAAGGTACAAACGAACAAACATAGTGAAGAAATGTACATATCGCTAATTTGCTGCATCGTCGTCTTAACTCAAAAAAAACATTTCGAAAAAAAAATTTACTTTACTTTGCTCTCTCCCCTTAGAAAAAATAACGAGACATTCTCTTCTCTTGCATTTTATACAGAATAAAAAAAAACATAGCGAACAATTCTGCATCACTAGCTCCAAAATAAAATTTTTTGAGTTATGACGACTTTGCAGCAAATAAGCGATGGTTAAAATATCTTTACCTGAATTGCAAATTTAATTATAGTTTTAGTTTATAAATATTTTGGTTACTTTTTTCGCAATTGGTTCATTTATTTTTAAATATTGGTTATCAGACACTTTTGTGCGACTTTTTCAAAATCGTCTAATTTTCTAACTTTTTCCAACTTTTTGCGACTTTTTGCCCCTTTTTTGTAAGTAAAATACTTTTTTATACTGCATAAATTCACACATTTTCTCTAAAAAATATCAATTTTGTTTAAAACTTTCCCCGGGTAATGTAACCTCATTCAATTCATCAGGTGAATATTTTGTATGCAGACAATTGCAACTACATACTAAACTGTATTGTATACGCCTTGTTTTGTATCGTGTTCATTGAATTTTCATGTTAATCTAGAATGATCGGCATTAATATTTAAAGCATTTTAAAACAAACTTTTTACCCCTATTGATCTGATATCTTTATTTCAAAATTTTATCAATGACACAGGCTTTTATCAACGAATTTAAGTTGTTAGAAAGTAAATCCAATGTTAAGTCATACAATTATATTTTTGAAACAACATATGTTCAACATTTTTGACATACAGTAGGAAGCTATAAAATGATTTTAATTAACCATTGTACCTTAATTTAAACAAATAAGCAGCGCATGCATTGACTCTACCGCACAACAGTGCCAGTGCTGAAAGTTTGTTTTTCAAAATTCGATTTAATAAAAAATAACAGGTTAAACGTAGAAACTAGTGAGTCCATGCTATCAACTCTACAATTTTTAGATATAAATAGAAGGTTGGATGCCAAGAAATGAACTAGTGCGAATAAACAAACAAAGTTAGAGAAACAAAAAAGTAAAGTTAATACGCCTTTTTTCGTTTCGTTATAAACATTGTTTTTAGTTTTTAAGCAAAACCATTTTTTCAGTTAATTTAAATTTTTCTTTTTAACTGAAGCAAATTTAAAAGAGTTCTTAAATGTTAAAAAAAGTGTGAGACTTAAATTTGAAAAAACGAATTTTTTGTGCGACTTTTTCAAAATGCTCAACGGTAACACTGACTGAGATAATTGATCCATACACAATACAACAAACTGTTTGACATTGCTACAAAATGCCCATACACGTCTAAACCAATACCCTCCTCCGGCCACATCATTCTTACTTATTACTTATTATGCTATAAACACATTCGAGACAGCAAGCTACCGACTTCAATATGTCAAAAATAGAATACATGTGTGTATATGGAAATGATTATTTTCACGACGACACGGCTACATGGCTGCGGGTTGTTGTCTGTGCTTATTTTGTCGTTGTAGTCCAATTAAACTAATTTCTATTTTTGTCTACTACAAAACAGAAAAAGTGTTGCTAATATAAAAAAATATTTAAAGAATAAGTGCTTAAAAATATTTTTTTGTTTAACAGAAAAGAATACGATTTAAATTAAAAAAATTATATAACTTTTTAGAATCGAAGTTCTATTAGAAGTTCTATAGGAAGATTTTTTCATGCTTACGCTTTCCTCGTGTAGGAGTTAAAGGACGTAAAAGTTGTAAAATTCTTTATCTATATCTTTTTAGCTTTAAAAAGAATCTATAAAATATGGGAATCTTTGGAAAATGATTTAAAGTGTTTTTCAAATGGCGTTTAAAGCATACCGATTAACCAATTAAGCGCCAATTTAATATCTATATTCGTACTCCGTGGCTGATTTTTTTTTACAAAATCAGCTTTTAAAATTATATCGATATAGCAATTATTATCTAACCCTTAGATGTTTGCTTAATAAAGTTTTATTGTTTTGCGGGTTTTCAGCCTTGCGGAACACTTACTAATTATGTACATATTACAATAATTAAATTTGTAACTAGTACATAAATTATTACCACATATATATTTTTACTCAAACTTATAAATAAATTCAGTAATTTTCCAAGATATAATTTTTTAAACCGTAATAAATTTAAAATTTTACATGATGGAGTTACTTATAATATGTTTGATTAAATATATTGACAAAATTTTAGGTTTTGTTGAAAAATCTATCAAGAAATATTAATATTTGAAATTGGTTCTTAACGGGCTAATGCCCGTAATTTCTACAAGCAGATATCTAGCTGTGTATAGATATCTATGGTGTAACGAATTTTTGATAATTTTAACATGTTTGTCTTACCTACTAGTTGAACTGTAGTGTATTTTACACCATCGATTTTAACAGTTAATTAAAAATATTAATAAAAATACAAATGTTGCCATATTTTAAAAGAAAACTTAATGGAAAAACACGTAGGCAAAATTAACGTTGAAATTACCAAACTATTTTTTACCGGATAGGTAAAGATAACTGTTAAGTAAGAACAAGAACAGATACCTGTTTGTTGAAATTACGGGCATAATAAATCGGAATTTTTAATCCATCATGTGAAAGATATTTCGAGGTAATTTTTTATAATACCAATACTTTTTAGATCTAGTTTTTCCTATAAAGTTATTGATAAGGGAAATGTTCGTAGATGCACTTGTTGGGTATCACTCGCGCAGAAGTAAAGTTAAATGTTCGTAAAAGCATCACTTGTAAGAAACTTGGCATCACTCTCATATGTCCAAAGTTTTTTATGCAGCTCTGAAGCAAATTGTTTTCTTATGCAATAAATTTTGACATAAAGAAATCGTTTTATTTTTCTTTTGTGATGCTTTTTCTTGTAATTTTAAAGAACACTGTCACTTTTTGTTTCAATATTTTCAATAGAATTTGTCATCGTTATTGTTAATAACATTTTTATTATTATAATTTATGTTTGCCTATTAAACTTTTGAAATTTAGCTCGTGTTCAAAACTTTAAACTTTGCATAGCTGTTGTGCAGTAAAAAAGTATTAAGGCCCAACCATAATGTGCTTAAGTTGGCTTAACCATATGTGCGAATACATGTAAATTAAATAAGGCAAACCATATTGAACTTAAGGAAACTTTTTGCTAAATTTAATGAAACTGTCATTTGCTTAAGCAATGTGCGAATCTAATCGCACATTCTGGACGGAATCAAATGTTTTTTTATTTTTGTTTTTTAAAGTACATTTGAGAGAATTTTTGTTAATTTTTGACAGTTGGTTAAGCAAGGCTATGCATATTATGGTTGGGCCTTTAGCAATACAGCTGCAACTGGTTACCACGGATCTGCAACAACATTTTGCATCACCGCAGCAGTGATGCATAGCTTTTATATATTTACGTAAGTACCCAACGTGTTCTGAAACGTGACGTGCGTTGACGGAACAAAATTTTTATTTTATAAGCATTATATATTTTTTTATTTAATCTGCTGTTAAAATTATATTGTTTATTAGTTCCAAAAAAACAAAATTAAAATATTTTAAATGCTTTTTAATAAATTCATTTGTTTTTACGAAATAATGTATTATAAATAAGTATTTATATATTTATTGGCTTAAATTAAGTTTGTTACGAGTCTTGAATTATGCATGTTTTTCCATTTCATAAAAGTTTAAAAAAATGATAGTGGCACCACTGAAATATAAATACACAATAAAAAAAACAGCTGTTTTTAATTTTTCAATTGTAGCTGTCGTCTTCAAAATAATTCAGTAGCTGTCCACACGACTGTAATTGCACCCAGCAGCATTTGTAGTCGTGAGTTCGTGTATCCTGCTGTGATGAATGTGTTTAATGCATTAATTTGTATGAAACTCCCCAATTTCATTAGAGTTGTAATAAAAAGTAGTCATAAAATATTTTTTTCACTTATGTAACGCAAAATTACTTTTTTAGTCCTTTTAATGCGGTGACATGCATAATAAAACCTTATTTTGCTTGTCCTTCACACCCTTTTTGCAATTTATGCTTTTAACTATTTTTTGCTGTCTGTTCTGTTCTGTTCTATTTTGTTTTTCTTTTATTTTTATAATTTAATAATGCATTTAAATTAGCCGACTCAGTAAAGCGAAACCGACACTTGGTAGAATGTTGTTTTTTATACCTTCCGACAGCTGTCATTTTGAAATTTTACTTTAGCGGCTCTAAAAAAGATGGCAAGAACAAACACCACTGCGGGAAAAAAATGAAATGATTGTTGCAAACAAGTTGCTGCTGCTGTACAAAACAAACAAACAGCAAGAAAAAACTTCATTTTTAATTAAGGCTTAACTACATTTGCAGTCAGCAACCAAAAAATATGAGTTGCATTTTTAAAAAAAGAAAAAAAAAACTGTGTGGAAAAGCACAACTAAATGATACAAATGCACGTACATAAATAAAAACTAACATAAAAATATTTGAGGAAGGAAAACATTTTAAATTATAATCTGCAACCACATTAAATTTTTAAAACATTGAAAATTCTGCCAATACCCACTAGTGATGTTACGAATATTAATTTTTAATATTTGCGAATACGAGTTAACATCAGCTCAAATAATTGCCGAATGCGAATCCCATATCCAGTCTGAGCTCAAGCGTCGCTCGACATTTGAAAAATATCTCCTTAGTGAGTACAAAACAATAAAATTAATAAAAAAAACAGGTTATAATCGCGCAAAAAAATTCCATGTTCTTCGGAAAAATCAAGTTTTAGCATAAGTACTCTGAGAAAATCCAAATGAGTTAATATTGGCGTTCTATGTGTTGCACTGTGTTAGCAGAACGAAAAGATCTCTCCGAGTTTTTTAAATGCATTTCAGCTATTTTTTTTCAATTTACTGCCGATAGATGATATTTTTTTTTCAATCCACCGCAGTGAACTTATTTTCAATTTGTGTAGTGGAATTGGAAATGTCTTGATTATAATCTGCAACCACATTAACCGATAGATGATATTTTTTTTTCAATCCACCGCAGTGAACTTATTTTCAATTTGTGTAGTGGAATTGGAAATGTCTTGATTCCATTCCAGAGGAGGTCGATAATGTTCTTACGATAACACTGTGCTAGAATCTGACACTTTTCTTTAGACAAGTGGGGCACCTGGAGTTTTAACATAATTCGAGTATGCTGAATTCAATGGTGGCAAAAGGTTTTTAGGTTAGCTCTTGTTTTCAAGATATACCGTTACTTCGAATATGGAGCAGTTTGCACATCATATATTCAAGTAATTCAAAAGCGGTTTAGCTTATTGAAATTCCCAAAAAAAAAACTGAAATTCCGCAATAAAATTACCTTTAAGTAAAATAAAATAACTTTTTTCTAATGTGCGTAGTCGTTTTATAAACATAATTTGTTTTTTGGCAAAAAAAGAAAATATATTATGCCAAAAAGCATTATTTCGAAAATTTTTTTTTTGTTAAAAATTCATAAAAAATTGGTAAATGCAGTTATGCTTCTAATTTTTCCATACATATAAAAACGGACTTGTAAACAAAACGAGCCATAAGTGATCAAAATCTGTTAAAAACTTTTGATTATATTCACAAAAGGCGAAACATTTTAATTAATTTAAAAATTTCATAAAACGCAATATTTTTCCCTAAGAAGTGGTGATAAAGGGCAAGTATGTTTTGGGAAAATGTTAGGAACAAAAAGCTAATGGAGGTCGGTCATACATTTTATCCCCCTAGGGGCGACTACTAGGCAGATATGGAACTTTTTCTTCAATATATTTCCAGTCTGACCTAACCATTTTGTGTGTGAGCGCCCTTAAGGAATGGATATAGCGGGTAGGTATGCTGGAAATAAATGATTGGGGTGACAAAAAAGGTGGGGTTGGTATTACATTTGGCCCATATAGGGGCATCCTAGCTTCTGCATGGGCCAAATTTAAGAATTTCATTAAACCGCAATATTTGTTTGGTTGAAATTCTTAAATTTGGCCCTAAGCGCGTCAGTGTGAAATGCTGAACGCTACATTCACCAGTTTTTATACGCGTTGAATAAAGTGCATTTTGTGTCAAAAATAAATCGCTTCAAAGTGGGAACTCAACTTATAAAATTCTAACATTTCTTCCTTACAAACCTGCTTCGTTTGCAGCTCAATTTTTATTGGGAGGTTTCATGGTGTCTCGTTAATAATTGCCAATCTTTTGATTGCATTCAAAATTAGAAAATTCATCAAAATCTTCGTTCTCTTAAAATGAAAGTGCGTCTGCTGGAAATAAAACTGACACAATGATAAATTTGAATTGCCAAAATTCCAAGTGAATATTCTTTCGGTTTACTTTCACTTTATTTGAACGATGCTAATGATTTCAGAACAATCGCATGATTTTAATAAATATTCGACTGCAATCGAATTGTTAGCAAATAAATTAATTGCTCTCAATGATTTCTACAATGAATGAATTTAAAATGATTGAAATCACAAAATATTGCAATTTTAAAAATATTACATTTTGAAATTAAAGAATAAAATTATATATATATATATATATATATATATATATATATTGATTCCTATGGTTCCAGGTTGGAACAAATAAAATTAGTTCGGCTGAAATCATTTTTTTTTTCAATGTCAATCGATTGCGGTTTTCACAGCTCTGATACACTCACATATGTGCGTATATATAACACTAATGTTAAAGGAAAAGGTTTTGTATAAGTTATGGCTACTTTGATCACATTGAAATCAACCAGCTTATTTAGATTTCCAGAAGGTGCATGCCATCAAGTTAATTATGGTTGCCAATCGGCATATTATGGTAATTTTTATCGTTTATATGTTTAAAAAATTCCGAAATAAATCAAAAAATAAAGTTATACGGGCATGTTCTAAAATGCGAAATGAAGTGAAACTGAAATCGAACGAGATTTTAAGGTTTATTATTTACACAATGGCCGTAGTTTTTTAGTTTTAAGAAATAGTTTTCTAATGGTAATTAGTACTCAAAAAATTTATTAGATAAAATGGAATATTTTTTTCAACTTTCAGTACAGGGTCTTTTCTAACATTTGCTCGATTTTAAATACACTTTATTTCGACTTCTAATTAAAATTGATAACAGGTTGTGTTTATATCCCAGATTGTGTACATCGTCTAAATTTTATTGTAAATTTTGCATGACTAACTAAAAATTTTAAGATTTAGCATGAATGTTAAGTAGGAGACAATCGATTGGATAGACATCACCAAACTAAAATGGCTCCTTTAGATTGCCAGCATTGCCCCGCTTTTTTTAGAAGAAACCCATTTGTCTAGCTACTACATTTCAAATAATTTGCACAATTGTCACTGAAGAGAAAAAATGCATAAATATGCAATAGTTTTTTTCCAAAATTGCTTCTCTTGCAAGCCCTTAATATACTGCTTATTTTCTTTGTAAATATACTACATTGAATATTATTAAGAATTAACAAAAAAAAAAATCTTTAAGCTTCCTTTTTCATTTTTTTTTTATTATCTTCTCTCTCCTACTCAATTTACAGCTTTAAAGCTTAAGCATAATTTTCAAAGCCAAAAGGTATAATCACTTTAAGTTGAAAACATCCTTGCAAATAAATTAAACTTTTACCTTTGTTTTATGAACCAACTACTTGTTACGTGATAGTTAGAAGGAGTAAATACAATATCAAATGGACAAGTGATTTACTGGTTTTAAAAGTTGCTCACAACACGTTTGTGTGTATTAACAAGTCAACAAACATGCAACGAAACAAAACAAAAAAAAATAACAAAAACTGAAATTATAATATTAAAAGCAGCTTAAAAATTGTATTATTTTACACAAAATGGATTTAAGGTAATACGAGTGACAACATAATAATAATGCAAGTATTTGCAAACATATTTAAACCTATTTATTATAATACGTAGATATGCACATATGCTTAGGGTTACTAATACCGAGTTCAAGAATATCCAAATTGTCGAAAGTCGGGTCTTTTCTTGTTAAATTTATTGTTGTACCCATACGTAGACGAAAAATATGTTTAATTATGGTCACCTCCAACAAAACTAGTTTAAAATAAAAATTTAGACATGTTTTGATTAATTAATAATGTGGTTATTTTTGTCACCGACAACCATATTATGGTTAAATAAGTCCTCCATCAAGAAAACACAACTATATTATGGTTGTCTTTAAGCATGTTAAGGTTCAATAGGACAATAACATGTTTTAAAATTAACAATAGTATTTTCCTCTTTTATAAGAGCAACATACTTTGGTTGAAAACTAATCATGCTATTATAAGTGTTAAACATATTTTAGTTATTATTAACCATAACATATTTGGGAGCAACCATAAAATGGTTGTGGCTTCTTGATGGAGGACTAATTCAACCAAAATATGTTTAAATTTTTTTTTTTAATAGTTTTGATTTAGGTGACCATATTTAAACATGTTCGAAAATAAACAGAACATTTTTTAGCGTTCGGCTCATACACCCAGGAATGATATCTATTTTTTTAATTGTTTGTGTAAACGAACAAAACCATTAATACCAATAATTCATTAATACCGTTCGTTACTATTTTCAAGAAAGAGCCGAACATTATATAGTGTTCTGTTCTTCGTTAAAAAAACAGAACAATTGTAGTGGTACTGTAGACAAACATTGTATTTGAATGTTCTATAATGTTCCTTTTTTTACATTGATAGTGAAATGAACAAACAAAACATTTTAAAAACTGTCTTAGAACGAACAGCTTGTGTTTGTATTGTGTATATGTTTTGTATGTGTTTAATTATTTTGCTGGCTTTTTGTTTTATTTTTGTAAAAAAATTTTGCTTTTTTTACCGGCCAAAAGGGCTCTATACATAACAGAAACGAGCAAACATTAATGAGCTGAACCGAACACAATGAAGTTTGTGGAAAAACATAAATCGAACGGAATTAAATGTTCTAATCTTTTTGTTGAGATGGATAAGACCAGTATTCTTTTTGTGTTCGAAAGATGACAAAGAGGGAAACGTTATTTTTTTAATGATTTACTACACTAGCACTATTAGCGTTTGTGCTTTCCACAAATCTACAGAACCGAACGCTATGCAGCGATATTTGGTATTTATTTTCGAACACTTATTATACCATTCACCAAAACTACTCGGGTGCATTAAGTGTATCATTTCGTGTGTCAGCTAGATGAGATGATAATTTCATGTACAAATTACCCGCTATTGGAAATGCTCTTTGGATAAAACCGGTTAATTTCAGGCGATTAACCGATGTAACAATATTTTAATATTTTTGTAGTATTAAACCATATTTTTTTGTGTTTTTAATTATGGATGAGTGCCAAAACGCCAGTTGCAAAGCAAATCCCTTTTTTAAATGAACACGTGTTTGCCTAATGGTCGAAATTCGGTCATTAATTTTTTCAATATGAAGAAAATATAGTAAATATAAGTATATATGAATTTACATTTTTCGAGAATTCATTTTTTCCGACTTAGTGGATTGATTTGGCGACGGATCAACTTCCAGTTCATATGTTATGTTCCACGTGAGTGGATGACAAACAAACAAAGTTATCGTAATTAACTGGTTTGCCTTGGGCGATTAATATATAAGATTTCTATAGTCAAAAAATTCGAAAACCGGTTTCTTGAAAATGTCGAATAATCGTCCACCCTAATTTTTTTTATTATTTGTTAATTGGAAAAATCAAAATTTTTATTTATGTGTTTTGCATATGTTTTAGTATCAAATTTGAACGCTTATAACTCTGAAAATATTGAACAGATTTTAATAAAATATATATTGTGCACATCTAGTCGCTGGACAAACAGAGGAGAAAAGTGTTCTTAACTGTTTTGCCTAAACCGATTTATATATAGATTCTTCAATGCAACCATGTAGAATTTTACAATGTTATCTGTTCCAAAATTAACCAAACAAGTTACCAAAGTGCACCAAAAATGTTGTGTTTAGAAATATTTTTTCATACAATATACTTATTTCCTTCTAGCAATACATTCTTAAAATATATTACACACAGAAATTAATGAATTTTGTAATGAACTATTTGCCAAATGGTCGGTGCTAAGCTTTGTCAGTACCGAAATTCTATAACTTTTTAACGACAAAAAATTGTCGTTAAGTAGTCAAAATTCGTTAGCTAGCGAAAATTGTCATTAAGAGCTAACAAAAAAGTTTAATAATAACGACAAAAAATTTACTATAAACAGATTAAAAATATAGAGTAAAGAAGCCAATTTTTAACACAAAAAAAGTAAGAAACTATAGTCGATCAAGCCCGACTCTACACTACAGTATTTATGCGTTCATGTTGCCGCCAAAAAGAGTATGTGGTGAGGTTAAGAGATTTATTGCCAAATATTATTTAATATCTACTACCCCAGTAAAAACCCAGTAAAAACTTCGCCTACAAAATAATGTGTTAAGTAATCAGGAAAAAGTAAAAATGCTACTTCCAATTCTACTGAAAGAACTAATGAAGTTTACAAGAGGTGTCCCAAAATGAACGCATTTTAATGTATGTAAGTTATTATTTGTTTCCTACATACATCTGAAAAATAAGTAGTAATAGAAGTAATTATAGTAAAGGGTCCGCCAAAAAACTTTTTTTTTTTGAAAAAGCTATAAAAAAACATACTGAATATTTTCTCAAATTTCTTCTTTTATATGAGAATACAATCCTTCCGGTTAATAATGGAGAATAATTTCATTCAAATGGCTGCCTCGGCTGGCCATGCAGTAGCATACACGATCGGTCCAATTTTTAAGCACATTATCCATTGTGTGCAGCTGTATTTCACCAATGGCTTCACGAATTGTGCCCTTTAAAGCGTCAATTGTCTCTGGCTTGTCGGCGTAACACTTATCTTTGATGGCACCCCACAAATAATAGTCCCACGGTGTCAAATCGCAGCTCCGAGGTGGCCAAACGACATCAGCTCTGCAGCTGATAATGCGATCTTCAAAAACAGTGCGCAAAACATCGACTGTGCGGCACGTAGCGCCGTCCTGTTGAAACCAAATGTTGCCAATATCCTCCTCTTCAATTTTTGTGAACAAAAATTCGTTCAACATGACTTGATAACGATCGCCATTGACTGCAACGGCCACTCCTTGTCCTTTTTCGAAGAAAATTGGCCCAATTATGCCTCTGGATCAAAATCCGCATTAAACAGTGACTCGTTTTGGGTGCAGCGGCTTTTCAATGTATGCGTGCGGGTTTTCTGTGCTCCAAATGCGACAATTTTGCTTGTTTACATATCCGCCAAGATCAAAATGAGCTTCATCTGAAAAGATAATGTTTTTTTTGGCAAAATCGGCATCTTCTGTAAGTCGATCGCAGGCACACTAAGCGAATCGAAAACGCATTGGATTGTCAGTTGTTCAAGCGTATACACAACCATATTCGTTCAGCGGAAGGATAAAACTAATTATCTGTCAAATCAGACATGAGCTCAGTGTTGCGGGTACTGTCGAGTATAACAACAGTCTGTTCTTGGAATTTTCAAAACACCCCCAAAATCTTGAGTTACGGGTAAAAAACCGGGTTTTCATACCCGTATGCACTTATTATCCTGTAACTTAGTTGAATACTAACCGATTGCAAATACTTTGACAGATCTAGAAAGAAGAAGCTAAGACCTTCCAAGCGGTATATATTTTCTTAAAGTAAATTTGAGATAATACCTACTATATGTATTTTTAAACCAAATGTATTTTTTTTACGGTTTTTTCTCATTTTTCTATTTTCGGGATGTTTTTACACACAATTTTTATATAGAAACCGTGCTATTTATGGTTTTATTTAAAAAAAATAATTGATTAAAAATAAATCGAGGGTTTGTGTTTAAAAATGCGTTGAAAATTGACTGATTTATTCAACTTTAAAAAAAAACACATTTTTTACAAACAAATTATTTCTTACGATTCCGATTAAAAATGTTTGCTTTACCTTTTTCTTTTTAATTTAACGTCTTCAGTACCTCTTTTAAGTTATTATTAAAATAATTACAACAATGTTTGCAGCCTGTTATTCTAAATACGAGGGTGTTCTGAAAAATTACCGGCCTAACAATGAAATAAGAAATTTAGCCTTATTTTTTTTATTTTTCTATATAATCTCCTTGCGTAGGCGTACTGCCTTTAAAAATCCTATCTACTCAATTTGGGTGAGTAATTGTCCGCTGAGATCGGAAACTTTGCAGACCAACCTTGTAAAATTTAAAATAAAAACAAAACTGAGCAAAAAGTGCTCAACTCATGTAAAAATACTGTTTTTTTTTATTTCTGTGGCTTTTTGACAAAATACCTTAAGTCAAATTGAAAAAAGTTATGTTAATCATAAGAATTTTCTTTAGAAAAACATTTTTGTTTACGTTTTTTAAATTTTGTATTATAAAAGATGTTTTTCTTTCGATTTTGCTTAAAATTCCCCGTGAAATAAATGCAGCTTGCATTATTTCGCAGTTGTAAAAAAATGTTGCCAGAAACATTTCGGAACTTTTTCAAAAATGAACAGAGTACAACCAAAGACTATAGATATAGATAACACAATTACAAAATTGTGAGTTTGATGAGGCATGTTAATGTGTGGCCATGTCGCTTTAGAAAACATAAAATATCTTTTATGAACAAAGCCGTTTATTCTTTCAGAAAAATTATTTTTTATATGTATGCCTACAATTGTTTAAATTTAGACAATAACAGCATTTGAACTTCGGTGCGAATCGATATAATTTCATCTGTACAACAATAAAACACATATTATTGCCCTACAATTAAAATCTGTCACATTTGGTTTAACGTAGGTTATTTGCACATAAATGGGATGCAAACAAAACATCTTTTATTATTTAAATGTGTTTTCAACGAGAAAACGAGATATCTTTTAGTTTGTTTTGTATTTTTTTAAATACAACCCAGCGGGAAAAAGAAGGAGTACGAAGGCCTTCTAGAAGGCCTCTGTACCCCTTCTTTTGGATGTACAAGGCCTTCTTGCTCCATTCCATACTCATATCTTTTTTACACGCGTTGTCATTGCGGAGAAGACCTTCCGCTTTCCTTTCTTTCGCCAGAGCTTCTTAAAGGCATTTAAATATATGGCTCTTAGAAGGCTTTCCAGAGAAGGACTGTTAAAAGGCTTTAGAATAAAGGTTATCTTAAAGGGTTTTTAAGAAAAGTATGTTAAAAGGCCTTTTAATTAATGGCTCTTAAAAGGCCTTTCGGACCATCCTTGTAAAAAGTGCATCGGTTCTAATGGAAATTGGCTGACCATTTTCATTCGCATCGCATCGAAAAAAACATCGATGTTTTTTTACAGTGTCAATCCCTACACAGAACCTTCTTTTTCAGTGAACAAAACACAACTAAAAAGATTTACATTATTGTTTTCACTTGGTATTTTAATATGTATGTATTTTTATTTTTATAACGGGATCTGAATTCTTTCGCTTTTGCTTTGGCGAAAAAACAGAACAAAAAATTTTACTCTTTCTCTTTTTAACATCAACTAAAAAGATTTACGTTATTGTTTTCATTTGGAAGTAATTTTATTATGTATGTTACTTTGTTTTTGTAAAGGAATCTGAACTGTTTTGCTTTTGCGTGTGCAAAAAAACAAAACAAAAAATGTTACTCCTTCTTTTATCGCTTCTCATAGAAGCGAGTGTGGAAGGTGTATCTTATCTTTTATACCAAAGAGCCAAGGCCTTCTATGAGGCATTCTTTAGCAGTTACATAAGAATAGTAATTAAATCAAAAAAATTTTTAATCAGGCCTTCAAAAAGGCCTGAAGTAAGAAGGTCTTCTAAGTTTTACCGCTGGGAATGTACATACACACACACACGCGTGTGCACATACATATACGCTGATAAGTGAGAAAAGTTCTCTGAGAGTAATAATAAATACTGTAATTTACTCTCACAAGTGGATTTAGCGGCTAAATCCACCAGAAAAATTAATATAGACAGAAAAATGTATGAACTTTGTATGGTATGGTATATCTTTATAAATCTATAGTCTTTGGTACAACTCTATTAACATTATTTCAAAGATGTTCCGCCCAAGTTTTTTTCATATGCGTTTTGACAACATTTCACGTGAAATGTTGAACAGAGTACCAGGCTTTACATTCGGATGTAAAAAAGTGGAAAATTAAGTTTTTCTAAAAAATACATGCTGTTTTTGCTTTATTCAAAAGGTTAATAGAAGCAAAGCGAAGCACTAATCGTACATTTAAAAATCTAAGCGCACAATTATGCACAACTCAATAAGACATCGGGAGATTTTTTTTAAAGTAAGTGAAGAAACTTTTAACAAGTTTCATAAAATAAAAAATTATATTTCAAGTGTCACGGCATTCCCTTACTACGAAGCAGGTCTGTAAGGGAGAATATAAAAAATAACTTTAAAAAAACATTCTGTGTGTAAAACTGAACGCTACATTCACCAGTTTTTATATGTGTTGAATAAAGCGCATTTTATGTCAAAAATGTATTGCTTCAAAGCGGGAGCTCGACATATAAAAATTCATGCCTCTCGTAAGCGGTATGGTTAGTGAAATTCTTACATTTCGCCCTTACAAACCTGCTTCGTTTGAAGCTCAATTTTTTATTGGGTAATAAGTACAGAATGTGCAAAAAAATTTTTAAAAATTAGTTTTTCCTATGAACTTTAAATTCAAATTTTTTCGAATTCGCATGTAGTCTTACATCGTTAGATCTGGGAATGTCAATTAATGATTCCTGGACAGACTAGTGCATCTTCAAACACTTATTATCCTTCTTTCATTTTGTCTTGGTGAGTGAGATTAACAGTTCACTGAAGGACGCTTCGTTGTAGTGTTGCGACTGGAACCAAGCATTTGCCCATTCAAAGCAGATGAAGTCGCATGCTGTACTGAGGATGTGGCGCCACTCTGGCATCAGAAAAAATGTTATAACAGCATTTGCACGGGAGTTTCATCTTGCCTGGTGTAAGTTTGGGAGTTTCTTCCAGCTGATTCGGGGCCATCGTGAAGTTGTTTTGTAATGACGATATACCTGATATAGTTCAT
The DNA here is from genome assembly GCA_949318255.1 of Pollenia labialis. Lineage (NCBI taxonomy): Eukaryota > Metazoa > Arthropoda > Insecta > Diptera > Polleniidae > Pollenia > Pollenia labialis. The sequence goes on along the minus strand of OX439141.1, from coordinate 77,850,155 downwards.
ACAAGAACATTAAATTCTCTTGCCATCCAGGGTTCTCGTCTGTGTGAACATCATCTGTCGCAACTTGGTGGTATTTAGCCAGAAGAGAGACATAGTTTTCTCTAAATTTGTCAATGAAGGAATAGTTGAGTTATGGTTTGCTCGTTGGCTCTTCGATAAGGAAATTTATGACGTGCTTCAGATTGAGGTCGAGTACATTGTGCTGCAAGCTAATGTATTGTGGCTTTTGCAAGCCCTTGCTCAATTCAATATCCTGTATCAGCTTTATAATCCCGTGCAAACGACCAGTATTTACTGCTGTCGTGTCACAAATTATCAAACGAATATTTCCCCAAGCATCGTATTTATCAATTAGCTGCTGTAGGTCCTTGTGAATGACCGCGGCAGAACCACTTTCACATTTCAGAATACCGAGCTTGATTTCGGTTGTGGTATTTATCCGCAGAACTTCTTCCCCTTAGACTTTTTTACCATCAAACTGAAGACAATAGGGATCTTTGCTTTGAAGTTCTTCAAAAAGTTGGGCTTTCATTTGATGTCCTTCTGAGATTGCTCGAATGACTTGGAACCAGCACATCATGACCCTGTTTAGCAATGGTCGCAAGAACGTTATGTGCTTTATGTGTAGAAATATTGTTGTCCTGTACCAGTATACTCACTGTTGTAGTCTTTGTTTTTTTGTATTTCGGTTTGCATTCAGAGAAGGATGACGTGGAAGAAGAGCTTGGTGACTTGGGTGCAGAATCGGAGGCAGATTCAGAGACAATATCTTGGGGGTGCGATTGAGAAGTACTGGTTTCATCTTGACATATTGATTGTAGGATTCGTTTTCTTGGGTGCATTGATTCCAAAGTGGCTTTTTCGGCCGTTGAATAGCCAACCTTACCACCAATCTAGAATTGACTCTGGTAGAACAATTTATCTTCCGAGGATATCCATTTGTATGAATTTGTCAGACGGTTTCTTTTTGTTTTCGTCATTTGGATCAATCAGACGATTAAGTTTTTTTCTGATGAGTGCGCTCGATAAAAGTGGAAAGTCTGGAGTTTCCTTCCAGAGCTATTCAATATCTGTAATCATATACTTGATTCGATCCAATCGCCGTTTCTCGCTGTTGAACAGAAAAGTGAAGTTTCCAAGAACTTGGCGGTTTGTCGGCATCCGTGCGAGATTGGAGAGCTTTTCAACAGATGGATCAAAGTCGCTTTTTCTGTTTAGAAGAGGAAGGTAGATTCTCTATCCAAATAAATCAGTTTGCCACTACACTGTGGCTGGAATTTCTAGAGGACATTTTATGATGGCTTAGACGTGATTAAATGACTTGTTCTTAGTAAGACTTGCACTAAAAAGATTTAAAGAAATTAAAAATTAAAAAAGGGGAAACTTTTTTAAATCTTTTTGAATTTGATGTTACAAATGTCATCTGAACGCATTTAAGGGGTTTTATTTTTGTAATGTAAAATAATAAAAAAGTAACCACCCTAATGTAAATACATAGATCGTACTGTGTAAAAGTGGAATTGTTCCGTTATGTTGTGTTATAGAGCTCCTCATTTATGTATAAATGGGACCTTTGGTCTATTCTAGACATACTAAAATATTTTACCATGTTATACTTGCCGTTAAAAAAATAATTACTTGCCGCATAATTGTATTATACAGTAATTTATAATAAAGAAAGGCATCTACAATTTTTTTTTTTGAAAGAGGCATTTATCTATGGTCAAATAAGGCCCGATTTTGATGAAATTAAATAAGATAATTTAGGTTGCAAAAATTTATCGTTTAGGACCAAATTTAATCTAAATACCAAGATACTAAAATGGGTAATAGGCACAAAAAATCGATTGCAGAAAGAAGTTTTGATGGGGGCTTTATGAAGTCCTGAACCGGTTGTCATAATTTTCTATAGGCTACGACCTTTTGAGAATTAAAACTTATGTATAAACAAAATTGGATCAAATTGACTTCAAAATGTCTGCCTGTATTTTGCGCACAAAGTTTACAGACATTTAGCCAGCGAACCGGATGGACGGACATCATGAGATCGACTGAGATGGTGATTCCGAGGCGATCGGAATACTATACACTGAGTATAGAATCTATCTTAACCAATTTTAAATGTAATACCTACCCATCACCACAAATTAAAAATACTGTCTTTACAATTGTTGTGTGGGTATAATTACGATTCGGGACAAAATATGTTTTTTCATTTTTTTTTTTATTTACAAATTTTTTTTTTTAATTCCCTTAGCTAATCCCCGCGAAGCTCTACGCCTGCAAGCTTGACATTAAAGTACTCATGCACTTTTGATGCAAGCAAAATAATTTTTTTTCATGATGCTGATGAAGCTGATCAATTTTTTTTAAAAGCACAGCGTGTGCATAAAAGCGAGTTTTTATAAAACCACAAAAAAACTCGCAAATTATAAAATGCTTATAAGCTATAAATACTGTATAGTTTTCTATTTTTTTTAAACAACAAATAACAGACATAGTAGCTCTAGAACATGCTGTTGATGTACATCTAGAAGTAAGATACATACGCCTAATACCGCATATAGTGTGTTTCAATTATTTTAAATATCATTCTGGTTTAAAATAAACAAACTACTATTATTCATATAAATAAATTTTTGTGTAATCACAGATTTATTTGCTCTAACATTTTAATTTCAATATAATGAAAATAACATCAAATAACTGTATAAATAAATAAAGTATTAATAAAATAAAATTTATATAATTTATTCAGTGTGAATAAATACATTAAAATACATTTTTTCCATTTGAATTTGCAAATTTAAAATAAATAAAATTTATAGCAAAATTTTTTGGAAAATATTGTTTAAACAAATTTATGGTAAAATGCAATAAAATTTAAAAATGAAGTACACGTTTTGTTGAAAACTGTATTGTAGGTCAAATTGAATCATTTGAAAACTTTTAAATGAAAAAAGTTTAACTTAGAGGAGTTGTGTTTTATTAAATATGTACTAAAATTAAAATGCCAGATATTACAATAGATTTAAAAAAAACGAAATTCCACAGTCAACAACAAATTCATTTGAAACTTTTATATTTTCAATAAATTAAACTTTTTTTTTCTGCAATTTAATTAAAGTATGTGTTTATTTAGTAAGAAGTGTTTGCTTTGTCTATTTAATACGTTTCTGAAATGCTTTTGAATTTTCAACGAAAAAGTCATGCTGAAATTACTAAGAGGTGGCCTCGGTTATACAACAAACACAATAATACAACAGTTATAGGCAATTTGTTTTTGTTTAATGTGTATGATTAACGTCAAAAAAAGTAAACAAAAATATTTAATTTTTTTTTATAAAAAAAAGTCTTTTAAAATTTTTTAAACAAATCACAATTTTTTATGCCACAAAATTAAATTTTTTACATTAAAACGAAAAAAAGTAAAATAAATAACACAAAATTTAATAAACTTTGACAATTAAATAACAAAACACAACACACTTTAGGGATAGGCAATAAATATCGATATTTAAAAAAAATTATTGATGTACACACATATATCGACGATATTTGTTCAACTGCTTACAGTACTGTTATTTTTTTAAGAATTGCCGCACATAAAGAACCTCCTTCCTGCAATTTATGTAGAAAGATCCTGTCGAAATTTTGCGACTGTTCTTTCGAAAATTAATTTAATGATATCTCAGTATCTTAGTGGATGTAGATTTAGCAGTGCCGGATAAAAGATGATTGACAGCAGAAAAATTAAACAAAGAGTGCTTCTGATGTCCATATCGGATGAGTACTGTGGGCTAATTCTGGCAATCGTGATTGAATACTTTTTCGATTCGAAAGCAATTTTATTTCTTTCTGCCTATTTCCACCTTTAAGTATTATCACCATGTCCGATTACCTTCTTTACAGTACCTAACCTTAATTAAATGAAATGTGGATAAAGCGAAGACTACGGAAAATTGCATTGGTAGATTGTGCGTTACTGAGCTACCTAAACAAAAGCGGCAAGCGTTTATTTAAGCATGAAAATTCTATTGCCAATACATTATCAATAAAATAAAACGACCAAGCGATTTATCAAATAAGATTTCCCAGCCGGGTGGTGTTAAATTTGTGATCTAATGGTATGTTTCGTATAAACTGTGTAAAAACTAAAAGTTTTGACATAAAACAGACGCTTGCCGCTCTTATTTAGGTAGCTCAGTTAAAAACTATAAAATTCTCCTAAGGATGACACATGACAGAGAAATTCTTTCTAGATATATTATGTGTAACGGAGGAAAAAGTGAAGGCAAAAACGATATTGACAGACCAAAAAGTGTCATGGATCTTTAATATAAGCAACTAGACCGGAGTCCACAACATCGGTCATCCCTAACAGCAGTAAAAGACAGACAAAACTACAAAGACATGCTCAAAAACATTTATGGCCTGTTCAACGATTTCGAAAGAACGACTTCGATCGCATTCTAAGCGATCGAAAACTATTTTGGGTTCAACTAACTTTATTCTATACGAACATTCGTTTAGACGACAACTCGAAAGAAAACGTAAGTACTCTCATACAAAAAGCGGTTTATTAATATCGAAGGTATTGTCGACATTACGAAAACAAATGTCAAAACCACTCACTTGTTGTTTTGTTGTCGAATCATGGTATTTATAACAAACAAGAAATATTTAAGGGTAATTTAAATAAATTATAAATAAAAATAGAGAACAATTGGTAATTTTTTTTTTGATTACAATACGCCACAACAAATTAGACTTAAAAATTAGATTTTGTTTAAGCTTAATGGGGCGGGTAAACTCAAATATTGCACTCATTTATTTCTCTCATAATCGTTTTTGAATTATTCGCGAAAATCTTGTTTGTTTGGATTAATATTATATTTCCAAAATTTCGAATAAATATGTTTATCCTCCTTTCTTTATAGTGTGTTGATCGGATAAAAATTCACTGAATTACTAGCTTTTTAATTTGTTTAATATTGAAAATCATAAACAAATAATTTTTGTTAAATCGAATGGCCTGTAGCACAGTAAATTTTCATCCGATCAACACAGTATATATATGTGCTGAAAGTGGAAAACATTTTTATTCAATAGTTTTTACAATTCAGATGAACAATTCAATTTTAAAAATAACGAGCTAAAACAACTGCAGAAAAACATGATTTTCGCGACTATCTCGAAAACGCTTCTTGAGAGAAATAAATAAGTGAAATATTGCTTACATTAGGCGAATAAATGGAGGAACATCCTAAGATGACGAAGGGTGCACCAGTGTTTGGAGCAAATAAATTTTCAATGGGCGAGTAATGGAAAATAATAGGCCTAAAGCTAAGCTTCATTGGTCCATCCATTCTATTCAAGGCGTGAAATTTTATCCCACATTATAATTAAAGGCAGAAAACTAGCTTGAATTGGTTTTGAAAATATTACATATTTTTACAGACATGGGAAGATTTTAAATGTAGGACAAAAATAAATTTCAGGAAACAACAAAAGCCTGCAAGAAACCGGTGGTGGTACCTATAAACAAAACTATTTAACTTCCCTAGATTATATAAATGATCGGACGCTGCCTTAGTCTTGTAGAGTGTTGGCGGGTAAAGTTAAAAGTGCTGAAACTCAGTCAGCAGATATCTGAATCACCGCCAAGAGTTTCTAAAGCTGCGACGGTGGTTGCACAAGAAAGCAAAATTGAAGAGACAGGCCCCTTAATATTATGTGAAACCAGGGTTCGAAAATATTCATGTATGCATACTAAAAATCCAACATACATGATAAACTGACATCAATAATGCTTGCAAAGTTTTTTGTTTTATTCTCGCACTGTAAAATGATTAGCTAAGAATTGTTTTTATTTTTAAGCACATGAATACAGTTGTTTTTTATTTTCCAGTTTCTACATATGCGCGTATGTGGTTAGTGAGAAGTAAAAATTCCAAATACTAAAATATGAGAGGCTAATCGTTGCGCTCATAATTTTTTAATCTCTGTTGTGTTTTGCTTTATTCGCATTTAAAAACACAAAAACCTCTTGCTTCATTTGTTCTTGTTAAAATTTAACAGTTAAATAGTATTTGTAGCCTTGATTTGTACATGATAAAATTGTTTTTTTAAGCGTCGTTTATTCATGGTGCTTTTATATGTATGTACATAAAGAAAATAAAAACACTTTTTTTTATCTAAATGTACCTACATGCATATGTCCAAATTTCAATATTTAATTTAAACTTTTTTTAATGAATTATTTGATTTTAAAAGTGTTGTGTTAAGTTTTTTTTTAAAGTTTTAATAAAAAAATATAATTTATTTTTGTTTCTTTTACGTGCAGTAGTTTTAATTTAAAAAAGTAAAAAAAAGAAATAAAAAAAAAAACACTAATCGCGACAATAATTGTTAAAAATGTGTTTTTTTTTTAGTTTTCATAAATATTTATGTATGAATTGAAAAATTCAAACATTCATGATAAATAATCTCTTTTATTATCTCATGTTTTTTGTAGAAACAAAAAACTATACAAATACAACAACGCGAATAAAGCAAAACACAACAGAGATTATAATGTAAATACCAAGTGAATATTTGGAAGTATGTGTGTAAATGCAAAACAATCAAAAGAAGTTTAAAAAACAATTCTCACATGTACAAATATAAGGAAAAAAAATCTCTCTTATTATCTCATGTGTTTTGTAAAAACAATAAACACTGAAACTACTTTTATACAAGAACAAATATACCAAAGGTTTTTTTCTGTTTTTAAACACGAATAAAAGAGCACACAACAGTGTATAAAATTTTTTATTCCTGACCATGAGTGAATAGTGAGTGAATATTTCGAACTCTGTGTGAAACACTACAAATTCTAAATGAAAACATTAAACATTTTAAAACTTCATCCAAACGAAGAAGGATAGAGTAAGAAATAAAATGCAAACTGCTGATGCTAGCAAAATATTGACTTGGTACTTATTTAACTTTCTTTTAAGTTTGGTTTGATTGACTTATGTATTTATTTATTTATTTCTTTGTATCATTAATTTTTTTTTGCTTGAATATTTTGTTTTTTTATTAAATTCAATTTTTGTTTACACTTTTCTTTAGTTTTGGTTTCAACAAAAAAGGTTTTTTTTATTTTTTGACATTTTTATACAGCTGATAAAATTTCAAACGCGGTTGTATTTGTCAACAAGCCTTTTAGTATTATTTTTGATACTTTTGAACAAAAAAGCAACAAAATATAGAAATATCTAATATGGCAATACTTAATTATTTTAATACGTAAGTAACAAATATTTACAAACGTAAGAGCAAGCGATCGAAAGCTGTCGAAATTGTTGAACCCAATCTGATTCGAAATCGAGCGAATAGATGGCGATCGCTTCGTTTTGCTGTCGAGATAGTTGAACAGGCCATTAGTTATTGTATTTGTTAAATCTCTAACATTCGAAATCGCGTTTTAATATTAAATGGAAACAAAAATGACAGGATTATTTAACGATTTCGGTGTTTACTATACGATGACTCAAATAAAATGTAAGCATTCAAACAATTCTGCATCTCGACCATATATTTCATTCAATTGGGCATACAAATATGCCATAGAAAGCAGTCGTGAAATAAAATCTATTTTATTCTAATAACGTTTTTTCCTATGCTGTCACATATAGACACTTACAGCCCGGCCCACGATGTCGACCGCTATCGTTCGCTTGCATTTTCAACGACAAACAGCTAATTTGCGCCCCACTAAAAAGCACGACAAGTTGATAGACAATGCAAGCGACCGATACCCTGCAAATAATAGGACTATGTAGCCCACAAGGGACTAGGACTAGCCCAAGAGTAACCCAAACGTATGGAAAAAACATGGTCTATTGAACATTGCGATGTTCTAGGGCAGGACCATATAACCCAGCTTTGCATTCCAAAGGAGTAGTCTTTAAACTACTCCATGGTATACTCCAGAGAATTAACTTTAAAATTATTTAAAAACGAAAACGTTTCGTTAAAAAACCAAGACATCTCGTTTCACTACAAACTCTTTTAATCAATGACATGGTCCATGCTTACGTTATATCGGACCAGTCAAAGGAGTAGTCCAGTTGATCAAAATGGATTAGTTTGTCCAATATTATTTGCAGAGTTTTCAAATAAATTTGCGGCCAACTAAGAAATAATATGCGACCACAAATATCAAAATCACTCACTTGTATTGTGGTTGTCGACAGAGGAATTTTGTTTAAATACCCTGTAGGAAGTCAAACACATTTTTAAGTAATTACAAACTGGTTTTTTTATAACCACATCTAGTTGCTTAAGTGACTTTTTTCCTTGTCGACGACTCATTATTTTAACATAGGCATGTCATAGGCAGTTGTCAATTGGCCATCTTTGCATGACTTTTAAACTGACTACTAACTACTTATTGTTCAACCTATTTGTAGTTAATTAATAGTATAGTCGGTTTATAATAAATTATTTAAATTTGAAATAATATTTGTCAAAAAAATATATGTTCCTATGAACAAACATGCATATTTTTATATCGAAATTAATATTTAAGAACATTTTGCATCAAATTGCTTTAAATGATAATGTATAATAGTGCTGAAATAAATACGCTACATAATTTCTAGTAGATAAACAGATTTGAATCGTTTTAATTTTTAATTATTTTAATAAATTTGTATACATTTTTTTCATTTGACTTCATGGCATGCTTGTTTTACTTATTTTGCTTTTATTTGTGTTTTACGTGTGCCCCTATGTAATATGTTTGGTTGATATCTGCATGTGAATTAAACCAGTTTGTAGTCATTTGAAAAATAGTTAACTTATAGTTAATGTTTTCTGCAACTGACTATTTAATTTACTACAGGGTATTTAACAAAATTTTCTTTACACACAAATACTCAATATTTTTTTTCATTATTATTATGATACCCAGCAAACACAGAAATACTCCATATTATAAACCCCAGTAGCTGTAAGAAAAGATAAACTCACTGTTTATTGTTGTTGTTGTTTAAGCTTTGCTATTGTTACAAGTAGAACTGGGGTTTATAATTCTTATTCGCTTCACAGTTTTCTTTGTATAATATCTTTAGTTATTGTAAAATCTTTGGATGTAGTTTCCTGAAGATATGAAATGCGCGTAGGAATAGCTTATCCATCAACAATAAATTTCAGTTTATCAGTAGTTTAAAATGGGAATTTAGCACATTTAAACGAAACCTTGTTAAAAGATTAATATTTATTTACGTTTTGCAGAATATTTTAAATTTAATAATTTTTATTTTTTTTATTTCTAACGTACAAATATGTTGAATTTTTTTTATGTCTAGAAAATAAAAAATTACTTTGATTATTTTCTTAAAGATGACAATTTGGGGATATTGCTTGACTATTGCCTTAGGGGATATCTTCCATTTGTTTGCAGAGTTTATTTTTAAAACACCACCACTTATAAAATTATATAGGTTTTTAAAATATTTTTCAAATAGAAACTGGGAATTATTTCCTTCCGAAGGTTACTTTATATTATATTCAACATTTTTTATTTTTCGAATTTATTCTATGAGCTAAACTTCAGTTATGTATTTTATAAAGCTTTTTCGTAATAGTCCTATTCCTTAAATTTTTCATAAAATTCTATTTTTTGATAAATGCTTTTGTTTGTGTTTTGTTTACTCCTTTGTTTTCTATTCAGCTTTGTTTGTAGCCAGAGTTATATTTTTATGGCTTAAATTATTAGCCCAATTATGAATACGAATTCCCCGGGAGTTTTTCCTTTTTCCCATTTTTACAATTGAATTTGCATAGGAAAAATGGGAGACAACTCCCGGGGAATTTTTATTCATAATTGGGCTGTAAATGTTTTGTCCATTTGGCAATAAATAAATGAATTACGTTAGAAACTTTAAACCAGTCGACCGACAAGTAGATAGTTAGTGGGCCGCTAAAGAGAGCGACAATTAGTGTCTTGTTGTCGCTCTCTTAAGTTGGCGATCGACATCGGGGGCTGGGCTGTTATTCTTCTAACAATGCTACCAATGCGAATTCAATCCAGGTAATCTCGGCACTAAAACAAGTACAACTCGTACAAAAACCACAAACAACTTGTTTTTGTAAAATCGTTGTACAATGTCAAAAACATCAATAGAACAAAGCAAAAACAATGACAATAAAAAAAATGTTGACATCCAACAATGGTACAGCTAAAAAAACGTTATCAGCAGGGCTTTTAAAACCACCTGTATTGAATTCGCCTTAAATGGTACCGTACTTTCATTAAATTTCAAATATTTTGAAAACAGAAATGATATACAAAATAAAATAAAAAATTAAGGGACTTATTTCGGAAAACACAACCCAACACCTAAAATTTGATTCAAAGCAAAAGCAAAAAAATATTCAAAAATAAAAAGTTTTTTCGAGCTCGAGGCCAATTATTTTTACAAAATAAATATATTATTCATATAACAAAATTATAAAATACTTTTGAATTTGTTTTTGCTTTCAATAAAATTTTAGGCGTTGCGTTATGCGGATTAAGGCCCTCAAACAATAAAATCAAGGAAAACTTAAAGTTAGTGGCGGTGCACACGCGTCAAATTTGACTCGTCATGTCTTTAGGTTTTAGGAGAGAAGGGAAAAAGAATGCTTTTTATTTTCCCCTCTCTCCTTAAAACTCATGACTTGATGAGTCAACCTTGACATGAGTTAATCGGCACTTACTGCCGATTTCTGGAAACGCTTTCATTGAAAGTTATTGAACCATTTGTACTTAAACAGAACAGGGTATGGGCGAGATATCATTGAAGTTCCTTATTCCCATACGAAACTTACAATCTTTTATAACTCTGGAGCATAAATAAAGATGTGGTTTGCGAATTAAGAAAACAATACAAGAAAAAGTCTCAAATCACACGAGCTCGGTGTCCAGTTTACATGATCGATGTTTTCTTCGTGTGCCCCGGTAGGCTAGTTGGTTGTAATCTAGTTTATCAGTGCAGGGATCGCGGGCCCTTCAAAGATTCTGGTCCGTTTCACTACACTATTTCTCGATTAGGTAAATTACAGTGTAATTTTTAGTTGTATTTGTTACTCTTATGGCCAATTTCACCAATTCTATTAAAATAGCAATTTACATACATTTAAAATTTCTTTTTTATGTAAAACAAAAACAAAATTATATGATAAAAAACTTGATTATGAATTAATATTTAAATAAATTGGTAAAGTTGGCAATTCATAAAAAAAATAAATAAAATGTTTGCTTGGGTACTTAATATTATTTTTTTCTTTAATATTACGCGACCCTAGAACAACAAGGTTGTAACTGACAATTTTTGATAAATTGAGTTATATATCACATCGTAGTAAAATTGGTATGCTCTTTCAATTACTGCTATCGCCCTAAAGATATCTCTAGCCGTTTACGAGGTACCCAAAGCAGCAAAGTTCTAACTATGCATTTTTGTTTAATAATTTGGTAAACAAAATTCTAACAACCAGATAGAACCTTGTGTTCCTTAACTTAATGAAAAATGTTGAAGATAGAACTATGTTTATTAGAATATTGTTGATAGAACTTTATAGTACAGCATTGCTCAGTTTACTTAAGCCAATAGGACTTTGTTGATCATCATTGTTCTATATATATCATTACGAAGTGCGAGCGCATCGTGTTGTTGTAAAATGAGACAAATTTTGTTGTATTCTTGATTGGTTGAACCCGCGATTGTGAAAATATCATTATGTGTAACACCATAGTGTTGGAGTGGAGCGATTCTTGTGTTCCTCAGAATAAAAATTCAATCATGACTCTAGCAATACAACACGTCATAAAAACACATCCTCAAATAGAAAATATGAAATATTCCTTACCAGGGCATTCGGCTTTACAGGAAGTTGATAATGCTCATAGTCAAATAGAGAAATGTTTGTCGGTTAACGAATATTTTTCACCAATTGGACTATTAAGAATTCTCAAAAAGGTGAACCGTAAAAATCCGTTTGTGATAATTGAAATGAAATCATCAGATTTCAGAAATTTTAGCAAATATACAACAACTATAAACATGTTCCATTTAGTTCACTGAAAATTCTTAACCTTAAAGGGGTAGAGCATGAAATTGAATATTCTTTAGATTACAAATCTGAAAGTTTGAAATCTGTAAGCATAAGAAAGCAAGCAGTTAAGCTTCGTAGAAAAAAAAAATGTATTTCCAAATGTTCCCAATGTGCCACAAGTTATTGAGCCAATCACAGAACAAAGAATCATATCTAAGGAAAAATCGAGTCATCTACTACCAATGTTCAAATATATGGGGACAGCTGACATATCATATTACAGAACAATTCTTAAAGTAGGTATGTAAAAAATGTTTTCTTTATCTCTACTGATTTAATTTTATTCCGATTTTTATCTTTTTAGGTACAACATCAGTAAATTCTACACCAAGAAAAAAATTACTTCAGAGGCTTCAAATAGTGGATAATATAAATTAATTAAATACATTCATGTCATTTTGTTATATTGTTTCCTAAAAATTTAGTACCGGCAGTGTGAATTTGGTAGCCATATTATTTTTCCTTTTTAATTTATTAATTAACATTCTTGGAAATATTCTAATTTAAAGAAGTAAACCCCATTAATAGACTTAAATAAACAAATAAAATCTTGTCTTGTGTCAAAATAAATTAATGCAACAAAGTTCTAAGTGATAATTGTAAGTTCTTACAGATCCACAAGGTTCTATGTGGCTCATAGAACATTGTAGTTCCAAGTTATTGTGCCAAATAAATGAGCATCAAAGTTCTACCCAGTTTTTTAAATGCAAAATTCCAGAAAACTACAAACTTAATCAGGATTATCTTTCAGGTTTAAATTATTTCAACAAATTGAAACAAATTAGTTAATTGTGATTGCCAAAATAAAATTGCTTATAACAACTAAACTATATTTAACATTCAAGTTAAGTTTTCTCAAAACACACATTGGTGTAGTTAGAACCTTGTTGTTCTAAGGTCGCGATTAGTCTTTTTGAATAAATTTTTCTACAAAAAAAAAAATTATTATTCATACAGTTCAATGGATTTTTTAATTGGTAAACGTTGTTTGTTCTAAAAATTTATTTAAAAATTTAATTTTAAAGCCAAATTTGCATATTAAAAATCTTTTTTTTTTGATAAAACATATCGCTGGCTTAACATGTAAAGGCTCTAAGTCCTCTTTTTTAAGAAATTGAGATTTTAATGCAGTTATGTGCAATAAATAAAAATACATTGTTTACATAGAAAAAATTACAGTTATCTCATTTTTCGTTGTTGCTTTGTAGTGATGAGCAAAAGCGCTAAGTCTAATTTATCACAAGAAAAAGCTCTAACTCCCAATTAAAAGTACAGTTTAACCATTTCTCTCAAATTGTTCCATCACATGCATTTTGATTGTTTTTTGTCTCTCGTGTAAAATTTTCAAATATGGACTTAGAGCCTTTGCATGTTAAGCCAGCGATATGAGTTTGTAGAAAATTTGCATACACATTCATATAAATAAAATCAATAATAATCAAACGTCAGAACCGATATCAGTATAATTTTTAAATGAAAAAACACTGGATTGTGAATATATTTAACTTTTGGCTTATAATGTTTTCAAATGGAAAGCTAATAAATAAGTGAACAATTTAAATTTTTTTAAGAGCTTAAAACTGTTTTTTAGATTTTTTTTGGTTGCCCTAGTTGTATGCTTATAAATTCCCATACACTTTTATTTATAGGACTTAAAAACCAGTTCGTTATAACCGAAAATTCGATTTAACCGCTATAAGCGTAATAAACTGTTGGGACCAGAGAAAGCGTTCGTTATACGCGATAATTCGCTATAACCGGTGGTCGTTATATCCGAACACCATTGCTATAAACAAAACAGCGCTTAAAGTAAATGTATTCTTATTTAAATTTTGTGTGATTACTAAAAGTTTCTTCTTTAAAAACGCGTTTATTTACAATCCGTCTGTCCCTGCTTAGTAGCCGGCGAAAAAGATTTGACTATTGATGCACTAGGCCAAATACAGATATTTTATTCGGTATCGAGGTAAAGTTCCGCAACGGGTTACTTGCAAGTTAAATCCCAGATCATGACAAAAGGACCATATGCAACGCACAACCAATTATGGTTAAATAAGAAAAACCAGATTGATGATGTCATTGTGGCATTAGCTTTACAAAGTTGCGTCTTCATTCAAGTCCCACAAGAGAGTCTTAAAGTTAATGCCACTAAAGGTGCAGAGAACACTTTCAGGAGAAATTGTAACGGTGTTCAAGTAACACCGTGGTAATGCGGTTGGAATGATAAGAAGGGAAGGAAACGGAGGACAATTTTTTTAAATATTGAATTTGCCTTTAGTCAAATGATGGCCTTGCCAAAAGAACTAAAAGAGAAAGCAACAGGCGAAACATTCTCAGTTTGATCCTTAAACCGACGAGTGTTTTTGCTATTAGCCAATTTCCACAAGCTCATGATGTTATTTCTGGATCCAGAAAAGGAATAAGTTCCATCGTAAGACAGCATGATATCACTTGTAAAATGAGATTGACCTTAGAAATGCTTAAGGGGAAACCGTCTTGGCAATTTGGGTTACTCATACATTGTGTCCATAAAGGGTACTTTGTTATTACAAATTAAGTTTTATTTATTTTCAAAAATATTAAAATTTTTCTCTGGGCATTGTCCAATCGTTTTATCGAATTTTTCCTTATTAGCTAAAATAAACTCAATTATTATCTTAAAATCTTAAAAACAACAGGAAAGACAATTTTCTGCCAAATTTTGTAGTTAAACTTTTAATTTAAAAAATCCAATTTAATTTTTTTTCTCTCCCCAAAATAAAGAACATAAAAATCATGATTTTGTTATGCAAACTAATTTAAATTACTTTGATGTCTACTGATGTTGTTTTTATGGCAATTGTTTTCGTTCTCTTTTTCTTCTACCACAATTTTCAGGCCACAAAGTGTTTGTTAGCCAACTGTAATTAAACAACATTGTAGCGACAAAATGAGGTTTTTCTGTTTCTACAAACAAATTTTCCAAGTTGCTGGATTTTGAAGTTGGTAAAAAATGAAATACTCTTTAGGTGCATGAAAGTTTAACCGAAATGTCATTACAAAACAAAACAAAAACTAAATTATTTAAATAAAAATTAATTATAGAAAAATTAAATTAAAGTTTAAACTGGGCAACAAAATTAACAAAGATTTTAGGGGAAAAATTTTTTAAGCATCAAGGGAACAAAAAATAGCAACAGTTTGTTTGTGTGTTAAAGTGAAAAAGTTTCAAAGAACTGTTATACATAATTAAGTGGAGTTTAAAGTGCCGTTATTCATATTATTTGAAATTCATTGAAAGTTTTTGTTTATCCATAAATATCTAAAGTATGCAGGCTGAGCATACCTGCTTGATAGCCTGGCTATGACGCGGCGGGAACGCGCGTACTACTCGGTCTCGGCAGGGACCGGATGAGGACAGTGATATCGGTCATTACGGGTCACTGGGTGATAGGGACTCATGCTAGTAGGATGTGTCTTGCGTATAATGATTACTGGAGGAGTTGTCATGATGATGAGGAGGAGGAGACGTTGTTTCACTTTCACTTTCTCTGCCAATGCCCCGGTCTGGGGACCATTAGGTTTAGGCATCTTGGGAGACCAGAATTGCCATGTCTGGACGATATGAACAATGTGGGACTGAAATCGATCTCCCTGTTCTGCAGGGAGTCGGAGTGGTTCGAGGCTGCAGTGACCTCTGGGGAATAGTCTGATGCATACTGGCTGACTCCTGTCACTGGCTAGGGGTATCTCAAGGGGACCGCTATAAGGACCCAAGTGAGTCGTCGTCGTGACGGCTGCCCATTTAACCTAACCATGCCCCAGCAGTTCTAGTATTCAAACGAAAAACGTTATATAGAGAAAATTCGTTTTTCAGTCGAACTATCCGTATGTGGAATAAACTTCCCGCAGAGGTCTTCCCCGATACTTACAATTTATTAAGATTCAAGTCAAATGTCCACAAACACTATTCCCTCTTTCCTCCTTCCCAAACCTTATTTTCCTGATCAACACAATGCACTGCATATATAGGGGGCATCCCCTGAGTGTTGGTTTATCGCTAAAAAAAAAAAAAAAAAAAAAAAAAAAAAGAAACACTACAAAAATTTTTAAAAGTTTGGGCAAAAGATTTCGCCAAGTTATCGATGATTACAGAAAACGGCCCTTAGATCCAACGTACAACCACAGAAAAATGGTGGCATGTCATAACGTCCAGTTACTCAGTGTCCGTGGACAATATGAAGCTTTTAAAAGTGTGGAGTGTCCTAAAGTTCACAACACGTTTACAAACTCGAAATCATAGCCGGCCTTATGCTGTACGCAAGTGTTTTTTCCTCTATGGTATAACAAATGCCGATTTCGCTAACTAAAGCGTCTTTGCGAAGTCGGTCTTAGGCCGGTATTTGTTATACCATAGAGGAGAAAACACTTGCGCTCAAAGTGTTTTCGTTATATATTTACCCCCGTATTCATAAACGATTATTAAATTTAATAAAAGTTTATTATGGAAAATTTTCATAGAAAATTTGATTTGTAAGCCTTTATTAAGTTAAAAAAAATTTTATGAATACAGGGATTAATATATACAGCCAGAGAAAAATAAATTTAACCAAATTATTGTCACCGACAACCACATTATGGTTAAATTAGTTTCATTAAAAAAAGTTTTGTTGGTTGTGACCATAATAAAACATGTTTTTTTCTTTTTTTATTTAACTTCTTTAGTAATTTTGTACCTTTTGACATTTTTACAAATGACATATTGTCCATTTGCAAAGTGTCTTTTTGAAGATCACAGTGTCCATGGACATTGTGTCACTGGACGTTATGACATGCCGCCAGAAAAATTCATGCAATAGAGAGGTACACAGCTGAGGAGTGCGTTAAGATTGTTGAAGCCATTTATGAAAATGGGCGTTCAAATCAAAATGCATTGCGTAAATTTCAGCAAACCGGGTCTGTAGGAAATGTAAAAACACCTGCGCATACATTTTCGAAAATGAAGTCGGCCAAGCAGTTACCTTGAATTGTCTTCGCTATCGCGAGATGATAACGGACTTCTTGTAACCAGAAATTGAGAATATGTACCTGGACGATATGTAGCTTCAACAGGATGGTGTCACATGCGTAAAGCACACGAAACAATTTCTCTTGCGATGTTAATTGGCCGTCACGATCACCGTTGGACTTCTTTCTTTGGTAATATTTTTTTTTTATCTAATCCCGCGAAGCTTTACGCTTGTTTGCAGGAACCAGAGTTTCTGGCGGGAATCGAACACTACCAGCTAGCCCAGCGGGGCACTCAAACTTTAAAAGAAAAAATTTGCGTCAATAAGGCAATAGCAATTCAAGAGCTAAGAATGAGATAATTCGGCACGACATTGAACCACAATTTTGTCTCAGAGTCATTAAGAATATAAACCATCAAATAGAGGTATGTCATTGAAGCCGTGGCGAGAATCTGGCCTTATTTTGTTTCTCACATAATTGCAACAGATCCTTCAATCATCATAAAAAATATTAAAATAATTCTCTGAAAACTTTTGTTTCACTTACAATTAACAACGTCCGTTGTGGTTGGACCTCACTTTACATATATTCTGGGTCCTTGAAGAATTATAAGTTGTTTCAGCCATGTCTGTCTGTTTATTTATTGAAAACACGTTCACTTTTGAAAGACTCGGCAGAAAAGAACAATATTCATGTAAAATTCTTTCCGTATGTTATTGTTATCGGTCCTCGATAAAAACAAAAAACATCTGTTTTGCCTACAAACACAATTTGACATTAAGCACGATTTTTTATAGAGTTAACGCGCCAATTAATGAACAACATCAAAGTAACATTGTATACGAATTACAGTGTGAAGGAAATGACGTTCATTGGTGACAAGAATGGTAGACCACATAATGCGGAGAAAAGAGACAGCAGCACTATCACATTGCATCCTACATATTGGCTACACAATTAAGTTCGATGATGTTAAAATTCTAGATAAAGAAAACAAAGAAAACAAAGAAAGGAAGAGATACACAATTGAAAGCCTTAGAAAACAACAACAAATTATGAAAACAACGAATTTGAAGGAAGACACGAACAACATAAATACGAGTTATATTGTTGCCATCACTTAAGCTGTGATATATTAAAAGTTAAAATTAATATGTGTTTAAATGTTAAAATTATGTTTTATATTTGTATGCTCCTTGGTACATGTAAAACTTTTTAGGCCCGTTTTCACAACTTACCGATAGCTGAAGGTAGGATATACTCGGCCGTATAAAGAGTGCTGCATTATTATAGCTTTACTTTATCGTACCTGGTAGGATAAGTCTACCTTTAACTAATCACTCACCTTAGGTTAAAGTCAAGTTGTAATTATGAAACATTTTTTACACGGCCGATAAAATCCTTCCTTTAGCTATCGGTAAGTTAAGAAAATGGGCCTTAATGTGATTAAATTCCATACTGTAGGTCTGTATTGTTTCTGTTTAACATAATTGTTCTTATTTTATTGTTTTATAATTTTCAAATAGCCAATTAAATAGTGTTATTAAAAATTGAATTGAAGAAATTTAGGCCCTATTAGCTTGACGAAATAACATTCATAAATTCATCACTCTGGCCAAAGGAACAACTACAACAACATTTGGAATTTTATTTTTCTACAATTCTGAGGCACCTGCTCCATTTTTTTCGGATTAGTTTGTTCTACTTTTTTTATACTAGTCTAAAGCTGCAATTGTGCCGAAGACCGAGAAACAAAATGTCAATTATTCGAAAAAATCCAGATTTATCATGCGGCCATCCGAACGGCAACTAAACTAGCAAAACTAGGGTGTTTTTAGATGCGATAAGTACTGGGGTCCTTCAGTCGTCCCTCCGTAAGAAATCTATCCACAATTAAAATATTTTAAGCGCTATCAATTCTACTATTATGTTCTTAAAAAGTACTTTTGAAATAATCGCTACATTTAAATATAACAACATTTCCTTAATTGATAACGTTTGGCATTTAAATATAACATTTAATTACACTTTGTGTTTCCATTCATTTTTTTGTTCCATTTCGCTTAAAAAATTATTAACATTTTTTTTCAATTTTTTCCCCTTCCTAAATATTAATTCCTTTTGCGACCGCATGACGCGTCTAGCAGGCGTCAAAAAAAGAATTTTCAACTCAAACATTTACAGAATTTTTAAAATAATGTACAAACAAATATACGCTCGTATTTGAAAATTGTATGCTGCACTTCCTGAGTTTATGCAAGCGTCATACATCTAACATAAACAAATGACACAATTTTTTTCTTTTTGTTTTTTGCCCCAAAAGGAGAAACAGGGATATAAATGGATTCATAGAACTGTAAAAAAAACCAAACATGATGCTTGAATGTAAAAATATTTTTTGTTAAGAATTAAAAAAAAAAATGTTAAAATGTGCGAATGTGCACATGAATGCGATGAGAATTTTTGTCTTTGACATACTTAATGTGAATATTTATTTAAATAATTGTGTTTTTTCTACTTTAATTTTAAATTTTTTATTCAACTGAAAGTTACATACATTTTAAATGAAATCCATTTTTCCCCATAGAAACATGTTGTTGCATGTTGAATATAAAATTGTTTATAAAAAACATAATAAAAACGGTGTTTACAAACTCCACAGTTTGGTAAAAATAATGTACAATTTTCGAGATTTTTTTTCTTCTTTTTTTCATTTACAAATTTATGTCACCATAAAACTCTTAATTTATTTGTGTTAAATATAAATTCGTACATTGCTACCATTTTAGAGGGGATTAAAGAAAAAGAGAAAAAAAACTTGTAATTCCTCTTGATTTTGTTTTTGGTTATTTTGTGTATAAAATAAATACTTGATACTGGCTTAACATATTAATGATATAACTTATTATTTACTTGGGGCCAAACAATAAATTGTTAAAGAACTTATGAAGTTACGAGGATAATTTTGATATTATTAAACCGTACAATATGTTTAAATTTTAATTTCAATAAATAGCACAGACTTATTTGGAAGCCAAATTGTTTCAGCTTTATATATGGCTAGATTTAACAGTATAATATTTAAAGAAAACAACTATGTTCGGTTGTCCCGATTCTTTGATACCCTTCATCGACAGTTCGAATATTTCATTGTAGGCTCGAAATATTATGAATTAAGGCTATATTTAATTATTATTCTAAC
The DNA here is from genome assembly GCA_949318255.1 of Pollenia labialis. NCBI lineage: Eukaryota > Metazoa > Arthropoda > Insecta > Diptera > Polleniidae > Pollenia > Pollenia labialis. The sequence continues at coordinate 77,829,814 of OX439141.1, read as the reverse complement.
TTGAGTAATCAAAAAAAAATAACTATTGGAAATTATTGGAACGTGATGAAAACTTTAAATTTCTGTTAAAAGTCATGAAACTTGTCAAACCGCTATTGCAAAAAACTATTGCATACTTTACGGCCAATAATTAATTGATCATTTTATTGATAATTTTTTGTAAAATTCACATAAATGAGTATTCTTAGAACACTTTTGATATATGATTCATTTATATGTTCAAATATTGATTTCTAAATTTTTTTAAATTTAAGATTGCTCGAAAGGGAATCAGAAAATTGTATCGTAAATAACACAAGGGAACAAGGTTTTTGTTGATTAAGAACTAGGATATTCATTTAATCGGATTTTTGCTTTAATCGGTTAATCGCTCGACTAATTAACCGAGGTTTTGATTTAATCGGTTAAAATTCAGTTAACAGGTTAATAAAGTTTTGTTATAAATTAAGCAATTTCAATAAATAAAAATGTAAAAATTATTTATTTTTTGGAGTTTATTAGTAAAAAAAGCAATTACATAACAAACAAAACAATTGTTGAACTTAAACGAGCAAACAATAAAAATTCAATACATATCAATACATATTTTATATTGTATACATTTGAGATATTTTTTAAAAAATAAACTGTGACTAAAAAATCTTTTAAATTAAAACTGTAAGATCATTTTATTAATTATTTTAATAGTTAAATTAGATCTTATAAAAAAAATTTGTTTGGTTTAAATGTTTAGGATTTAAGCAATTATTTTCTTTAGTTTTGTTAAAAATTGACTTGGGAAAAATTTTTTCACTTATCGAAGATGTTGGAGAAATCCAAAGCAACCCAACCGAACATTCTGCAAAAAAGTTTATTTCCGAATCCCTTAGTTTCTGTTTTTGCACTATATTTTAAGCAGCGTTTAAAAAGCTGCAGTTGAGATAGTAAAAGTCATAAGATTGTGCTGCAACTTCGACATCTTCATTTGTCATTGGACAAAAAAAAAAACTGTTGCCTTTACTTCTGATTCATTAAATTAAAACAGTCGTAGTGAAGGCAAAAGCAAAAAACAAAAAGTTTTACACAACAAAGAACATCGGCAGTCGATATGTTCGAAAGTGTTTGGTTTGACTGACTGAAACTTTTAAAAAATCCCGTAGTTACCGAAGATGGGAGGTTGTGTTTTTTTCCGAATTTTTTTTTTTTTTAAATAATACCTACATGTGTACATAATTTTTAATTTTTTGAAATTAAATAAAACGTATGTATTTATGTACACATGTATTAAAAAAAACAAATTGCGGAAAAAACACAAAGTCCCATCTTCGTTAACTTCGGGATTTTTATTTATTAAAAGTTTCAGTCTGTCAAACGAAACACTTCCGAACATGTCGAGTGCCAATGTTCTTAGTTGTTTTCAACTTTTCGTGTTTTGCATTTGCCTGCACTACGACTGTTTTCATTTAATGAATCAGAAGTAAAGGCAATGGTTTATTTTCGTCCAATGGTAAATCAGAAAGTGGAGGAAAAAGCAATTTTTTGATTTTGACTGCAGCTTTTTAAACCCTGATTTTAAGAATGTATTGCTAGAAGCCAATATATTGTATGAAAAAATGTTTTTTGAACACATATTTTTTGTATATGAGACGATACACATAATAAAAAAAAAATCAACCGGTTTAATCGTTAATCGAAAATAGCCAATTTTAATTTTACCGATCAGTTAATCGGGTATTAAGAGATCGGTTAACCAGTTAACGGTTAACCGAATGAATACCCTATTAAGAAGTGAATGTATACAAATCCAAACTTGTTTTTTCTATTAGCTCGACTTTTCGAGATATACCGTTATGTCCAAAATTAAGGCACTTCCACTACATATATTGGAATAACTTCAAAACGGTCCACAATATTCAGTTAAAAAAAATTCATCAACGATATTATATTTAAGCCGTGCTTACAATGGTTTTTATTTTGCCTTCAGTTTTAGAGATATTTTTGAAATTGTGAAAAAAGAAAAATTAAAAAAAAATTAAATTGTTGTTCTTTAAAAATTTATAAAAAAAATAAACATGCAACAAAAGTCACAGTTTTGGTTTAAAAACATTTATGGTGTTTTCTTTTCTGACAATAATGTTTCATGTATGCTACCATTCGCGCGGGGTTTTATTCTATTCTAAAAAAAGTGTGAGAAGTTGTCGTTTTCCTTTCTAAATATGTTGCAAAAATAAATGAAAATTTTTTTCCATTTCTTACCCTAAGTTATAATTTTTGCATCTGCATTAAGTACTTTTTTATGCAAGCAAGTATTTTTATATTAACTTCCTCTTGTCTTTGCGTACAATTTTTGTTGTATTGTGATTTCTGGTAATTTATTACACAATTATGTTGCATTATTATTTTTTAAAAAAGAAAACACCGTTATTTCAAGATATTTTGAATCAAATGGTCTTTATTTTTTTGTAATCGGTGCACAACTTTTAATTATGTTCACAATTTACTGAGGAAACTGAATTGATAAAAATCGCAATTTTCATAAAAAAAAAAATACATTTTTGGATGATCTATTCAGGGATGTTTTTTCGTTCACTTAAAATTAAGGTAACTTAACTTAATTGTAAATTTAAACGAGACGCGTTTATCGATATTAATTATTTATATCTCACTTTGTTTGTATCGCTTAATGAAAAGTACAGTTATGATTTTTTGAACTTTTAATTTTTGGAAAAAAGTCAAAAATATTGATGGAGAAATACGGAGATTAGGTTTGAAATAAGCCACCTCAAATTAGTAAAAACTTGCATTAAAAAAAAGTTAACTTTTGTTCCTTTGTGGAATTATTTAAGGTTATTTTGCGCGTGAAGCTGATTCCTAATAGATTCGAGTTAGCTACAAAATGACAGCTAGGCAACAACAGTTTATATGCAATTGCAGCGCAAAAACGGCAAAGAGACAATTAAAATTAAAGCCATATAATTTCTAACAAAAACACAACCTTTGTAATTTTATTTTTTAATTTTTTTGTCGAATGATAAACAAAATATTAAAAAAATTCTTATCTATCTATGGGTTTTATGAGCGATGGGCGTGAGAGATTTTGTTGAAACTCGGCATGCATTTTTTTTCATTTCAAAAAGTGTATGTACAGGGTCCGCTAAAGGTGCATGTAGACGACATGTTTTTTACATCTGACTTGTCAACTTTTCAAGTCACATGTAATTGTGCATGTTTGTCAAAATTGCTGTTTTACATAAGGTTTATAATAGTCGGTCACAAACGTACATTTAATTTCCTTCTGACACTGTCTATGTTTTTTTTGCATAGATATTGAAGGTTTTTAAATAGCGTGCGGCCGCCATACAAATTTTTGTTTGCGCCAAAATAGAGTTCAGCCATCTAAACATTTTTTTCTTTAAACTGGAAGATACCAATTTAGGATATTATAATGAGACGTTTTTTTTTTAATGTTTGTACATAATTTCTATTCAGTGGTGAAATGATCATACATATATCGGTATTGTAAAATATAAACTTCAGCCGGCTAATAATTCCGTCAATAGTGGACGCCGCTTCCAGTTTCTTCCCGGCATAGATTTCTGATGTCAGATGGTTTGTCAGAAGAAAATAGAGCACGATCTATTTGAAATTTTGTCAGATGACTTTGCGTCTGACTTTTACAGAAGCAAAGTGAAAAAGGTAACACACGACATGTATGTATTTTGCAGTGGGAAATATGACATGTCAGATGACAAATACATGTCGTGTACGGTCGCCTTAAATAACTTTTTTTTTTGAAAATGCTATAAAAAAAACTACTGAATATTTTCTCAAATTTCTTTTTTTATTTGAAAGTACAATCCTTCCGGTTAAAAATGGAAAATAATTTCATTCAAATGGCTGCCTCAGCTGGCCATGCAGTAGCTTACACGGTCGGTCAAATTTTTAAGCACAATATCGATAGTGTGCAGCTTTATTTTACCAATGGCTTCACGAATATTGTCCTTTAAAGCGTCAATTGTCTCTGGCTTGTCGGCGTAACACTTATCTTTGACGGCACCCTACAAATAATAGTCCAACGATGTCAAATCGCAGCTCTGAGGTGGCCAAACGACATCACCTCTGCGGCTGATAATGCGATCTTCAAAAACAGGGAGCAAAACATCGAGTGTAGCTTCGGCTGTGTGGCACGTAGCGCCATCCGCTGAAAACAAATGTTGCCAATATCCTCCTCTTCAATTTTTGTGAACAAAAATTTGTTCAACATGGTCCGATAACGATCGCAATTGACTGTAACGGCCACTCCTTCCTCATTTGCTCTAGCCAGACGTTTTGCAAAAGCAAACAATTCTTAAAGAAAATTAAAAAAAATATGTAGGACATCAAATATTTAATAAGTGTGAACATAGCTTTTGTCAATCTAATAATCTGTGCCACTTCAACAACAGGTTTTTGTTTGAAAAAATATTAATTTAAAATATCTTAGAACTTATTTTGAGGATTTAATAAAAAAAATTCTTAAAGTATGGTGAAGGGATTTTTAAACAATCCTCTAAACCTCATTATTAATCATCAAAGTTTAATGTCAATAATGATTTGCGGTCAAATTAAATTTTAACCACAAAAAAGGCTACAATTTATTTTTGTTCGCAAAGTGAATACTGACTAAAATTTTTTTTTTTTACAAAGCTGTAAAGAAAAAAATGTCTTGTGTGCTGCTGTTAAGCAAAAGAACAAGAAGTCAAAATCTAAAGTGACCTCAATAATTTTCTCTTTGACAAATGCCAACATACATACATACCACTTGTGAAATACAATCACAAAGAGAACGCAAACATGCACACACACATTAAAGGAATTAAAAGCCGCTTTCAAAAGGACTTAAAAAGTGACAAGCGCCAAAAATTTTCTCAAGTAAAAAAATTTATTTAAATGAATTTAATTGCCAGGCCCACAATGCCCACAAGAACATTTCTTTCGCATATTTTTATTAAAAATCATAATAAAAAAAATTAAATTTGTTTTCGTATTCATCGTGGGCCAGGCTGTAAATAAAATATTTAAGGTTATGAAATATTTTATACTCTCAACCAGGGCTGTAGAATCGGAGTCGGAGTTGAGGTTTTTGTGTCGGAGTCGGAGTCGTTGTACCCACAAAAACTCGCGACTCTGACTCCAATGTTTTTCGGCATAGAAAATTTAAAAAAAATTTCCAAAATAAAAATTATATCCTTAAAACACATTTAAAATTTAAATAAATGGCTTATGAATACTGCTCTTATGTAATGACAGGCGATGGACTGAGTGCTTTTCATATACATTTTACTACATAATCAATCGCCTGTCATTTGGAAATAGCACATTAATGTTTGCGTACGGTAATTTCTTCTCAAAAACTCTAATTATAAAAGTTGTTGAGAGTTCTTTCACTTACTTTACTGCATTTCTATATGTCTTATTGCGTAGCGCATAACAGTGCGCTTATTTTTTTGAATGTGCCATTAGAGCTTCGCAAAATCATAAAATTTTTTATTGCGAAGAATATGTTGCACCTTTAGAGATAATTTTATGAATTTTGGCACAAAAACCCATCCTCTTCAGTGTGTAGAGAATCGGTCAATATCTTCACGTAGCCCCCATACAAGCTTAATTTCGGAACAGAGGCCATGGGAACAAAATCCATCTTGTAATGCTGGATTAAGATAACCTTTGCCCCAAAAATATTTTACTTATGTTAATGATCTCACCAAATTTGGAATCGTGTAACGAAATCGTTCTCATTCTCCTGAATATTACTTTTAATGCCATAACTTCCCTAAAAATCTGGGTATTGATATATAACTTCGCGCCGATAACTCATAAAATAAATTACAATGCGATGTACTATGTGCTGATAGGACCTGAATTGCGCATAGGAATCATACAAATCCATTCCTAAACTCCATAGATTTCTATATAATATACGACACAAAGAAATCTTATGCGAATCTTAATGTAAAATTTGCCCATGATTGTAGTTGGGTACTTGAATTACAAATAAAGTTTACTCTCAAAAATTCGCCTGTGTAGTGATGGTCAGGTTTGGTCGTTTATACGTCCTTATTTGTTTTAATTTGATTTAGAATTATTAATTTAAAATAAATCATGTCGATCAGTTCTTAAGATTTTTCAATAATTTTTTTCAAATTTCCGTTTTATTAATATCAATCCATTGGAAAACTTATAAAACGTACTGCAATGAATTCTCCTTCATTTAACAATAAGGTTGGCTAAAATTTGCTTTTAGATACGAAAACAATTAAAAGAACATGCGAAAAAGGGACTAAAAAATTGAGTTAAAGTCAGACAGAAAAAAATTTGTAAATGCAAAAGGACCTCAATTTTTATGTTAGAATGGAAAAGAAAGTACAATTGATCCCATTACTTATATTTTAAGTGCAACTTTTTTTTCGAATGTTCAGGGTTCCAGAAACGGAAAGAAAACGAGAAAAAAATTTGAATTTAATACAATTAGGCATGAACAACCAATGTACTTACAAACGAATTTACACGTTTGCTGGAAACAATTTTTGGCCCAAAGCTAAAAAAAGATTTCATTAGAAAACAAAAAAGCCTAAACTGGATTGCTTAAAAAACGAAAAAAAAAACTTAACCAAACTATTGTGGGTTTAAATTGAACACTTTTAGTTAAATGTTCAAATCGAATGCCAAAAGATTTTATTTACTTTACATACATTTTAATTAGCTTTAATGATTTTTGGTCGAAAGGGCCACAAAAAAAAAGAGTTTAAATTCATTGAATAATTAAGTTTTAAAACAATTTGTACGTAGTATATATCGTTAGCTAAAATGCAAGAAGGCGCATCTAATAAAAAAAATTCAAAATCGATAAACTACATGTCTTGACAAAATTTTACACTTCTGTGATCAAAAAAATTACACATTTTTTTCTAACAAAATATAATGAAATGGGATTCCTTGAAAATTGTGTGAAGAATTCAATAGACAACTTATCAATGTATGTATTTTTGACATGTTTATAGTTTCCACTTTTCAAAGTTTTTGCTTCTCCTGTAAAATTATATTTTTGTCTGTTACGCCTTTTTGCATTTTAGCTAACGATATGTAGATTTGGTGCAGGTGTTTTGAACTTAACCCATTTTTTCCAAATGGTTATTTAATACCCAAAAGATTAACAGCCGTATTCATAAAAACTTATTTATGATTAATTAACCATATTTAAGCAAAAATTGCTTAAGTTGCATTCATAAACGAAAAAAAGTCTATTAAACCTTTTATAAACCATTCATAAAGTAAGGAAATTTATTGTTGGAATTGCCCTTCTTTAAACCAAAAATAAAATGACATTTTGATAAGTTTTTGCATTTTATGATAAGTTTTTTTGCAAAATGTATCGAAAAATAATGAAAAAAATGTTTTATTTATTAATATGAACATGTTAAATAAATTTTACTAATTTTTTTTTATTTAAGAAAACCAATTGAAAGTTATATTGTTAGATATTAAAAAAAAAATTTAAATGATTTAAATGATTATGTTCAGGGGCAAATGCAGATATTCTCTTTGATTATTTTTTAAATTATTGCAACTAGTTGTTCTTTTGTTGAAAACAACAAATTATTGTTAAAAAATTTAAAAAAAAAAACAAAATAAAATAAACAATCCATAATAATAGTGATGTTAAAAAAAAAATAAACAAACTTTTTGGTCCGATAAGAGATAATTGCTGCTACTTTCATTCGAATTTATAAGTAGATATTAATTATTTTGGAAGATATTAAAACAGTAAACTTTTTTTGGTTTTTGCATTTAGTTATCATAGAGGTTAAATTCAGTATTTTTTATATCAGAAAATGCTTGAAAAACGTTATAAATAGTTTTAAAGGGGACACCCTTGGAATATAATAAAATAAAAGGGGCTTTGCTAACGCACCTGGCCAACATACGTTTTATTATGAAAATGGGCATTTAAATACCAAACAGTCACAACAAGGCGAATTCAAAAAGGGAACAGCAACGCTGCTCACCGTTGCCACGACCAAATAAAATTTTAACTAGAAGTAAAAAAAGTAACCAAAATTATTTTGTGTCAAAAGTACTATTTTATTCGCACTACAGTTTTAAATTGTGTGTCTAAAGAAGAAATTTTGTTTGTTTCTACATAAGTTAAAACTTATTTTCGTCAATTTTAAAAAATTGTTGAGATAGAGCTTTCATCCTTTTTTGTAGAGAGTTCATACAAGTAACATTTTTAAAGTCTTGCTGTGCGTTATGGTATCAAAGTGCAAAATTGAGCTAAATTATGCGGTAGATGATTTTTGCCCTGTGGAAATATAATCATATTAAACGGGATGGGATCGGAAGGGCCTTTGAGCTTATCGTTTATTAAGAAGGGTGTTTCAGGTAGCCATATGAAGCATTAAGAATAACAGATCTTGCCATCAAAACTTTAAAGTATATAACCTTTATGGTTAAGTTGATAGCCTGTTTAAGTTTAAGCTTCAAAAAAATAATTTTTAAGTAGCTGAAGAAACTATTGGATTTAAATGCACAAATACCACACACAAAGCAAAGCGGGTAGTTCTTGTTTCAAAACAAAAAAATGTATAATTTTTTGTTGGAAAAAGTAACCAAAATGGAAAAAAGTACACAAGTACACATTGGAAAAAATTTTGGTTAAAAGTAACCAAAACGGCAACGCTGCTCATCAGCCGTTCATCAGCTATCTCCAAGGCGAATTCAAAATATAATTTACAAACGACAAAAAATACGTTTGTTTATATCTTGCTCCATACTAAAGAAAACAATTTCTGAGAAAAATTTGGTTTTAACGGGTCCGCCACCTAACTTTTTTTTTCAACTATTGCTTATTTTGTGAATGGTAACACTTAGCTCATGTCTGATTTGACAGATAATTAGTTTTATCCTTCCGCTGAATGAATATGGTTGTGTATACGCTTGAACAACGCTGGGAAATATGCGTTTTCGCTTCGCTAAGTGGCCCTGCGATCGTCTTACAGAAGATGCCGATTTTGCCAAAAAATATCATCTTTTCAGATGAAGCTCATTTTGATCTTGGCGGATATGTAAACAAGCAAAATTGTCGCATTTGGAGCACAGAAAACCCGCACGCATACATTGAAAAGCCGGATTTTGGTCTAGAGCAGGGATTTCCAAAATTTTTTTGCTTGTGTATTAGTGAGTACCAGAGAGTAAGCAAATTGAGAAAATGCATTTATTTACAGCCGAAATAAAATGTTAGTAATATATTTTATAAGTATAACACAAAGGTACAAAATTAAAAATTTTTTGTGTTGATAAAAAATTTGTAGCAATTCTTTACCAATTCAATGTCGCTGATTTTAAAACTACGCTTGATGTCCGCCTCGAATTTTATTTATTATATCCTCTGCTGTCTTCATAGCTGGGTAATCATTTATGAATTTCGATGCAAGAGCGGTCTGATGAATTATGCAGTGAAAATTATGAACTGCAAATTCGTGTTTTTTTAATTAGCCTATAAGTCCATTATATTTGCCCAACATTACATTGGCTCCATCTGTGCAGACTCCAGCAAATTTGTTTATGTTTACAATGGAAAGAAGCTTTTCTCTGACAACATCGTACAACAACGTGCCAGTTACATTTCCATAAACTGATTCTAAGGTAAACATTCACTCAAAAATAGTGTATTCGCTGTCTACGCATCGAATACAAATTACAAGTTCACACAGATCATTTATGTCATTGCTTCCGTCTAAACAAATTGAAAAAAAAGCAATTTACTACTTTTTCCCTAATTCTACACAAGTTCCTAATTGAACAGTACGACGGCCTACCGTTTGACTGGACAGGGGAAGAGACTCTATAAATTTAGTATTATAATTAAGCCTTTCCCAAATTTTCTTCAGCAATTGCTTGATAAAAACACCATCCCACAATGGTCTTCCTTTCTTAACAATTTCCAATATTACTAAACTTGAAATCTCCATTTTCAGTTTGGGAACTGATTTTGGTTCATTAATTTCCTCTTCTAATAACCATTTTTTCAATTCAATATGAGAATTATAACGTGAAAAAGTTATTTTAGTAAACAGTTAGGGTATTCATAATGGTAAGTAATATAGAAATGGTATTCACGGTGTTGGGTTGCTCCTACTTCAAACATCTGTGCATACATTTTTATTCTAGCTAATGGTATATCATAACTTTTTAGAAAATACCAAATGCACACATGAGTTTGCCTGCAAAAATGTATAAAGTCATTATAACAGGTCAAAGTTACGTTAAATAGTTACCATAAATTAGTAAGGTTAAAGGCAGAATTAGTCTTTACTTTCTGTTTCTGTTCCGTGCCGTTCTGTTTCTAAATTGTAAAAGTTACTTTTTCTGTAGCAACTTATTAGCCATTTATGACAAATTTATTAGTTTTGCACCATCCATTGTTTTATTTCAATAACTTTTATGCACATAAATTTGAAGAAATAAAATTTAATTAATGTATTTTTTATTATTTATTTTGCGGTCACTTACAAATTTAAATTATGTTAAAATTAAATAGAAATGTTATATTACTCTGCATTTAAGTCTTAAAATTTAGACTCTAAATATTGCACGCAAGGCATTGGATGTTACCAAAAGCATTTTTGACCGCACAATATTTTTGAGTGTAAGCTGAAACAAAATAATATAGCATCCGCTAAACATGTACACTTGTCGAAGTCACACCGACGACTGAATTGAAGAGCATAAAAATATGTGTTTGTAGTGGTTTGCACAATTGTGCAAAGAAATGGAAACCCCTGGTCTAGAGGCATAATTGGGCAATTTTTCTTCGAAAATGGACAAGGAGTGGCCGTTACAGTCAATGGCGATCGTTATCGAGGGTTGTTTTTTTATAATAAAACAAACATATAAAGTGAAAATTTTAATTGTATATAAAAAAAGCGTTGGTGTTCAGTTTGCCGTTTTTGACAACAAGCAATTAAATTGCAAAAACAAAGTTTATATGGCTTTAAGTAGTTGTAAAGTTGCACTTATAAAATTATTACAGTAACTGATTGTGGGTTAATAAATTCGTTTTCCGTACTGATAAAATTGAATAAAAATATAGTTATTTTACGAATAATTTTATTTTTCAACATTTGTGTTTGTTATTCAAAAAACAAACTACCAAAAAATAATAAGGGTCCTCATGATGTCGCTTAAAATTGCCATTTGTGCAAATGCGCAAACTTACGAGTCTTGTTTCATGAAGCCCCTTTTTTACTTTTGTGTAATTTTAAACAATTAATGTCAGTTTGTAAGAAACGTCAATACAAAAATAAATTAAAAATTAAAATTCAAAAATATAAAAATTTGTGTTTAAATTTGTGATTAATATGTATGTATGAGAAATTTGCTTTTAAAAATGCTCAAAGAAAGCCAAAAGACCAATTTACTGAAATTATTGCTAGAATTTATTGTTTGTGATTTATAGACACTTGGATTTTTCATTGAAAACGACGTTAAAATCATTAAAAGATCTGTTTGTAGAAATGCACAATTGAACAGCGCAAGTTTACGAGACAAAATTGTTGGGCAAATTTACCAAGTTTGTGTAAATGAATTCTCATACAATTTTTGACAGTTCATTTACGAGGGCGTAAAAATGCACAGTTTGCACAGATTACGAGACTATAAACGATATCATGAGGACCCTTATTGTTTTTCCGTATTGATTTTGTTATGTAGTTTGATTTTTTGCGGTTAAAATATATTTTTTAAAAGTAAAAACTATTCAATTTTACGGAATATCCTGTTTAAAGCCGTTTTACACTATCCCACAAAGTCTTTAGTAATTTACGAAAAAACAACGCTGTCATGATAAGTTGTTATTGTTTTTTGAAAATGTTCAAAGAAAAATTAGATCAGGGAAGCATTTTTGAAAAATACGTAAGACTTTGGGGGATAGTGTGTAACGGCCTTTAATAAATAAAAAAATTAAAAATGAATGTAAAAATCATTTGTTTTAAATGAAAAGTAAATGATCCCTTTTTTAACCTTTATGTCAACAACTGAAAAATTATACTTACGTCAACAACAAGCATATCCGGGTATACAAGCACATATTGTTGATATTGTTTTTTCATTTTATTTGTATTTTAGTTGCATTTTTTTGCTATTTTAAATGGTTTTAATGCATAAAATAATTAAAATAACGGGTGTTTTAGCAAATACTTGTGCATTTTTTCTTTGCTTTTATGTATGAATATTTACAAAAAGTGACTTTTTACAAAAACTTGTAAGTTGCTCGTCGTAACTGGAACTGCGGTTGACGTAAGGGGTAGGAATGAAAAAATTACCACATCCATGGTCTGATTTGTCCAATTTTATTCAAACATTAGAATATGTTAGAAAACACTCTTAGTGAGGATATCATGAAGTTTGAGAGTGATATGATAACCACTTTCGGAGATACAGAGTTTTTAAAATTCAAAACATACCCGGGTATGTAGCTGTTGACATAAAGGTTAAATGAATTTTAAGTTGTTTCAAATGAATTTTCGTTTGAATTTAACTACATAATTTTTTGAGTGTGCACTTAAATTTTAAAATTCGCCTTGAGTCATAACGAATATTTTTCCAAAGCACCCAAAATTCGTTTTGGCGTAAATAAAAAGAGAAAAAAATGTATTTTGTCGTAAATAAAGCCGGATTTCTATATTTAAAATGTTTTTGAAGAAAAAATGTTTGCCATATAAGAATCATGTGTGCCAACGGCAATGCTTATATTATAATGTTGTCCCTTTTTATACCAACACCACAATAGTGGAGAGGGTATTATGCATTGTAAGTATTCCAAACGACTCAGAATCACGATCTGCGTTGAATTTGAAGTACAGGTCGCAATATTGGAGATAATTTGATGAACATTGTTTTGGAGATAATTTGATGAACATTGTTACTAAGAAACTAAGTATATGACACAAGGACCAAGCCTATTGAAAATGGAGCGAATCGGTCCATGATTTTACATAGATACTTTCCGGAATAGGGCTTTTGTGCCCACAAACCATCTTTTATGTTGGTACATATTTAGATTAAATTTGGTAAAAATTTTTTTTAAATGCAGTCAAAATCATCTTATTAAATTCTATTGGAATCGGTCCATATTTGAATCCATACAAATATAACTAAGCTACTTGCGGGCTTTTAATTCCATAACTTCATTATAACTGTTGGTATTAACATAAAAATTGGTGACACTAAATTTTACGAAAGATACTATGTAGTGTTTTTTATACGAAATTCATCAAGATCTTGCACATTTTTCAAAAAAAAATTCAAGGAAATAAATAGATAAATAGAATAGAATAAAATCCGATAAGTAAGGAAATATTTGCTGCTCCGAAATTTCGATCTAGTAAAAAAAGAGGAGTAAAACTGTATACAATTTTTAATTAAGGAACCAGATTTGTTTTATAAAAGCAAAAAAAAAATGTTCCCACTAGCTTAAAAAAATTTAACTTAATGATGACGATACTGAGCTGCTACATAGACGATTTTTTGGACTAGATTCTGTAAGAAATGATTACTAAAAAGATTCAAAGGAAATAATTTTTTTATAAAATGAATTACAAGTTTTTCAAGGAAGTGTGGAGAAACCGGAAATTCTCTAGTTATTATATAATGTTCCTTTGACTATAATGGCCACCATCCGTAGAAAGGGAACGAGTTTTCTCACTGACATCTTGTTTAAAATTAGAAAAAGGCTTTCAAAGGATTCTGTAAATGCATATTTGAACTTAAATCCTTTTTTTTTCTAAGAAATATTTTTTAATAATTTCTTTAAATTATTTAACTTTTTATTGGTTTTATATCAATGCTGTTGTAGGAGAGCAATTATAAACTTTACAGTTGATTTTTAAAAATTTACTTCTATTCTTATATAATCATCACTTCTCTTCGGCTTTATTTTTTTAGGTTTTTATTCATAAATATTCCAAATGTTATTGCACATCGAAAAAAGATAACCAAAAAGTCATTTTGCCACAGAAATAGAAAAGTTTAATACATATAAAAACTTATTTAAAAGATTTCAGGAATTTTAATTTGTTTTTGTTTACATAAATTAAATTAAATAATATTTTACATCGATTTGCATTAAGCGGGATTTCCCGGGAAATTTAAAAAAATTCCGGGAAAACAAAATCTCTACTACTATGCCATGCCAAAATTGAACCTGGTAGGTTTGAAATTAACCATAGGTTCTATATAAACCCCCATATCTACTAAAAGATATCTACAAAATATTCCCCACAAAGAAGTTTAACACCAATCTTTACCTATTATCGGTCTTGACTAACTATACTTTCTTACTTTTTTTTTGAGTATATCGGATATCGTTTGTTCACATCCTTCCAGCAATAGCTTCAACAAAAGTTAATCTGCTTTATTTAGTTTCTGCAGAATCTCTTCTTGTGGTTGTTCAATTTATGGTGGGGAAATGCTTTCATCCGTCTTGGATTGGTGGCAGGATCGATTAAGTGGATGGGAACGTTTGGAAGAATTTCCAGCCAAGCATAAGCTTTTTTTTTGTGCTAGGATTATTCTTTAACCAATTTTTGTTAGCAGAAAATTCTAAATATGTATACACAACCTGGGTTTTACAAATGAAAGTATTTTAACTAATTGTGTTTTCTTTTCAAAAAAATAATATGCATTAAATAATTAAAGCCAGCTGTTGTTAAAAATTATACGCAAAAAAAAATTATTAATTAAAGTAAAACAAAGGAAAAACAAAAAGATTTTTTGTCCATCACAATATTACCATAAATCAAAATACAACACAAATTCTACGCAAACACAAGAAAGAAGTGCCAGTTCACTTACGTCAATTTACGTCAACTTACGCTTTTAGGAGAGAAGGGAAAAGAGATTGCCGGTTCTTTTCCCCTCTCTCCTAAAAACTCAAGACTTCACGAGTCAAAATTGATTTGTGTGAACCGGCACAAAGTTAGTAAAAAACTTTTTGCTTGCATAAAAAAGTACTTAGCGCAGATGCAAAAAAGGGCATTACCTCACAACCAATTATAACTGGGGGTAAAACCCTTTGTACACATGCATACATTTCGGAGGAACGCATGGAAGATATTGCAAATGTGAAATACGCATTCACTCTTGAAACATCTAACATTTACTATCAATAAAAATGTCACCATTTTTGAAAAAAAAAACTTTATATTTTTTAAATACATTTTTTCTACAAAAGTGCCAAAAATTTAAAAGATAATACCAAAATGAATTTAGAAATCATTTTGTTTAACAATATAAAAAAAAATTAAGCAAAATAAGGCTTGCAAAAAAGGAAAAATTTGAGAAATTGTAACGCATCTTTCAAAGCAAATGCCATGCTGTCAGTGATGCCACAATAATAATAGCATTTATTGCCACTTTTGTAGTGATGACACTAAAATTATCGGAAGATTTGGAAAGGAATACAATGAAATAGGAACATTTTGTAAAGATGTTGAAAAATTTGATTTTTAGCCCAATGTATTTCTTATGGGAAAATGTCAACATCTTCGAAAATTAATGTTAGATGTTAAATGTTGACAAGTGTGAAAAGGCCATAAGAAATTGAACAAATTTGCCACTTATTTTTGCAACATTTTTAGAAAGGAAAACGACAACTTCTAACACTTTGGCATATAAGTTTAGAATAGAACAAAAACCCACGCGATTGGTAGCATACATGGAACATAATTGTCAGAAAGGACAAAAATGTGAGTGTATTGTGTCTTTCAAAAAACTACTTTCATGTGTTAATGCCAGGAAAGTATACATGTAGTTAATTAAAGCATAAATGCTTTTTATTTCCCCAATAATGATTCGCATTGGTTCAAAATAGGGCGTGGCACCTCCCGTACTGTATATCTGCAGAACCATAAGAGCCAAAGTTTCCCAATTAGTTACAAGCATCTTGGTTATCCATACACAGCATCCGACAACATGTGGGCGGGATCGGGAAGAGGACGTGGAACAAAATATATTTATTTATATCTAAAGAACGGTATATAAAAAATGTCTACTCTTATCGCACCATGGTAAACGGTATATAAGTTTCGGCATAGACGAATATAGCACTCTTATTTGTTTAAATTATAAATTTGAATAAAATTTTACCTTGTTTGTCCCTCCCTTTTAAAAATTTTAAATTTATACCCCAATGATATTTTCCAGATCAGCCAAGTTTTTAAGTTTTAATTTCTGACAAAATTTTTTTACTTGATGCAACAACGAAGAAAGCAAAGTTCTAACATAGCGTTTACATTTGACAGTACTGGGAAGACAGTAAGATAATACATATTAGTTTCCAAAAACACTACTAACTGTCTTCGTAACGTAGGCGTCCAGACAGATCACTTTTAAAAATATGTTAAAGATGATTATTGCAGTGCATGTCCAGCTAAACGTGTTTTATATGAACTAAACGAACTTAGAAACAGCTTAAAATAACTATATTGTGTTAACAAACATAACACTTAACTAAAATATAAGAAATCAAAGCAAAATATTTTAATTTTGTTTTTACATTTTGGTTTTTTCCCTTTTGGTAACAAAACTTCAGATTACTGTTAGCAAATTTCAAATCACTGTCCAATTTTACTGTCTGCAAAATTTGCTAGACAGTGGACAAGACAGTTGGAAAAGTGTACATGTATAAGTGAAAAAGTTTGCATGTATTGCTACTGTCTTGCCAGTACTGGCAAATGTAAACGCCATGTAACTAAAAAAATGTGTTTTTTTAGAGTGTCACAACTTTGAGTTGGCATCTCTGCTGTATTTGATCACCCATTTAACGGCTGAAAGTTGCTTTCGGTTTAGTTTGGTTTTAAATTTCATTACGAATCGACTTAAATCAGAGCAAAGCGTGCAAATTGTTGAAATTATTAATCAAAATAATTCGGCGAATGGGCGAATGGGAATTTTCATTTAAAATTTTATTTTCCGATGTAGCCCTTTTCTGGTTGAATGGGTACGTAAATAAGCAGAATTGTCGCATTTGAAGTGAGGAGCCATTGCCGTATATGTCTTTAATAGCGATGATGGTCAGAATGCGAAAATTTGTTGAAAGTTGGTGCTCCAGATTGCGCTTTCTACTACGCGCCAGACGTGGCGGCGAGAAATCATATTTAAACCTTAATTTTATAAAATTATCTTTCCAATAAAGCCCAATTCATTGGCATTAAAAATATACATTTCCTTAATTTACTATAATTTAAACCCCCTTACACTCATAGAGTTTTTTTTTCTTCATTATTTATTTATTGAATCTTCATAAAGTAATAATAATAATAAAATAATACTTTATTTTATGTCCTGCCAGTGCCAGACAAAAATTTTTTCATTACGGGTTCTGTTCACATATATAGGTGTTTATCGCTCATCTAATTGGACAAGTGCTGCAGTGTCTCTTCTTCTTAAGCAATCATAGAGTAACTACCTGTTTTTATATGATGAGAGCGAAATTCGTTCGTTTAACTATGTTTAAAACTTAAACAAATTCTTAAACTCAATTTTTGTTTAATATGTAAGTTAAGCATTCGAATTTTTCGCTCGTTATCTAAAAACAAGCCGCTATGTAACATCTGAGTTTTTTCTCTCTCCCTCTTTCGATTCTAGTTGATATTCTATAGTGTAGGGCATAACGAAACGACTAGAAAAGAAACTATCTAACAACAATAAAATACATTTTGTCTTAAAATGTCGTTTGTGTACAGTTAAAACTACAAATTAAACACATTTATTAATAACACAACCATAGAGTTAGATTATTTTGACAGCTGTTTTTGTTTGTATCTCTTTCCTTTCTGGCTAATCTTCTATGGTGTAGGGTATAAATATCTTTTTTTAGATTTTCTCTTTGTAAATTGCTTAGCACATGTATACAAATTCTACATTAAAAATCATGAGTATAAATAAAACAAGAAGCTATTTTGGTATCATTGTTAATATTTGTATTTGCTTTCTATTGCACAATAACAACAACAAATAACAATAATGGTACATAATAATAATTTAAGTCCTTAATGTATCTCCGTAGTTATTTACTTGTTGGCATCGACTTACAACTCATACGTATCTACTTATGACTGGAATATTGCTGTTCAGTTCAAATTTCGTTACATATAAATTGATTGTGTGGTGAAAACAATGCAAAGAAAAATAAAGCAACAAAAAATAAAAACATCTTAAAAGCTATTTAACATTTAATAGCAAATGAAACTACACAGAAAAAAATAATTTTTTTATGAACATATTTTTTTAAATAGAATGAAATTAACATGATTAATTGCTACAGTTTTTTTTTTTTTATATTAACACGGGATTTTGTAATTTTTGCAAATTGATGTTGTATATATTGCCTTTAGTAAGGCTATCGACATTTAAAAAAATCGTGAATAAATTCTATTTCGTTTCTGTACATCTGAAAGGATTTGAAGTTAAATCATGCACGCAGAGAAAAAACATGGTTGAAGTATGGGTAAAAAAAAACATATTAAGGTCCCTACAATGGCAGCAAACAAACATTTTGTTGTTTTAAACAAAACTTTTTTCATGATTGATATTATTTTGTTTCTATTTAGCAATAAAGTGTTTACCTCCCTTGAAACTTCAAAGATGGTTGAATTCAACAATATATTGTTTTAATAAAATAAAGCTACAACTATACACTTAAATATATTATGGTTACCGAAAAGCTATAACCATATTATGTTTACTTCTTAACATGTAATGGTTAATATTTACCTACAATAGTATGTTCAAAGTTATAATATTTTAAAACATTGTATGTTTAATTTTAAATTAAAAATAATATGTTGAAAAATCAATAACATTCTGGTCGTTTGCATTTTACTTGGTTTGCTTAAAATTCTTATTCATTTTATTTTAATTATTCATTCAAATATATAAATTTACGTATAAAAAAAACAGAAGAAACAAAAACAAAAATGGTAATGAAGGTCGTCACAGTTAGGAATATGAATCAAAGGGGGTTTTTATGAAAGTGTTATCAGGAATAAAAAAATAAATAAAATTAAAATTTGACACTTAACAAACAAATTGAAAAAGTGGATGAAATAAATAACCATAAAACGATTAACATTGACCATATCGATGTTATTTCTGACAATAGTATGGTTATTTTGTCAAAACTCTGGAAAATATGAACCATATTATAGTTAATTTTAAACATAATATGGTATGGTTTGACCATTTTTATGTTTAATATTGATCATGGTTAATTTTGATCATATTATGGTTGATTTCGTGAAAATTGTTGTTGATTTTAGCCATACTATGGTCATTTTTAAACACAATATGGTAATCTGCAAACATAAACATTGTTAAAATCCAACCATAGTATGTTGCTCTTAGAATATGGATACCTCCAACCATTTTTTTTTCTACGTGTACACTCACAATATTCTGTACGTAAAATTAACTGAATTTGTAATATAAAATAATTTAATGCATTTAAAAACCGGTCTACTTATTTTTAATTTTTTTTTAACGAAAAGTTCTTTTAATTTTTACTGTCAAAAATTCAACCACATGTTCCGTAAAAACAAATAAATTTTCAGTTATTTGATATAAATTAGATATCAAAAAAATTAACTGAATATTTCGTAAAAACAAAGAAATATTCAATTGTTTTATTTAATTCAGTAATTTTCGTTTATTCCACAAAAGAGCCGAATTTCTAAAAAAATACCAGACAGATAAGTAAAAACTAATTTTTGGTAGTTAAATTACAAAAAATAACTGAATATTCCTTTGTTTTTACGGAATATGTAGTAAATTTTTTGACAGTTAATTTATATAAAATAACTGAATATTCCATTGTTTTTTAAGTATTATTCCGTTCATTTTTGTAACAGTTAATTTATATAAAATAACTGAAATTTTATTTGTTTTTATGGAATTCGCGGTTGAATTTTTGACAATAAAAATTTAATTTCCTTTTCGTTATTTTAAATTACATTTTTATTTAATTTTACATAAAGAAGAATTTAACTTAATCAACCGACAATATTAACTGCAACTTAAAATCCGTATTATTATGAACTTAGTTTTTTAAATAACTGTTAGAATCAGTTAAAAATTAATGTGCTTGGAATTCTAAATGTTTATTTATTTAAAAATGCTGAACAGAATACTTCTTAAATAAACTACTGTCCGCTACTGTAATAATATTGTGAGTGTAGTCATGACAACATTTACCCAAGTTTTTGAGTCAAAATCTACAATAAAAAATAAAAAAATCGAATAACGGTGGCTAAATGTAACCTATTTCTCAAATTGCTTTCAGCAATTTTATAAATTTTTAAAAGAACAAAAAGAAAATTATATTACAAGAAAAATGGCAAAAAAATTTTTACACAAGTTCGAAAATTGCTAAAAAAAAACATGGCATATCGACCCCTTTGCGCGAAATTATCGTATGTTACAAATACCAAATTTTACAGGACAGCCATTTTTCTACTTTTCTCTGCTTTCATTTGCAATATCAAAATGAAAATATACAGGTGCTTAGATAAGATAAGACGAAGTGGAAATCGCCTACAATATATTGCCAGGTGACGTCTCTTTGAATGTAAAACAGCATTGCATCAACAACTAAATTTCAAAAAAATTGGCATATACGATAATTTCGCGCAAAGGGGTCGATATGACTCTAAACTCAATTTTGAATGGCTAAACAAGGTGAAAAATGGATAATTTGGCAACACTGCTCGTGGGATATCTCTTGTTTCTTCATCTTATAACCTGCTCTAACACTTGTGGGCAATGAGGGTACACGCAGAAAAAAGTATGGTTGGAGGTAACCATATTCTAAGTGCAACATACTATGGTTGGATTTTTACAATGTTTATGTTTACAGGTTACCATATTATGTTTAAATTTGACCATAATATGGGTAAAATTAACAAAAATGTTCCCGGAATTAACCATAATATGGTACACGAAGTCTTCATTCGTTATCGACGAACAGGCGATTAATATTCATTATTCAATTACTCTGGGGTCTAATCACCGCATACGATATCGAGCAAAATTTATCGAAATTATTTATTTTGGTATCATATATCTCGATATAGAATGAAATTTATTGAATGTGAAATAAAAGCATTCGATATGGAGTAACTCGACATTACATTTCTCGAGTTTTAATTCGATACGTCAGTGTCTATCGTATGCAAAAACATTCGATTGTTTATTCGATACGATAGTTTCGAATGCGGTGATTAGATATGTCTGTCTGCCTGTACGTTTTTTGAGCACACGCTCACTTTCGAAAAACTCAAAAGAAAAGAATAATGGAAGTGTCAAATGGCTTTTGGTTAGTTTTAAGCAGTTTGGGATTGAAATCCAGCAAAATCGGTTCAGTAGGGTAAAAGTTATGAATCCAAATTTGGAACCACCGCACTAAAAAATTGATAATTTTGTTAAAAAAAAATTAAAATTCATGATGGTATAATGCACGGATTGATATAATCTCCACTCTCCTCAAATACGCCTTAAGCCGCAGTGGATTATAGATATTGTGGCAAGCTTTGGTCCAATTTTGCCTCACTATATTGAAATTAATAAAAAATATATGGAATATTAAGGGACTTTGTCCGATTTTGAGCATAACACATCCAAATTATTATATGTATTTAAAATTTCATAGATAAAATTTAATTAATTTTGATCTGTTCAGAAGAATTTGTGCGGCCATCAATACTGTTACGATGTAAGATTTATCTTAAAATTGTTTATAGTTTTAGTTATAAGTGATCTTGTAAACTATAGTTTATGTCGTATTAATTTAAAATTGTTATTTGCTCCACTGTAAGTTTATACTTTAGATTTATGCCCGTAATTTCTACAAAAAGAAATCTAGCTGTGCATAGAAATTTATCGTGTAAAAGCTGCCATATTCTAGTGGAAAACTAAAGGTAAAACCACGTAGGCAAAACAACTGCAAAACTGTTAGGTACGAACACGACCTCCCATTTTTTAGTAGAAATTACGGGCAGTAGATGTATAACGTTTTTATAAAACTAATTAGAACAGAATGTTCTGAAATCGGCTACTACTACTACTAGTTCTTGTTGTGAACTATAAATATAGGCTAACTCATAAATGTTTAGTTAAGTTTGTTTTGAGACATTTGGCGGTTCAGTTCGTAACTAACAGTGGATAAAATTTGTGAACATTATAATTAATTTTAATAAAGTTTGTTAAGTTAAATAAGTGTGTGTATTTATTTTGATTTGCAATTAAAATAAATCAAAGGTTTATTATAAAGGAAATAAGCCGAAACTCGTTTTATAAAGTAAAAAAAACATTGACTTCTCGGATAGCGTGGATATCTAATAAAAACCTGTTGGCATACCTAAAAGCAAATGATTGTACATATAATTGTACTCTTCACCGATGTTAAAATGTTAAAATGGTATATATAAGATTGTCATTATATAAGGTGTTTTAAATTTTTGTCACATTTACTCCGTTAAAATTTGCTTTTGAAATTTAGATCACGACCTCCCCTTATTTTACCCATTAAACCCTTTTTTTTTGGTTTTTTTTTGTAAACTTTCTGTTTAAATTTTTGTACTATTTCTCAAGTGTTATTTAATGTCACTGTAAATAAAAAAAAATAAATGTTGCAAACAAATATTTTTAAACAGAGTGCCCCGGTCAAGTTGGTTGCGAGCTGTTTCCGTAAACCTTCAGCTCGGGGGCTAATGGATGTATGATGTCAGATAGTTTTTTTTACAAAGCTTAGGGTTATGAAATGTAAATAAGTTATTTCCAAAAATTTTTATACTTTAAATGAAGGGCTAACAAAAAACTCAAGAAGCTTTGAACCTTTTAAAAATTATAAACGTTTATAATTTGCTTCTAGGTTTTGTTTGAGTAGAAACAATACACAATTTTTTCTTTCTATCTAAAAAATTATTTCCAAATGCATATAATAAACTAAAATCAATACGAATTATTCACTTGATTTATGTTTAAACTTTTCTCTGTGTATATCAAAACTCACATACTCTTGTACACGTTTAAATATTTATATAGATACGTACAATATGTTTAATATTTTCGTGCAATTACAGAACATATCAAGAACGTGATTATGACCAATAACAATAACTGCATTTATATATACTAACGGGTCCACCATCTAACTTTATTTTTCAACTAGTGCTTATTTCGTAAATGGTAACACTTAGCTCATGTCTGATTTGACAGATAATTAGTTTTATCCTTCCGCTAAACTAATATGGTTGTGTATACGCTTGAAAAACGCTGGAAAATATTGCCTGCGATCGACTTACAGAAGATGCCGATTTTGCCAAAAAAATCATATTTTCAGATGAAGCTCATTTTGAGCTTGACGGGTATGAAACGCATCACTGTTTGGTGCGGATTTTGGTTCAGAGGGCCATTTTTCTTCGAAAATGGACAAGGAGTGGCTGTTACAGTCAATGGCGATCGTTATCGGGCCATGTTGAACGAATTTTGGTTCACAAAAATTGAAGAGGAGGATATTTGCAACATTTGGTTTCAACAGGACGGCGCTACGTGCCACACAGCCGAAGCTACACTCGATGTTTTGCGCCCTGTTTTTGAAGATCGCATTATCAGCCGCAGAGCTGATGTCGTTTGGCTACCTCGGAGCTGCGATTTGACACCGTTGGACTATTATTTGTGGGGTGCCGTCAAAGATTAGTATTACGCCGACAAGCCAGAGACAATTGACGCTTTAAAGGGCACAATTCGTGAAGTCATTGGTGAAATACAGCTGCACACAATCGATAATGTGCTTAAAAATTGGACCGATCGTGTAGGCTACTGCATGGCCAGCCGAGGCATATGAAATTATTTTCCATTATTAATCGGAAGGATTGTACTTTCAAATAAAAAAAGAAGTTTGAGAAGATATTCAGTGGTTTTTTTGTAGCATTTTCAAAAAAATTTCATTTGGCGGACCCTTTACATATCCAATTACTGAATCTTAACTTCCTAGCGGAAATACAAATAGTAAAGAAGCCTTTAGAAAAGGCTTTTTTTTGTCGGACATACGACTTCCTAGCCGCATTCGAACTACACTTACAATCTACACACCATGCCATTAGTGCCCAAGTCCTTTCCGTCTCGTATCTACTTAAAAGGCTTCTAAAAGGAATTCTTCTTCTTGAAATAAGTTATTGCTAATAGTGAAAATGCGATATGTAATAATGTGAAGTAAAGTTCTTACATAACTTCTAAGAGGACAATTCTAACAGGACTTATCTTAAAATAAAATTCTGAATTTGTTAATATTTTATAAAAAACGTTCTAAATTACTCTTTGAAGAGCGCAGAGTGAAATAAGTTTGTAGATATTCTTAACTATTAAATGCCCAAGGACACCGATTTAAATAAAAAAAAATATAAGATACGTTAAATGGTAAAAAAAAAATCAACTGCGTTCCAATTTCGTCGAAAAAATGTTTTTTTTTCAAAGTTATTTAGAAAATTGTGGTTGTATCTTAGAAGATACTCTGTACACTTCCCCGTTAGTACTTTTCATCGAAAGTACTAAAACAAAGCATACATAAAGGGTTTTAAGGGCCGATGTTGAATGTAGGCCACACCTTAACGTCAAATTTTTTTCTGCATTTCATTTCACATTTCTCAATTTCAGACTAATTCAATTTGAACAATGGAAAGATACACAATCGAGCAACGCGTTGAAGTTATTCAGGCTTATAATGAAAATGGGTGTTCAAATCAAAATGCATATCGTGCACTTCGTGATTTTTTTTTGGTCAATCCAAATTTGCGAACAATCGGAAAACCGAATATTCTGTGTAATACGTTGTCCGATACACTGCACAGCCGCCAGGCACGGATGTGATCTGCTGGAAAGGATAGTACTACGGCAGGCACCACCAACGTCTCAGGGATGAGTTCGCATACCTCAGCTGAACACTAACCATGGTAATATCTTAAATGAGTCAATAAAGATTGATACCTTACTGTCATTGATGAGCTTCTACGCACTCATTTGCACCCGATTCAGAAGCCTTAAGATAGACCTTGAAGCAAATCGTATTCCATTTTTGGGCGGTTATAGGCGGTAAAAAAAGTGAGGAGATCAGACGGAGTAAATTAATTCTTGCACGGTTTGAGGAAATATAGGTTCCAACGAATACATTGAATTTTCATCCCAAGAAGATCAAGAGTGTGTTATTATTCAATAGAACAATGGATACAGATGACGCTGACTCCTCAAGCCATCTGTGGGTCAACATACAATTTTGGGTCTTACGAGAATTAAAATCGACCCTATTCGTAAGAACCTACTCGGAGATAATCGTATGGTCATGATTGAGTGTGACGTTTATGAATTTTGGCATCGATTTGTAAGAGCATATGTTTGCATATTTTACCGTTTGCAGCATTTTTTTTTTCGTATATTTTAGAAGAAAAGCCTTTTTGCAGCATATTTTGTAAAAATTTTTATTTGCAATATTCTGGCTATTCTGTTTTAAAATGTTGACATGAATAAACAATTAAGAGACCATGCCTTAAATCCCTTAAAGATAAAAAATCTCATATGAGTCTTAATATTTAGATAATATTCGACACAAATAACTCTTATAATAATTTCAACCTCTAATACTTGCAACCAGAAAGGAACACCGATGTTTGTGTCGATCTATTTTGTAAATTTAATATTGGAATACTGTTCTTTTATTTTGAAAGATGTTTCATCATCATAGTTTTTAGCGATTTTCAACATTTATAAATGTTGTGATTTAAATTTAAGGCATTTTTATTGTTAAAAATGTTTATTTTACTTTTATATATTTTTTTAATAAAATAAAAATTATTCTTTTAAAAGAAAAGGCGAAAAATTTTATTGCTAAACAAGTTGAAAACTGGTTAAAAAAAATGGCTAATAGCTAACTCATTTTTTAATGGATAAACAGGGTAAAAAATGGCTAAATCTAGCCACTTAATGGCTAAATTGGCAACACTGATTTTCAACAAACCAATAACGCATATTTTGCTTGGACGCACCCATTGAGCCAAAAAAGAGCTTCGTCACTGAAGTTGATTTTGCGATGAAATTCATCATCTTGGCGCATTTTCCCAAGAGCCCAAAAAGCATACGTTCTTCGTTCGTGTACTTTACCATGACGAAAATATTAAGTTTAATGAAAAAAGGAAAGTAACAGTTAGATGATCAGTGAAATAGTGCGTTCACAAATTAAATTCAAAGTTGTCAAGTACCTTTTTGCAAAACCCTTTACTACTACAACTTTTTTCAAAATAAATTGATCGTACCCTGTTCAATAATTAGATAAGACAATCCGATTTTATTCTTTTCCAAATTCATAAAAGTGTAAGTAGTAGTTTATTTTAATTGATGTTTCTCTCTCCAATAGTTTGTTTTAATGAATCTTAATTGAAAACTATTAAATACATTTAGTGCACTCTGGAAATTCAAAATTCCCAGTTCTTTCCCAATATACTTGTGCAATTGCTACTTGAGTAATTTGCTAATTGTGGCACAGTTCGAGCTGCCAATAAATTTTTAAAACCTTGAGTCTATCAAGTACGAAAATTATGTTTAAATTTATTGGGTTTATGTGCATGTATTTGTGTACGAGTATGCAAAGTGTATTAGTACGCATAGTATACGAACAAATATTTTGTATCGACAACAAATGGTTGCAACTAAAGTTGTGAATGGGAAATAGAGTATAACAGATTTATAACGGACTTAACTTATACTTGATAAAACTTGCATGCACTTCGTTTTTAATCACACAAATTCAGTTGATGTTTGTTTGTTATAAAAAAACATAAATTTTTTCTGAATCTCATTAAATAACGGTATGAAATATTAAGCAAGATTTTCTGAAACTTTCTGTTTTATTGGATTTCTACTGTAATTATTATAGGATTTCTTATTGCTAAGAAAAGGTTAATAAATGGCATTATAATGAATAACTTTGTGTGAATAAACATTAAAATGAACTTAACTAAGCAATGCTGCTTTTACCTGATCTCAATCGACTCAACTGATAAGTTTACTATAATAACACTAAACATAGTAGAAGAATGTTCCCTTAGATTTTGGGCACTAATATTGATACACGCGCAGAAATGCTAAACATTTGTTAAAATTCGTCGGAAAGAACCCAACCAATTGTAGAGGAATGTAAGAAAAGATAAACTCACTGTTTATTGTTGGTGTTTTGCTTTGGCGTTGATATTGTTACAAGTAAGACTTTTGTGTTTATAATTCTTATTCGCTTTAGGGTTTTATTTTTTAGGGTTTTATTTGTATAATATTTTTGGCCTTTCTAAAATCTTTGGAAAAGGTTTCCTGATGAGCTGGCCTAAGCAACTAGTGAAATGCTCATATAAGCTAGCTTTCCCTCAACAATAAATTTCAGTGTATTTATCAAATATGAAAAACTGGGAATTTAGCACGTCATACGGAAATCGTATTAATAATTCGTCTTAAAATAATTCATACTTTTTATTCGAAATCAAACGAGTTAAAAGGGCAATATAGATGTTTGGCTAGCTCAGCAACTGGTAATGTGGTTCTCAACCCGGATTCCTAACGCTTAACGATATAAATAAAATACTCATTTGCCTGAGATTACGATAGAGTAAAAAAAAATTTTGTACTTCTAAAATTCCTAAAAATCTCAAATAAGCCCAAAATGGCAAGATGTTGTGCCAAAGGGGTACATGTTTCCCACCCTACTGGCAGATAGACTGACAGACACCTAGACAGAATACGTACTGATATTAATATTTCCGTCCCTATAATTAACATGAACCTTTTCCTACCTTATGAGAAACATTTTGTATTAGCTATCCTTCCCTTTGTATCTAAGAATTAAAAGTGCATTTTTATTTTTTTGTTTTTTTTACAATTAAAAATTCAGTTTTAAGTTTATTTGGAATTATTGGAAAACAAAGTTAGTGAAAATGGAACAAAACCAACCACATGATGGATGGAATAATTCTAAGAGAAAATAATTAATTAACATGAATATTGATATTCTTATTAAACAATATTTTTTTTTATAACGGAATTATATTGAAGCAGACTAACGATCCAAATAAAAGAGATTTAATAAGAATAAGAGTAATTAATAACTAAAGCAATAATTACAAAAATAAAGAGTGTAAAGGTTTACTCACAACAAAGCATTATATCTATTGATGTTTTAATTTTCATGGTGTTCTGACTGTAGGGCCCAGCAATCGTTACATAATGATGGTAGTGATGATGTTGTTGTTGCTTTTAGAGAAAAAAAAACTTATTTTTGTAATTATTGTTTAAGATACAGGAGTATTAAAAAAAATATATATAAATTACACTCAAAAAAAAATGTGTTAGTAAAATAGTTTTAACTATGGATTAAAAATATATTTTAGTGTATGATTAAAGAAAATTTAAAAGTTTTCAAGTATATTAAATTAAGGAAACCATATCAAATTCATTATTTATTCTTTTGTTTGGTTTTTTTTTTGTTTTAAATTTTCTTTTTTCCACAACACTAGGCAACGAGCAGAAGGAAGGTACAAGGTTGAACGACATAAAAACAACTACGGAAAAAATGCTTTGATCACCACACTCCCAAACATATTCAATAAATTACCTATAAACTTACTTAATATTACAAACCCACATAAAAGAAAATCATATCTCAAAAAATATTTTATTTATAACCAATGAAAACTATAAAATTGTATTATATCGAATTTATATTTCATCCTGCAGATAAGCCAAAAGGCTTCGCGGGATTAGACCTAAGATTCTTTATGTATACATTGAAGATACTAATTGAAGATACTAATAAAAAAAAAAAAAAAAAAAAAAAATATACATACATAGTTACTACTGTACTTAGCTCAGCAAATTACATATTTAAAATTAGTATCTTAAGGTTTATAAATGATTAATTCAAAATTTGAAAATAGAGAAATTTAATTTAAAGTTTAACGATATAATTTTAGAGTTTAAATTAGTATGCTACTTATTTGATTTGGAAAACAATTTAAAGTTTTATGCCTGTATTCATAAAAATTTTCTTAAATTTAATTAAAGTTTAAAGAACAAATTTACTATGAAAATTGCCATTAATTAACGGTTGTTAAATTTAATAATCGTTTATGAATGTGGAGGTTAATCCTTTTTCCATAATAGTGTTTTAGAAAATATATATTTTTTTTCTTTTATTTTAAATAAAAATATATGTTAAATTATTGTTAAATTCATTAGGTTTTTTGATTACTTATTAGACGTTCTGAACGAAATTCTAATACTTAACATGTAGCTTTTTTTTAAATCACATTTCGACTCAAAGGGGAGATTGAGTTACATAATTACTCTTGTAATTTTGACCTGGTTTGGTGTTGGGTTACATCATCACTTGTGTTTTAGCATACAAATAATATTAATGGAAGTTGGACCAAAATTCCTTTAGTCACTTTTTTTTGGGTACAATAACCAGTGTAGTGTCAGACCACGTGACTTTCCAAGTAATGTGAAGGGAATAATCGGGGCTTTATAAAACAAAATACCGAATATTAAAATGTGTTCACTAGTAATTTTCTTTTTTCCAAAATGTTTGTTTTTTTTACCTTTAACTTTTCTGTATTTCTACTAATTTTGAAATTTGTTAAATACTTATTATTATTCAAAATTAAAACTTAAGACAAGTACAATTCTAATAATAACTGCAGCTTCTTTTTTTTATTTTATAAAAAACTTCTTTTTTTCACGCACTATTTAAGTCACTTCTAAGTTCTTTATTTAATCACTGCTACTTTGGTAATGAAGCTTTTCAATTTGCTTATAACTTAACGAAGTGCATATAAAAAAAAACATAATGCGTAATAACAATTAAATGAGCACAGAGTAAAAGAAAACATGTCAAGATCATTAAGTTTGATCGTCGGTGGGAAAAAGACAATGAATATTACTTTTTTCAAAACAAGGAATATTTCCATATATGGTAATGAATCTGGTGATTTAATTGAGTGTAATTACCAATAAGTGCAATGTTACAAACATACATATCTACATAAACACTCATCGAGAGTGAGAATTTAAATGCAATTACAAGCATATGATACCATGGGAAGTAACTCTCATAAGCATATGGTAACATATAACAGACAAATTAAATCGGCACGATTTCTCCCAAGGGTAGAAATTGTTCACTATATTAAAGAAAACTAAAAAAAAATCGTAACACATTACAATAGAACGATTATTAAAATTTTGTTTAGATTTAAACATAAAAGGTTAACATCCCTTTAAAATTCAAATGAACTAAAGTTCTCCAAGACATTGAATAGACAAATTTGTTGTACCGTTACTGTTTCGTATTGCTAAATATTAATAATGGAAAATATAAATTCGGCACTGCGAAGTATGGTTCCAAGAACTATGGCAAAAAAAAAGAATTAAATTTTACCTTAAATTTGGGGCTATTTTTCATAATGCAATATGACCCCTTTTTTTAATGAAAAATTACCTCAATAAAATGAAAAAAAGCCCTTAAAATAAAATAAAATATGATGCCAAATTTATGTTGATTCTTCATTTTAAAAAATTATCTCAAAATTTTTAATGAATTTTAATTAGTATTGTGGTTATTTTGTTGAACTATTCATGGTCCTTAATCCAAATTTTTTAATATTTTAATTCGGCTCAAGTTCATCAAATTTAATTTTCATTAAATTATTTTTATGAAGAAAGGAATTTTACAACATGAAAATTAATTAAAATTGTTATTGATAATCGTTCATTCTTGACTGACCTGAGATTCGAACCCAGGCGGCTGGTTACCATGACATGTTTCGATCACAACCACTTGAGCTCCTCAAATGGATTTGCCGTCTTACACTCTCAGCCATCGACCACTGCTGACGTCAACAGTCAAACATCAATCCCTTAACCAAATTGTATTTTAACCTTCGGTAGATCGAAATTTGCTTTTTTGAATGATTATCCATTGTAATTGATTTTACATGTTTTCCTTACTTTTTTTCCGTACTTTTGTCAAGAATTATTCTTGAAGTCCAAAGTACATTTTTTTTCTTTTTTGTCTTTCTTTTTCTTGTTGATCTTTTTCGGCACAACTTGAAGGACACCAGTATACATTGAGCTCGTGCCTTAGCCTTAACAATAATTAGTATTGTGGTTATTTTGTTGGTCCTTAATTCAAATTTTTTAATATTTTAATTCGGCTCAAGTTCATCAAATTTAATTTTCATTATATTATTTGTAATTAAAATATTAAAAAATTTTGATTAAGTTAATGAATTTTTACAACAAAAACAGTTAAATAAAAAAAAAACACAAAGAAAGTAATCGAATGCCAAAAATTTAAAATCTTAAATTTAAATTCCCAATTTTCATGTCAAAACTGTTCGAATAACTTTTCTCTAATTGACTAAAACAAATAATTTCAACTAAGCAATAAATACCTCCTCATCAATTCGGCTTTAGAAAAAGGCATTCTACAATAGACCAAGTGCATCGAATTGCTTACACAATAGAAGAAGCTCTGGAAAAAAGAAAGTATGTTCAGCTATATTCTTGGATGTTGCACAGGCCTTCGACAAGGTATGGCACAAAGGTCTACAACACAAACTAAGAACAAAACTACCTGTACAATTTACTAACTTACTAAAATCCTTCATGGAAGATCGTTTATTTAGAGTCAAACAGAGGAAAGAATACTCAGAACTTAAAGAAATTGGAGCAGGGGTACCACAAGGTCGTATACTCGGCACTCAGATCGTCAGATATTCCTACTACTATAAACGACAACATAATAGCAACTTTTGCGGATGACATGCATCCTGCCAGTTGGTGATAACGAAATGGAGTGTTGCACTAAGCTACAATCATCTATAAATATTTTGCTAGACTGGACGAAAAAATGGAAAATTAAATAAACGAGGGCAAATCTGTCCATGTCGACTTTACATACAAATTAATAAGATACAAACGCATAAAAATATCGAACTCTATAGTCCCATATGCTTACCATGCTAAGTATCTTGGAATGACGCTTGATGCGAAACTAAAACGGAAAGAACATATTAAAACAAAAGAGACCAAACTGAATATAAAATTCAACAAACTTAAATGGATTATTGGAAGAAACTCTCCAGTTTGAATTCAAAACAAACTGCTTATCTACAATCAAATTCTAAAACCAATATGTACCTACGGAGTTCAAATACCAAATTAATGTTATTCAACGAGTTCAAAATAAAGTACTTAAGAATATTGTTAATGCTCTACGAAGCTCTACGCTTGTCTGCAGGAAAGCAACCAGAGTCTCTGGCGGGAATCGAACCCGCAACCCCGGCGCTATTGCTATCTACCAGCTAGCCTACCGGTGCTGATCTACACAGAGATCTTGGAGTAATGAAAATCTCAGAAGTAATACAGAAATTTGCAGCTAATCACGCATATAGACTTCAGAGTCATGTTAATCCAAAAGCATCCATATTATGTCATGATGAAATCTAATCAAGGAGACTGAAGAGAACTAAGCCACAAGATCTGTTGGCTGTTTAAACAGAAAAATATTACTTGTTAGTCTAAGACTAGGTGTAATGAGATGAAATGTATATTTGTATATAATTTCTGCGAAATAAAAAAAAAATAATTACACAAGGATTGTTTTCTGTATAATAGAACAAACGCTGGCTTTGCGAACTTATACCCGTAATTACTACAAAAAGAAAGCTGGTCGTCTTCGTACCTAACAGCTAACTTTACCTTCTTCAACATTTATTTGGCCTACGGGTTTTTACTTTCAGTTTTTTTTTTTTAAATATGACAGCCTTTACACCATAGGTTTCTATACACAGCTAGATTTCTTTTTGTAGAAATTACGGGCAAAAAGCTTCTCTGAATAGCCGGCAATCGGCCAGGCAAAAGGATTTTCGCCTTTATAGTATAACAAGTACTGGCTTCGCAAACTTAATCATCAATGCATCTCCTCTTTGGTATAAAAATTTGGGATTTTGCTACTTTTTTTTATCACTTTTCATTTCTAGAAATTTGCATTTTATATTAGTAATTTAAAAATCAAATCTTTAATTTAATTTGGAGGCATTTTGCATTTCTTTATATTGGGCTCATATTTCATTTCACTTAAAATGCAAAAACATCCCAACGTAAAAATATAAAATCCAAAAAAATAAAAACAAATTCCTCATGTAAAATTTTGGGGCCATTCTTAATTTTATATGTATTTACTGGGGTCATTTTGCGCACCGCCTATCAATTTAATGAACATTTTCAATTCAGTTTAAGTAAACTTCTTTTTACCAAATATTAAAAAAAAAGGAAAAATATAACTTATGAAATTAAACAAGGTATGTAAGTTTTAGTTTGCGATGGTTTACAATATTCGGTCATAAAGGTACATTTAATTTTCTTTTGACATTGTCTCTGTTTTTTGGAATAGTCATTGTAGAAACAAAATTAGTTCTAAGTTCCAAGATAGCGTGCTGCCGCAACAAAATTTGTATTTACGCCTTAAAAGAGTTCAGTAATATTACCTCTTTTTCTTTAAATTCGAAGATACTAATAAAGGATATTATAAATATTAGGATATTCAATGGTGAAATGTGTACATATATGTATCGGTATTGTTAAACACATATTCACTTCAGCAGGCTAATGATTCCATAAACAGTAGACCGCCGGTGAGAAATCTAAATGAAATTTTGTCAGATGACTTTGCATCTAACTTTTACAGTAGCAATGTTTTAAAGCTATCAGACGACATATAAATATGTTTTTTGCAGTGGTAAATATGACAAGTCAGATGTAAAAACATGTCGTATACATGTAGCTTAAGAAATTTTAATTAAATTAATTTAAAAATAAATTGAAATTATTAAAGAAATACAAGTTCACATAACAATTCGAACATTTCCAGGTCTTTTATATATACAAAATTTTTCCAAACACATTAAAATCAATCGTTCAATAGACGACACTCTTGATAAAAATTACCATTAACGAATATACAATATTGTACAGTTAGACTATTATACAACCAATACGACGATACTACGAATTTGTGAATTGGACAATTATGTTAAAAATAACAAAGTAATGGTTGTTTCATTTTGTGCAGTTGTTGAATGCTTTTCAATCACTTTCTCTGCTCGCTTACAATTCTCGAATTCTTTTTTTAATTGTTAATTTACATTTATGGATTTTAAAAGTAACACAGACTAGAAAAACATAAATGGTGCCCCGGTAGGCAAGCTGATAGTGAGCCGGGGTTGCGGGTTCGATTCCCGCCAGAGACTCTAGTTTCTTGCCTGCAGACAAGCGAAGAGATTCGCGGGATTAGTTAAACAAATTTAAAAAAAACACTAATAATGGTGCTTGCGGACTAGGAAATAAATAACTTACAATTTAATTTACTTAAGCGTCAAACTTTCAGGTTTTGATACAAGTCCTGTTTACAGATTCAATAAAATTAAACTTTTTCACTTAACATTTATACTTTTGAAATTAGTTTCGAATTTGCTTTCCAATTCTCTTTCCAATTATGTTTTTCAATTAACAATCAATAAGATAATTGAATGCATTTTCAATGAGCAATTTTTCGATTGGTTCTGTAAATATTCTGCAAATTGTGTGCAGCATACGCCACAGCTTAACATTTTTGTGATTGACTGCAGTGTTACTGTCAATCAGTGGATAGCTTATTAAAGTAAAACATAACATGTAGCAGGTACAAAACAAGTAAGAAAGTATAGTCTGTTAAGCCAGACATTATGATACCCTACACCACAATATTAAGAGACACATTTTTTCGACTTTACCCTAATTGGTACCCATGAACCCGCCAACACAGCATTAGCTCTTAGGTTATGATTCATATAAATATTTTGAGATATCTACACTCAAAAGAAAAATCAATCCATCCGTACTCAAATCAATCCGAAGTGGTATTAATAGTACGGTGTGTACGGATTTTCTTGAATCAAGTACAGAAAGATTGATTCAAGTTCGGATTTTTAATCCCAAAATACTTAAAATTTCCATATTCAATCCCGTTTTCGTACTTGAAATAATCCGAAAATGAGATTGATTTAAGTAAAACTAAGATTGAATCAATCTCAAAATGCACTACATACAAAAATTATAAAATTGTTTTAATTCAAATTCGTACCTCAAATAATCCGAAAATGAGATTGATTTAAGTAAAACTAAGATTGAATCAATCACAAAATGAGCTTGATTCAAGTAATATAAATTTGATTTTATCCCGAATTCATGATTGAAAAAAACAAAAAAAAAAATTACAAAAAAAAAATGATTATGATTGATTTACTTACCAGTATTACACATTACAGAATGATAAAACACCAACATCATGCCGGATATGGTTTTTATTTTAGAAATCTTATGTACATATTTAACCAAAAATATAAACTAAATGAGTAGCATGAGTTCAAATTTAAAAAAAAAAAATTTAAAATTGATTGATTTTCGAAAGTAATCCCATTTACGATTGTTTTGAGTACGTTTAAGTGTTATTCGTACTTGAATTTTTGAGTACGACTCGTACTTAAAGTAATCCCAAAAAACTTGATTTATCCCGAGTGTTTTTCTTTCTGTGTATGTATATGAGATTTTTTTAATCTTAAGTAACTTTAGTTTTAGGAGCTATGATCAATTATGGACCTCCCAACACATTATGAAATAAAAGCTACCTTCAAAGTTATTTTTGCCAAATTTTATGCCAATACCAACATTTGTAAGGGAGTTATGCAATAAAAAGCTAATTTTGGGCGCTTGGTCAAATATGGAGCGTTTCCACCTGCGACCTGCACTTCGCGGACAAGGTTTTAATGAATTGCCAGCCGGACATAGTTACATCGATTCGATAATTGGATTAGTATAGTAAAAGGTGGGGGTATAACTAATATTTTAAGGTGTCAAAATCATCAGCACAAACGTATAATATCCTCTCAATTATTGTAGTGTTGGTATAAGAAGCTAAATTTATTTACAGTTTTACTTTAAAATAATTAGAAAAGGTTGCTCAGCAATTACCAACCTATTACAACTTACCACTATTATTCATAATGGATTCAATAATACCCAAATAACGGACGTTATATACACAGACTTCAGTAAAGCTTTTGATAAAGTCAGCCTTCTTCTTAGAAAACTTTCCATAATGGGTTTTACTAACAACAGTTTTCGTTGGCTTACTTATAGGAAACAAAGTGTTATTTTTAATAATACAACATCAAAGAGCATCATCGTCAATTCTGGAGTACCGAAAGGAAGCCACCTTGGTCCAACCGTATTTTCACTTTTTATAAATGATCTGCCTAGTGCAATTCACAATTGTAATGTGTTAATGTATGCCGATGATGTAAAAATCTTTTAAGGCTAAGGAACATGATTTGGATAATTTTTATATCTGGTGCAATATCAACATCATGAATCTCAATTTAACAAAATGTAAGCATATGCGTTTTTGTAGAAAATGGAATCCTCTGGGTTTCTATACTTTGGGTGACTGTCAACTTGAATTAGTTAAAGAGATTTTGGATCTTGGTGTTTTACTCGATCCAAAATTAGATTTTATAAAACACATTACATCAATGATAAATAAAGCTCGTGGTGTACTTGCCTTTATAAAACGTTGGGCTAAGGAGTTCACTGATCCTATGATTACAAAACTGTTATATACATCTTTGGTAAGACCTATCATCGAATATGGCTCTATTATCTGGGATCCTGATTATGGTTGTCACATAAACCGAATAGAATTTGTCCAAAAACAATTTTTATTGTTCTGCTTACGATACTCATCTGGGAATCCTTCTGAAGTACTTCCATCTTACTCTTTAAGACTTGCACGCTTTAAATTACCATCACTAGTAAGCCGAAGAAAAAAGCTTAACATTGCGTTTTTAGTTAATTTGCTTAATGCCAATGTTAGTTCTGAATTCCTGCTTAATAATGTTAAGCTCAACGTTCCTCAGCGATCAACTCGCAATTACATACCATCATAACTATCTTCAGGCCTTTCACACAAACTATGCACATTCTGATCCTTTTCAGAGAACATGTAAAGATATCAATGAAATGTATGATTAAGTTGACTTTTCTTTAAGTGCCAGTGTCATTAAACGTAGTATTATCTTGTTTTTAAATACATAAACTTATAATATTGTTTGTAATTTAATTACAGTCTGTAAGGATTTAAACCCATAGACTTATGTAAATAAATAAATAAATATGTTAAAAATTAAATATTATCCCCCGTATTCATAAGCGATTATTAAATTAAGCAACCTTTTATTATTTTTTAAATTTTGTACAGTAAATTTGTTCTTTAAAGAAATTTAAAAATTTTTTATGAATACAGGCATTTATGTTTAAAATTTGCCATAACATGCATCACCTACAAATATAGCATTTTTATAATCCAAGAAAAGAATGTTGCTTTTAGCTTATGGTTACCAAATTTTTTAGTTCTAAGGTTAGTAGTGGATTTTCAAGGACAAGCACTTAATTAATTTCTATAGCACAAATCAATGTCATATCTACATTGGGTAAGTGATGTTTAGTATGGTAGCGTTTCAAGTCTCTTATAGAGCTGAGTTTGGGTAAAATTATTTTGTAGGCGTGGTCCCTCTTAAATGGCTTAAGCTTATGAAAAACAGTTTCTTATACGATACTTTGGTAAATTTGCTTTAAATTTTCTATAAATATATAATTATACTTAATTATACATATCTTAAAACATCCCACAACCACGCCCACTTTCAACATCTCTCTACTGAAGTATTAAAAAAACTAAAATTTTCATATTTAATTTAATATCTGAATTATTGACAGAGATTGAAACGAAAAATCTATAATAAATAAAATTGCATGGATTTTGCTGAATTGTTGCAGAAGTTTGTAGAAATAAAATCAACTAATCGAATGCTTCGGTCTGTTTTAAAAGACGCTCATATCGGCAGTTTGGGGCGGGCTTTTTTTTCATTTTCTTCAAAAAAAAAAAGAGGTTGATAGATTACAGAAACTTTCGCAGATGTTGTTTTTCGCATGGCGACCAAAACATCATGTCCAAGAACGTTTTTTTTTGTTTAAATTTAAAAAAACATCAATTAGTTTAACACTGAATAAAAACTTAACTTTATTTAGAAAGAAATGGTACTATCTTAGGTTGTGCCGAATCTTTTATATCCTCCGCCGCTATTATTTTTTAATCTTTATAAAAACGGCCATCGGTATTCAAATTCATTGCGGGTACGACCTACACACAGAAAAAATATCAATGTTAAATTGATTTTGCGCAATGTTGATTAAAAATCTTAGTAAATTTCTGCAAAAGTATGGACATTATTTAAAATTATCATTGTTCATATTAATTTTAAACAAAAAATGCTAAAATAACATTGTTCAATATTGAAAAACATAAATTTTTTTATGTTCATGTTTTCATTGTACAAAATTTATAAAATGAAAAAAAAATCCCGTATATTTTTTTGTTAAAATTATTGCGTTAAATAGAACAGCAAATTATCAAAGAAGAATGATGACGAAAACCATATCGGGTCATTCTGTCTTTTGATTGTAAATGCTTCTGAACACAAAGGGGAAGACAAAAAAGTGAAACATGTGTCACAGGAAAATAAATAGTTATATTCTTTCTCTCTCTCTCTCTCTCTCTCTGTGTTTAGAATGTTTCTTAAAGCTTATTCTGAATGTTATTTCAAACTAAAACCAATTCGATTCTACATGAAATTGACGTTGTTTCAACTTGAAATAACTTTCATTCAAAGTGATTCGGATTGTTATTTCAATATAAATGACATTTTGCTCTAACTTTACTGCAATGTTAAATTAACATGAATTATAGTTATTTTAAAAGAAAAAAATGTTGCTCGCAAGTTATTGTTAAATCATGTTAAATTAACATGAAGTTACTATTAAGCAAATTCACTGCCGAAAAATATAAAATCAACCCTGTTTTCGAGGATTTTACTGTGATTTTTTTCTGTGTGTACATATGTTAAATTATTAACCGACAATCAGAAAGCTGCATGCTTTTATTAACAGACATATTTAACTTAATTTAAGCCAATTTGAGTAATATATCATGATTCGTAACTGTTTCGCCCGAGAGGTCAATTTATATTGGACCCATGGAAAATTAAGGAGCAATCATCACAAAATTCTGTATAGTGACTTCTGGCATTAAAAACCTAATTAGAACATATTTCGATATTGAAGTAAAATTTGTAATTGCGTTTTATAATTTTTAAGTGGTTCTCAGAAGGCTGCTTAATATGGAAGATTAGGTCAATTACAGACCGATTATTATCAAAGTAAATGGTATTATTTCCGGCCATATGATAATAAATTGAACCCAATTTTTCCGCAACATCTACTTTATCTGCTACGATTATATTCCTATTAAAATGCTTTCCTAGAGTAGACATTCTCGACATTTTCTAATGTGATTTAATGCCATATGAAACTGCGAAAGACCAAATTCGGCCACAAAAACATTATTCGTTACGGTTGAAGGCGTACTTAACTATTTTCCGGTAGTTGGCTTAATATGATAAACTTCACGATATTTAACAATGTGAGGTTTAGTCTTATAAAACTGCGACGTATCAAATTTGTTACTGTTTTAGGCGTTCTAAACTGTTTTCCGAGAGTAGACTTTATATGGGGCCTATGTGTAAATTTTGGACCGAACTTCACAAAATTCAACAATATGATTTCTAGTCA
The DNA here is from genome assembly GCA_949318255.1 of Pollenia labialis. NCBI lineage: Eukaryota > Metazoa > Arthropoda > Insecta > Diptera > Polleniidae > Pollenia > Pollenia labialis. The sequence continues at coordinate 77,789,926 of OX439141.1, read as the reverse complement.
TATATAACGAATTTGTGCAAAATTGTATATCAAACCGTGCATAAACATGGTGTTTGTGTGAGGAACAACAATCGAAAATTTGTGTACAATATGAATTAGAAATAAAAGCAACAGTTTTTCTTTGACCAATGATAAATTAAGAAGTGAAAGAAAAAGCAGTTTTTCTACTTTGACTGCAGTTTTTTTTGTATTTTTGTCGTCCTGAGATCTTAAATCGAATCCTGTGGGGCGGCAACGTCAATAGTGAATAGGTACCACTTCAATATTAACATTTCCTACGGGATGCTTTTTGTTCACTACAAACACACACAAACATATTCAATCCTACCCATACACATATGTATGTAGAAACATATAGCAATACAAATACCATATTGTATGAGTTTGAAGTTCACACACACACACACAAACACACACACACACACACACACACACACACCCTGCAAATAATAGGACCAGTCCAAACACGCGTGTAAAGAGTAGTCCACAAAGGACCAGGACTAGTCCAAAAGTAACCCAAACGTATGGAAAAAACCTGGTCTATTTAACATTACGATGTCCTAGGAGAGGATCATATAACCCACCTTTGGACCACTAAGGAGTAGTTTTAAAACTACTCCATGGTATACTCAAGAGGATTAGTTTTGAAGTCGTTTAAAAACGAAAGCACGTCGTTAAAAAACGAAGACATGTCGTCTCACTACAAACACTTTTTAACAATGGCATGGTCCATGCTTGCATTACATTGGACCAGTCCATGGAGTAGTCCATTTTATCAAAATGGGTCAGGTGGTCCAATTTTATTTGCTGGGTGGACACACACACACACACACACACACACACACACACACACACACACAGTAGGTATGTTTGTATAGGTAAGAATAATACGTCCTCACATGAGTATAAATTCATTTTGAATTTAACTAATCAACACAACCCGAAGTGGTAAGAAAAGGTGGAAGTTGCAAAACAATATTTGGCAACGTGCTAATGTACATAAATTCAAATTATACCCTAAAGTAGGAAAATAATAAAAAAAAGAGGGGAAAATAGAGAGATGAAAGAAAAAATATGTTCAGAATATTTAACAAGAACTGTAAGATTTTGTATTATTGATTTTATTATTCTCTTGCTTTTCCCTCACAATTTACGTAAAAAAAGTTTCATACTTTGTTGAATGAAAACGTGCAAATATAAAATCTCATTTCTTTTAAATATGGCTGTCATTTGTATGCAACAGAAGATTATGATTTTTGTTTGTTAACAACTCTGCTTTAAGTTATTTCTGTATGGAATAGTTAAGTAACATCAGTTACAAAAGTAAATAATTTTAAAAGAAAAAAAAGAAACGTTTCTGGCTTTTGTATTTTTTTATTTTTACTTCTTTTGTTGAAAATTTAAAATTTGTTATTATTTTGATATCGAGAGATGCTGAGTGAAGTGAGCTGGTGTGAAGTCAAAAGATATATTTAAAGGCCAGGGGGTGTTAAAGTCGAATATTAACTTTATACCGAGATTTTTGAAAAGAACAATTATAGACAGCGCAAACGTTTGTAACAAGTTGGTAATAGGGGTATATCTTAAAGTACACAAAATACTGTCAAATTGCTTGACATCAAGCTCATGTGCTTGGATTTTCAATACAGCTTCGTCGGTGTCACATTTAAAAAAAATGTTTAACTGATACAACCATAATGCTTGGTGGGAAATTTGACCAATGTATTTGGCCCTTTTGACGAACTTTTCCCTTTGTCGAATGTTCTCATACAGGGTAGCACAAAAGGACCTACCAGTGTTTTTTTGGTGGTCTTGCTGTAGAAGTATTTATAGATGCATCTTAATATTCAACATTACACTTATCGGCAAATTTATTCTGGAAATGGCCAATTGGCCGGAACGACAACGAGTTGCGACATATGGATGAATTTAAACACTCTGCCGCACTGATTCCACATTGCCCTCAGTGCAAATAGTTCCATGAGCATCTCTTCCAGGTCGGTCGATTTCTTAACCCTGTGTTACCTACAAGACGATTGGTCAGTCAGCTGTTAACTTTGCTCAAATCTGTTTACGTCTGTTGAGTGATACCTAATGTAAAACTAATCAAAACTTTCAAAAGGATCATCAGATCAAATAACCTCTGAACACCGACTTCATGAGAAGACAAAGGTTTAACCGGTCTAGCAACACAACGTCATAATGATGCAATAGTTCCGTTTTGGATGATATAAAAAAGTATTTCATATTTTAGCACCACACTGTTAAAGGATCCTCGAGGCATTTCAGACAGGACTTACTTCCATCCAGTAATTTTCTTAAGCGAATTGAGGCGAGTCTTTGACGGTTTGCCAAAAATGCGAGAGAAGTCCTAGTGAAATTGATACAATCTTGGCGGATTTTCTCCGATTAAAACATTGTTTTAAAAAAATTCTTAACATACTGATAACCACAAGAACTTTTATTAAAGGCCAAAAATGTTCAGCTTTTATATTTCGGGGGAATTGGAATCAGCTAATCAACTGATCTGCATTAAATTAATTATATAGGGTCGCCAGAATAAGGCATACTTATATTCAACATGTATACCTATTTTTATTTTTGTGTTCTTAGAAATTTATAAAGCACACAAAAACGTTAAAAAATAATCAAATTTTTTCTATTCTTTCCGAGGATCAGTTTTTATGCCACAGCAAAAATATGGTCAAAATTTTAATATTAAGATCAGCTTTCACAGCCTTCAAGATTATTAATTAAGTCGGCCGTTTTGAGGAACAGGGCTCAGTTGTTCTTGTAAGAGCATAAATGATATACAATATTTAATCGGGAATTCTGCCAGATAAGTTTAGGACTGCAACTTTTATGCGCGAGTGGAAGACTTATTGTCTTCTGTTTATTGGTACATCCTGATCTTAGCTATATCAGCACGACTTTTCTTTTAGGCGACCTCTAAGTGTGGCATTCATACGGTACTCTGCTACTGGGGAATTGGTGGTGTCTTTATAAATGTCGCTCAAAGCTGTCATAAACGAGCAACGAGAAAATCGATCCTGATCACACCTCTGTATAAACATAGGTCCTGTCCTAATTGCCACGATGATCCTTAAACAGTGTGATGTCAAAGTTTGTATGACTTCTTCTTTGTCATCCTAGAAGGAACTATTGCGTTAACATGACGTTATGTTGCTTGACCGGCTGAACCTTTGTCTCCTCATGAAAACGACTTTCAAAGGTTCTTTGGAGGCAGCCTCTGAAGATCCTTAGTCCTGCTTTCTTTATCAAAGAATATTTTATAATCCATATAAAGATGGCACATAAAAGGCAATATAATTTTCCACTTTCAAAACAAAATTACTCGCAAACTTATTTTAAACCAAGAAGCAGAATGTCAACAAATATAATCAAATTGACAAAAAAAATTAAATAAAATGCAAGGAGCAAAAAATAATTACATGAGTTATCAAGACCACCAGTTATAAATTCGCCTTGATGAGTTGCATTCGACAAACGATTTTTGCTGGCAATCGAACATCGACATGAGTATGAGTTGAGTACCACCAAAAATTTTTTACTTTCAACGCAGCAAATTAATTAAAAAAAAAAACATTTTGGAGATATAAATATTTGTAAATTTGTTTGTTTTGGTGGCCCTTATACCACTTTCTTATTTAATTTTTTTAACATTATGCAGATATAAGATAGTAGGAAGCTACTGGAAAAGCTTATTTTTCTTATGAAACAAAACTCTTTTTCGGCAAAAGAAAAAGATAAGTTGCTTCATTTCCAAGTCTAAGTGCGTCAAAATAACACAGTTTTTTTTTACGAATCGCCACATTCAAACAGTTGTAGCAAATACAACCAATTTGACACAAAATAATACTTTGTGAATTTCCTAATAGTTATTTGTTTTATTTTTTCTATATTTATATTTATTTTATTTATATTTAATTCATAACTTTTACAACAATACAAAAGAAAGGCAAAATGCTTCTAATAATTATAGTTCGGTAGAAGAAATGGTTTAAGGTCCTGCAGGTGTTGCCACTCTATGGGTTAAATATTTATTTCTATTAAATGCAACTTTAAAGGTTCAAACCAGAGAACTGCAAAAATCGCTTTTTTTCTTGATTTACTCATACGCTAAAATTCACATCGTAAACATTCATTTTATTTGTGCATGATTGAGTTTGATGTTTATACGTGCTTTGTTTGCATTCATTGATGCGCATGCCATAACACAATTGATCAGAATTAAAAACGCAGAAGTTCTTATGCTTTTGCATTCATTTGAATGCCGTTTCAAGACATTCGTTTGTTTTGTAAATACTGACTGTCGATTGCTCTATTGAATCAAATACTTTATTGTGAAAAACACATAAAGCACGAAAACAATATAAACACACAAATGCAAATGAATTCTAATTAGTGTGAACGACCAAATACGAAGTGTAAAGAGTACGGAATATACTCCACACAACAACGAAACAAAAAAGAGTTGTGAGCTAAACCAATATTTCGCCCGAAATAAAGCGGCGATGGTAATACTTGTAGTAGTAACAACGGTAACGCTGCTTGTATATTCCCAGCTAGCATTTTCAATCGTCTAGGAGTCTACTGGGAATCTCACAAAGAGTGTTTTTGATCGTCGACGAGCTCATTTTTTAATTGTAGACGATTCCTCGCACGGGAGAAATTGTTACACGTGCTGATTCGTATGAGAGATTCTTCCATAACGCAGCGAAAGACGCTTTTATTAATTATAAAGGGAATCGTTTATAATGTATGTTGAGATTATCTAACGAGTCTTTCAAAAAGCATGCTAAGAGTCGTATGAGACTCACCTTGGGATTATTTTACAACTCGTAAACTGCTCAGCCATATAACTGAGCTACCTAAATAAGGGCATCAAGCGTATTTTTCATGTCAAAACTTCTAGTTTTCATACAATTTATATAAAACAAACCTTAAGGTCGCGAAATCAACACCATCCAGTCGGAAAAATCCTTTTTTTAGGTCCTTAGGCCGGTTTGTTTTATTGAAATTGTATTGACAATAATATTTTCATTTTTCAAAAACGCTCTTATTTAGGTAGCTCAGTAATTGTTATACGACTCTTACAGAGAGTCGCAAAAGGTTCATTCCAAGATTAAAAGACGAGCGTGTCAAAAAATAAATAAAAAAATAATAAATAAAAAAAATTCATATGTTATTGTTTTTGTTACTCGTCAGATAATCATCAGAAGATTCTTTTGGGAGTTGTGTATTAAACATAATCGTCAAACAAACAGCCTATGCTAGCTGGGTTGTTTTTGTATGTGTACCTATTAGTGCTGGGAAACTATTTATAGTATTATCGATATTATCGATAGTCTTAAAATATCGAAATTATCGATATGAAAAATTTCGATATCGATATTATTATTAAAAAATATGGAAAAAAGTTTATTTGCTAACAATTTTTGCTGAATTTCAGTAATGTTTACAAACAAGAAGAATAACAGGTGGTATCGATAGCTTCTTTGTATCGATAATTAGAGGCTCCTTTGTCAAAATTTGTATATGATTACATGGGGACTGAAATGTCAAGTGTTTTTATAATGTTGTAAAAAAATGTAAACGCAATTGTAATCAATTCAATGAATGACCATTTGAGGAAAAGTCGGCCTAGCGGATTAGATTTTTTGAGGAGAATCAAAACTAACAAAAAAAATTATCGAAAGTTGCCAATAAAATACCTTATAGTCCCTGTTGGTTCGGATCCTTCAGAAAGGTGCTTTCTAATATAAATGATATTTTTGTTTAACTGTTTAGTTTAGTTTTATTTATTTACTTATATCGCAATTAACGGCGAGTTTTTTTCTATTTTCTTTTAAAGTAGTTGCTACGAAACTCTTTTCACATTTACATTTAAATTTTTTTCAAGCATTTTTTCAACTTTTTCAACCCGGTTTTCTTTCCTACACCTCTTGCAAACAAACAAAAAGTTGCATGCGAAAGTTGCGGCGTTAATTGCGTAATGTAAATATGGTATTATTGTTTTTTTTTTTAATAAAATTTTATGTTTATGGGTTTCTTTTCAAATAAATCTTTATGTATTTTATTTATTCCTACATGCCATATATGTATGTTGCAAATAGAATCAAGTTCTTAATAGGGCCTTATTTCGTTGTTTAATTTAGGTATTGAATTTAATTTTAGTTGTTATAAAAATTTAATACATAATAAAAACAAAAAGATATTTTTTTACTGACTCCACAACAATTTTTCAAAAACGGTCATCTTATTTAAAAATAACGAACAGTAGAATGATAAAAAAATAGTTAAAAGTTTTCCTACACAGAAAGAAAAACACTCGGGATAAATCAAGTTTTTTGGGATTACTTTAAGTACGAGTCGTACTCAAAAATTCAAGTATGAATAACACTTAAACGTACTCAAAACAATCCTAAATGGGATTACTTTTGAAAATTAATTTTTTTTCAAAGTTTTTTTTTTTAAAATTTGAACTCATGCTACTCATTTAGTTTATATTTTTGGTTAAATATGTACATAAGATTTCTAAAATAAAAACCATATCGGGCACGATGTTGGTGTTATATCATTCTGTAATGTGTAATACTGGCAAGTAAATCACTCATAATCATTTTTTTTTTGTAATTTGTTTTTTTTTGTTTTTTTCAATCATGAATTCGGGATAAAATCTACTTTATATTACTTGAATCAAGCTCATTTTGAGATTGATTCAATCTTAGTTTTACTTAAATTAATCTCATTTTCGGATTATTTGAGGTACGAGTTCGGATTAAAACAATTTTATAATTTTTGTATGAAGTGCATTTTGAGATTGATTCAATCTTAGTTTTACTTAAATCAATCTCATTTTCGGATTATTTCAAGTACGAAAACGGGATTGAATATGGATAGTTTAAGTATTTTGAGATTAAGAATCCGTACTTGAATCAATCTTTCTGTACTTGATTCAAGAAAATCCGTACTCACCGTACTATTAATACCGCTTCGGATTGATTTGAGTACGGATGGATTGATTTTTTTTTGAGTGTAATCAAATACAAATATTCGGTCGATAGTAATATCGATATTTTCGAAAGTGAAATTTTAACTGTTGATAAATAGCGATACCAGCACTGGTACCTATCTGTGTTTGCGTTTCATTTCAATTTTGTTTTTCCGAGTCCAGCATATGATAAAACTAATACGTACTGCTTAGCAACTGCTGAATAGGCATCAGATCAATGATTGCTTGCTTTCTTTTCTTTGTATATGTTTTTTACCAAAGCAATCATTGACGAACGAAGCTTATCATGGTATGAATCAGAGAACTGCAACGAGCACCCGTTTTTATGATTGATTATACTCGCCTTAAAACGAGTTGCGGTGTAGTTAATACAGCCTATTGTTTTTGTATGTGCTCGCCAGGCTCGTAAGAAATTGTGTTTTCAACATACGAGCCTTTAGCAAACGCAATGAAATTTATATGAGTTCTGTTTTGTATTGTTTCTTAAATATATTATTTCAACATTCGGCAATAGCATTCGTACTTCTGATAAATCAACTAATTTACTCTATTTTATTCAATGTTCTCTATCAGCCCTTCGCTGATCTAGAGTTATAATACCCCTTATTTAAGGCCTTAAACTCGCTAACCATCACTAACCATCTGATTTAAGGCAGCTTTTGTACGAATAGGGAAAGAACCTTAGGACGATTTAAACTTTCAAATAATGACAACTCGATCGCAAAAGAGTGTATTTGATGGTGTTCATAAAATACGAATTTTTTGCAATCACACAAAGCCGTCCTCTGGTTCAAACGCATTTAATTTTTTTTTATAATTCTTTGCGGAAATTTCTTTCTACTCATCAGGTATATTTAATTTAAAATAAATTATTCCAAAGAGATCATATGCTCATGCACGACCCATAATGAGAGTGGGATCTCCAACATTTGTACATATAGAAACAAATGTTTTAGAAATGTATAAAGAATATCTAACCTGGTGCACAAGTTAAAACAGGAAAGATGGAATTTTTTACAAAGCCCAATGATAAGAAATGGAATATAAGAATTCAAAACCTACTACGAATTAAGATTTAATGGTTTCAAGCAACAAGTTTGTACCAGGTAAAAACTTCGTCTTCAAAATAATGTGTTGAGTAATAAGAAAAATATAAAAGTACTACTTGCAGTTCTACTAAAAGAGCCAATGAATTTTACAAAGGAGGTCCAAAATTAACACATTCAAAAAGAAAAAACTCATAATTTTTTTACATAAATACACAGAAAATATAGAAAATTTACTTTAATTAAACCATTCGTTCTGACAATTAAAGTTTTTTACTAATTTTGCCTCTGCAAAAGAATTGATCATATCAATTAATGGATTTGTATTTTCGAGTCTTGCCACACAAATTTAGTCAATTAAAAAATTAATTGCATAGATTAAAAAACACTACATATGCACAAACATTTAAATTTATGTGTTTTTTATAAATTGACTTTTATTCGACCTTTACAAAATTTATTATTATTATTATTTAATTAAGCTTGAGGTCTCTTTTTTTAAAAAATATTAAATAATAATAATAATAAATTTATGTGTTTTTATTAAAATAAATTAATTGCAGCAAAAAATAATTTACTTAAAAAAATTAATGTGCATCAATTAATTTTTTAATTGATCAATTTTTGGCAAACATTTTTTATGTGTACATCTATAAAAAAAACAGTTGAAAAAGAAAGCTACTAAATAATGAGTGAAATAAGCTATTCATTTTGAAAAAGTAAACGAGGTTATTTAATTAAATAAAAAAATCGAATTCTCATATCGGTTAGTTATATGGTTTTGCAGTTCAGCTTTCGATATGCACCATTTTAAACTTTTTAGGATTTAAAAATATTTCTGAACTTAAGCAAATATGGAGAGGTATACATGTGCTTGAATTGTTTTTATGATTGATAATTATTATTTAATTACACTGCAAATTACTTGAATAAGGAAATTAGTTTGATTATTTCTGGGAAAATATATATCGTTAGACAGATATTGGGGGATTTCAAGATGGCGACAATGACGTTCTTAGATTGACCTAGAAAATGTTTTAGAGTGGATTGGTATACGTCAAGGTAGTCTGTGTTTCGTACGTCAGTAAAAACTCTAAGCTCTATGATGGTGTGTGGTATAAAAAACCAAAATGGAAAAGATTCAACATCTTCTGGTTACATGGTCAAGTCAAAGGATCCCAACTATCAAAAATGCCATTTAAGCTAATTCATTAAATCGTTTATATTAATAGAAAATAAAACTTGAAAGTGGTGGTACTTCTTTAAACCATCAAGAATTAATTGATCGCGAAATCTTATTTTGATTAAAAAATAAAGTAATTTTATTTATGTAGCTCAAAACTCCTCATTTCAAGTTATAGCGGTTGCTTGATTTTTTTTTTCATATAAAAACTTCTATTTACTAAGTATAAATTTTTAACCACATACAAATATGGGTACTGCACATACTCAAGCTAACTTACTAGTAAGTTGTTAAAGTCCAAACAAAAACTTTTTATAGTTTTGAATGTAGTCATCCGTGAAAGTAGTTGTAGCAAAAATAGTTGTGAATGTAGCAGTAATTGAACTCGGAACAAAAAACCCAAACTTTAAAGTTTTTTATTCGTGTATTTGTCACGTAATTTTAAACAAGCAAAGGAAAATTACATACTTCGACTATAACTCCCATCACTGCCTTCTTCTCTGTCCAAAAAATTAAAGAAGGACCTGATAACAAAAAAAAAAAAAAAAACTAACGAAACGAATCCTTTTGCAGCATCATTTGAGGAAGGTACAAATGAGCTCAAGCAACACTTGTGGGAAATGTTTGTTAGTTTTTTTGCCTTCAACATTGTTTTGCGTTTCGTTTTTCTGCATGTTTTCTTTTCGAATTCAGTGCTGGAGTAAAAGTTTAGCCCAACCCACAGCAAACCAAAAAAACCCGGCAATATTTGCTAACGTTTGTATGCAACATTAGAACTGGGAAAAAAAACAAAAGGGAAGTTACCACAAATTGTGGTCACATAAAAAATATCAAAATAGAACAAAAAACCCAGTAGAAAAACTTATATGTCACAATGGAGTTGACACTCTAACTGTCATCCTCATAAATTCTGTTACCGTTCTGTTGTAGTTCCAGAGTGTAAAAGATGTAAAATAATACTGGGAATTGTTTGGAGTAGAGATGATAACAAAAAGGCATGGATATGAAATTTCTCATAAGCTTGTTTGTTGTTGTTATTCTTTTTGTACAGCATAACACGGCTATAATGAACTCAACACAATGGACCAACAATTTTAGTTGGTTCCAGAAATTTTAATAATTTATCTAAAGATAAATATTTTGTGAGAATTTTCTGCTAATTTTAAAAATTTTAAATAGAAGACAAACATCTGAATTTATATCTGATGTTCGTTGTAATCTTGTTTTAATGTAGTTTTGTTTTCTTTAAATACATTTATTTCTCATATAAAATAAATGCAAATATTTTGAATTATTTTTGCGACATGAACTGCAATTTTCTCAGGGTTCTTTATAAGCAAAAACAAAAAAAATTAATTAATTACTTAGAAACAAGAAAATTTGATTTTAATTTTTACAGGGACTTTACAGGTCATGTGTGCTTTAATCCAAAAAAAGTATACAAAATTTATTCGAATCTTATTCTTATTCATTTGCGACTTGTTATACAATTTGTTCAAGTTGTACAACCAATTGGTGTGGTTGGTTCTCAATGAAATAAAAAAAATTAAAAGAATTTGATTTTTACAATTGTAAAGTTTACGTTCTGACAATCCCGGTTCTTGTTCACATTCGGGCTTAGCGTTCTATCTCTTCCCCTTACGCGAGTGGGACTGCCAGCATTTAAAAAAATTTTGACCTGGTGGACCTGGGTTTGATTTAAGCCTTTTTAAATATTTAATAGCACTTACTGAGGGCACATTAAGGTCTTGGTGAATGCTTGAGTGTTTTTTTTACGCCAGGGAGCGGATGTGATGATTCAAAGAATTTTGTTTTGGCTCCTTTGGATTTTCTGCGCTGCCTCGCCCAACAACTGAATATCATAACACCAGATTGCCTTAAAGAAAGTGTTGTAAAGTTGAAGCTCACAAACCTTACTAAGGGAAGAATTTTTCCTAATGAGCCAATATATGTTAATTGCTTCTAGTTAAATTTGAGTTAATTTTGCCTCTATATGGCATTTCTACCTTAAACGTCAATCTAGGAAACTAAGGAATTGTTTGGTTATTGATTTTTTTAGTTACATGTACACGTTTTTGCTCATTGACCTAAATCTTCCAATGTTTTAAAAAGGGATGTGGAGTCGTCAAAAAAAGTTTTAACGCTGACTCCGATTTCAACCGCTGAAATTTTTTAAGTCCGATTCCGACTCCTACTTTGATTCCTTCTCTAAACTTAATGCTAAATGTATATGAGACTGGTCATTATTTGACTTTAATTTTTTTTCGATGCAGTGCAGTTAAATACGAACTAACTTTTATATAATAAAATAAAACAAAAACTTCTAATTCAGAGTGATCTGTAGAATCTTTCATTGCCAATTTCGAAGTATTTTTTTTTGAAATTATTAGAAAATCATTTTAAATTTTTTATGTCGAAATATGTTGAATTCTGAGTCGTTACTTCGTTACAAAAACCTAAACTCTGCCTCTACAACTCCGACTTCACAGCCCTAGCGCAAAGTCCAGGTCGCAGTTTAGGAGATTAGAAAAGAAATTTGGTACATATCGCCGATTTGCTGCAACATTGTCATAATTAAAAATATTAAAATGTTGTAGTTAATAATGCATTGTTCGCTATATTTTTTTAAATTGTGTATGAAATTCATCTTTACATCTTTTACAGTTACTTGCTCCGTTTGAAGAGAATGTGGCGTTATTTTTTTCTAGTGGTGCGAGTAAATCTAAAACTTAACCTTAAAACTTTTACAAATGAGCAATATCTTCTAATTGTCACTAATTGTCTAATGAACCCCTTACAAACTTTATTTTGAAATTGAGTCTTTGTGCCTATTAACAATTTTATTACACTGCACAGTGGTAGATTTCGGCCAAAGCCCTATAACTTTTTTATTACTTTTCGCAGAGCCACAGACCGTAGTACAGGGGTAAAGTAGCTAATGGCCGTTGCAGTGACGTTTAACAATATTCGCCACACTCATATACTACAATGCCCAGTTGTTGTACAATATTAATGATCTATATATCATTGTAAATGGTCTTAAGATTAGTGTTTCTAAAACCTATCGCAATAACACTTTTAATTTTTGGTTTATTTTTATTATTTCATACAAATGGAATCTATCACACGCAGAGAAAAAACGTTGTTGAAGTATGGCTAAAAAAAAACACATATTATGGTCCCTGCAATGGCTTATCAATCACCCTAAATAACTTAAAATAATTATACGCATACCACAATAATGAAGAGGGTATTATGCGCTTCTGCTGATGTATGTGAAACATACAAATATTGATTTTAGAAACATATTTAAGTATACCGAGCGACTCAGAAACACTTTCTAATGCCCATAATTTCTACAAAAAGAAAGCTGGTCGTGTTTGAACCTAACAGTTATCTTTACCTATTTCAACATTTATTTTGCCTACGTGTTTTTACCTTCAGATTCCTTTAAAATATGGCAGCTTTTACACCATAGGATTCTATGCACAGCTATGATTCTATGCACAGCTAGAATTCTTTTTCTAGAAACTACGGGCATAAGTCGATAACTCTCATGTAAACGTTGTGTACAATGTACAGGTCGAAAGGTTGAAGGTTATTTGATGAATTTTGGTGCATGCGTCTTAATTGTTATAAGGAAGAAGATAATTTAAAATATTGAGGATCAGACCATAATTTTCCATAGCAAACTTCTTTCTGGAATATTTTGGTATTTATTTTAAATGTAAACAAAAAATTATCTTATTACAATATATGCAAATCGTCTTACAAATTTGCTTTTACATTGGTCCATATTTGACCATAGCACCCATAGAAATACTACCTCCGGGATCAACTTTGAACCCCAAAACTTCCTTTTAAATGGTGGTATCAATATAAATTAAAGTAACGATAACTTTCACCTTACGAAAATTACATCTTCATATATATGACGCACTAACATCAGAATTGTGACATCAATGTTATTACAAATGGTATCAATGAGGCAGAAAGTGACATCAATCCAATGACGAGCGTCATCCGAAAATTTTGTTATATTTGATGCATCATCTGTGCTATGACTACAGTGACATCAATTCGATGCCTCATTTCGTGTTTTATTTGCATTATTTTCATTTTTTAAAATTAAAAAAAGGAAGAAAAAATTCCCAAATTCTGTTTGCTTAAATTTTAATTATTTTGTTGAATACATCAAATTTTCAAAGTAGAATAATTATGAATACCATGCTGTAGTGGCGAAATAAAACAAAAGTAAAACAAACACGTCGAACGGGTATGTAAATGGGAATATCCATAAAACTGTTGCGCGTTTTTTGAGTGTTTTTTGTATCATATTTTCAAACAAAAACACTCAATGGTTGCGCAACAGCTTCGTCTTATAAATGCGCCCATTAATAATATTTTCCCACTTTGACTTAATTCAATCCCAATGGCTGAATTTAAAAAGAGTTTATATTTTTGTTTTATGACATCAATAGATTTTTTTTTCCAAATGTAAATAAAAAACATTTATGATTGTTTTTTTTTGTTTGCCCAACGTTTCTTTCGCTTATTTCGAACTTCATCAGGTGTTATTTTTATACCAAAACAATCCAGCGACAAAAAGATAATAATAACAATCAATCTTAGAACTTTTTATAATATCGCAGCATAACTTACGAATTAAGGTTTACATTTGTATTGCACTTTTCGACTATTTAATATTGAAAACTGGACTACTCGTCTGTCTAATATCTTTATACTGTCGAAGTTAATATTGTGATTGCATTCTTTTACATGCAGCGATAGTGGTCGTTATTTTTCCTTTATTGACGTATGTTTTGTGCTCATGTATTCTCGTCTCTAACATTCTTTTTGCTGTTTCAATGTAAACCATGTTACACCTTCCCGTTTCGTTTTCGTCACATTTATTTCATAGTCTACATTATCTATTTTACATAGACCCCTTTCACACTCGGCAAGTTACTTGCGCAAGTCTCTTAGTATATACATATATGATGATATTTATATCAAAGTATATTTTGGGATGTATGTAAAAAATATTTTTCTGCTTCCGATTCTGTCTTTTTCTCAAGAGTTTTGCTTTCTTGAACTTTAGTTATTAATGAATTTGTTAGGTGTGTTCGATGATTGTTCATAGTCAAGATATTTTTTATTTTGCTTATATTTTTCTTTTTAATTTTTTTATCGCTGATCGATAAAATCGATCGATTCGTTATTCGATTTGTCGCTGTGTTCGTTTTCATTTTTAATGGTTGTGTTGAGTTGAAATTTATCATTCTTCCTGATGACGTTAGTTTGGTGTACCAATCAGTTATTATTCTATCATTTTGTCGGATAATGTTAATGTCCAAATGCGGTATTTTTATGTTCTTTTCACGTTCGATAGTAAAGCGGATCTTATTGTGGTATGAATTCTTAGAATTGTTTCCTCGTCAGATTTTCTTAGGATTGCAAAAAGGTCATCTACATATTTTGTTATAAACTTGATTTCTATATTCCTCGATCAGCAATTGTTGCCGATAGAGGGTTCCCCATTGGCATATCATATAATTGATGGTTAAATTCGTTGTCAAATTTGAGAATGTTTCAGTTAAACAGAATTGGAGAATCGTTAAGAATTTTCGTTTTGATATGTCCCTTTAGGGTTTCCCATTTTCCCAATATGTTTTATATCGAAGGAAACCATTACATCGTTAATTTTCAATGTTATTTCTTTTAGTTTTTATTTTAGTTCCAATGAGTTTTGTATATTATACGTTTTTGAAATGGTGTTCTTTTTAATATTTCCTACATATTTTGCTAAATTGTAACAAGGCACTCTCATTGTTGAGGATATTGGCCGCAGTGGTACCGCTGCAGCAAGTGTTCTCAATTTGAATTTTTAAAATTTTGTTAATAAGCCTTCTTTAAAAAGTTGTATAATTAGATCATTGGTTTTCCTCTGTAAGGTTTCTGTTGGGTCTGTTTCGATTAAGATAATAGTTTGTCGTTAAATTGAGCCTAATGTGTACTTTCTCCGATGTAACTGAGTCATCGCATTCATGACTAACTCAGATTGGTCATTTCTGTGCTGCCGATTTCTCATTCCATTAATGACACAATATAATTTTTTTACCCTGATGGCAATTTGGCCAAGTGATGTTAAGACTGACATCCCAATGGTGAAAAGTGTAATGAGGTCAAAAACGAAGTCATGTTTCATAAAACTGATGACAAAATACATCAGCGTTATGACGCATTTTCTATCAGTATCCACTAAACATCTGCATGAATGCAAAAAAAATCAGCTATGAGACACCCACCAAAAATAACGGCACATATTAATTTAATTCATTTGCAATGAGAAGCAATGAGTAAGTGCAAAAGATAATTAAGTTGTTTAAAGTATGAAAGCATCGAACTCGATCAACTTGTAGCGTTCACACAACCCACGATTCACACTCGGCACAACTCGGTAAGCATTGAATATGGTTGCTTCGGCATGAATATATGTTGTATGTTGGTACAAATGAGAAAAGTACGTGTACGACTTTGTTATATACAATGAGTTTGTAAGGCGCATTCGAATTATATAATATTATTCGCGTTACCCGAGTTAACTGAAGAAAGATCATAAAGGAAAAACACAATTTTTATTCCTATTCAAAAAATTTTTTTTTTAATTATTTCTTAGTAATGAAAACAAAAAAGTATATCGTCACCTAAAAGACGAAATAACCTATCTGCAGTTTTCAAAAGTTTACAGGAAAAAACGTTATAAAATTGGAACTATTAACGATATTTTTTTGTGCATAACGGTCCTCTAGGTAGAAAAACTTTGTCATTTGTAATATTATATGTTCAAAATTTTGCACACATATGCGTTATGATATAAGGAATAAAAATCCATAAAAAAATCAATTTTGAAATTTTTGCAGATAGGTTATTAGGTCTTTTAGATGACGATATAAAAAAAATAAATACTTAAATTCATAAATATGTAAGTCAAATAAGTTTTTAAAAATCTAAACAATCTAAATGTTAGAATGTAATAACATCATCTTTCCTACCGTACCCAATAAAGCAACGTTTTTCAGAAAGAAGGTTTCTAGCACATGAGAATGTTCTCTCTGATGAGGCGCTACTTGCAGAAGTTGCCAATATTTTGCAGCTTATCTTATAGAAAAGTGGATATTTTAATATCCTACATTGTATTATTTATAATTTCACAGAAAAAAATTACGACAAATCAATTGTCATATTGAATACCATATTCGTCAATACAATTATTTTTTTTAATTGAAATGGCACCAACAACCGAATTTTTAAATATAAAAAATTCTTTTGTTAAATAAAATTGTTCACTTTCAACAAATATTTTTAACAATGAGTTTGTAACATTGAATAAAAATTAAATACAAAATTTGTCATTTTAACAGAGTTGCTTATTAATTTTAAAAATACGTATGGCAATTTTTACAGAAAGAAATGCATTAAAAAATGCTGATTAAATAATTTTTTTTTTCAAATATAATAAAAATCTCATCACAAATACATGTCTTTAACATAAACGGACTTAGAATAAATTTAACCGTGTTAAAATTTCGGTAAGAAGTTTCAGCTTCACTTACCCCTAAGATATACTTTATTTCAATAACAGTCCCAGCATTAATTTTTTACGATATTAAAACAACAGCAAATTAATTTTTTCAATTTTTTGAAAAAAAATTTTAACTTTTTAAGGTTTTGTTTTTTAATTTGGGGATTTTTTTGTAATTTTTTGGGGACAAGGAAAAAAGTACCTGGCAGCCCTGATTTTGTAAAGAAAATTTTTGAAAGAAAATTTTTTTATTTTTTCAGAAAATTTAAAAAAAAATGTATTAATTACGTCATACTAAATCTTGTTATTTTTTCTGTGTTAGGCGCTAATCTACAAAACTTTATATACATATGTAATTACATCTTGCCTCCATACTGAAACAATGTAATAATCCAACAAAATAAAAATACATACAATCAGGCCTGCCAAATTTGCCGATTTTTTGCCTCTAGATTATCAAAGTGCCGTTGTGCCGATTTTTGCTCCAAAAATGCCGATTTTTTTGATAAACATCTAAAACACGGTAACTTTTTGTTGAATTTAGTGCAACTTGTTAATTTAATGTAAAATTTAAATACTTGTTTCATGAAAAAGAGAGAACTGTTATTAATTCAGCGCTTCTACTTAACAAAATAAGGGTTAAATTTGTTTGTTATGTACATATGTCTCACCTATTTTATTTGAAAATGTTTCAATTGTAAAGAATAAAAGACTTGATCAAAACAACAAAAAAACTCTCAAATTTAAAGTTAAATCTAAAAATATAAGGTACTTTATGTTTGAGTTTGGAAATAGATTAATACTTAGAAAAAAGTTGAGGCAAACTAAATTCATATTCACTTTTAAAGAAAAAATTTAAATCAAAAAAGCGCAATTGAGGATGATGCAGGTACATAAGATTACCAATCTTTTGTAAGAAAGATTTAAAAGTGGGAATTCTCCTGGTGCATTTCTAACAAATTAAGGTGCTTTCATATTCTTCCGCCAATGTAAAAAGAATTTTTAGCCAAGTCACCTGCATTAAACAAAATTTTGATTTGAACGCAATTCATCACTCTAAAGATTATTTTAAGTTAAACTATTTGACGCTGATATTAAAATTTTGGATTTAAAAAAAATGTCAAGCTCATATGTATCTATAAAAACCAAAAGTACAAAACTTTAAAACAATTTACCCTAAAATACAGAATATACACATTTTTTTTAATGAATTACAATTAAATTGTAAATCTTTTATTTTTATTGATGCTTATGTTATTTTTCGTGTTATTAACAAATGTTGTCACAAAAAAATGTCTTACTTTATCTAAAATAGATATTTTTGGTTTGCTGATTTTTTGCCGATTTTTTTAAATTAAAGTGCCGATAATGCCGATTTTTTGTTGAAAATATGCCGATTTCTTACAAAACTCATCTGGCACCCCTGCATACAATACGTGGTTACAAAGTTGTTGGCGTGAAGAGAGAAAATGCACAATACAATGCATACTAATCACTCATTGAACTCATTTCTACTAGCTCTTGTCTTTTTGTTGTCTCTATTATTGAATGTTGTGAGTTCGAGTTTGATCGGTGTATGGGACGAATTAATAAAATCTACGCCAGACGAAGCACAACGAAGTAAAATACAACTTCAACGAAGTACAACACACCATTTATTCAATAGTCTTTTTTGCACACAAGTAGCAAGAATCATTCATGAATGAGGTTGTGTATTCATTGGACGAATGCATTACTGCAGATGTTTAGTATCCACATAATATTTTGCTCACAAAACTCTTTTATGAATCTAAATCTTAAACAATTTTTTTTTGCCTGGTCCATGATATCGAATGTGAATTAACTTTCACACTGTCTGTATTTATGTGGTATGAAATGGTTGAGCGTGCTGGACCATACTTTCTTATTTGTTTTCTATAAACATCAGTTTATCAGAAGCTTGTTTAATATTTTATCTCTTTTATGACATGATGTTTGAATAGGGATTTAATGAAACAATGCGGTTAAATGTATTTAAAATTCCCTTTTTATTCTTTCATAAAGTTTCTTATCTGAATTTCAAGTTTTCTATAACGCCAATTATGTACCTAATTTGATTTTAGTAAATTTCATATTTAAATATTCAAAACTTTGTTTTAAATAAAAAAATGTTCCCCACACATTCACGCTCATTAAAGCGACCTCAAGAATAATCTATCTACATTTGTTTTATTAATTATTCTGTAATGTAAAATGTTATCACACATACTCTTTCTTAACATTTATATATATTCTTCTAAACACTTACACATATGAATGCGAACAAATACACATTGATAAATATAACACTTTTAACCCATTTACCTTTAATGAACTGCCATAGAAAATTCTAAAGGTTTCAAATTTATTACATCTCTTTCGATGTTTTAACTTTGTAACAGAAAAGAATACAAAAAGTTTACTACGATAATTTTGAAAAGAAAAACTTTTAGATTCTACTTCCTCATATTTTTTTGTTGCATGTATAGAAAAGAAAGTTATGCATAAATGTGGTTACCCTATAGTGTCTATGTGTTAGAGTGTGTATGTGTGGAAGGTGCTGTCAAACATCTTTTTCTATTTATGTTTAATAAACTGTGCTGGATGAAACTAAATAAAGTATAAGGTACCAACAACTTAGAAGACTAAAAACCACACGCATACTTTCAACATTGCATAACACACAAGCACACACAGAGAGATACTGACTACCACAAATGTCTTAACATTTATGACGTTACAAGTATTTAAGGTGTGAAATGAAAATTAAATTTATACAAAAGCAACCATGATGTAAGTTTTTGTGAGGGTGTGTGTGTGTTTTGTTTGTTTAAATGAACTAAAATGGAAAAACTATGCCATAGAAAATTATAATGCCTCAATATAAGGTTATAGAGTGCGTCTAAATATTAACGTAAGTATGTATGTGTTTGTTTCTATGCTTTTGTGTACTTTTATTTATTAAGTAAATTTTGACTTTTTATGCAGGTATAGTCAAATAAAAAAGTATACGTTGACTTTAAGTATAAAAAATTAAAAACATATGTAAATACGAAATTTCTTTAAGTACAGAAAAGTTTGTAGTTTTAGTTATAAAAACCATGGTCCATAATCATAGTCAAAAACAAAGTCAACTTTTTCTAAAGCATACCTTAAAACGATGGTAATCACATGTATTTAAAGCAGGTTTTAGTTTAAAGTATACATTATTTTGGCTTTGATGATCGATTAACAAAAAAGTGACGTTTAAATTTTGGTATCTGTTGCCACAGAACACTTTTTCATAGGTAGTAATGCAGAGTGTCTGCGAGCCGGATAGCATGATTTATGCCGCAGCTTTGATAAAGGAAATGAGGAGAAGGATTATAACACCTTTTCTGTCAGTGTACTGCACTGGCGAGAAGGCTCTCTGGCGTTTACAGCGTTTTGGGGATTTGTCCCAAAATAGTGGATTTTTCTTTGTAATTGGGGATACAATTTTCGTGAAAGTTCCCAGGTGTTTTTTTTTTAGGACAAAGCACTATTATTGCTTAATATATAATTTTAAATGCCATATGTGCAATGCCAAGACGTGGATAGAAATTTAAGAATTTGTTGACACTTCGAAACCTTTTTAAGAGATTACTGAAATAGTTTTAAATATGCTTTTTGCAACAAAACGCTTGTGTTGTACGAGTCTTTTCTATAAAACCAGAATTTGCACCAGAACACAGTATGAGTTATTAGAAGTTCTTCTTAGATTAAATACACACTTTCAAAACAATGCAGCTTGCTGTGACACTTTTTAAACAAACAACATGTTAAACAAAATTACATTGGCTGATGAATCAGAAGAGTTTGATTCGGAATAACACTAGTTTTAATAATACATATTACAAAAAAGGATTTCTTGAAATAAATAATTGTATGCTTTTTTATTTTTAAGCTATTTAGGGGGTTTTTTAGAAATATCAAATTGGGGATTACGACTTAAATAAAACTGGGAGCCCTGAACTTATTTAGAAGTGTGGGTTTGGCTCTACGGTGGGGTTCTGCGTAGTGAAACTCCATGGTACCACATTGGTTCATTGGGTCTAATTTTGCCGAATGAGTACTGACTGCCATTCCTACATATCCGTGCTTAAATGACCATAGCATTATAGTTAACTTATTTACATATTAGAAACAGGCTCATCCACATTGTGGTATGAAATTCTGACGAAACTATTCATTAAGCACGTTATTTTTTTCGTATTTCGTAACAATGCAACATTTGAATATTTATAGGTGCAATTTTAGCATTTAAATATTTATACCTCTTAATAAATTTGATATATAGAATTGAGAAGTCTTCACAATTTTCGGTTATCTTTTTGAAACTTTTATTAGTACCAAAATTTGGAAAATATCGTTCTCACTTTTTCGTTAGAAACTTTCAGTTCGTATACTTTTTACTATCAGTGTAGCGGTATTTACGTTTGCCCTAAGAAAATATTACATTTACGTTTATAAGTTTTATTTCAAAAGGCAGCTGTAACTTGTGTATACGTTATTGTATTGTATTTGTGCTTCTTCATTATACCCTTCAAATATTTTAACTCTCGTGATAGGCGTTGAAAATATTTTTTAATTAAAAATTACATATCATATAATGGGTTATTTTAAAATGCCAATTATTACTGTTGTACTGTTTTACGGCTTGAGCAATTAGTAATTGGTAAATTTCATCAGAAGACGTTATAAGTGCATTCAAAGCCATATAAATCCGATATAAGTTCCTGCCATGTTTATAAGACACTAATACAAAATTAAAAAATTAACAAATCATTGTTCAATCCATATAAGTATGTATGTTAGAGCGACTCAAGTTGTATGGAAGCAAAATTCGTGCTCGATGTACCCTCCTAAAAATGAACCTTGGACTTTTATATATTTTAAATATTTCGGCTCCAGCTTTGACCTCTCGTGAGCTGGACCATTTTGAAAAAGGGTATATTTTAGCATGTTTTGTTAATTTGAGAATCTGTTTCCTTACCAACATATACAAATTGGGTATCATAAGAAAGGTTTTTTTAAGGCGCGTCCAACTGTATATACAATTTGTCCAAGAATGATCATCCATGTCCTTTTTTTAAGGATTTTCTGTAAAAAAAAAGATTTTTGAATTTTTTGTTCGGGGTTATTTGTAATAAAAATGCCAAATTAACATATTTTAATCTCTAGTCGATTTAATTAAATACATGTTTCCGCTTTTTTGGAAATTCGTGCTAGTTCGCGTTTTGACAAAAATGCAATGGGATGGCAACCCTTAGTTTTAAATAGAGCAATATGGGTATCAAATTTTTTCTTTTGCCATGTACATCATCTTTGTATGTAAATAATTTAGATTTTTGCACATTAGATGCATTTTACAGGGTGCTCTGAAATATATAAATAACATTTTGCTGTAACTCTAATATGATAGCGGATTTAGTTTCTAGATCATGTATGGATGAAAAAAGAACTAAATAAAGAAATAAAAGAAATATTCCACGACTTTTTGGCGGCATATTTTTTTTCGCAAATTAAAAAAAAATTGAAGTCGTGGATAATTTCTTTTTTTCTTTCTTTAGGAGAATTGTACGTGGCATGCTCTCGCGTCGGCTAGCCATCGAGCTTATCTGCGCTGGCTTAAGACGAACTGACACAAGATATCGTACACACAATTGGCCTTCGTAATACAAATTGATTATCTCTGTTTTATTTTCATACTTCCGTATAGAAAACACATCACTTTTTTATGCTCAGAAAAAATTATTGCCGAATTATTTTCAAACAAACGCTTGTTTGAAAATTTGTTGATTTCCACAAATTTTTTTACTGATTCAATTAATTATTTTTTTTAACCAACAAAAATGTTCACAACTATTCAAAAATATAGTATACGCGTTATTGGTTTCAAGTTTTCATAATTTTGTATTAAAAATTTAACGCTCTTTAATGTTGTCGTTTTTTTGCATTTTTTTATTTGATCGTAAACAAAACAACAACAAAAAACACATACAGCCTACTTTTGGACACTTAAAAAAAAGTACAACAAGAAGAAATATGATAAAATAGCTCGACGAGGTTTGTAGTAAAAAAACCAAAACAATAGCAGGTAAAAAAAGGTTCACTCTTTTTAAACAACAGAAACAACAACATTATAATAAACAAAATAAATTTTTGGTTGGTTTCAAAGTTGGTAAAAAAGAATGAAAAACAAAATCCCGTATTCAATTTTTTAAAACTGTTTAGTTAAATACATCAAAACCAAAATTATAATGATGGCGAAAAACATATATCGAGTAGGTCTGCTGTCGGTTTTGGTTACATTTCCTCTTCTTTAGCCAAGGAAAGGATACAGCAACAGTGAGTGATGAAGAAAAACATTGTGTGTATAAACAAGACTTCGTTCAAAAATTATTCCAACAAAAAAATGTTTCGCAAAGCCAGCCGCCGCTCTACTCTGCCTTCATCTTCACCTTCAGTGTTTTTTGTGGGTGCGCGTCATTGCTTGTGCAAAAAACATTTTGTTTGATTCACCAAAATTATTTGTCAGTAAATTTTTTGTTTGATTCAGTTCAATTATTTGTTTGAAAAAATCAGTGTTTTTTTTAGCAAACAAAATGCAAATAAATTGTTTGAAATTGTGTTGATTTTACAAATTTTTTGTTTGAATTGGAAAAATAATTTTTCCAAATCTTTCCCCCAAATATCCAATTTTTTTCACGAGCCAAGAAAGTCCTTCTAAAACTTAGTATGTAAACTTTTAATATACTCACTTTTATATCACGCCTCAAAATTAAGCACCCTTTATTCACATAAATATTACACTAAACAAGGTTTAACTAATTAAAATATACATATATGTACTTTTAATAAAGTGATAAAAACAACTAACTATAGCCTGATGAAAAATTAGTTAAAGTTTTCCTTCTCAAGTACAAACATTCAGTCGATAGTAATATTGATAGTATCGATAGTGAATTTTGAACAAACGATAAATATCCATAGTAGAAAATATCGATAGTATCCCAGCACTACAAACCAAGGTTTAAAAAAAAATTAATTACAAACAGTTTAAGGCAATTTATCATTTGAAATAGTTTTTTGCTTCTCTTGTAAAGTTTTCAATATCTTAGATGGGATCTTTTGGATTTTACGTAACGATATATTAATTTTAATTGTTACATCTCAGATATAATATATTATTTACTCCTTTTGAAATATGTACATAGATACTCAAAATATATATGAATTTTCTTCTACGTATACGCAATATATATTTTATGACTTGATTATTATTATATCTTGTATGCAAAGAATTTACAGCTCTGATTTCTGCAGAATAAAATGTACATACAAATGTATGTATGTATTTGTGAATAATTGCAGTGCGTTTCCAGCGGGAAAAAGAAGGAGTACGGATGCCTTCAAGAAGGGCTCTGTACACCTTCTTTTGGGTGTACAAGGCCTGCTCGCTCCATTCCATACTCGTATTTTTTTACACACGTTGCCATTGCGAAGTAGGCCTTCCGTTCTCGCTTCTTAAGCAGGTACATAAGAATGGTAACGGGATCAAAAAAGTGATAATTTTGCTTTTGCTTGTGCAACAAAACAATACAAAAAATGTTACTCCTTCACTACTCCCTTCTCATAGAAGCGAGTGTGGAAGGTGTATCTTATAATTTTATACCATCGAGCCGAGCCCTTCTTTTGCAGTTAGATAAAAACAGTAATTAAATCAAAACTATTTTTTAGTAGGCCTTTAAAAAGGCCTGAAGTTAGAAGTTCTTCTAAGTGTTCCCGCTGGGGAAGTGTTTGCTAAAATAAACAACGTAAGATTGACACATTTGACAGATAAAATAAACATTTATCTTTTAAGACTATTAAAATTTAAATTTAAGACTATTAAATTTTAATTACCAAAGACAACGGAAAACATCAAGACAGACAACAACAGAAAGTCGACAAACAAAATGAAACAAAAGAATTTCATAAGAAATTCTTTTTAAGATGAACAAGCTGCTTGAAATCTTTTGTTAAACAACTATTATTATGAAAATTAAGATAAATTTAATATATTTGAATATCAATGTATCAAAATAAAATTTTAACAATTCAGTGATTTTAGACGAGAGCTTTCTACAATGTCTGCTGACATTTTGCTTAAGTAGTTTATATTATTGCAAAGACAATAGAAACGAAATGAATGTTATTTTAGAATAGTAAGTGAAAAGAAAATAAACAATTTACGTCTAAAATCTATAAAGTAAAACTTCAATTAGTTTTTCAATAACTAATTTAAATTTCACTACACTCTTAATAGTAATTAACTCAATTAACTCAAATTGTAATATAAAATAAATGAAAATTCAGATTAAAACCGGTCTACTTATTTTTCATTTTTTTTTAACGAACAATTTTTGAATTTTTACTGTCAAAAATTTTTTTTAATATTGACAACATTGCCTAGACAAAATTTTTGTTCTTGTTTTCATTAATGTAATTTCTGCAGTATTGACCCTATAATTTACATACATATACATATATTTTCTGGATTCCTATGAGAATATAAGTTCAAATACGGTTTACTATCTGTCTGTTGAAATGGGTATTCTGAGACCACAGATATTATGGGGACCTCACGGAAAGAACTATTTACTAAATATGACTTGCACCAAGAAAATTTTTAACGATTCTTGTCAAAGCCAAAAACACTATTCTCAATATCGACCCATAACCGCAGAAAAAGCGTAAGCGACAAATACAAAATTCTATAGGGGAAACATTTTTTATTATAAAAATAAAATAAAAACATACTAGAAATTTTGTCTGTAAATGAATTTATTGAAAAAAAAACGTAAAATGATACATGTGTTTCGAAATCAAAACAAGGGAAAAGTTAGTACTTAAAGCGAATAAAAATTGAGTCGAATACTTTTTCAACAAGAACTTTGTTTATTAATTGTGGTAACACCAACAACATGATAGTTTTGACATTCAGTTTTTTGGCGTATTCGTAGTTGATGCATTGCCAATTGTTACAACAAATTAATCGCATTAAAATCCACTTTGAAAATGGTGGTTCTGGTTTTACTGAAAAAGCATTTTTTCAGACATATTATTGATGACATGGATATCACTGAGGTGTGGTTTCAACAAGACGCTGCGACATGTCACACAGCCAATGAAACGATCAATTTATTGCTATGTTAAGTACAGAGTTTAAACGGAGCCAAGCGAATCGATTGCAGCATTAAAACTCAAAATCCTTGATGGGATTAACGAAATAGACCCGACATTTTACCAAAAAGTAATGTAAAACTTCGATGAAAGAATCGACATCTGTCAGCGTGCTCGTAAAATACATTTGGCCGATATAATTTTTCATTCATGATTGCCGAACTTTTCGTTATACAATAAAAATTTGAATCATCTTTATAAAAATTGTTTGTTTGATAAAACAAAGTTCTTGTTGAAAAACTCTTTATATTTAGAATAAGGAATTTTTGGCTTGGACGAGAATTTAATAATAATTCTTTACGTATTCGTTGATATTTATTTATGTTTGTCAGAATGTTTCTATTGAAATTCAGCCAATTCGGTCCATAAATGGCTGAGATATTAGCAAAACAAAGAAAACGAAACAAATTACGAATTTTTGTTTTTTATTTTTAAGTTAATTTCTTCTTAATAAAAAATATGTGTCGAAAAAGTACCAAATGTTGAAAAAAGTACTATTTTGCTTGAGGATCGGGACCATCTCAATTTTTTAATTTTCTATCACTGATCTGACACTAATGGAATTTTAAAGCAGAATTTTTAAAAATTGCAAGTCTTAACGATAACTTAGCAAAATTAGAAATAATATGACACCAACACTGTTCTTTTAATGGCTTAATCGACTTAGATTTACGCAAGGTATAAGAATATATATTCTTTATGGGGTCTTCAATGAATATAAAAAAAGTTTCACACGAAATGACAAAATGAGTACACCATCATGCACTACAACTAGGAATGGGCAAAAAATATCGATATTTAAAAAAAATATAATCGATATATATCGCCGATATTTTAAATACCGATATATCGATGTATCGATATTGAAATACGACTATCGAATTCGATATTTTTTAAAGTCAGTCTTTATTAAGATCTCAAAATTTTAGCCGTTTTTCAAACAATATGTCTTTTAAGAATTGGAATCATTGCATGCATCATATGTTTTTTTAAACAAATATGAAGATCTAAAATAATTGGCATTTATAAGAAGCAGTGCCGGATACAAGAAGCAGATTGTCTGGAGTGCACATAAACCAGAGAGTGCTGCTGATGTCCATATTTGATGATTACTGGTTTGACTAAAACCAGTTGGTACTTTTGGGGTGCAATTTAAATTTTAAGGAAAGTTGGTAATTCCATGACTTATTTACTTCCATTGAAATTTTTCGAAATATATTTTTATTTTTTATTTCATATGTTTTTTTTGTATTCTTTCCTTTTGTTTTTGATATAATTGAATTTTTTGTTTTGATTAAATTTGTTTGTTTTTATTAATTTTTTTTAAATAAAATGAAACAAAAAAAAAGTAACAATGTAATTACATATAATATGTTTGTTCATAAATATGTTTGTACAAAGGTATACAGAATTTTTTAATTTTGTAATAGTTTCAGCAAAATACGTTCGATATATCGATATATCGATATTTTTGAAATAATAAATATCGATACTCTAAAAAAATATCGATTCGATATATATCGATATATTTTTTCAACTTGCCCATCCCTAACTACAACTGGTGGTGCAGGGTATACAAATACCTTCGAAAAAAATTAATCGTTTTATAGCCAGATGGTTTTGCATTGTTTAAAGGAAATGTCAGCCACATGATGAAAAATCTAAGCTATAAAGTAAATGTGAAAACACTTCCTATATCTTATATAGGGACGCAAGTTCGGTGTTTAATATCTCTCTGCTCTAAACCAGTGTTGCCGTTAGGATACGAAAGATACATTTTTCGTATCTTTTGATGACTTCATGTACCATGTATAATCCTGACATTTTTCGTATCTTTTGAATCTGTGCGTAACATGTGCAGGAATAAAATATTAAATTTTAATTTAAAAAATGTTGTTAATGAGCCGTTTTTTAAAAATTTGAAAAAAGGAGTTGGTTTAACATTTGTAATTCCATTTTCGAATGCATGTGTTGAGAGAATTTTTAGCCAACTAAAACTTATTAGGACTGATCATCGTAACCGACTGAATACTAATACAATAGCAGCTTTAATTATGGTGAAAGAGAACATTAAGGATGTTTCAACATACGATCCAACTAAATCGATGATTACTAGAAGTGCGAAGTTGTTCGGAGGAAATATGAACATTGTATTTATTTTCAGGAAATTTATATTCTCTTAACAAAATTCATTAAATATAAATTAAAAAATGTTATGTTAATAAACGTTAACGTTAAAAACGGATTTTTTTCAAAATGTATCTTTTTGGGAAAAAATTTATCTTTTTGGAAACTAAAATGTATCTTTCTCGGAATTTCGCTGGCAACACTGCTCTAAACTTTTAATAAATCGCAATGCTTTTAATTATTGGTGGTGGGCAACACAATTTTAATCATTGGGAAAACGTTTGCATTGACTAACTTCACAAATCATCACTTCTAAGTTAAAAATGAAATTCAACTATTTACAAAAGCAATTTATATACATTCTGAGTTTATTCTAAAAGCCCTTTCCATTTCATTTACTTTGACATTTTTATAACAACATCTAAAAAGGACTAGAAAAGTTTATGTCAAATGATTCCATTGGTTTCATATACATTCAGATTAACGAGGATTTATAGCAAAAAAAAAAAAAAATTACGGAAAAGGTGTTATCAAATAAATTTAAATTCACATACTAACACTGTGCAACATTTTTTATGTCGTCGAGTGCAAACTCTTTTCGTGTGAAACTGCTCGAAGTACACTTATCAAAACCAACATAACCCTATTTGAGTTTTGCTAGTTAAGCTGGCATTCGGGTTTTATGAATATTTTGGCATAAACTTGATTCCTCCGAGGAGCTGTTCATGTCTATAACTCGCAAAACAAATTAAGCTTTTTTTATCTTTACCAGATTTGTAGCTATAAACTGAAAGAGAGAAAATGAACAACAAATTATCCCGAAGAAACCTGCATTTGCGAATTTGAAATATGTAGACCTTTTTCACTATTTTTGGCCCAAAGCTTTAATTTTAAAAGTCATAGTGTGCAAACACTTTCTCTTATTGAATTTGTCGAAGAACTTATCGATGCCTACATAACTCTCTTTGAGTTTGCATTTTATATGTTGCATAGTGTTAAACTAGTAAAGAAATAAAAGAAAAAGAAAATAATTCATAAGAAATAAATATATTTTATTGTTTGCATAACTCTATAAAATAATCCTTAATAAAATATGTGTATGCCAAATAAACAACGTAACAATGGAAATTTTTTGTAAATGTCAAACAAAAGCATTAGTATGCGTAACAGATTTGTTATTATAACACAACCATACATAAATACGATTTACGTACACACATACTTAAATTTAAGTAGCAACAGTGTGAAAATAGATAAAAGACACCAAAAATTAATTTATGTACTCGACGTACAATGGTTAGGTATGACTTCGCTGAATTTATTATGGGCAGGGAAAGTTTTTTCAGGATATTTGCTTTAAAAATTAGTTTTTTTTTATCTTGTAAATTTTTAAAGAAAAACCATTTTTTATATTTTGTGGCAAAAAAGAACAAGTGCTTAAGTTAACTTAAGCTAAATTTCGTTAATGGTACCTTTGCGATCTGCATGTTCGAAACAAAGTTTCAATAATCTTGTATGACTTTTCAGGAAGTTACAGCAAGGTATGTTTAGACATGAGCTTCATAACAAAAGTTGTGGGGCCATTCTTCATTTTCTGCTTATCGCCATATTTCCTGGGGTCATATCGCGCACCTCAACAATTTACTGTAATAATTTTTGATTTTTGACAAATGCTCTCATAAAAGTCTCCTCAACAAACTGACCATATGTGATTTATATGATAAAAAGCTGTGAATTCTTGAAATTCTGCTCGGATATTTGCCTTGTATCCTCCTATGCTGTTACTATTCTACATCAGCTTGTCTACATAAGAGGTTCGTTTGTCCCAGCTCCACAGCACGGGTTCTGAAATTATTTTAGGTAGTTATTTTTTATAGCTGCCATCTAAGGACTTGTTTATCTTACATGGGAGCATTGGTAGATGCGTTATTTTCACCCGGTTTTTATACCATGGTTGATCAAGGTATTCTTACGTTAACTTAGATCACAAATGTTAAGAAATCGCTTTCCACGAGGGTTGTTAAACAGCGACATATAGAGGACATTCTTCTAGCGGTGTTTTCTTGGGGAAAATAGTTGCAGCCAATATCTTAAGTTGTCTTTGGATTTAAATACTCATTTATCCCGAAGATGCCACTGAAAAAAGGGTGTTCAGTTATCATCTGACGGATATTTCACCTTTCGAATTAACATCCTCCAATACCAGTGAATCGACAAAAAACTTCTGACTAGAGATGCAATGTGCTACCACGGGAGTCAGTAGACCCCGGTGAAACCCCTGCAAATAGTATTGGACTACCTTTTCCATTTTCCTGGACTGGTCCAATGTATTAAAAAGAGTTTGTAGTGAAACGACATGTCGTCGTATTTTAGCAACATGGTTTCGTTTTTAAATGATTTCAAAGCTACTGCTTTGTAATTTGTAATGTGAAACACTGTTGGGATTTGTGGTACAATTGTACCAAATTTGGTACAATCGAAACTTCATTGGTACACTGGTACATTTCATCCCTTTTTGGTACAGTTTAAAAAAAAATACAAACGAAGTTTTATCATTTCGTTGAGGTAGATTAACTTATTTTTCTGTTAAAAAATAAAATTTTTAATAACAGACGTGAACAGAACTTCCAACAATTTTATTATTGTTTATTAATGTTTATTAATTAAACTAACATATAAAGTACATACATACATACATACATACATACACATATACATACATACATACATACATACATACATACATACATACATACATACATACATACATACATACATACATACATACATACATACATACATACATACATACATACATACATACATACATACATACATACATACATACATACATACATACATACATACATACATACATACATACATACATACATACATACATACATACATACATACATACATACATACATACATACATACATACATACATACATACATACATACATACATACATACATACATACATACATACATACATACATACATACATACATACATACATACATACATACATACATACATACATACATACATACATACATACATACATACATACATACATACATACATACATACATACATACATACATACATACATACATACATACATACATACATACATACATACATACATACATACATACATACATACATACATACATACATACATACATACATACATACATACATACATACATACATACATACATACATACATACATACATACATACATACATACATACATACATACATACATACATACATACATACATACATACATACATACATACATACATACATACATACATACATACATACATACATACATACATACATACATACATACATACATACATACATACATACATACATACATACATACATACATACATACATACATACATACATACATACATACATACATACATACATACATACATACATACATACATACATACATACATACATACATACATACATACATACATACATACATACATACATACATACATACATACATACATACATACATACATACATACATACATACATACATACATACATACATACATACATACATACATACATACATACATACATACATACATACATACATACATACATACATACATACATACATACATACATACAAACATACATACATACATTCATAAGTATATGTACCCGTGTTGCTGTGGGACACTGTCAACCAAGTGTCTACATTTTGGTCTGCCTATAGAAATAGACAAATTTTAGCTTTTTCTTAATTTGTATACCCACAACTCAATACTGGAGAGGGTATTATGCGATTATGCTAATGTGTGTTACACTACGAAATAATACCTTCTGAGTCGATTTAACGATATCCCTCCGTCCGGCTGGCTCGATGGTTGTCTGTCCATGTAGCCTTCTGAGTAACACTGCCTTTACACATGCAAGTAGTGGCATGCCACTGTTGTATACATATTTTTAAAGAAAATTGTTCCAAATAGTTGAATCTTATGACATTTGCTTTTCTGTTTACACATGACCCTGCGAGTTAATTAAAAAAGTACCAGAAAACAAACTAAAGTTACCGAGTTAATCATATAGGCAGAAAAAAAAATTATTTATATGGGTAGTGCCAAATTTACACTCGCCAACTTTACACTTCCTGCCATTGGAGCTACCATTACGAAATTTGTGAATTAATTAGTAAAAAAAGTGGGTGTGAGTAGTTTTTCGAACTGGCAGTGGCATGTGTAAATGCAATTTTTAAGGTAATTCGATGAAATTTTGAACATAGGTTTCAATTCATACGGTCAAAGCCTAAACAAATGGTGAGAATCGGTCTATAATTGCACGTGTCCCCATTCAAACTTCTTTCCGGAATAGTGTTTGTGCCTACAAACCATCTTATTACGTTGGCATTTACATTAAATTTGAACCAGACTTATTTTATTCCAATCTAAATCATCTTACCATTTTTTTTTTATTGAAATCGGTCCATATTTGATGACTACCGACAATAGCATTTCCGACAGTCACTTTGTCAAGACAAAAGGTTGCGCTGGTGGATCCAAAATTAACCATAGGTCCCATATAAACCCCATTCCTAAAATCACTTAAGGCAAACGAAACACAAACACTTTTACATAAATCTTAACCTCATAACATAATTTTGTTCTGGCGGGTCCATGATTGCCCATGGGTCTCACGCTCGAAAATTTGTGTGCGTATAATGTGGTATAGAGTATCAAATGCTCGGGCTTAACAGACTAGAATTTCTTACTTGTTTTGTTTTTGATGCTTTTTTATTTTATAGCAACATTTTGGTACAATTTATGTCAATTTGATACAATTTTGCCATTTAGACGGTACAATTTAAAAATTGTCAGATCGCAACAGTGATGTGAAATAGACTATGTTTTTTTTCCTACATTAGGGTAATCTTTGGACTAGTACGGGAATGACTATTGGTTGAGGAATTCGTTATTATTGTTCTTGAGATAAATTCATCCTTTCACGCAAGGTGGTCACGGGGTGGTTGTGGTTTGCCACCCAAGGTCGCGTAAAGGGCGATCCTGAAAACCCTACCAAATGGCTGATTTTACAACTTGTGGGAAAATTATAGCTTCGGTTACAGTGTTACCTGGATGTCATATTGCCTCCCTCATACACGCAGAGAAAAAACTTGGTTGGAGTATGGTTAAAAAAGACATATTATGGTCCCTGCAATGGCAATAAACAAACTTTTGTTGTTTTAAACAAAACTTTTATCACGATTGATAATATTTGGTTTCTATGAAACAATAAAGTGTTTACCTCCCTTGAAACTTCAAATATGGTTGAATTTAACAATACATTGTTTAAATAAAATAAAGCTACAACCATACACTTAAACATATTATGGTAACCTTAACCATATTATTATCACGGCAACCATATTTTGGTTAAATTCATCCATCTAAAAGCTATAACCATATTATGGTTGCTTCCGAACATGTTATGGTTATATTTTAATAACAATAATATGTTTGAAATAATAACATTTTAAAACATTGTATGTTTAACTTTAAATTTTAAATAATATGTTAAAAAAGCAACAACATTCTGGTCGTTTGCATTTTACTTGGTTTGATTAAAATTCTCATTCAATTTATTTTAATTGTTGATTAAAATACATAAATTTACGAAGAATAAAATAGTAAAAAAGAAAAAATGGCAATGATGGTCGTCACAGGCTGTAAAATGAATTAAAGGGGATTTTTTATAAAAGTGGAACACGACACCTATAAGGAATAAAAAATTAAACAAAATTATAATTTGACACTACAAACAAATAAAAAATATGGATGAAATAAATAACCATAATATGATTAACATTGACCATATGAACATAATATGGTTACTTTTCTCAAAATTCAGAGAAATTTTGACCATATTATGGTAAATTTTAAACACAATATGGTTAGTTATGATCATTATTATGGTTAAAATTAACCAAAATATGGTTTATTATGACCATATTATAGTTGATTTCGGGAACTTTTTTGTTGATTTAAACCATACCATGGTCGTAGTTAAACATAATATGGTAAACTGCAAACATAAACATTGTTTAAAACCAACTATAGTATGTTGCTCTTAGAATATGGTTACCTCCAACCATATTTTTTTCTACGTGTACTGGGGTGGTTGGAAAACGCATTTTTTATTACGAATGTGGTTAAGATTCACCACGAGATATGGACATATCGACGTATCTCGTACTAAGAACAAGCAGTTGCCCGCAGGCTCTTGTAGGTCTTGTACTGGATATTGGTGAAGCCCCTTTGGGTGCATGTGCATTGCCTCTGGTGTAACCAAAATCTCGGAAATGGACATTTAAAAAAAAGTTGGTCTTGGGCCTGCTAGATAACAATTTAGGTGATTTAGTGCTCCTAGGCTAACATTTACGAACTAAAAATTAAATAATTGTAGTTTGAAATATTGTCGGTTTTGCTATGTCCTCGACCATATAATGAAACATTAGCTGCAGAAACTTTTTTCAATTCTCTTTTAAAACTCCATTCGTGTCCATTTTTCAATTATTTCAATAATGCTTTTTCAAAAAATTTTTTTTAATTTGCCTTAATTGAAAATAAAAATTATAATGTTTATGTAAAAATTTGAAAATATGAAAACAATACTTTGATTTGTGTTAACGTTTTATATAGCATATTTTGCTGGTGGTCTCACATTTCAATTAAACCTATTGATTGAAACTGAACAGTAAGAAAAGCTCAAACTTACAAATGTGTTAATTGATATGATCAATTTGTTTGCAGGCAGACAATCAGTATGGAATTTAATTAAAAGCACAAATTTCTAACAAATACGTTATTTGAAATTGGTTTTTTATTTTTTCTCTGCACATACCTTATGCGTGATGATAGGAAGGTGAATTTTACATGAGTTTTAATGAAATAATGACCCTCCTACATGATTGATCTGAACTACTTCCAATTTTAATAGTGTTAATTCGTGAAACAACTGTTCTGTATTCTGGTTTTAAAAAAATGATTACAGTATTCATGAATAATCTTTGTCAAAAGTACATAATTTATTGTCTTCTAAATAAATAAATATCACTTCTTGCAAATGAAAGAAAATCCCCTGTTGTGTTACTTCTTAAGATAATTTTGAATTTTCTAAATGCATCATTACGAAATTCTGCCTAAATGCTTAAAATATATCTGTGGTATTTTGACAAAACATTTTAAGCCAAATTTGAAAAGTTTAAAAAAATTATCATACGAATTTGCATTCAAAAACCACTTTTGTTTACGTTTTTAAAATTTTGTATTACAAAAATTTTAATGTTGTATTTATTCGACCTTTAAATTTGTGATGTAAATGAAATACTTGAGCTCGAGGCCAGTTGTTCAAATAATTTTTATTTTATTTTGCCGATATTTCGAAATTCATCGAATTTCATCCTCAGGGACACTCTATAGTTTAACAATAAACATAAATAACAATAAAAACATTTATAAATAAGTAAATCGATCAAAGTATAAAACAACAATTTTTTTTTTTTTTTACAAATGAAATTTTTCTTTAATTTTGGTTTATTTTATTATTTGATAAAAATTATTTTTTCACCGAGTTTTTTTTTATGCTATCTGCATCTAATCTCGACTTAAGATGTTTGTTCAAAATGCCACAGATATGATCTTAGTTTTTCTTATATCTTGTTAAAACTCTTTGTAAATGTCGATAGAGAAACTCACAATAATATTTTGCCTTATTTGCATAATTTATCCGTTAAGAACCCCGTTTCTTTGTCACACTGTAAATGCTGGTATTAGTTTATTTTAATATTCATATACACATGTAAATTTAACCTAAATACCATGGAAAATCTTTTCGATTTACTGCAAATGTGTTTGTGTAAGGATTTTCATTGTTTTGTTTCTTTCTTTTGTTCAATTTTCGATAATTGACAATTTTTGTGGTATTTACGCTCGAGTTAATATTCTAGGGTTTTATTGTGTAATTTTTGTTTTGTTCGTGTTCTGCTCAAACTTTTTTTTTGTGTCCCATACAACATTCAAATAAGAAGGTTCTGATGAAAATACAATATTCTTATGAAGCAGAAAATTGCTTTACAATCAGTAACCGGATGAAAGTAAATTTATACATGCATATGTATTCATTCAATAAATTTGCTTGTATGTGCATTTGGGTATTTAAATTAAATGTATGTTTTCAAATATGTTTGTTCTTTAAACATTTAACAGGATATACGTGTATACATACATAAAAGCTTGTATATATTTTAACATTTGCTACGAATTTAAATTATAAAAAAAAACAAAATCTGTATAAAATAAGTGTGGTGGTCTTGTTTAAATAACTGTGGAAAAAATGTGATATACTTATGTAGTTTTATAAAATGTTGCTAATTTTTAAATCGTAAAATTCGGTTTTTGAAACCCTTTTCAATTTACTCTTTAAATGTTTTCGGGCGTATGATTAATATAAGATAGATATTTGCATAGTAAAGTTATTGCTTATACGGCTTTTTAACAAGTCTATTGTATTCATTACTATAATACAATTTTTCTAAAATAAAACAAATTTTATGTAAAAAAGGCATATATTATGAAGTGTTATGGAAAGAATCTTCAAACTTGGCAGGTGTCACTTTTATAGTAAGCTTCACCTTTGAAAATTAAAATTTAGGGAATAGGCGCTGGTGGAGGATGGATGTTTTAAATATCACTTAACTGATGAACTATTACAGCAAGAGTCTTCAAACGTCGTTAAAGCCACCATTATGGTAAGCTATAAATTTTAAAATAAAAATGGGTGGGTTAGACGGAGGAAGAGCAGTACCCCCAGAAAACCAAAATATTTAATACCAAATATCTGAAAGCAAAAATCATCAAGCTTTGTTCGACCCCCTCTTATGGTGACCTACACCTTTCAAAATAAAATGAAGGGTGAGGGGGCAGAAGGAGCAATAAATATAAATAATTCCGAATTAATTTTTTGATTTTATTTTTAACGAAATTACTTATTATATTGTAAAACTTTTATAACGTGGTCTTCATAAGTCCCCTGTCATAAATAACTTTTAAGCTAAAAAACTAAATTTACCAAGGTTTGGTTTATATATATATGTGTTCCTCTAACTCCCATTGGAGCATAGGGCGCCGAAAAAATTAGCGATTCGTTAGCAATTTGTGATTCGGGAAAGTGGGCTGCTAACCCTCGTCCCCTAGATTGGTGATAGGGCTGCTATCTACGTGTCCAATCCCACGATGCAACCATGTTTCAGCGGTTATCGCCTACTTTCTTGAGACGACCTTTCGACCTTTCAGGATACATGGTTGTGGCGCCTTCTAACTCTGGCTAGCCTTAAAGCGGATGCCACAAAGCCATTGCCCGGGGGGTACTTGGTCTAAGACCGGAAGTAGTTAGCTGCTTGGACAATTCAACAAAGGAATCGTCCTGGCCACTCCCAGTGTGTGGCAAATCAGAAACTTTCCACCTCTGCGAAAAGTCCTACCCCCTGCTAAATTCCTATTTCATTCTATTGATAAACTGAAATTTATTGTTGATGGGCTACGCTATTCATATGCGCATTTCACTGGTTGCTTAGGCCAGATCGTCAGGAAAGTTCATTCAAAGATTTTAGAAAAACTAAAGATATTATACAAACAAAAGTGTTAAGCGAATAAGAATTAATATCAGTTTATCAACAGAATGAAATGGGAATTAAGCACATTAAAACGAAACCTTGATAGTTAATTTTTGAATCCCAAGAAAAACTTTGATAACTAATATGCATGTGGCAGTGTAAATAAAATGAACTGGCAAAATAAAATGAAGTAATTTTTTTATTTTGTTTTTTCTTTTCCCACTTACAACTACATTTAGAGTTGACAAAAAATCAACCAATTGTAGTCGGGACTGTAAGAAAAGATAAACTCACTGTTTATTGTTGTTGTTTTTGTTCAAGCTTTGTTATTGTAACTGGGGATTACAATTCCTCTTCGCTTATTTATTTGTATAATATCTTTAGTTTTTCTATAAAATTTGGATGAAGTTACCTGACGATCTGCCTAAGCAACCAGTGAAATGCGCATAGAAATAGCTTAGCCCATCAACAATAAATTTCAGTTTATCAAAAGCACATTTAAACGAAACCTTGATAAATAATAAATTTTTGTATATGCTTAAAATTCGACGCAAATAAATCTTACATTTATTAATTAAAACGTCAAATTTTGTGCAAATAGGTCAATTGGTCCCGAATAGGGACTAATGTGAGGTGTAGGGTATCAAATGACTGGACTTGCCTGTCACAGAAAAAATTCTGCAAAATGTTTCATTAATTAATGCATTAATAAAAAATAAAATTGGTTTTCATTAAAAATGTAATCAAGTAAACTTAATGTTTAATCAAGTGAATTTTACGTTTAATTGATACTATTAATTTGTTTGCTGGTGGAAATTGAATTAAGGTTTTAATTTATATCACAAATTTTTTAATTGAAATCAATCTAAATTGGTTCTGTGTAATTTATCTTGGAATTTCTACTTGCTTAGTGTTCATTTAACTCCGATATAAAACTTTTACCGCAAAACAAGCAAAATAAACGACATCATTTTCAATTTTCTTTTTTTAATAGATGAGTTTACTGGCAACACTTGTATCATCTCCTAAAATATCACATAAGGTACCGTTACGATTTTATAGCAAAAACAATTTTATCTCAAGCCACAAACTTCATTTAAAATGTTTATGAAATAAAATAAAAAAAAATTCTCCGGTAAACTTTTGTTTTTGTCGCTTTAGTTTTTTTTGCGGTTATGACTCGGTATGACCGCTAATAAAAATATTGCGTTAATTTTAGGACACCCTTTAATAGCTCTTCTCCAGTTACAGCCAAAGTACGCACAAACAGATACAATTCTATGACATTAAGCAACTATCTAGGAAATCTTTTAAACAAGCATAAGAAAACACATAATTTCCATGTTAAGAAAGAACGGGTTCTGTTCCAATTTAATTTTCTGTCACTTAACAGAATATTTTGTTATCTTTATTGATATAAAATTAAACTCAAAATTTACTCTTGACTGTTTCTAATACTTCCAAAACTTTTCTCTTCAACTGGTTTAGCTTTTTCTTTTACACAATCATTAGATAATTAAATTACAGTATCAGTGCTAACTTTTCCTTAATAAATATTTTTTTCTAACGAAGTTAGCCATAATTAACTTTCAACTTTTTGTAGCAAATATGCTTGTATATATGTATGTATACTCGTTGTACATAATAGCATAGTATTCTTTCTTCTTACACTGAACCAAAAAGGTAGGTGGAGACAATAAAAATTTACGTTAAGCAAACGAAAATTTATTAATTTTCGTCCAATGAATTTATTCGTTGTAACAATGAATGACCCTTTTTTGAAAACTTTTATTTTAATGGAATCTCAATTTTATTTTATTTTATTTTAATAATTTTATGAACTGTTCGTTGATTTATCGAAAAATTAAAAAATTTTTCAATTCAATAATCTATTTCGTTAACTTAGTGAACCTTTACGTTAATTTAACCCACAATTTTGTTTTAAAAATTTGTTATCTCAACGTACACAGAACATTGTCTCAATGAAATATTTTTTTAAATTTTCCCTCGAAAATTATACCACCTGTCCTACCCCTCATAATTCACTACTATTGCCCACTATAAAATTAAAAAGACTCATAATTCAAATGTGTTTATTTATATATTATTTTATATTTTTCCTATTTTTCAAAAATGTTTGAAATTTATTGTAGTATAATAATATGTATAATAAATAAAAAATAAATTAATTGAAAAACGAAAAAATTGAACGAACACTATATACATTTTAACGTACAAGTTCGGTACAACAGGCCAACGAACACATCGTTAATGTTAACGTTCGAGTTTATAAAATAAATGGGTATTTGTGCTAAGAAATGTTCCGTTACCTCAAAGAATATTTTATTTTCTTTAACGTACATTTTATATGAAATATTGAATAAATGTATGTTCATTGTGTCAATGAACAGTACTTAAATTTCAGTACCTGGAACATTTTATTTTTATTTATATTAATGAATAAATCATTGAGCTAACGCAAACTATTTTAATAATCGTTGTGCGTTAATATTATTAACAATTTTTGGTACAGTGTACATTACAATAAAATACGTCCACATGTTCAAGAGTGTGTTTGTGTGTATGTATTATATTTGTAAAGAGTATTAAAATCATTAAATTATGACCCTTAACTATATAATTAAATAATACTATTACAAAAAAAAAAAAAAAAATGGAACTGAAGAATAGGAATAAAGAAAACAAAAAAAAAAAATGCACAACCATAAACCAAAAGATTTTATGGGAAAGTGTGTGCCAGCATGTAAAACCAGTTTAACCAAAAGTTACAAAATAGTGAAGATATTTAAAGTTTTTTCACATATTATTTTTTAAGTTTTTTGTACATTTTTGGAACTAAAGTTAAGACAAACATGTTGGTCTTTTTGTTTGTTTGTAAAAAGATAACAGTTTTAATTAAGTTTATGCGACTAAAGAGTGTCATACAGTTTGCTTTTCGATGGTGTGCAGTGGCTATCAAATGTACAACTTGGCTGTAGTATTATTAACTATTTAATTAAGCTTTAATTTAAATCTGCAACAGTGTTGGTAAAATGTTTGCGTTTATTTCTATTCGAATTAATTCACAGCAAAAATTTAGCTCAAGTGTAAGTTCTCAGCCAGCTTCGGAGAACGCAAAAAAATTACCACCAAAATTATTCTTTAATATTCAGTCATGTTGAGTGATCGTGTTTTGACCGGACGGGTATGGCTTAATCGACTAAGCACCAAATACTCAAAGACCCATAGGACTGGATTTTAGATAAATAATTATTTTCGGAGTTACAGTTGGAATGCTCAAGAACGAAAGAGGTCATAAAACTTTGTTTACAACTGAATCAAATTGGTCCATTAGTAGATGATATTAAAGGTCACTTTTTTATTGTCGTCTTACACTTCATATTACCCTCACGACTAGGGAATATACCCTAATTATTATTCAGTTTTCAGCAAAGTTTTTCAATATCTTTCATTCTGTTTGGCAATATCACCTAAATTTCCGTATAGAAAATGTTAAGACCAAAATTTTTTTTAATTGCTCGTTTGTTAAGTCTCAAATCGTACAAAAACTTTTTGTTCTATACAGCAGATATTTATGTATGCAAATAAACTCCTAAGTTCATTCCATGTCGTCAGAATCGTGTCGAAGTTTTTTTTTTATCGATAAAGCGGGGAGGTTTCTTCCACATCGACGAGTAATGCGACCAGGTTAGGTCTATTGAACCCACTCCCCTTAGTTGGCCAAAAGACCCTGTGCTTTCCAAAGGAACCCAAACAGGTCTTTTGCCAATATAGTACCGATTCGTGACGCACCTATTGTGCTATGCCCCAAGTGCCTCCTTTTGTCCCATGCCAGCGACGGGCAGTCACACAGTATATGCTTCGGCGACTCGTCCCCGTCTAAACACAGTCAGCATTCCTGATCCTCTGCCAGGCCCATCCGATAAAGGTGGCATTTGATCGTGTCGAAGCTTTAATTTTCAGAGAACATTTGTATGCTAATAGTTAAAATAAGGGATTATTTACAATAAAATCAAACAAACAATCTATACCGAAAGTATTCACGCAAAGTTTCATTGTCCCAGCTCATTTCAAGCGATAAATATTGTGCCAAAAATCTTATCTTATATTCTTGAAATTTTAGAACAATATTTGGTTCTTATAATATAGCCCGCCCTATTTAAGGGTATATGGTTGGAAAGCATTAAAACTTTGCAAGAAAACAGAATATATCACAGATAATCCTATTTTTAAAGTACAATGCTCATATTCAGAGTCAAATATATTTGTCTTTATGCATGTGGGATTTAAGCAAAAATATAAACTTCAAAATAAAAAAAAAATTTTAAAATGTAAAAGGGACGCAATTCAAAGCAGTTGGCAAAAGGAAACAAAAACATGACCTTAAGCAATTGGGCACACTGAACCAGCAGCAAAGAAACGGACTACAAAATATATTTATTTCATTCACTGTTTGCTTTTTAGTAGAAGTTTTTTTAAAGCAATTTTTGGTACCTTTGCCACTAGGGTTTGGCTTAGTCTGTTTAGTATATCTTCCCTGTGAAGTAAATACCTTTTATCGACTATAAAATCAAATAAAATGATAATGTGATATTTATTTTAATTATGAAATAAATATTTAATGATTTTTAAGCAAAAGCTTGATTTGTATTTGTTTGTCGTGTATGTGTATTTATATCATAAACCGGGTACAAAGCTAAAAACCGGTATGGCGAAGGAATGGTAATAACAAATTCAAAAATATTTTTTTCTTAATTATTTAGAATGAATGGGTTTTTCAAACAGCTTTGTTGGTTTTTTTTTAATTTTTATAAAAATTTTAAAATTTATAAAGCGTTATTTACAAAATTTATGGAAAAATTACGAAAAATTGTAATGTAGGGTACCTAATAGGGTATTTATTTTATCGGGCTTTTGCTTTAATCGGTTAACCGCTCGATTAATTAACCGAGGTTTTGGTTTAATCGGTTAATTTTTTAATTGATCGGTTAACCGATTAATAATCTTTTCCTTTAAATTAAGTAATTTCAATAAGTAAAAAATTTTTTATTATTTGAAGCTAATAGTAAAAAACAACAATAACATAACAAACATAACGATTCTTGAACTAAAACGAGCAAAATAAAAAAATAATTCATAAATATGTAATACATATTTTATAATACATACATATTAAGGGTCCTCATGATATCGTTTATAAGTCTCGTAATCTGTGCAAACTGTGCATTTTTACGCCCTCGTAAATGAACTGACAAAAATTGTATGAGAATTCATTTACACAAACTTGGTAAATTTGCCCAACAATTTTGTCTCGTAAACTTGCGCTGTTCAATTGTGCATTTATACAAACAGATCTTTTAATGATTTTAACGTCGTTTCAATGAAAAATCCAAGTGTCTATAAATCACAAACAATAAATTCTAGCAATAATTTCAGTAAATTGGTCTTTTGGCTTTCTTTGAGCATTTTTAAAAGCAAATTTCTCATACATATTAATCACAAATTTAAACACAAATTTTTATATATTTGAATTTTAATTTTTAATTTATTTTTGTATTGACGTTTCTTACAAACCGACATTAATTGTTTAAAATTACACAAAAGTAAAAAAAGGGGCTTCATGAAACAAGACTCGTAAGTTTGCGCATTTGCACAAGCGACATAATGAGGACCCTTATTATGTTTTAATAAAAAATACACTGTGAGATAATTTTTTCAGTAAATTCAAAAGTTTAACCTTTATGTCAACAGCTACATACCCGGGTATGTTTTGAAATTTAAAAACTCTGTATCTCTGAAAGTGGCTATCATAGCGGTCTGAAATTTCATGATATCCTCACTGGAAGTGTTTTTTTACATATTCTGAAGTTTGGATAAAATTGGACAAAATTGGACCATGGATGTGGCCATTTTTTCATTCCTACCCCTTACGTCAACAGCTGCATACCTGGGTATGTATATAAAAACAAATGAAAATGGAATAATATTGCATGTTTATTTCATAAGATTTAAGATTTTTAATAAAGTAAAAATAAAATTAATATAAATAAAATAAAATAAAATTAATTCAAATAAATTATAATTTAATCAAATAATAAGAGAAAACATGTAAAAATTTAAATTATTGAATAATTTTTAAATGCAATTTTTGCATTTCGGAATTTCAGTGGAATGTGCAGCACATACGGGTTTCTTGCATAATGAGCAAGATTTCCTGGTAGGTCGACGCTTAGTACATAGCAGTTACCTTTGGTTTTAATTCTGCCGCTGCTATCCCGTTCTACCACACTTTCTGCAGCATCTGCAATTCCTAAAGGACCTCCATTTATGGCTTCAATTGCATTCCGGGTAGAGAATACTCTTGTAATATAGATATTCTTGGCTCTATTTTCTATTTCAGGCTTAGTCAGTTGCTCGCTAAGATTGTGTAGGAATATCCTACGACTACTTGTGGAAGTCTTTAACTGTGTATTATTTTCAACATAAATTATGCACGCTGCAAAAGCAGCCACATCTAGGATATAGAAGAAGAATGTCAAAGGCCATCTATTTGTTCGTCGCTTTGTAGAATATTCCGGCAAAGATTTATCCATGTTATCAACGCCTCCTTTATATTTGTTGTAGTCCAATATCAAAAGTGGCTTCTTCTTTGGACCCCCCACTTCGCTTGTATTATGCGTTGTTGAAAGGACCACAACTGATCTATTTTTCTTTGGGATGTAGGAACACATGGAAATATTGTTGTTGTAACCAAAAATAGTTGATTCTACTTCCCGTCCTTTTGGAACAACAAATT
This sequence comes from Pollenia labialis, assembly GCA_949318255.1. Classification (NCBI taxonomy): domain Eukaryota; kingdom Metazoa; phylum Arthropoda; class Insecta; order Diptera; family Polleniidae; genus Pollenia; species Pollenia labialis. The sequence goes on along the minus strand of OX439141.1, from coordinate 77,745,176 downwards.
GCGGTGGTACAAAAACACGTCGTTTATTTACTGTACCTAACATCGATAACTTACTGTCCAACATCAAACTTTTCGCTAAATTGTAACTTGTAAAGAAATTATCGCAAACAAAATTCCGTCCACTTCCACGAAAAAGATTGACACACAAATCCTTGACTACTATTTCGCCTACGTTTTTCTCTCGTTCACCGGATGCCAACAAACCAGTGTAAATTTGTCCTTTAATTGGATAAGATGAGACGGAGTCACATACCCACCAAACTTTTATTCCGTACTTGGCGGGTTATGATGGTATATTCTGAGTAAAACCAGTTCCACCACGGAATTGATACAGTTGTTCATCAACTGTTACATTGGCTCCTGCTACGTAATTTTTATGTAGATTATCGTTCAACATTAAAAATATATCAGTTATGGCTGCAGCTTTGTCGGTTTCCTTACGCTGTTGGCGTGTATTTCCGTTGTCGAAACGTATAAAACGGTTAATTGCCCAAAATCGGCGTACATTGATAGAAGCATATTCATACATGAAAGCAAAGGCAAAATACACAAATCTTTGCTAAAGCAACTGTTATTTTAAGCATACAAACAGATCAAAGTAGGAAAAAACACAAGCAAAAGACAAATACAACAAAAAAAAACACACTCACACAACAAAAAAACAGAAATATACTTAGCAACACGTGAATTCTCATATAAAATGTGCTTGCATACCCGGGTATGCTTGCTGTTGACGTAAGTACAATTTTTCTACTGTTGACATAAAGGTTAAGGAGATCTTATAAAATAATCTTTTAGAAAAATAATTTGGTCTAAATGTTTAGGATTTAAGCGAATCTTTTCTTCAGTTTTGATAAAACTTGACTTGATGTTGGCGAAATCGAATGTAGCCACTAACATAGAATAACTAATTTCTCAATTCTTTTGCTAGATTTCTGTAAACATATGCCGTTAGAGTCCTGTTTTAATTTTTTTAAATGTTAAGAAGTGTTGAATGGTTTCCATTGATTCTTGTAAAAGACTGTTTTCGTTACTATCGAGAGTTTCTTCTGTTGTTAGGTCATCATCTGACTCATCCTGGCAAAGCTAAGCACCGAATTCTGCAAAAAAGTTTATTTCCGAATTCCTAAGTTGCTGTTTTTGTGCTGTATTAAAGAATGTAGGGAATATATTGTATGAAAAAATATTTTCCAAACACATAAATTTTGTATATGAGATGCATAATTAAAATGAGATGAATTAATTAAAAACACAAAAAATATGTTATAATACTACAAAAAATTAAAAATTTTGTTGCATCGGTTAATCAGCAGCTAATCGACTTAAATTAACTGGCTTAATCGTTAATCGAAAATAGCCGATCTTAAATTAACCGATCAATTAATCGGATAGTAATTAATCGGTTAACCGAATGAATACCCTAGTACCAAATAATAAATTCATTCATTGCAAAAACTTACAATTTCTGCACACAAAAAAAGTTTGGACATTTTTCTTTTAATTGTTCTCTTAAAAGTTAAAAAAATCGTGGTTTCTCACAAAGTTATGAAGAGCACTCAGCAAAAGACTGGCAACCCCGATTTTTGAGAAAACTCGACTTAAGCGACCTCTTCCGAAAAATATGAAAAAAATCTTAAAAATACTTATGTAACTCTAAAAGCTTTCAATTTATGCTTAAACCCCAATTTTTTTTTTTTTTTTGATTGTTCCACATTTGTTTTCATAGCTCTTATCTTGTTTCCCAATTATATCCCTAAAACGATCTATAGAGGTTTGAATTAAAAAGGTGCAATTCAATTTAATTTTATTTGCTCCATTGTCAAGTTTTAAAGTTATGTTCTTTTTTTTCCAATAATGGGCACGTTCATAAGACGTAACTGTTGCGCCATTGAGTGTTTTGCTAAGAAACTCATAGACAGCAATTCCGTTAAGCTAAATAAATTAATATTAATTATTTCTTTTGTCACGCTCTTATTTTTTCTTCAATAAATTATAAAGGGTGGTTAAAGAGCCGATGATTTATGTAAACCAAACCTAAACTTCAAGTTTTTTTGTGCATTTCATGTGACATTTCTCAATTTCAGACTAACTCAATTTAAACCATGGAAAGATACAGAATCGAGCAACGCGTTAAAGTTATTTAGGCTTATTATGAAAATGGGCGTTCAAATCAAAATGCATATCGTGCACTTCGTGATTCAGTGATGAGGCACATTTTTACCTCAGTGGATTCGTCATAAAGCAGAATTGCCGCATTTGGGCGAATGATAATCCAAGAGTGATTTTTGAAAAAGCAATCGCCCACAAAGAGTGACTGTCTGGTGCGGTTTATGGGCTGGCGGCAGCATCAGGCCGTATATTTTCAAAAAAGAGGTGGCCTTTATATATTACCCGTTAATTTTGCATTATGTTCATCATGCCGCTTCTAAGACGTAAATTATGGGCCCAACTGTTTTCAACAGTATTGCATCAGTTGAGCTCTGTACTTTTTATTACAATTTCAGTTAATTTTACGCATACAATACTTTAAAGTACTCAACGCAAAATATTTACATTTTTTAAATGTTGTCCACTAATCTTTCTGCATCTCTGTGTGTCTTATTGCTAAAATCATAAATGCGCGCTTTCTTTTAGGATTAATTATTAGTGCTTTGTAAAATCAGAAACATTTTATTTATATTTTTTATGGTTGTGTAGGGTAAAATAATTTGATCGTACTTTTACTATCTTTAAATTAATTTTTATTTATATAAAATTTGAAAGGTGCGAAAATATTTGAAGTGGTTTTAAAGAACTGTATCAATATTATTTAATTGAAATGTTTATTTAATCCTTCTATAATCAATTAGTCCTTTGGCACTTAAATATTTTTGTATTATTGTATTTAACATTCGCAAAAATGCTTATATTTACATTAATTGATAATTGCGGTTTAGATTTATTGCATTATCATAATGCAATTATTACTAAATTCATATTAAAATGTCAACGCCATAATAAATATCTAGATAAACACATTTATTCGGTAACTTTTTTATTCGGTGGTATTATACATTTATTATGCAGAACGAATCCATTTAACAGAATTTTTTATGTACTAAACTTATGGCCTCAATTGAAATCTCGTAACACCACTTCCATTCATCGTAAATTCAAATTGAAAGTTTATCAAAATCAGACCATTATTTTGGGAATTCAAACTAGTTTGCCGTTTTTTTGTCATTTTAGACCAATAATACCCTTTTCATTGCATAAACATAATTTTATTCGGTTATGTTTTGTATATGGCTTAAATCACAATTTTTGATAATTTATTTATACTTATTAAAATGCAAAAAAATTAATTATGTTAATTAATTATTCGTCGTGGTTGGGTTTCGGATTTTTTCCATTGTATTTAGCTTGCATTGTTTTATATTTAGGTAACAGATTTAGCTTTTCATAAATAATTGCAATAGAATTTATTATTTCAAAATGAATAATTACATACGTTGTTAATTGTGACTTTTGTTTTAATGTGTGCAGTTGCTTTTGCCAAGTGTCATACAAATTATGGGATTATTGATTTAAAGGTGAGAGGCAATAACAATTAAGGCTTATTTAATTGTATTTTTTAAGGATTTTATTTTATGATTGTCATATTAAATTATGCTAATTAGTAACAACAATACCTAAAAAATTGTTTATCTGAATTTTAGCTAAACGAGTTTTTTTTGGTGACTGGAGCAAAATTATAACATAATCAAATAAAAAAATTTGGGTTTTTTGAAGCATTTTAGAGAAAAAGCGCATAATCGAGCGCATCAATAAAAGAGCTTTTATATAGCAGTAAATGATAACGAATAAAATATAGAAAAAAGCTGCTATTTTAGTGCTTATCCCTTAAAAAGGCGCTTTAGGAGTGCTTTGTTTGCAGCAGCTTATTGCCAGCAGTAAATAGTCCTCCAAACCGGGAACACTCCATACAAAAATCAGGCATCTTATCAGCTGGTTTGAAGCGATTTGTGGTATGCATTCATACATAAAACCTGCTCCTTTTGGAGCACTTTTTTACTGTGATTGGTTTATCATTATAAACTAACAGCCTGGCCCTCGATGTCGATCGAAAAATTAAGGGTTACCATAAAATACATAAGCTAGCTTAAGCCACTGTCAAAAAAGAACAAAAAGCTCCTTTAGTGCATTAAAAAAAAACAAACCAAAATACATCTGATTCCGTATTGGAATATGTACACAGTTTCGCACTGTACTTAAGCAAATTTGAGTTTCATAAAACTTAACGAAAAGTTTCCTTTAGTTCAATATGATTTGTGGTTAGTGTTCACAAAGTTGCTCAAGCCTGCTCATACACACTATAGATGGGCCTTTAACCCAAGCGAGAACAAGTCACTCATTCTAATTCTCATGAGCGCCCAACTAACCACCTAGTTGACGGTCGTCAGGTTTTACATTTCTAACGTAATTCAATTCTTCAATTCATATCATCTCCACCGTTTTAAACCGTTATCACATCAAAATCGAGATGGTACATTTAAATGATTTTTTTACTCAATAAAAAATTTGTGTTCCAACGAAGCAAGTTTGTAAGGGAGAAATGTAAGAGTTTCGCTTACCATACCTTTTACGGAGGACATGAATTTTATATGGCGAGTTCCCACTTTGAAGCAATAAATTTTTTACATAAACATCGCTTTATTCAATGCATATAAAAACTGGCAAACATAGCTAGTAGCTACACTCACAATATTCTGTACGTAAAATTAACTGAAATTGTAATATAAAATAAATGAAAGTTCAATTAAAAACCGGTCTACCTATTTTTCATTTATTTTTAACAAAAAGTTCATTTAATTTTTACTGTCAAAAATTCAACACCATATTCCGTAAAATCAAATAAATATTCAGTTATTTTGTAAAATTTTACTGTCAAAAATTCAACACCATATTCAGTAAAAACGATTAAATATTCAGTTATTTATTAAAATTTTACTGTCAATTGTTAACTGTCAAATTGACCCCATATTCAGTAAAAACAATTAAATATTCAGTTATTTTATTAAATTTTCGTTTACTCCACAAAAGATCCGAATTTCTTAAAAACACCAGACAGACACCTGTCCGCTTGTTTTTCTTATAAGCGAGAGAGGGAGCATATTTTTATTTACTACCCAGTTACACAAGTTTGTTTTACTTTTGTTGTACTGACCACGTTGTTTACAGAAGAACTCTCAATTATAAGACACCAGCAGCATGACCGATATGGCTTCGCAATTATTTTACTTTTAAAATTTGATGTACATATTTAACTAAATTATTTTAACAAATAGAAAATGGGTATTGCTTACACAAAACAAGCAATTCATTTTTTAAAGATAAGTAAAATTTAATTTAATTTTAAAATTATATAAAATAACTGAATATTTAATTGTTTTTACTGAATATGGGGTAAATTTTTTGACAGTAAAATTTTAATAAATAACTGAATATTTAATCGTTTTTACTGAATATGGTGTTGAATTTTTGACAGTAAAAATTAAATGAACTTTTCGTTGCTTTAAATTACATTTTCATTTACTTTAACATAAAGAAGAATTTAACTCAATCAACGGACAATATTAACTGCAACTGAAAATCCGTATTAATATGCACTTAGTTTTTTGAATAACTGTTAGAATCAGTTAAAAATAAATTTGCTTGGAATTTTAAATGTTTATTTATTTAAAAATGACTGAACGGAATATTTCTTAAATAAACTACAGTCCGTTACTGTAATAATATTGTGAGTGTACGAATGTTATCAAATCAGTAAACAAAAAATATCTTTATTCAACATTAGAATTTCGTAAAAAAAATTTTATAAAACAATATATTTTATTAGTGGTGTTGTTTTAAAGAAATATTATTATAAAAAAAATTTATTGTTGTTCAACACCCAGACAAAAAATATGTTCAAATACAGTCACCTCCAACAAAACTATTATAAAGAAAATTTTTTAAATATTCCCCCGTATTAAATTTAACAAACGTTTATTAAGGCACATTTTTATAAATACGGGCGATTATGTTTAATATTGAAACAAAATGCCTTTGTCGACAACTACACACAACGCAAGTCACTAATTTTGACTACAAAAGACAAAAGTTGGCTTAACAATGTTAAAGTTATCGTAATATTCCCAGGCCATTAACTTTATAGGAACATTAATAGGAAAGGTAGAAACAATATTAACATATTTTGAGAAATATTGTAAAAAGAGCTAAATTTTACTTTACCGGTATTAACCTTTATAAAAGGTGGTTAAATTTAAGGGCCGATGTTGAATGTAAGCCACACATAAACGTCAGGTTGTTTAAATTTCATTTGACATTTATCAATTTCAGATTATCTCAATTTGATCCATGGAAAGATACACAATTGATCAAACTGTTAAAGTTATTCAGGCTTATTATGAAAATGGGCGTTGAAATCAAAATGCATATCGTGCACTTCGTGATTCAGAGATGAGGCACATTTCATCACAGTGGATTCATTAAGCCTAATTGCCCCATTTGTGCGAATGATAATCCAAGATTGACTGCCGAAAAACCAATGCACCCACAAAGAAATACTGTTTGGTGTGGTTTATAGGCTAGCGGCATCATCGGGCTGAATTTTTCCAAAATGTGGATCGGGCAGTTCCTGTGATTCAAGACAAGTTGCACGTCAATAAGTCATCAACAATTCAAGAGCTAAATGATGAGATCAATCGGCACATAAACGGCATAGAACCCCAAATTTATTTTCATTTGGCCGTTATTTTGTTCGGCCCTTAAAATTGAACCACCATTTTTAAGTTTCTGTCTTCATAGGATACATATCTGACCAAAGAAAAGAACATTTTCTAACGGTTGTTTCAAAACTCCATTTTTAAATTTTAAAAATTTTGTTAAACAAATTTCAGAATTTGTTGATCATCACATTGGGTTTATTGAGAAAATAATAGGGAATGGACATTAGTAGGTCTTATTTGGCTACCCTATATGTATTTTATAAGCTATGAACCTCAGTGTAGAACAACCACCCTAAAAAATTTGTGGCGGAATGCATCGATTTGTAACGAGAAATCATGCTACTAAATTTCGGTAAGATACGCACAGAATTTATCATAGACCCCATATAAAGCCATCTCGGAAACACTTTGAAAATTAATCGATTTAAGTGTTTTTTACATTTAAATCATCCTACCGAAATTTGAATTGATCCATTTATAATATATCTAGGTCCCACATTAAAAGAACTTTTAGACTACGCCTAAATAATTTTGAAAACTTATATCTCTTAAGTGATGCACATTTTCTGCTTCATAAGTGCTCTTTGATAATCTTCGCCGAAGGTTAAATTATATAAATGTATAAAGGTACGTTCAGACTGATGAAATATTTGATAGCAAACATCAAATATTTCATTAACGTAGTCTGAACACAAAATATTTTTGAGTGTCAAATAAAGTAACAGCTGATTTTGAGCAAATAAAAGTATTTGCCGGCAAACAAATATTTGACCAATCTGAACATAGTGTGAACAAAAAAAATCAAATATTTTAGTAATTTTTGAGCAAACATTTATTTGATATTACAAAAAATTGTAAGAGCAAACAACGACAAATAATTTTAGCCATGTACCCGATAGAAGCAATTTTTCCTGTAAGTTTTCGGATTTTTTACAGTTGTAAAGATTTTTAATAATTATTAGACTTTGCTATCATGCCGCTATTAGCCAATTTTCACCGAGTTTTTGCCATTCCTTATACTTTTAGGGACTTTTAATCAATTTTATGGCTTGTATGAAATATTAAAATTGTTCGCGAATTTTTGCTATTTTTGCAACATTTTTTTATTTGGTTTTTCCCCGACATTTTGTTTTTTAACCGATTAAGCGATTTCAAATAAATTTTAGGGTTTGCTATAAACAAATTTTTGCGAATTTCCGCTAATTTAGCAATTTTTACCAAATTTTTGCCATTCCTTATACTTTTAGGGACTTTTAATCAATCTTATGGCTTGTTTGAAATATCAAAATTTTCGCTGTTTTTGCAAAATTTTTTTTTGTTCTTTTCCCTACATTTTGTTTTTAACCGAATTATATATTTTAGGGGTTGTTTCCAATTTTTCCCAAATTTTAGCCATGTTTCCGTTAACCATTTGTCTTCCAGTTTTGTTTTTCTTTTACATACTCCTGTTCTAACAATATAATAGATGCTGCTCCACAGAATAAAAGAAATAGTTAGGCTTCTGCGCGAATTTTTACTATTTGTGAAATATATTTTCATTTTTGAACACTTTGATTAAATAATTATTTGATGCAAATATTTGTTTTAGTCTGAACGCATGGCAAACATGAATTAATTTATTTTATTTGACACTATTTGCCAACTGTTTCAACAAACAAAAATTGTCAAATATTTGAGCTTAGTCTGAACATCAAACAAAATATTTTTTTGTTTTACAAAGTTTGAAGCAAATATCAGAACAAATATTTTTGTCAAATATTTCATTAGTCTGAACGTACCTTAAGTTTGTCATTCCCTTTGCAATTTCTACAAAATTCATCTAAAAGACCGAGTAAATTTTATATAACATGGGTCCTTATAACGTATGAGGAATAATATATGGACTGACACATTAGCAGTAATAACAAATTAATATCAGGTATTAAAAAATCAAAGTTAATAATCAACTGTTAAAATGCACAATCGATAGGCTTTTTTCATATTTAGAGGCACCCTACATGTAGAAAAAAAATATAGTTTGAGGTATCCATATTATAAGAGCAACATGGTTGGATTTTAACAAAATTTATGTTTGCAGGTTACCATATTATGTTAAAATACGACCATAGTAGGGTTAAAATCAACAAAAAATTTCCCGATATCAACTATAATATGGTCAAAAATAACCATATGTTAACCATAATAATGGTCAAAACTAACCATATTATGTTCAAAATTAACCATAATATGGTAAAAACGGTTCCAGAATTTTGATAAAAGTAACCATATTATGGTCAGAATTTACAATAATTGTGATAATGTTAATCATATTATGGTTATTTATTTCATCCATTTTTTCAATTTGCTTGTTAAGTGTTAAATTCTAATTTTATTTTATTTTCTATTCCTGATAGGTGTTGTGTTCCACCTGTGAAGAAATTCAATAGTATTTCTTTTGTGCTACTAGTTTATTCTACGTAAATCTATGTATTTTAATCAATAACTAAAATAAAATGAATGAGAATTTTAAGCAAACCAAGTAAAATGCAAATTGCTTTCTAATCATATTATATTAAATTTAATATTAAACATACAATGTTTTAAAATATTATAATTTCGAACATATTATTGTTATTAAATATTAACCATAACATATTTGGAGGCTTCTAAATTATGGTTATAGCTTTTGGATAGCTAAATTTAACCATAATATGGTTGCCGTAATAATAATATGGTTAAGCAAACCATAATATGTTTAAGTGTATAGTTGTAGCATTATTTTGTTAAAACATTATATTGTTCAATTCAACCATATTTGAAGTTGCAAGGGAGGTAGATACTTTATTGTTAAATAGAAACGAAATATTATCAATCGTGAAAAAAGTTTTGTTAAAAACAACAAAAGTTTGTTTGTTGCCATTGCACGGACCACAATATGTCTTTTTAACCATACTTCAACCATGTTTTTTCTCTGCGTGTACCCAAAGCTTCTTGAATCACCTTTGTGTGTATTTTCTATAACATCCATTTCATTTAAATGATAAAACAGTCTAGGTTTCTTGGTTCCTATCCCTATTTATATTAATTTCTTTTAAAATTCGCCTAACAAGTATGAATTGGTGTCCATTCATGAGCGTCCATTGAAAATAACCTCCCATCATCCATGATACGATTCATGGCCAGCCTGCAGCATACAAATTATGTAAAAAAGCCCGTATTAGATGTTTGATGATAACTGACTCTTTTCTGAGACTTATGCAACGGGGTTCTTTGCATATTTAACTACTCTGAGATGTGATACGTACTTCTGATTTTTAACTTTTCATTTATTTGCAAAAGCATGGTAAGATTTTGGAGTGTATCCGACAATTTCTACCTTCAACATAACTCTGGTTTGGTTGCATTGTACCAACAATTTTTACCCGATCGTCGGTTTTTTTCTTTCGAAAGCTTTTACTGTCTTACACACAAACATTTTTCAATTAGGATTTCAGAAAAGGGAAGAAATTTTTCAAATTTTCTTTTATGAGGATTATTTTTACAACATTTACAAATCAATTCATTTTATGATTTTTTTCCATCTTATAATCAATTTATTGAACTGCTCCCTAGCCAAATAGTTATAGGGAAAGTGTTGTTACTTTTTTCATCTTTTGTTTTTATATTACATTTTTTTTTATCAGTATTCATTTCATTCCGCATACGTAAACTATTGAATTTGATTTAATGGTGTCCGTTTGTCTGTTGAAATGGGTTTTGCGAAGGTGATGGGGACGGTTGTTATATATTTTTGCTCCGTTAAATGTTGCTATTGAAGTTGAGCCAGATTGGTCCAAAAATGGCTGAAATCTCAACATAAACAAGTACCCGGGGCCGTATGGTGTTACGGCTGTAGTCTTGAAGAAATGCATTTTTTAGCTACTCGTACCGGATAGGATTTTTCCTTCTTGCTGGATATTGGCCAATGTCCAGCCAATCCCAATAGAGAGTGATGCTACAAACCCTGAAACCACCGCCCACAAGCAGTTTGCTTCTCGCTCCCGAAGGTCATGGAGAGCATGATCAATCACCACCATAATGAATCATTTGAAAGTTTCACAATTATGGGTTGTGAACAACCTCTCCACCTGACCGCCAGACTTGCTAAACGATCTTGAGTATAATTCACTTTTGTGTTATAGAGTATGGCTTTCGTAGAATTCGTTCTACGGGAGACCTGTTAGCGTTTCTTTTAGAACGTTGGGGTCGTGCTATTCACCAATTTGTAGAAACCAAGGTGGTTGCTCTAGATATTTCCAAAGCGTTTGATCGTGTTTAGCACGGTGCACTCGTTTTAAAGCTTTTTGCGTTTGGTGTCGGTTGTGATTTCTCTAGATTTATATCGAGCTTTCACGAGGACCACTTTGTACGTGTTGTTGTAGATGGGTTTTTATCGAAGGAAATTCATTTAAATTAAGGGGTACCGCAGGGCTATATTTTTTCACTTTCTCTTTTTCTTATTTTTCTTAAAGACATCCTAGTTGTAACTTCCAATCCTATATTTTCTTTCGCTGATGCCAGCAGCAATTGTCATTAATTTCCCCTTAATCATAGACCAGTAGGGAGGTGGAAGATATGAGACAAAATATGAACGACACATTCAATCATGACCTTACGACAATCTCCAAGTGGGGCCTTGCGAATAGGGTCGATTTAAATGCTCGTAAAACGCAATGTTGCACATGACCCACAGAGTGTCTTGTGGGTCAGCGTCATCTTTTGTTATTTGAAATGGATTGTTGGTTTGAAAAATAACATTATTTTGTATTGGTACGTTGTGTGATGGTATTCATATTAAATTTTCCAAGTCTTCTTCCCAAAATACTGAATTAAAAAAGAAAGAACAACTCATACTAAAAAATTGTATACCTGATTTAAAAATAAATATCATGTTTGCTTCTCACACTCGTAATCGATTTTACCCAAACTCGCAAAATATTCCAAAAATATTTAATTACCATATAATGAGATAAATTAATATCTCTGTTTTTTTAGTTTTAATTACAAATATGTAATAATTTCTACCAACTCAATAACATTTTTATTTAACGTGACCTGTATAATCGTATAATCGTTACTTGTGATACTTGTAATGATGACAATGTCCCTTTTTTTTGTTTCATCTGATTGTAAAAATGCTGTTGTCAAAATTTTTCCATTGTTGCTTTCTATTGTTTTTGTATCTGGCAAATGTAAAAGGATATAAATGCAGATAAATTTTCATTCTTATGTTTATTTACCATACTTTTACATACGTGTGTACATAAGTTACGCGTCAAAGCAGAGTAATAATAGTGTGTGCACAGCTTTGTTCTAAAAACCAAATATTCGTACAATAGCAAAATGTTTTCATTTGCTAGGCCAAATTGTATATGCATGTGTGAATGTAAATGAAAGCACAACATACACACATACACACTAGATGTAGCACAACTAAATTGGTTTATATGGGTGTGTAGTTTCCTAGTTGAATGTGTAGATGTGGTAGTTGCTCCTAGTATTGTTAAAAGCTCTATCGTTATTAAAAATCAACAGTGAGTGTGTATGCATAGGAATCAGGAACGGGTACAAAGAGGAGAAAAGGATTTTTGAATATACATAATTCTTTTTTTTAAGCAAAAAAGTTGAAATGGGCTTTTGTTGGGAGAAGTTTTGAGACATTAAGCAAAACTGTATTCATCAAAAATCTAATATATATTTATTAAAGATTTTGTGAAAATTATGACTAAATAAATGTTAAGTTGTTTCTATTAGAAATGGGTTTAATTACGGACCATTACTCGATAAAATTGACGTGAAAACTACATACATCTTAAATAGTTCTGTTCAAAATTAAATTTTGTTATCAGGCCATATGAATTTTATTTGTGCCATATATTTTGGGCATCACTTTATTGGTTACAATTTTTTATTGCGTTCACATGTTGTTCAGGCGTCGATTTTGTAGAGAGGTTAGGCCAATTTATGAATTGATCATTTTTAAATATTGATCCCAAAAGCTTTATTCGCTTCAAAATTAGCGACAATACCATTATTCGTATCAGTTTTGTATGGACTTAAGTGTTGAAAAAAAAATATATTTAATCGTAGACCCTTGATCACAAAACTTAGCAAGGTTCGTTCTTGCACAATGGTGCAGCGTTACATCTATCCGGGAGGAAAAAATATCGGTTTTGGTTCTTGCATGTGTCTTAGCTGTTTACAAATCGGTCCTGTAAATTTTTAATACAATTTTTCTATCGACTACTTCTGATATAGGAATATACGATATGCTAGTTCCTACATGCAAAGAATAGATATTTTCCATATAGTAACCTCTAACAAAACTAATGTTGACGGATAATTTCTAAACATATTCGGGTATAATCGAGAAGTACATACAAAACAAGTAAGAAAGTATAGTCGGTCAAGGCCGACCATATTATACCCAACACCGCAGTATTTAAAAACAAATTTTCAAGAGAGGCTACACAGAAAAGATTATTTGTAATTATTTATCAATTATAAAAATGATTTAAAAAGTATTTCAACTTAATTAATGTAATAATTGAATCAATTATTTTTTTTTTGTTGAACGAAAATTAAAGATATAATTTTTAATTTAATTAACATTTTAGTTGTTTGGAAATAAATTTTGAGTTAAAATAATAATCAAATAACAAAAAATTGGTTCGTTTAAAATAAAATAATTTAAAGTTGTGAAATTGTTGTTGGAAATTGTCAAAATAAATCAACACATTGTTTGAAATGGCATAGTTTTTTGGTAATTTTTTTAATTAAAATTCAAAATATTGTTTATTGAAAAAAAAAATATATTCAATATATAAAATATTTCTAATTTTTAATCATCAATATAATCATTTTGGTAATAGGAGCAAAATCAGCAAAGGGGTTGCTTGATTCTATAAATTCAGTATAAAATTGGTGATTAGAGAAAAATTTTAATTTTTTCTGTGTATATGAATAGGGATATATCTATGTTTTAAATTTGATCACAATCGGTTTTGTAGTTTCCGGGAGGCAGAGATTGGCCCCTATCTATCCTTGGGGTCCTACGATGCGGCCTATTTTCAATAGACTTAGTCCTTGTGCCAATAAGAACCAATGTACCAAATTTAATTAAATTATCTCCAAAATTACTTTGCGCACAAGGTTACATGGACAGCCAGCCAGCCAGCCGGACGGAAATCGTTAGATCAACCCAGAAAGTGATTCTAAGTCGATACCGATCTTTAAGGTGGGTCACGGACCAATATTTTAGGGTGTTACACACATCAGCAGTAATGCATAATAACGTCTCCACTATTGTGGTGTGGGTATAAAATATATATGTATGTACTTTTACTCGGATATTTTCAAAACCGAAAAACGAACCGAAACCGACCGGTTTTAATAATTTTAATACCCAAACCGTGGTTTCACATTTTAGTTAAGGTTATAGTTAGTTTTAACTGAACTTGGTGAAATTGGTTGTTAGTGTCCCAAATTATTATTTTTCGACATTTGTATCCCAACTTTGTATTTAAACAATGGATATGAAATTTGAAAGAAAAGTCTAAAACAGATTATAATTAGTTTTATTTTCAGCTAAAATACAGTTTTAAGCGTAACACGATCATATTTGGTAAAAGCAAAAATCTTATTTATTTGTTCTTATATAACTCGTTATATTAAAGGTTCTATGCTAACAAAACTGTATACGTTCCTGTGTATGGGAAAAATGGGCAACGATTTAGAACGTTATCTTTCGCATAGAAAATTTCTATAGAAAACATTCAGTTTGAAAAATATTTTCCATATAAAATTTTACACGATCGTTGAACAGCCAGTCAACTAAAAAATATAAAAACTCAGGATTAAACTCATGTGAGTAACCAAAACTAGACCTGAGCATACACAATTTTTTGACAATAACTTCAGTTGCCTTAGAAAGCTACTACCCTTCTTTACATTTAAATAAATTGCAAATTGAGTAAAAAATTGGAGCAGAATATTTCAAATTAACTCTTTAAATTTGACCCCCCTATATTATTTAAAACAGCCTCCACGCTCCTGACAGCCGTATTTGTTTGTACATGGGCTTCAAGTTTCAGTAACTGTTTCGTTCTGTTTGTTTGTGTATTTAGCAATGTTTGTTGGTCTAGGGCCAAATGCTGTTATTTCTGTGGGTTACACCATTTGGCTTTAAATTTCTAAAGTCAAAGTGTAAATTTTTGTTTCGCTCTCATCGCCATCATCATGTGCTTTTTATCCTAAATATTATCGTGTTTTTGTATTATAGAATTTTTTTTATTTGTTTTTTTTTTTTTGTTTGGTAACTTTGCTGTTTATGTTTGCAACAAAATATTTTTGTAAAATTTTAAAAGAAAAAACATATTTATAGTGATATAAACAGAGAAAAAACTCTAAACCAAACAGCAAAAAGGATGACAAATATTATGCCCATAAATATGTATTTCCTTTTTGTGTATTTTGCAAAATGTTCAATGAATTTTTATGGCCAAAGTGGGTTAAGCACACAAATTTATTTGGTTGTGTTTTATTTTGTTTTTTCAATATTCAACATATCAACATGGCAAAAACGAAAAAAAAACATAAGTTGCCTTAAGCTTAATTTGAGTTAATGACACCTTTGAGATCTTCACGTTCAAAAGTACACATGGGCAAAATTTCAATTGTTTTCTACGATTTTTTAGAAAGTTATGGAAAAATTACCTTTTGCTTATCTTTTTTCAATGTGCAATAACATTTGGAATAAAAACCTGAGCTAACTTCCGATCTGTGATATTTGGAATATTAAGCCCGGGACTCTGTTCAACATTTCACGGGAAATACTGTCAAAACGCATATCTGTTCATTTTGTGAAAATGTTCCGAAATGTTGCTGGCAACATTTTTTTTAACAACTGCGAAATAATGTAAGCTGCACTTATTTCACGTGGAATTTTAAGCAAAAGCAAACTAACAACTAACGCGAATCAGTCAAATATAGACTGATTGAAACCAAATTTCCAAGGTTTCTTTCAAATGTGCTAAATTCCCATTTTGTACTATTGAGAAACTGAAATTTATTGTTGAATTTCATTATTGTATTGATACTTTAATTTTCTAAGGCCGAGGCCACGCAATGAGCGGCAAAGCGGCGAGCGGCAAACGGCAAATATTAAATAATATAAGATAGAACTGAACTGGCAACGCAACTAGCGGCACGTTAACGGATTTTCTGAGCGACTTAATGGCGCCGCTCATGGCAAACGTGAATGTGGCGCTTAGAATTCTATCTGTACAAGCCAACCGCTTTTATGGCACGACAAATTTTCTGTTTACTTTTAGCAATTTTTTGTTGCAACAGCAAATCAAAATTAATATCCACTCTTAACTTCAGCTTTCGAAAAACAATCCCATAGGCCGAAGCCACCCATTTTTTTTTTTAATATGCGTTTGCCTCTCAGTTTGCAATTTTTATGATTTTGATCTTATGCATACTGGGTATATAAAGGTTGTTTTTAAGCTGCATGAAAGCCTCAAATAAAAATACAACACAGATGGGCCAGTGAAAAGGACCACTTCTGGAAATAAAGTTGCCACTAAATTGAATTTGCCATACATTGATTGTTTAGTGAGATGTATGGCATGCTGTGTAAACTGCACTAAACAGCCAATCTTTATTGTTTTAACGATGATTCGTTAACGGCTCAAGGATTGCCTTTGCTCTAAATATCCCCATTTTGCTTATTGGCACAGCCATTAAACAGGGAATGAGCTTCGTAAAATTAACTAGTTGCTCTCTAAACTTTTTCAAAGTAAATTTCCACAATTTGGAAGTGTTGTTCTGGCTGTAAACATGTCATAATGACTTGCCAAAACATGCTGAATATCAAGACCTTTCGCTGTCTCTCTGTAATGTCTGTAATTAATTTCCTCGTTCTGCCACATCATTTACGACATTTAGAAAGTTCACAATCCGCAATTCTTATTCTTTCTTTCTAAATGACCTCCTTTGTCAAACTTCCAGCCCTATCTACTCTTTTGCAGATGACAGCAGCCTTTGCCATTCGTACTCATTTGAACACAGACCAAGCGTATCCGAAGTCGTTGCTATGAGGCAGCATATGAATGATACGCTTGGCCGAGACCTTGATATAGTCTCGGAATGGGGTCGTGCAAATAGGGTCGATTTTAATGCCCGAAAAACCCAATGTTGCGTGCTGACGCATAAACGCGCGACAAATCAAGGTGCCTCATCTGTATATTGAGGAATCAGAATCTCTTGATGCTCTGGGCACGAGGATACAATGTGATGTCCGATGGACAGAACATATATTCAAGGTGTCGAAAGACGCATCCAAGTGCCTCGGTTTTCTAAGACGGTGAAGGATATAATTATAACTCCATCTGATCTCCTTACTATTTATACCACCTATATCCGACAGCGTATGGAATACAACTCTCATGTGTGTGCCGGTGCTTCAAAGTCTATTTTGGAGCTTCTCGACCGCGTGCAGGAGAGGGCGAAGGTTCTCATTGGTGACAGTAGGGTATCCAATTCTATTGACTCCCTTGAGCACCGTCGCAATGTGGGTTGTATTTGCCTGTTTTATCGTTACTACAATGGGATGTGTTCTGACGAAATTAGGGATCTGGTTCCCGAAACCCGTGCGTTTGTTCGCAGTACACGTTTTTCCTCAAGAGCCCATCCTTATGTGGTCGATTGGCAGGTGAATCGTACAACGCATTACAGAGAGAATTCGTTTTTTCCCGGACTGTTCGTATGTGGAATAACCTTCCTGCCGAAGTCTTCCCTCTCACTTGCAACATGACCAAGTTCAAATCGAATGTTCACAAACACTTCTCCCTCCATCCTCCTTCCCATAACCTATTTTCCTAGTTCTAACACAATGCATTAGTAGGAGGCATCCCCTGAGTGCTGGTCCTATAAAAAAAAAAAAAAAAAAATACTTCCTGAAAATGTATATTTTCCTGCATTTTTATGGAAACGCCCAAATAAATTCATGGTTGCCTTGGTAATTACATGAGATAACCCTGGATTTCGCAGTCCTTCTAACTGTGGTTTTCGAAATTCGGGGTTTTGAATTCCTAAATCTTCTGTCTCGGGTTCTCTCACAGTTATTACTTTGTTCGTCATTTCCAATATTTCCTCGTCTGAAATAAAAGTATCAAAGAACAAGAGAGTTAACAATTATACACTAAAATAGCACAAATGGCTTGATAACTTCTCCAGAGCTATCTAAGAAAGATCCTTGTCAATCTCCTAATAGTCCAACCATCATCGCAAGAGGTAAAAGAATTGCCCACAAATCACAATTTTATAGAGATAGGCTTTCTGTAAAATTTCGCATATATGCTTTTTCTAGCCATTTTTCGAAGTAAGCGCTCGTATTTGCGATATTCACGATATACAATTTGAGTACTTATGCACCATAAAAATACCTTTGAGGGCATTGGTCAATTAAAATCTATTCAACTCTGTGAAATATAACTTTTGCGATTTTTTTTGCGATTTATTTTTTCAAAGAAATTTTGTATTTTAACTCAATACACTGTGTGAGTGGCATATTGTTACAAGCTGGGCACCCTACTTGTGAAATCAATTCGAGTGCGCTGAATTATAATTAGTTTTTGCAATTAAAAATTGTAAGGAAGCTGTATTTTCTGTGTAATGCAAATAATCATTTAATGGTACATAAGTATTAACGTTTTGAATCGCAAATAGGAGCGCTAACTTCGAAAAATTGTTATCACCATTAAATTCAGCGTACTCGAATTAGCTTTACCAGTAGGGTGCCCACCTTGTCAAAATTTGCGACGAGCACAGTGTTATTAAAAAAAAACATAAATTGCATTTCAGTTAAAAGTCTTTATTTTTAAACTTTTTCTATGCAACTTCATTTCTCAACTCGTAACTCCTAATTCTCATTTTAATTACAAAATAACTTAATTCTTTTTCCTCGCAATTAAAACGAAGTAACTTTATCAGAAACTACGAAGTAATTGTTTGATTTAACGTTCAATTCAAAACTTAATACGGTTGTTTGTTGTACAGTGAAAAAGCAACTTCTACTACAGTTTAGAAAGAAAAGTTTAATTAAAAGCGACTTAAACGTTTTCACACACACACGCATTTGCTCCAAATCAATTTCATTGTGAGGCATCAATGAATTTCGCGAATAAAAAATGCAATGAATTACAAACTCTTTAAACTCTCAGCAAAACTTTTAGCTGGTAATTAAATGTTGAAATATTTTTTCCGCGAATCTATGCATTTAACTACATAGAAAAACATTCAAACTTTGATGGTAAATATTGCAAAAGAGATAAGTTCATACTGTTCTTTTAATCAAAAGTTTTCAATTGCATTGTACCAATTATACTTTAGAGATAATTGAAGAGGTAAAAATAAGAAAAACACAAGTAAGAGTGCTATATTCTGCTATGCCGAATCTTTTATTCCCTTCACGATGGTGCGATAAGAAGAGAAAGTTATATAAATAAATAACGCCCAATTTTTTCGGATGTCTTGCATTGGTATTTGTACTAAATTTTTAATCTTTTACTGTTACTGATCTTTTTTGTATTTGTGTGGGAGGTGTCACGCCTACCTATTCAATAACTTCCACTTTTTAACGGAACGGGAATTGCCACTCCCATTTCTCCAATCCCATTAAAGATATGGTGTATTGATAATCAAGCGATGTGAACCAAACTTGGAAAATTTTCCGGTTACCGTTTTTTAGACCTATTTTTTTGCCACAGCAACTTCTTCAATCCCGCACACATATTGCCAGATGTTTTGTATACAAAGATTATTACAAAGATGCTTGTATCTTATTTTGGAACTAAGGCACTCTTCGGTCACCAGATATACAGAAAAAAAAAAGAAAATACAGCCACAGCAAGGGACGTATGCGTAAAATTGAAGGAAGTTGTGATTATTTGGTTATATATCAGTATTTAATGGACCGATCTAGCTGAGTTTTAATATTCTTAAGATCAATATTGTTTAAATAACAAATGATATGGCAAACTTATTTATACCCTTTCACCGTCGCGTCAAAAACAAAGTATATCAGTAGTGCATAAAAGAACTTAAAAATAAATAACAATACGAATATACAAGCGCAAAAGTTGCTACCCGTCCTTCTATTACTCATATGGAGGGCTTAGAGCTGAACCGAACCAAGTCATAATTTATATCACGTATATGTATTTGAAATCTGGTGCGAAAATCTCCGCAAAATTTAACTCAATCCAGTTCTGAAATGGGGTAAATCAAAAACAGTTTCGTTCCTAAGGTAACGGTAATAAACCCAAGTCAGTGGCTCCAGTAATTAATGGCAATTTACTTTCTCAAACGCAATATATGTTCGAATTTTCTTTTTTGACTTGGTTCGCTTTAGCTCTGAGCCCTCCATATATTAAAGCTATGTTTACACCTATTGAATATTTAACGTCCCTGCAGGAAATTTGAGTGAATTGGCCCAACAGACTGGTCCTGGGATTTGTGAAAATATAACAAGTACAAAAAGAAAGGACTCATGACCACTGCAAGAAGAACCAATCCCTTAACTGGTTTATGAAAAACAAAAAGGTAGCAAAAGTAATGAATTACAGTACAGTCTTCACCGTTGCTGTGACACATTTTTTGGTACTTTCTTAAATTTAGTTATTGAAATAAATTCTAGGACTTGTTTTATTGAAATAATACTACATTTTAGTATCTGACACAAAGCATGTTCATTGAGAATAGATCTCTGACTGGTCAAATTGTGTCAATTGACCCCCTCCAATGACAACCCCATCTAAAAGTGATAGGTCTTATTCATATCAATTGTCAGAACTGGAACCGGTCTCCACCACCTATCACGGGACTTCTTTGCTGTCGTTTCGGTTCCCTCTAGGGTTCCAACATGTAACCACAAATTTTATTAAAAAATTATTTGCTTTTGCAAAAGGTTCGGCTAGATCAAACATCATTTAACAGTATCTAGATAACATTATACTATAATAAAAATTATTAAGAATAAAGCTAAATTTTGATAAATCACGCTTTTTTTTTGAATATTTTGTCAAATACTTCTAAGGTCTGAACATACCTTAATAAACTAAAATCTCCAGTTTTACTCTTAAATTGTGCTTATTTCATTTTTTTAATTAAGTGGTGAAAAGAATATTAGCTGAAAATTGAATTTCATCGGCCAAAAGTCCAATTTTCTGTTATCGCTGATTTAAAACTTTTGTATGCCATTCGATATCAGACATATTAGAAACAAGTAAGAGTACAATATTCGGCTGTGCCGAATTTTTGATACCCTCCACCGATAGTTCAATTATTTAAGGAGTGATATCAACATGATATCTATTTATTATTAATTTAACTTTATCAAAACAGACATCAGCATTAAAATTGGTTGCGGTTTAGACCTACATTAAATTATTGGCCGACAATCTTGAGTAAAATATAATTATTCGTAACAATTTAAGCCGAACTTAAATGGCTTTCAGGGGGGGGGGGAATTTATATTGGAGCCATGGCAAGTTATGAACCCAAATTCTGCAGAGTGATACCTGGTTTTAAAAAACATAAATTTCAATACAGCGGTGAAATAAGTTTTAGCGTTTACAGTGAATTTCAGAAGGCTGCTAAATATGGGATCTAAGGAAAATTTTGGAACGTATATCACAAATTGCATGACATTTTTTCTGGCTATACGAAGCTAAGTTTGAAGAATTTTACCACAATAAATATATCTGCTACGGCTTTAGGCGTTTTTAATTAATTTACCAGAGTGGGCTTTATATGGACCGATAATCGCGAAAATTATTCGTGTAATTTCTAGCCATATAAAACTGTGAAGTTTTCAAATTTATTCTGATTGCATTATTTATTGCGGTTTTAGGCGTACTAAACTGTGTTCCTGGCTTAGGGTTTATATGGGCCCTAGAGTAAATTATAGACCGATCTTCACGAAATTTTACATTGCGTTTTTTAGTCAAATAAAACGAACTTTTGCAAATGTTATATCATACCGTGTATTGTTCCACCATTTATGTTAGTTGTTGTAACAAAATTATCAATTATTTTGGTGGTGGTTCCAAATTTTGATTCATAGCTATGAGCCTACTGAATCGATATTGCTGGATTTTAATCCCAAACTTCTTAGAATAACTACAAGCTGTTTGACAGCAAGTTTGTTAATTTCTTTGGAGTTTTTCGAAAGTGAGCGTGTTTTCAACAGACGGAAGGATGGTCAGACGGACAGACAGACAAGCATGGCTAAATCGACTCAGAATTACTCAAGAAGCCAGAATATATATACTTTGTAGGGTGTGAGATGAATAATAAAAAAGTTTCGCACGGAATGATAAAGGCAGTATGTCCTCTTCACAACTAATTGTGGTGGTGGGTATAAAAAGGTATCAAAAAAACTGGATTAAAGTATTGGCAATGGTGGGTGTGGCATGCTGGTGGAAACAAAAATTGTTTGTTTTTAAGAACAAATTTTTTTTTTGTAAATTTGTTCAGAATTAAATTTTGATTTCTCGCAAACTATTACTAATAATGGGTCGAAATATTTTTTTGTTATATTAGTGGGATAGTAGTCTTTAAGAAATGGTTTGTTACTTCACTGTATCATTTATACCTGATGTGTTATTAAAATTTTCCCCAGATTCTATATTTTAGTTAAGTCCGAATGTCAGTGGAAGAGAACTTGTTAGGGTCAAAGGTATTAAAGAGATTTTTGTACCATCAGAAAGGTGCAACTGGAACTGTCTGGTGAACACTTTTTTTATTTTATTGAAATTACTCGTAACATTTTTATTTTTGTCTTTTTATTTTACTGAAATAAATCATAATGGTTTACAAACGTTGTGTACTGAAAAATAATTCTGCAACTGATGCAGTTCTTGAAACTGCCGTAGCCTGGTAGCTGTTAAGCCGTTTTCTGGTCCATAGAGGGTCAAACTTTAAAAAAATCGCCAAAAATATATGTATTTATGGATTGCAAAATATTAGACTTCAGCTGATTAAAAAAAATAGGCTTAAATGTTAATGTTATCTCAGCAGACTTTAAGCAATGGCATGATGTTGTATTAAATGCTTATGCAGGTAAACAAAAGGTAAAAGGTTTATTCGAACCGAATGTATATGCCTTTTTAAGTAAGTAATACATATGAATACCCATTTTTATTTAAAAAACAATATTTTCTCCTGAAAAACATATATAAAAATGTTTATATTTTTCGGAAGAAAACGTTATGAGTATGCCTGTACAAGCAATTTTTAGTCAATTTGACATTTTTTTCTCCCTCTCCAAAAAACCAAAATCAAATTTTTCAAACAAAAAAAATATTCTACTTTAAGTAAAAAAACGAATAATTCAACACACTGGTTTAAATAATATAAGAAAAGTAATGTTTTCTGCTATGCATGTAATTTTCTGGAAAATTCTGATAAATACGAGTAATAAATAGTGACAGTATTGCCGTTTTTGTAAAAAAATCAATTTTTTAAAAGCTTTTTTCCAGGAATATGAATTTTGGGAAGTTTTTTTCATCAAAAATAGGAATGCTTCTACGTCCACTGTTTTATGATATCTTTATCCATGTAAAATTTCGTTATGTTGGAATTATTTTATCGCTTTCGGTAGCAAATTGTTTGTACGATTTCTTGCGAATAAAACTTTTTTATCGTCCAAATGCTACAGATTTTTGTTGTCACTTTTAGACGAAACTAGAAGAACAATTTTATAAATTAAAGTAAAAAATAAAGTATTTAAGAATTGGGCACTTTGAATTTAACTATAAAATACATTTTTGGGAAATTCCTAGAAATGCGTTTAAATAAAAAAAATAGTTTTTTTAGTTCTCTGTATTTTCTTTTTTTAGAGTTTAGAAAGACATTATGCAAAATAACTAAATCGTTTTTTTTATTTTTTTTTTATTAATTTATTAATTGAATTGCTCTATACACTAAGAGTCTTATTTTGCAGTATGGAACTGAGAATATTTTAAACTTAAAATCATTAATTAATAACACAATACTAATAATTGTTAAAGCTAAGGCACGAGCTCTATGTTTGCATTTGTCCTTCAAGTTGTGCTGAAAAGGTCAACAAGAAAAAGAAAGACAAAAAAATGAAAAAACAAAAAATATATGTACTTTGAACTTCAAGAAGAATTCTTGACAAAAGTACGGAAAAAGAGAAGTAAAGGAATAACATGTTAAAATAAATTAAAATAGATAATCATTCAAAAAGCAAATTTCGATCTACCAAAAGGTTGAATACAATTTGGTTTAAGGATTGATGTTTGACTAATGACGTCAGCAGTCGTCGATGGCTGCGAGTGTTAAACGGCAAGCCCTCTGAAGAGATTGAGTGGTTGCAATCGAAACATGTCAGGGTAACCTGTCCGTAAACACCTGGGTTCGAGCCCAGATTGAGTCAAGAATGAAAAATTATCAATAAAAATTTTAATTAATTTTCATGTTGTAAAATTCCTTTCTTCATAAAAATAATTTAATGAAAATTAAATTTAATGAACTTAAGCCTAATTAAAAATATTAAAAATTTGGATTAAAAACCATAAATAGTTCAATAAAATAACCACAATACTAATAATTAATTAATAACTTAATTATTTATTTATTTATTTTCTTTTTTTGCACGCCAATGCTACAAGACCAGGTCTCTTTAACAGCATTGGGAAAATATTGTTAATAAATACATATGTACATACATAGTTTCAATTAAATTAAAAATAATTATATAGAATAAATTAAACAATTAATGACAGAAATAACAAATCAAAATTTTAACAAAAAATAAATTTAAATTTGAGCAATTGTAACAGGCATATTTATCATTAGTTATGCTAAATTTAAATGTTTGTTTTATCAATTTTTACATAGTATTAATTTAAAAATCATAGAAAGTGTCAATTAAGTTCAATATTTAAATAAAATTAAATCATCTTTGTTACGAAAAATACTTGAAAATCTCACATTTAAAGTGCTTTGCATTGCTTGTTGTTTGAAAGTTATGAGGTAAATGGTTCCAGAGACTAATAGTGTGAATTAAAAAGTGTTTCTTAGATTGCTCATCGCGATGTTGGATACTGGTTATCTTTTTCCCCCTATTTGATCTGAAGAAATTTAGTTTACGATACAAGTAATTTGGCTGCTTTGTGTATATAATCTTGTGTAGTAATATTAACGAACGGCACTTTAACAGGTTATCAAATGATATATTGTACATTATCTTTGAATAGCGTGAGATTCTAGAAAAACGTTTCAATCCAAAAACATATCTGACAATATTGTTATATGTTACATTTAGTTTTCTCTTACTTGACGAATCACAGTTTGTAAAAAGTTCACATCCATAAATTAGAGTTGGCAGTAGGTAAGATTTTGCTAATAACATTCTAATTGTTAAGGGAGTATAATGCTGACTGATCCACAAATTACGTAACATTGCAAATGTTCTACCACAGATTGCATTTATGTGGTCTGACCAATTTAGTTTTTTATTAAAGACTATTCCTAGGTTCTTAGCAGTTTCAACTAATTCAATTGTTGTGTTATTAATCCTTATTGGTGGTATTAAAGAAGGAACCCGTTTTGGTTTTCCTATTATCATCGCATGAGACTTTCTGGCATTCAAACAAAGTCCATTTCTTGTCGCCCATTGGTTAATCCTGTCCAGATCTTCGTTTAAATTACTAATACAGTCGATGACTCTAGATGGCTCGCAGCTGATGTAAAGCTGGACATCGTCTGCATACATTTGGATTCCACAATGTAGGAGTTGGGAAGGTAAGTCATTTGAATACATGGCATATAGAAGAGGGCCAAGTATTGATCCCTGGGGTACACCTCTAGAAACTGCGCAACAATTAGATTTTTTAGAACCATGGCAAACTGACTGCGATCTATTACACAAATAAGACGACATTAGTTTTACTGCTGTTGATGAAAACCTAAACATATGCTTGAGTTTAAGGCATAAAATCGAATGTTCTACGGTGTCAAATGCCTTAGAATGGTCTAGTAACACTAAGAAAGAAATTTTGTTATCATCCATTTGGCATCTTAATTCCTCTGATACATCAATAAGTGCCGTAAGACAACTGTGCTTAGGTCTAAAACCTGATTGTCGCTCAGTAAGTAATGCATTTTCACAAAGGTATTTGCTCATTTGTTTATGAAGCAAACGCTCAAAGACCTTTGACAAAAAAGGTAAAATGGCAATTGGACGATAGTCCTTATCTGATTTTGGTATCGGTACAATTTTGGCATGTTTCCACATAGACGGGTAACAGGATGTTGTTATTATTGTGTTAAAAAGGTAAGTGACATGTGGTAAGATATACGGCAGAATAAGTTTTAAGAATTTTGGATGGATTCCATCATGCCCCACAGATTCAGATTTGACATTTAAAAAAGACTCCAGAACATCTTCCTGAGTAAAATGAATGAAGTCAAAGCATATGTTGATGTGAATGTTATCGTTAATATTGTTGGTGTAGTAATTGGTAGTTTCGCTAAAGAGATTGCTGTAAAAATTTAAATCTGCTTCAGGCGTAGGTATATTTGCAAAAGTTGAGTTTAATTTATTAACATCAAGATTGCTATCTATGTTACTATTGTTTGCACAATGTAAAATACCCATATTCCGAACATCCTTCCATTTCTTTTTTGAGCAGACGGCGGATCTGAATTTTTCCTCGTAATATTTTGATTTTGCGATCTTAATCTGTGAGTTTACTTTTCTTCTTAATGATTTAAAAATTTGATGAAGCTCAGTTGTTTTAAACCTTTTCCATCTATAATATGCAGAATTTCTAGCATCAATAAGCGATTTTATTGCATTTGAAAACCATGGGTGCTCCACACGTATACGTTTTGATTTAAGTGCGACATATTTGTTGTAAAGCGAATCAAAGTTGTTGTGTAAAAACGTTATCTGATTATCCACAGTAGGCATGTAGAAGATTTGATTCCACGAAATCATGGCCAGCTCAGTCTGCAATGACTGATAATCAATGTTCTTAAAATCTCTGAAAGTTATTGTGCTATGGCTACAGGCTTCAGTTTTAAAACAGTATGTTAAGAAAAGAAGATCGTGTTTTGAAAATAATGATGCAGAAATCTGGTCAAATTGTAGCAGTCTGGACTTATTGTTAACGAAACACAAATCAAGAAGTGTATTAGACGTCTTAGTAAAGTGTGTTGGTGTTGTGCAATTTACTAAATCTAGACCTATTGCGCACATACTTTCCATAAGTTCTCTGTTTTCTAATATATTGTGGTTAAAATCCCCAACAAGAATAACATCAGAAAAGCCCATTGTTGTTGTTGCAAGTTTGGTTAGCCAGTCATCCATTTTAATCCTTTTGTTTGGCCTGTAGATTGTGCCTAATAAAAGCCTAATGCTTCCGTTAAATATCTCTAAGAACATATGCTCTATCTTCCCATGTGGATTAGCGCCATTGCTATCAGTTTGCATATGTATTTTCTTACAGTGTATTGATGATTTTATATATATGGCAACTCCACCAGCGTTAGTAGCTCTATCTTCACGAAAAAGTCGATAGCCGCGTAAGTTATAAAAATTATCACAGACATCAGGAATAAACCAAGTTTCAGAGACACATATGACGTCTACTCCGGAATCTTCAAAGATAAATCGAAACTCATCCATTTTGTTGTTAAGGCTTTGAGCATTCAAATGGCAGATTTTAAGACCAGATTTTCTATTAGAAAGTAATCTAATCATACTAAAAATATTGTCTTCAGAACCAACCCTCGTATTATAGGTTGGAAAAACCATCATTTAAGAATAAAAATAAATAATAATATTTACTAGCAATGCAAGCACGAATGTACATAAACGTTATTTCTAAATGAAAAAAAGTGTTTGAAATATAAAAAATGTTAAAATAACTATAAACAATATTTGAACAATTATAAGAATTTTTTAACATTATGTTAAGATTATAAAATAAACTGATTACTCGGATCTGGCAGCTCTTCATCATGGCATGTATTGACGTCTTTTTGAGAACGAAATAAGTCCTTTAACATCTGAATGTCATAAATTTGTATAGGATCATCGTTATCTAGCTTACGAACGTATACTAGACCCCTATTAGTAAATGCTGACGCTATTAGTTGGTCTTCGTTTTTTAATTTCCGAGCAGCAAGGAAAATACGGTGATTTTCGGGAGTAAGATTCTCATTAACAAAAACGGTTTAGGACTTTGAATACCAATTTGATTTAAATATAGCAGAGATTTATTAGTTTTCATATAAGTGGTCACCATTTTTAACATATAGTTGCGGTCATAAGGACTATAGAATTTTATTATTATCGGGGCGTCTTCTATATCTTTCTTACCCCTAGTATTTTTAACACGATATACAGCTTTAACTGCCATAGGTGCAATTTGTACTGCTCCACACAATTTTTCGTATATAGTGTATAAATTATCATTGTATACGTTTACACTAGGAATACCATTAATTCGAATGTCACAGGCCACTATTGAGTTTTCCTGTTTTCTTACATGCGCTTTTAAATAATTTATTTGATCTTTAAATTGATCAGTTTCATTTTGTTGTGCTAATTTTTCATGCACAACTGTCTCTATTTTTGAAACTCTCTCTTTAACATTATCTATATCAACTGAGACTGTTTCTAAGAGCGAATCACCGTTGGTTTTCATTATATTGAATCTCTTATTAAATTCACTTAAAATTTCTTCTTTGCACTCATTAAATTTGGTTATTATCATATTTTCTAGAACGCTCGTTAATTTTTCGAATCGTTTTTCAATAATCGTAATAAGTTTAAGAGGCGATTCAGTATTAGTTAGTCGCGGTGTTTTGCATGCATTACCAAGAAAAGAGTTTTGCAAAACTTCTCTTAGTCGTTTTTGCGCGGGAGTATTATAATTTTCTTGTATATTACTAACTAAAATTTTTATATAAGTAAGCAAAAAACAATTAAATTTAAACAATAAAAAAAAAATTAAGATAATTTAATTTAAATATCTAATTTTAATTATTTAAGCTTGAGGTCGTTTTTTATAAAAAATTATATTTATTTTTTTTTTTTTCAATATTTCGCTAACCTTTGGTTAGCATCGTCAGGAAATTTGAAAATTTGTTAATTTCCTGACGATGCTAACCAAAGGTTAGCGAAATATTGAAAAAAAAAAATAAATATAATTTTTTATAAAAAACAACCTCAAGCTTAAATAATTAAAATTAGTTATAAAATAAAGGTCAAATAAGAATAAATATTAATTTAAATATTTAAAAAAAGCATAAAAGAATACATTTTAATAATCAAAAAATTTAGATAATTTTATATATTTTAATCTCAAGTAATTATTTTTCAAAGTGCTATGCTGAAAACAGTTTAAAAATATTTTCCCTGAATTTTCGTGCGATACTTAAAAGTTGAAGGCTATAGGGTATAGAATTCCAGAGAGGCACTGCGAATATGTAGAAGTGCCACTCAGAAACTAAACTTTTATACCCGAACGATCTAATTCTTTTCCCTCTGCTTATGTCAGAAATACAAAGTCTACCGTACAGGTGCTCAGGTTTGTGGGTATATATTATCTTATGTAAAAAAACTAAAGCTCTCATGTTCAGCAGATTATCTAAGGAAAGGCCATAAAGAAAGAGATGAAAACAAAGAAACACTAGAACGCCTTTTAAGTCCATACACGTACCGTACAATATTGTTAAACGCAACGTTTAATTTCGCCTTACTAATCGTATCAGATTTAGCAAATAGCTCACAGCCATACAGTAAAACTGGCATCAGATAAGTTTTAGCAAGAAGCATTCTTATGCTTAAAGGTGTACAATGCTGGGTCCGCCAAAGAGTTCTAATCATTGAAAAGGTGCGACCACAAGCATAGTTAATGTGGTTCGACCACGTAAGAGTGTCATTGAAAAATATTCCTAGATTCTTAGCAGATTTTACTATTTCAATCTGCTGATTATTTATAAATATATTAGGTATAATATTAAGTTTATTTAGTCGCCTTTGAATAACTATGCATTTAGATTTTTTGGATTGATTTCCAAGCCACGATGAAGTTGTTGATTAAGAGATATAATGCACTGGTCGATTAAGGCATTATTACAACTGGTATAAAGTTGAGCGTCATCCGCGTACATTCTTACATTACAATTCATTAGGACGCCTGGGAGGTCATTTGAGTACAGTGAGAACAATAGTGGCCCAACAATGGACCCCTGAGGTACCCCCCTTGTTACAGGCAGTGCCCTGGATTTCCGTATTCCAGTTTCAACATACTGATATCTGTTACCCAAGTATGTTGACAATAACTGAGTAGCGGTCGAAGAGAAATTGAAGAAATGTTTAAGTTTGTAACAGAGAATGTTATGATCCACAGTATCAAACGCTTTTGAATGATCTAAAAGTATTAAAAATGTAGTCTTGCCATCATCAAGCTTCGCCCTAATCTCCTCTGTACTATCAACTAACGCTGTTATGCAGCTGTTTTTCTTTCTGAACCCAGTTTGAGGCAAAGTAACTTGAGGTTAATATTTTGTTAAAGAAAAACGTAAAAATAGGATAAATTATTTTTTAATTAAAAAATGTGAAAAACTTTAATATTTATTTATTTCTAGTCTCTTGAACTATTTAAAATAACCGGAAATGAAAATATTTCTATTAAAATATTATTTTGCCTTTTTTTATCCTTTTTTACCGTGAAGTTAAAGTGATGAAGCAAAAACTTTTGCGTGAATAGTTGGCCATGTGGCAGCCAGTACTCGGCAGCTAATTTCAAAACACTTCCTCCGCACACACTCCCTGACAAAAATAAATTATTCTATACCGAAACATCAATGAATAGTTTAGCTCGTTATTTAAGGGATACAGTCAACAGACACTACAAGGATTTCAAAGCGAAAATAGAAATATGTATGGTTGCATTTGTGCACAATGGGATGAAGTATTAAATATATAACTTTAAACATTTTTTCAACTTAAGGAATTCTAAAATTTGGGTATTTTTTTACTTAATTTATTTCCAATTTAAGCAAAATTTAAAAAATTTAAATTTTTGTCGGAGTTATTCCAGAGGTCGTCCGAAATGAGGTTAAGTGCCAGAAAGCAAGCAAGAACGGCATGTGATATATCGTGAGATTGAGACATCCATCAAAAAGTATGACATAAACCAGTCAGACTTTGCATGAACATTTAGCCGTAAATAAGATTTGTTATCATTGGATCAATGATAACACGGGGTAACAGTGCAAAAATCACACGGATTAGACAGTATACATTCGAGCGCGCTACCAACCGGTAGTTAAACCCTATAAGTTTGGCGATCTTGCGGCCAATTTTTAAGCGGCCTCAAAAAATTCTGAAAATCGGTGGGCCCTCAAAAAAAGTTGTCATTAGTGTTTGGCCAACAGCTAATTTAGGCTTTGTAAAAATGTATTTTAACAAAACATAAAGGAAAACATGTAAATATTGATTATATTTCTAAACAACAACCAACATATTGGCTTCAAATCTGTTTTATACATAGGGAAAAAGTTCGAGCTTCCTGAGCCACTCTAGCACAACATTCTGCTATTACTTTTTATACACACACTACTGTATGTGAAGAGGATATTATGTGTTTGTGCAAATGTGTGTAGCACATTAAAATATAGGTTCTGGACCCACCTTTTAGTATACCAATTGACTTAGAATCAATTTCAGAATCTATCCAACGAGGTCTGTCCTTCTATCAGACTGGCGGGTAGTACACAAGATAACCCTGTGCGTGTGTTTTGGAAATAATTTTTATCACATTAGGCACATATGCGTCAATTCCACAAGGTCGAAGCTTTTAAAAAAGCGGAGAAGCGGTTTATTTGTCATACCCCACATGCAAACTTCTTTCCTTATTTTCCATATTTGACAATTCAAACATTTCAATATTGAAGTGGCAGCCCATAATTTAGTACGAATATGTCAATGAATGGAGAAAAAGGTTGTGTAAAAAAAAGTACCAAAAATAGTTACGATTTTTAACCCTCGAAAAAGTACCAAAATCATATTCATATTTTTTTGATAAGTTTCGAATGTGATATTAACTTTATTTCTATGTTTGTTGGTTCAAAATATAGATGGGGTGTCAAAAAAGTACCAAAATTCAGGTTTTACCCGTTTACTCCCTAATAGGGCCGAATTTAAAAAAAGTACCTTACACCGGTTCGCATATTTTTCTAAAGAACATCGATAAGTATTACACTTTTTTGTATCTCTTTTAGTTTTGGAGGTATAAGATTACCGAATTTTCCCATTTTTACGCTTTTTTATCCCCTAAACATTCGAATTTCCAAAAATCAAGTCTTAGTGCATCGATTTGGGGGTGACCAGTTCCTTTATTTTTACTAATGTTTGTCGTTAATATTTCTTAACAAAAATAACAATAACAAGAATAACAAATTCGTTAAAGTAACCGAAATTTGTCGTTTCTTAACGATATCGGTAGTTAAAATAAAAAAGTTTCAGAATTAAGGTACAGGCATAAGTCGATTTGTATGCAAAAATGTCTACTATTTTTAAAATGTACCCACTGTTCTCGTTTGTAATGATGGTAAAAGTTTTCTTCTTTTGCTGTATGTGCGTGAGTAATGAAATCACTGAAACAAATTTTGAAATAAAACTTTTCCTTTTGCATTTGCTGCATAATGCTTTTTCTAAAAACAAAAAACTATTATTTCATTTATGAAAGCTTATTATATTGCTACATACATATTTACCTTATGTAGATTATATATTTATGATTAAACTGTATGAATAAATGTTTCTTTTGCTCTCTGTACTATACAAATTTTTTATTTTTTATTTTGAAAAGTTTATTTAGCGTGGAAAATAAGGTTAATAAGTTATTCGTAGCTACTTTTAAATAAATTATTATTTTAATATTTTTTTTTTTGTTTCAAGCCTTTAAAACTTTAAATAATCATTATTCTGAACATTAAGGCGCTTCACCATAACAAGATTTCAAGAAGCGGAATATATTTATATCCGACACAATTGTTCAAAAACTTTATATGGATAATGCAGGCCTCGAAAACTAATTTTAAAAACAAAACTATAAATAGAAAACCATACAATAAAGTCGGTTTAATAGTCTCGGTTCATAGTTTGCAATTTTCAATTTCTAAATTTTCTATTATTCCCTTTTAAACTTTAATTCGTGTGAAATTTTTTTTAATGAAATTATGTTTTTAGATGTTAACTTAAACATGTTTTTTTTTTTTTTTAACAGTTTTAAACAAAAAAAAACAGCCACGGGTCTTTAAGTTTTTAATTTTTTGAAAAGGCCAAATAGTGGAAGAGTTTGCTAAAAACCGTAAAAATGTGAAACCGCGGTTTCGGTTTTAAAATGATTAAGACCGGTCGGTTTTCGGCTTTGCAAATACATGTAATACAGTAATTGTATGAAATACAATTTTTTATTTGTTTTAATTTAGGTACTTTTATTAACACTTAAGTGTAAACCTGGCCCTGTCCAGGCATTTTTTACTTTTTTCCAGTTTTTTTTTATATAATTATTAAGTATATTAGGTCGAAACTTATGTATTCCTCAATCAAAGTGTTTTTTTTTTACAAAAAAATTAGAAAAAAGTGTAAAACGTCGCAATTGGCCAAATGAAAATTTAGGGCATATTGTTTCCAACTGGGCCTGACCAGGACTATTTTATATGTACTGCAGTAAAAATAATCAAAATGTAACATGCCATACAAATCAGTTGTCTACTTTAGAGTTTAAAAAGGTGAAATTTGGTCTTCTTAAAACATATTTTGCATTTAAAGAATTTTTTAATACCTTCCCAGCCAGCAAAATACTCCGACTTTGTCTGAATCAGACATTTCTTGCAGACATTCTTAGAGACTTCGTTCAGATATCTATCAGACTTACTGTCTGGCCGCTTTCTGATCGATTTTGAATGGATATACCGGGGGAAATTTATGTACAGATATGTCTAATAGAATCCTACGGAATTATTACAGATGGGTCTAACGAGACTTATTATTTTTGTGTGACAATTGTCATCAAGTTGAAAATAATTTTAATTTATTGTTTCAAGATAAAAAGATTAAAAAAAGGTACGAACGTGTTAAATTTATTATTATATACTTTTAAATATTTTGCAATAAAAAGAATTCTTCAGTCAAAAAAAATTTAAGAATCTCAGCTAGCTCATCCACATTCTCCATGCCTTTTTAAATAGATTTCTGTCAGATATCTATCAGAAAAAAACCAGATTTTCCCACGACATGTCTGTCAGAATTCGTGGCAACCACTTCATATGTTTTTGGGTCAGAAATCTGACAGAATTCTTATACGAATACGAATTTTTAATCGACGTTTCTCTCAGATATCTGGAAGACGTCGGACTATTTTGCTGGCTGGGTTGCCATTGTTGCAGGCTGTTATTTACAAAGTTTTTGTATATGAAGTACGAGTATTATGTTTAATTTCTTCAAGCATAAATACATGGTTAAAGTAAAAGCTTAAGCCGGGGTATTTTTTGTCGGTTCTCCATGCCTTTTTCAATAGATTTATGTCAGATATCTATCAGAAAAAAACCAGAATTTCCCACGACATGTCTATCTAACATCTACTAGCAATCAAAATAATCACAATTTCTGAAAAAATCTTTAATTTATACTTTTTTCCTACAAAAGTGGAATGCTTTTTGTTTTATAACAAATAAATAGTGTAGCAAAAAACAAAAAAAAAGGCTTGCATAAAAGGAAAAACTTGACAATTGGTAACGCTGCTTTCAAAACTAATGTCATTTTGTCATTGATGAAACAATAATAATGTAATTTATTGTCCATTTTCTACTGATGACATTTAAATAATTGTAAGATGTGCAATGAAATACAATAAGATATCTAGGAACAAAAACATTTCAATGGCTCCGCAAATTAATGGTAGATGTTAGATGTTGACAAGTATGAAAAGGCTAAAATACTCAGTATTAACTTTTTATAGTGTTTTTCGAAATGTTGGTTTATATCGCCTATGTAAAATTTAGACAGACTATTACAAAACTGCATGGTATTATTTCGGATAATATAAATCTGAACTAAACGATTT
The DNA here is from genome assembly GCA_949318255.1 of Pollenia labialis. Taxonomy (NCBI): domain Eukaryota; kingdom Metazoa; phylum Arthropoda; class Insecta; order Diptera; family Polleniidae; genus Pollenia; species Pollenia labialis. The sequence goes on along the minus strand of OX439141.1, from coordinate 77,710,204 downwards.
TTCCGCATTACCTATATTTGCTACGGGCTTACGTGTAAATTTTGGACCGATCTAAACCAGATTTAGTATAATGATTTCTTGTCATATAGAATTAGTTTGTGCAAAATCTCATATCAATCCGTGCATTACGTATTATTTATGTAAGTATTTGTAACAAAACTATCATCTATTCTGGTGGTTGTTCATAACCAGGGAAACCAGAAATATGCTCAAAAAACGCGTTTTATGCGCATTAAATATACAGTAAAAACTGAAAAATATGCCCTGAAAAATGTTAAAAATATACCTAAAAAAATGAAAAATGGCACATTTGAAGACAAAATATTCAACAAAATTAAAAAAAAAACCTAAAAATATTATCGCTGTTAAATGTTAACCTTAAAAAAAGGAAGCTGAACTATTTAAGCATGGGAGATTTGGAGAAATATGAACCGATTTGAAATGAAATTAATTTGCAGTAAAATATTTTTGGTGTGAATTGAATGTAAATACCAACGTAATTAGATGGTTTACGGATACAAAGAGTCTAATTTAGAAATAAGTTTTTACGGGAAATATGTGAAATTATAGATCGATTCCCACCATTTGCACAGAATTAAAACATGTACTTTGCGCACAAGCTTAACATGGGCAGACAACCAGCCAGACGGATGGATGGACATCGTTAGATCACTTTAAAAAGGGATTTTAAGTCGATCGGTATACAAAAAGATTGGTCTACAACCTGCTTTGTTTTACAATTTGAGAGTATAAATTAAATGTAGACTGCGAATTTTTTTAATTTGCTGCGACAAGTCTTAAAATATTCCTTAAAAAAGGCAAAATATGCGCTATAAACTTTAAAAAATGCTGCAAAAATGCTTGTTAAACTAAATTATGCACAAAAATGCTGCAAACTGTAAAATATGCAAAAATATGCACTAACAAATCGATGCCAAAATTCATAAAAGGCTCCAAAACGGATAAATATATGGTTTGTGCCTTTATTGGTCGCACAAGGAAAAACATGCAATTGCATATTTATAGGTACCCTGTTCATAACTCTTATCCTACTTAACTGATTTTGCTGGATTTGAAGTCTTAACTAAGTAGTTCAAAAGTGAAAGTGTTTTCAACAGACGAACAAGGCAAATCTACTTAAAATTACTCAAGGCCCCACAATAAATATACTTTGTGGGGTCTTATATAAATATTATACCGTGTTTCTGTTCACATATACACAATTTATCTAACTCAAGAAGCGTTTGAGTGCTAAAAAAAACGTTGTTTATATCACTTCTACGTACAACATTCAACGAAAGTTAAAATCTACTTGTATAGGCAGAGTGTAAACAACTTTTGACATCTTTAGGGAATAAGCATCTGGCTTTTGTACAGACCTAATGAATGGGCCTTTGTTTTGTTGTAACTTCAGTTTCCCAATGTCAAAACACTTTTTTACATGGAGTCTTCACCTGCCAATTTTTTGTCTTAATAAACGTCAAACTTCCTATAAAAATCGCTGACAAAAATTTTAGAGTTTTTTTTATATTGACTTTGACGTTTGGTATGGCAAAAAATTGTCAGGTGAAGACCCCATGTTAAGTAAGTTGGTTTTGCTCACTAAACACACTTGTGGCAGGGTCGCATTTTAATTTTACTCAGTATGTATAACAATTTCGTATTGATTGAGCAATAGAGTTGTCAGCCGATTAAGAATAATTCGACTAATCGATCAAACAAAGCCAAACTCTTTTTCGAATAATTTTAAAAAGGTCATTTTCGAATAACGAATAAATCGATTAATTAATGTCGATTAATCGAACAATTTTTTTTATTAAAAACTAAATAAAATACAAACTTAGAATTTGATTTATTCTCATACGTTTCTAGTGATTTTATACAAAATGTAGGAAAATTAAAAAAAATATTGTAGCCAAAGCCCTGACTGTAATTAATTTAAATTTTTATTGAGCAAAAATCCTGTTGCGTTCTCATAGTATTTCAAAAATGTATTTTATGTTCTTATTGAACAAATCTTTGGCAACAAATTGTATTAACTGTTTTTTTTAAATCAAACGTTAAAAAAAATTCAAGAAAGTGTGCTTTTCAATTTTTGATGAAAAACTTAGAAATAAACAAGAAGCTAAAAAAATAAGGATTTACATTTATAAATCATATCATGAAAGTAGAAAAATTTGTTATTGTATTATCCTTTTTTTTAATTACAATAAACCCATTAAAAACTACTCAGCAAAACTTACATTGCAAAGTAATGAATTAAAAAGCTAATATAACGGCCCTACACTACTTATACATTGGCATTTTAACTCATTATTTTAACACGGGGATGTACATTGGAGGCAAGCACTTATCACCCTCGCTTACAAATAGGGAGTTAAATAAGTCATTACCACATTCACTTACAAATAGGGAGTAAAATATTCCTTTTTGAGTTGCATTGCAATACTGCGTTTATGAAGTCAGCCATATTCATACCCAATAACCTAGAGAACGATATGAATTCAAAGTCGATATGCAGGGGTGTTCTGGAAATCGAAAACGCAAAATCCAAGAATTGGGAAGTTGGTTTTAATACACTTTTAATAAATTTTTTTTAATTTCTTGTTATATAATTCTATTTAACCCTTAAGCAAACACCAAAATGATTTTACACAAACGAAACCCAGGGCCTGGCTGGGACTACTTGTATTTTGTATGGAGCTTTTTGAGGCTATAGAAAAAACTCACAATAACGAACCCCTGGACCTGGCTGGGACTACTTTAATATGTATGGAGTTTAATGGCTATAGCAGGAACATTTTGTTGTCAAATAGAATAATTTATCAAAAAAAAGTAAAGAAAGGATTCTTATGTGTTGCGTATGCTTTTTAATACGTTTCGTTTTGATTTTATTTACTACAGTACAAATATAATAGGGTTGGGCCTGACCAGACCCTGGTGGATACAAAATGCACAAAATTTTTATTTGGCCAATTGCCACGCCCACGGTGTTTAAATTTACACTTTTTTCTAATTTTCTTGTAAAAAACACTTTGATTGAGGAAAACATAAAGGTTCGTTCTAATATATTTAATAATTATATTAAAAAAACTGGAAATGCCTAGGCAGGACCCGGTGTTCGCTAAAGGGTTAATAGAGAAATATTTCTATAATATTTGTCATAAAATTCAAATATTACAGAAATCTTATTGAAAACTGACTTTTAAAATTCTTGCGTTTTACCTTTCCGATTTCCAGCACACCCCTGTAAATATTTCATATTAAAATTTATTACAAATTAAATTAAATCTTATTATTTCTTCGACCTTTCTTTAATTAAAATAAAAAGTTTTTTCGAGCTCGAGGCCAAATAATATATTTATTTTTTAAAATAATTGGCCTCGAGCTCGAAAAAACTTTTTATTTTTATTTATTACAAATTATTTTTTATTTATAACAAAAAAAAAAACAAATTGTAAGAAAAATATTTAAAATCAATTTGTATTAAATTTGAAAGCATTTTATTATGACTGACTTAATTATAAATTTCGTTAATCATCTCATACACAAGTACTTATGTATCAGATTATATGCCAGCCATTACTAAACTACTTCTATGTAATGCAGATGGCATGAAGTAGTAATTGAAAAGTAAGTTGTTCAGTAATCGCAAGTCATTACCAAGTTTTTGCTGGGTATCTACATAGTGGAAGATAATCCAACGATATTAAAATATTTTGAACCTGTTCCAATGAAAAAATTCGTAAAGAGAGACAGCGGTTGCTCTATAAAAGAAATTGTTTGCAAAAGTTTAGCTCAAGATAGCAGGTCTGCCAACGTTAAAGTTATATCAGATTATTATGGAATTAATTATTTTCAAATGCCTTCAAGTAATACAACCATATGAAGTTAAGATGAAGTTAAGTTTTACGTTTAAGAAAAGAAGAATTCATAGCAGATTTTAGTAAAAATAAAGAAGAAAATGGAAGATTTTCTACGGTTGTAGATGAATGGACGAATGTAACTTATTAAAAATACATTGTTTTTGTAAAAATAATTATTCGATTAATCGAATAATTTTAATGATTCAATCTTTTGAACGAAAAACCAAAAACAATTATTTTAATCATTCGAACAAAGTTGAAATGCGAATAATTGACAACTCTATTGAGCAATAACTGAATTGCAATTTTATATGGGTAATTGAGCTTAATAATGTCATTTGTTGCGTAAAACTCAATTAAAGTTCATATCTGAACACAGTATTAAAAAAAGTTTCACACGAAATGATAAACTTATAGCACCCTTATTTACCACAACAGGTGGAGGGTATAAAAAATAGGGTAACAATCTGATATGAAAATTGCCAATAAAGTTTATTTGGAAGCTTTGGCCGCATTATTATAGAATAGTTATGGAATTTGATTTTCTTAAACTTCTGGATATTGCTAAGCACACTTATTTAATATAAAGAAAAATTATTAAAAAAATATGACTTTTATTTCGTATTTATACAACTATTACAACTATTTGCTTAGGTTAAGTTCATCCCAATTTTTTTCAATTTTATTTTTGAAAATTCTCGTTTTGTTCTTAATACTTTTCCACCAGTTTTTCCTCATTTAACAAATTGCTCATAATGATGCGGCTTTAATAATAATAATATAATTTAGCATTATGATACCTTGCTCCTACTTAAGTGCACCAACAACACACATTTACACAAGTACAAAAATGAAGAGGAAATCTCATAAAATCTCTTAATAAACTGGTCAGAAGGTATTTAAGGAATTATATCTCTATATTTTCTTGCCTGTTTGCCGTAACAATTCTCTCGTATTACCAGCAGCATGTAACAGCAGCAGTAGGTAGACACAAGCTGAAAGATATAAAATGAAAAACTTTTGCGAATTGTATAAATAAAAAAAAGTTAGTATGCAATAGCAGGCTATGATACCCTACTTCACTCATGCGAATGTTTTTTTAAATAAGTTCAATAGGACTTATATAGGAATGATTAATTTATAGATAATTTAATGGCAATTTTGAGTAAAATAATAAAACATCTACCAGATTTAAAAAGTTTTTTTTTTTGGAACGGCGCATTTTGTTTTTGACATTTCTTCAACTCATTATTGGTTTGTAGCATAGGCCAACAAGTCGTTATGGAAAATAGCGACAATAAAGGTAAGCAAAAAGTTTTCTGAAACTATACAAACGAAACCTTGTTAATTATATTTTTGAATCCCAAGAAAAACTTTGATAACTGATATGCATGTGGCAGTGTAAACAAAACTAAACTGGCAAAATAAAATAAAGTAATTGGTTTTTATATTTGTTTATTCTTTACCAACTAACAACTAAATACATTTACAGTTGACAAAAAATCAAGCAATTGTAGTCAGCGCTGAAAGAAAAGATTAACTCACTGTTTATTGTTGTTGTTTTTGTTTAAACTCTGATACTGTTACAAGTTAAACTGGGGCTTATAATTCTTATTCGCTTAACAGTTTAATTTGTATAATATCTTTAGTTTTTCTAAAATCTTTCGATGAAGTTACCAGACGATCTGGCTTAGGCAACCAGCTAAATGCGCGTATGAATAGCTTTTACCATCGACAATAAATTTCAGTTTATCAATAGTATAAAATGGGAATTAAGCACATTTAAAAGAAACCTGGTTATTTAATTTTTGAATCCGAAGAAAAACTTTGATACACGATAGCATTTTTTTGTATTCTCACAACTGCATCCGGCATATGCTTTTATGAAAATGTTAATTTTTGCTAACGCTCATGAACGGTATTATAAGTAAAACTCATTTTATAGAAAGTGAAAATTATTGTTTTGTGCTGCATATGCCACTTTTCTAAATTTATATTTGAAAATTAGGTTTTTGTGCTGCATACGTATAGTTACTGTTGTGTATTGAGTTATTGACATTTTATTATTCATTTACTTTAACTTCTTTTTTTCTTACGGTAATGAAGCGAAACGAGAGTGAAGTTTTTTTTTCTTATTGTCATTTTGTATTGATTTCGCTTTAACTACTAACCAGTGAAATGCGCATAAGAACTATCTAATCCCCCCACAATAAATATCAGTTTTTTTTTATCAAGAATTAAAATTGGGAATTTAGCACATCATAATTAATGAATCGAACAAATTTTGTATTCCCGAAAATAATTTTGATAAAATAGTTTTGTTTAATGTGCCCAAAAACAAAAATTTGTTTCCCTGCAAGTTCTTCGTGCATAAGATTTACAAAGGCGTTGTTAGATCAACCAAGACTCTGGGTTGATTTAATTTTGTGTAGGGCAAAAAAAAAGTTTACATTATGGTATGTATACGTGCTTATACTATAAGTTTATTTAATCTAAATTAATGTTTTCAGCTTGGTCAAAAGTCTGTTAAGTATTTATTATATGAATTGAAATTGAAATGAAACTTTCTTTTTTATCTATACTTTTCCATGTACACACACACACACACACACACATTGAAATCTGTTAAGATTTATTGCAATTTTATAGAAGATTATGGCTGAGTTGGGTAATGTTGATTTGTATGTTCATTACAAACTAATGAAATGACAAATTAGTGTAAAAGAGAATAAATAATATATTTTCATATAAAATATGTTATCATTAGAAGCATTTACAAATTTAATTTAAATTGCATTCAAAGGAAATCAAAATTGGCAGTTTTGTTAATAATAATTGGAAATATTTAGCTTTAATTAATTGAAATCCCAATATTAAATGTTTTAATAAAATTACCAAAAATAAATCAATATTAATTTTAAAAAAAGTAATTTAATTTAAACAACATTTAATTTAAATTCATAAAAAAAAAAAATTCTTTTAGTTCCATTTCCAAGAAAATAAAAGGAGAACGGAAAATATCCTTTTATTTTGTTTATTGTAAAGTTCTTTTGTCTAAAATATTTGCTTTTGGACGCTAATTTTTTTGGCACTCTAAATTTTATTTCGTCTTTGTTCAACTATGAAATGCAGCCAAAAGTCAAATTGATCTATATTTCCTTTGCCATTTATTATACATGTATATTTTTTATAGTCTTTTCTTTTATTCTTTTTTGTTATCAAGTGTTTTGACTTCAACCCGTTTGTCCATGAAGTCAATTGTGGCCACTTTAGAAGGGCATACAAATCAAAACTTCAAATATTGTATTGTTATTTTAGTCATCTTTAAAAAATATGAAAAATGTTAAAAATTAGCCAGTTCATTTAAATTTGGCTGATTAAATGAAAAAAAAATTTTCAGAAGTTATTTGGCGAATATTGTTAAAGTACAGTTGTCTAGTTGAGGAAAATAAGATGTTTATAAGTTATAAAAAATAGGAGATAAACATGGCCCTTAGGGGTAACCTCTCGTTATGAAATGACTTTCAGAATGGTGTGAGACGGGTTACCTGTGTAAAGTTTTCTGCGGAAAACAAATTGTTGGGGAGGGATAATGTTATTAACTTCAAAAAAAGCAATCAATTTAATTTTAAACAATCAGATTATTTACCAGGTTTTTAATTGGGATAACTTTAGCCTCTTTAATCTTGTAGAGAAAATAGCAGAGCTTTAGACACGAATTTATTGTTATTGTTAAAAGTTCAATGCCTTTGTTTGGAAGTGCTTTAATTCATCAGTTATTGATGCCAAGTGATTTTTTATTTTCCAAAGTTTTTAAGTTATCAGAAATCTGTGAACAATTTATCAAATCTATATCCAATGGATTAAATGTTAATGACCTTTGCGATTCCAGAGTATCATTCACTTAAGAAGTCGTAACTGGATCGCCTAAATGGGATGAAATTAAATGATTAGTAGCAAATGTTTGAGCTAAAATTTCACACTTTTCCTGATTGTTGGCGTACCGAACACCGTTATATTTTAAAATAGGAATAGTGTTAAACTAACTACTTCCTTTAAACTTCCTTCAAATTCCAGAGCCTTTCTCAAGTGTTGTTAGTAACCAATCCCAAGATTTGTTTCTAAATGACACAATTTCCTCACGAATTATCAACTAAGTAACCATATCTCCATTGTATCATATGCTTAATATGGAAGGGCGGAGTTTTTCCTCTCAATAAGGGATATAAATAAATGCTTTTATCATTTTGCGAAGCACTAATCGTACATTTATAAAATTAAGCGCACAATTATGCGCAGTGATGCAGTAAAGTAAGTGAAGGAACTCTTAACAAGTTTTATAAAAGAAAATTGCAAGTGCTACGGCATTCCCTTTTACTACGAAGCAGCTTTGTAAGGGAGAATACTAAAAGATAACTTTAAAAAAACATTCAGTGTGTAAAGCTGAACGCTACATTCACCAGTTTTTAAATGCGTTGAATAAAGCGCTTTTTTTGTCAAAAATTTATTGCTTCAAAGTGGGAACTCTCCATATAAAATGCATGCCTTCCGTAAGCGAGATGGTAAGCGAAACTCTTACATTTCTCCCTTACAAAAATGCTTCGTTTGAAGCTCAGCTGAAGCGTTTTTAAAAATGCACAAAGAAAGCTAAGAGACAAATTTGCTCAAATTATTCCAGATTTTATAGTTTGTGATTTATTAAAACGTAAATTTTTCATTAAAAGCGAAGGTAAGCATTAAAAATCTGATTTTTTAAATGCACTATTGAACAGCGTAAGTTTACGAGTCAAAATTGTTGGGCAATTTTATGAAGATTTTGTTAATTAATTCTCATATAATTTTTGACGGTTAATTTGCGCGGGTGTGTTTGCACAGATTGCGAGACTTTTAAGCGATATCATGAAAACCGTTATAATTTCATATAAAATATGTTTGTTTGTATGTATCTATGTAGATGTTGATCTGTACGTTAAATATCAGATATCGGTACATTTGTGTTTTTCGCTGTATAATTCTTTTCAGCCGTCAGCTGATTTAATTAAAATGAGTTTTTCAAAAGCCACTAATTAGCGCGATGCAAAGTGGCTACTTTTCTTTGATTTGATAAAAAATGCCTGAGTTATAGCAGACCAAATCTCAAATTATTTCCAATAATAATATTTCCAATTACTGTCATTACGGAAGATGTTTCGTACCTCAATAAATAACAAAATCTATTGTTTTATTAGCAAAATTTAAGGCTAGAATGCACCAAAATCGGGTAAAAACTAAAAATCCTGTAATAAAAAAAAAAACGAAAATATCACACTTTCAAATTCTTCATACATACCCTGTCGGACTTTTACGAGCTAAGTCAAAATAAGGCTGACTTTTGACTAACTTATTTTTAACTAACTTTAGAAATAACTCAAATCTGATACAGAAATAAACAAAAATTAAAAAACATGATTAGCATGTGAACATTTATTTTGTTGAAATATTTTTTTGTTTTCATTTAACAGAGAAAAATTTGTCAAGTTATTTCATAAAATTAAAACAAATTGAAATTGAATTGTAATTTGACTTAGAATACACATTCGAATACTATGAAAATTTATATGTATAATAAATGTACTCACCATGAGAAATAAATTCCCAGATTCTATTTGTTAAAATAATTAAGTTAAATACATAAAATTTATTATAAATATTGTAAGAAATAATAAAAATATATACATTATTAGTTAATAATAATATAAATATGAAGGGTGGAGTGAGTGTTGACTAGAGTTTCTACACGGGAAAGAATTCCCGGGAATCCCGGGACATTATTTTTAAATTATTCCCGGGAAATTGTTTCCGGGAATTTTCGGGAATTTCAAATTAATTTTTTTGTAATCTTAATTTGTTTGCATCGTTAAAATCAAAAATGAGCAATAAAAATTTAATCTCTACTAAAAACTACCTACAAATCGAACTATTTTTCCTACTCAAATAAAAATTTTTAATTGCTGATGAAATGTAGAAAGCTTCTTGAAGTAGAAAATTAAAATGTACACGATACACCGTCACCAATACCAGAACCATCTAAAAATTCTAAAAAATAAATAAATAAAACAAGAATTTGACGTCTATTAAGTCAAGGGTAACAGGCCAACAAATGTATAATCTTTGTATCATGCGCTTCTTACTATAAAACCAACGTCTGTAGAGAATAAGAGCACGTTTTCGGCAGCAGGTTATATACATATCAACAAGGATTAGAAATAGAATCCCTGATGAGCTTTTAAATGCTTTAATAATACTAAAAAAAATTTCTTAAAAGGAAATTAATTTTACCAAGTTGCTAATAATAACAACTACTAAATATTCGTGATCTCAAAAAAAAAAAATATATACATATACAGTCAAATCCCGATAGTTCGTACCCCGTTAAATCGTAATTCCCTATAATTCGTAATACGTTTTGGTCCCCTCGCCAATTCGTAATTCTTTTTTCAAATAAAATCTTCTTAACCTCTTATAAATCGTAATTGTTTGCTAACTACCACATATAATTTGTAATAAAAACAGCAGAAACATTGAAAGAATGATTTTTTTTGCTTGTGTTATGAGCTAACTCAAAATAAGGCTCACTTTTAACTAACTTTAGAAATAACTCAAATCTAGTACAGAAATACACAAAAATTAAAAAACATGATTAATACAGTTGAAACTTTATTTTGTTGAAATATTTTTTTGTTTTCATTTAACAGAGAAAAATTTGTCAAGTTATTTCATAAAATTAAAACAAATTGAAATTGAATTGTAATTTGACTTAGAATACACATTCGAATAATATGAAAATTTTTATGTATAATAAATGTACTTACCATGAGAAATAAATTCCCAGATTCTATTTGTTAAAATAATTTTTTTAAATACATACATAGAATTTATTATTAATATTGTAAGAAATAATAAAAATATATACATTATTAAGTAGTTAATAATAATATAAGTATGAAGGGTGTAGTGAGTGTTGACTTGTTCTGATGAACTACAAGATGCCTAGTAAAACCCAACTATAAGTTAGTCAATTTATACCTAACTCATAGTGTCCTCTTACTTTATGCACTACAAGCAAACTCATAATGAGCTAGCTTATGGTTAGCTGAAACTTATGCAGAGTGAGTGAGAACTGACTCGCTCTGATGACACAACGTGTAAAAACTGAATAGAGTTTAACAAGGGAAATGAGCTAGCTTTTTAGTCACCTGTGACTCATTTCTGGTTGACAATAAGTTAATTTTAAGTTTACTCAAAGTCCGACAGGGAAATCATACATACTAGAAAATTTAAATGCCAGTGTTTTCGTTTTAAAACCCACACCACAATAGTAACTGGGGTATTATGCACTTGTGCTGATGTTTGTAAGTCCTTAAATGCCCGTTATTTTTACAAAAAGGAAGCAGATCGTGTTCGTACCTAACAGTTATCTTTACCTATTTCAACGTTTATTTGGCCTACGTATGTTTACCTTAAGTTTTCCTTTAAAATATGGCAGCTCTCTATGGTGTATTCTATGCACAGCTAGATTTCTTTTTGTAGAAATTACGGGTATAAGTATACCGATAAGCATCACTATCTGAGTCCAGCGATTGATTTTTATTTTGGGTATACACAACTAAATATTTCATTACCTCCACGACTGTTTTTAAATTCGTTCTAAACGCAACAATTCGTCCCAAAACAACAATTCGGCAAAATGCGGACTAAAGAGTAACAGATTAACCTAAATAAGCACGTCAAGCATTGCATTGACTTAAGCGGTTAGAGTTTATCATTGCCTACTTAAAATACAAACACCTCTACAGTAAAAAATTAGTTACTATTTAAACTAACGTAATGCTTGACGCATTTATTTATTTTTGGTTGTAAGTGCGAGTACATTTTGCTATAGCATTCTTTAAAACAACTTTTAAAAATTCTTTATAATCGAAAATATTTGTAAATATTATCATTAAATACTGAAATTTTGCTCTATACGCCATTAAATGACGTATAGAGCAAAGCGGCACTGTTTAAAAATAAATTGATCAAATTGGACACAATTTATCTCACCAGTGAGGCGAGATAGCCGAAAACGGATTGCAGATTTAAAAAATTGAGGGTCGAAAATCTAAGGTGGCGTTCTTAACTCAAAATTGTCCAAATGGCGTATGGAGCATAAAAACCCCCAGGCGACGACATACTTTTGGCAAAAAAATATTGCAAATGCATATTTTTCATGCAAACAGCATTCAAAACTTGCCCTGCTTATTTAATTATTAACTTTTTGCTTTGATCTAAACATCTTTCTTATTGGTACCATTAACTGTACAAAATCATAAATGTTACAAAGACTTTACGGGAAAATTTCCAAAATTTATCAGGAATTTGGAAAATATTTTTTCCGAAAACTATTTGCCGCCTAGATAACCTAATCGAAATATTTTTAATTCTTTTTTAAAATATTTTATTGCACTTAAATGGCGTGTTATTAAAAATGTGTATGATTTAGGTTTTGCTAACTGCAAACAATTCTGTAACACAAATGTTTGCTCTTTATTATTTATCTTTCCTTTTGTGGGTTTCGTGACATTTCAACGTTTTGTAACAACTTAATCACAAGTGCCATTAGTGTGGTATTTGTCATCACCATGATTATCATTATTCTTATCAAAAACACTGATTTTATCTCTAACAACTTGTTAACATAAAAGCAAATGCATATGTGTATGTGTATGTGTATGTGTGTTAGTTAAAGAAATGTTAGAATAATTTGTATTAGTTAAATAATTTAAAACTTTGTTTATTAACATACATATGTATGATTTTGTAATATTTACTTTCTAAATAAGTGACATTTTCCGAAAAAAGGGACCTACACACAGAAAAAAATATCAATGTAAAATCAACATGGAAAAATGTTGATTGAGAATCATAGTAAATTTCTGCAAAAGTATGCCCTTTATTTAAATGTATTATTATTTCATATTAATTTTAAATGAAAAATATTTAAATAATCTTTAATAAAGTTTAAAAGTATTAAAATATAAATAAATATGGATTCAATATTAAATCCATAAAAACCTGTTTTATATTAAAATCACAAGTTTATCTTGTTAAATTAACATGCATACATAGTTAAGTATGTTAATTTTTTTATTTTCATTCTTAAAATATGTTATAAAAAGAAGACAATTCCCGTATTCTTTTAATTAAAATTATTTAGTCAAATAGTACATCAAGTTTTCAAAGTAGAATGATGACGAAACCCATATCGGGCCATTCTGCTGATTGATCTGTTAACAAAGGCGACTACAAAATAAGTGAAACATGTGTTACAGGGGTAAGGGTTTGAATTATTCTTAAATAAATGCATATGTTGTCTCTGAAGCTTCTTCACACTGTTATAACACACTCAAACCAATTAGTTTCTACGTGAAATTCACGTTGTTTCAACTTGAAATTACTTTCATTCAACGTGATTCGGATTGTTATTTCAATATAAATGACATTTTGCTCTAACTTTACTGCAATGTTAAATTAACATGAATTATAAAATATGAAATATAAAATCAGGTTGAATTAACATAAAAAACGTATGAAGCAAAATCACAACCGACAATTTTTAAATCAGCCTTGTTTTTGACGTTTTTAACTTGATTTTTTTCTGTGTGTAGTGTGTCAAAAAAACGGGCTTGGACTTAAGAGTGGATTCTGGTACCTAAAAGGGTATAAAATAAGATGAAATACGCTTTTCTCATAACTTAATTTTCACACTCTATGTCCCTTTTCTCGAATATGGTCATATATATTGATTTGATTATAACCGAGATATAATAAAGTCATTCAAGATTTTCTTTTAGACACTTCAATCATTATAAAAGAAAAGCACTGAGCTTTCGAATAACACCACTTAGCATTTGTACGGTAATTTATAATTATTTGTATCTGTGTGCGTGCATTATTCTTATAATTAATATCCAACTGGGGCTTTTATGCAAAATTAAATTTTTTAATTAAATATTTTTCCAAAAAATTTCCGTTTTTACCACTTTAATTAAAAAACACATTGCGAATACGAAAACATATGCTTAAGTTTCTTAGTGCAACATTCCATAAATTTCAATTAAAAGTTTGGTATGCAACTTATTTGTACAGTTTTACAATGAGAGGCAAATGTGTAATAATCCTTCGATTAAATAAATATTCTCTTTATTGCAAAGTTTTTTTTTTAAATTTTTTTTTTCTTTTATTTTTATGATGCTACATACAATAAATTAGTTACGCCTCAGCGCCTATAAGGCTTTGGAGAGGCTTAACTGCAACAAATTTAACTATTAAGTATTTAAATGATATATGTTTACATTACTTTAATATTAATTTAAAATTAAAATTAAGTTCTATTGAAGCTACATCAGAAGCGTTTCGATCTGCTGTAGCAAATAATCTTTAATATGAGTTTTAACGATAGAAATTTTCTCTATTTCAACATTAATTCCTAATGAAATATTTGTATTCATAAATAATATTAATGAACAGAACAACTTCGCTGCCTTTATCTAGCGATTCCATTTTCTCAGAGGATCAGTTATCAGATATCGCAGTGGTCGTTTTATCTATCATTGAGAAAGGGAAACTTGCTAATGCTGCTTTTAGACGACATGCATTTTGCAGTGGCTTTATCAGATGTAATATACATACATGTTTATGTAGGTTGACAAATACAGAAAGTTAAACATTTTCCTTCATTCCGTTCGTTTTTGGTTCATCTGACAAAAGCTAAAATCGTTTATATGATTTATGCTATTTATATTATTATTTACTTTTAATTGTATTTTAGTTTGTTGAATTTTTTTTTTCTAAGTGAATGAGTAAATAAAAAGATGTTTGTGTAAATATGTATGATTGCCGTCACAAGCAAATCGCTTGCAAAACGTCTGATGTGTTGTCAGTTCAAAATTGAACAGGCTCGTAATGAAAATTACAGGTTAAAATTTCTTTTTCATTCTACCCGATATGTATGTATTTTGCAGTTGAAAATTTGACAATCATACTGCTAAATACGTCTAAAACCAGCTTAAGATAGATCAGTGCCTGACTATGTCTACATTTGTGTCTACCTGAATGCACTCGCTTTTATCCCCTATTGACCATTATTCGACGTGTAATTTAGCACCAATTCGAATACCTTACATACATATAAATAATTTGAAAGCACTTGACTCTGGAAAGAGAAGTATACAATGCAAAACAGATATGTATTTTCAGCATGCCAGAAAAATTAAAAAAATAAGTTGGAATGGTGAAAAAGCTTTTTTAATGTTGACCTGTTATTCAATTTTTTAAAGTAAAAATGTATTTATTAAATTGTTTGTTTATGTAGTTAATAAATGCCTTTTGACGAATACAGGCAGTATGAGTAATTTTTGCGTAACGAAATTTGCGTACCGAAATATTACTCATACGCATCGTTTAAAAAAGAATTAAACCAAAGACTATAGATTTATAAAGATATTGCACGACCATACAAAGTTCATACATTTTTCTGTCTATATTAATTTTTCTGGTGGATTTAGCCGCTAAATCCACTTGTGAGAGTAAATTACAGTATTTATTATTACTCTCAGAGAACTTTTCTCACTTATCAGCGTATATGTATGTGCACACGCGTGTGTGTGTATGTATGTGTATACATTGCATTTAAAAAAAACAAACAAACAAACTTAAAGAAATCTCGTTTTTTCGTTGAAAACACATTTAAATAATAAAAGATGTTTTTTTTGCATCCCATTTATGTGCAAATAACCTACGTTAAACCAAATGTGACAGATTTTAATTGTAGGGCAATAATATGTGTTTTATTGTTGTACAGATGAAATTATATCGATTCGCACCGAAGTTCAAATGCTGTTATTGTCTAAATTTAAACAAGTGTAGGCATATAAAAAATAATTTTTCTGAAAGAATAAACTGTTTTGTTCATAAAAGATATTTTATGTTTTGTAAGCGACATGGCCACACATTAGCATGCCTCATCAAACTCACAATTTTGTAATTGTGTTAGTAATAAAAAACTCATGGTTCAATGTGAATTTGATGATAATCAAAATACTTTAAATTTTTATAAAAATATGCCACCAGTTTGATGTGTATGAACGTAATTTCTTTCAATTTTATTTATTTTTATTATCAAAGTTATTTTCGGGAATACAAAATTTATTATTAATACGATTTCCGTATGACGTGCTAAATTCCCAGTTTTTCATATTTGATAAATACACTGAAATTTATTGTTGAGGGAAAACTAGCTTCTATGCGCATTTCACTGAATGCTTAGGCCAGCTCATCAGGAAACCTTTTCCAAAGATTTTAGAAAGGCCAAAAATATTATATTTATTTTTGTTTAAAAAAATTTTTTCTTATTAAAATTGTATTATTTGAAAAATTTTTAAATCGTTTCCGCCGAAAAATCCAATTTTATTTATTATTACAACAAATTATTATCACAAATTATGCAACAGATTCAGGCTTTGGAAGTTTGTGTGCTCCTCCCGTCTTACTTTTTGAAGTTTGTAAAATTCTTTTAAAGGTCTGCAAAAATGTTTTTACAAGATAAAGAAATGAAAATAAAAAAATTATTGTTGAGCAATGCGTAAATTGTATCAAAATTTTAATTTATTATTTTTGGTTTGCGTACGTATCTACTTACATATGTGCTAAACACAGTAAGGAGATGTTCAATTTACTAGTCCTTATATTATTTCGGAAGCATTACATGCAGTCTACAACTGACATAAAATGCTTAACTTTAACACTAATATGATGTTAGTGTGAAGTATAGACTCATCATGTTAGAAGTTGTCTCATGTTATAACACGGTTGTTAATGCAAATGTTTTAACAACGCTTTTATAACTTCAAGTTATAACAGCAAGTCATATCAGTTGTAGACGGTCAGTTACAAATAACAAATATTTAAAAACATATCTACGAATCATCGATAACATATTGAAAAAGCTAAATATTTTAACCATTAAACTTGTATGAGCCACCTTATATGAGCAAATATTATAAGGAATAGAAATGTTTCTTTCCTGCAGACAAGCGAAGAGCTTCGCGTGATAGGACAAAAAAATATGTGGATTTCGCTACATACAATAAAATCAAACCCTTATTATTAAAATTGTTCGCATATTAAAATTTTATTTTTATTTATTTATTTAAAAAGTGTTATATTTTACAGCAACTTAAACAACTTAAATAATATTCAACAAATTTAGACAAATAATTATGTATATTGATGAAATTGCCTCGACACGGATTGTCAAAACATGCGCTCTATTTATCAGATATAATTTTGAACACATATTAATTTTTTTGGTAATACTCGTAAAAGTATACGATTAAAGTTTATAAATCTGAAAAATCGCCAATAAAGCTTTCAGATTATAAAAGGTATTATTAGACTGGAAATAATATGGAATTTTATTAGAAATATTATCATACATTTCTCTTTTAGTCGTATTAAAGTGCTTTTCGGATAGATTGATCCACATTATGCAAATTCTGAATCGAATAACACAAAAGCCTTTAAGTGTGATTTCTAATCTCAGGAAATCAAAAGCCTAAAACCTATTTTAATGTCCCTTTCCGTCAATCAGAGAGTACTCACACCCCTGAAATAGAAATCGCAGATATATGTATGTATATGTACCTATGTACAATGAAAATTAAGAATATTTTAATGAAGATGCCTATTGCTTTACATCCAACAATGTGCCAATAGAATTAACATCGAGTCGATATTTTGTTGGTTACATATCACAACGAATATCATGCGTTAAATGTCGTATGGATATAAAAAACCCGCGCAAATTTTGTCATATCCTTCAGAAATGTTTGTTCATGCAAAAAATTGTCAAAAAGAATCCGACTTTGGAGGTTTGTGTGCTCCCTCTGACTTATTTTTTGAAGTTTGTAAAATTGATATAAAGGTCTTTGAAAAAATATTTTTACAAAATAAAGAAATGAAAAGCATAACAAAATTTATTGTTGAGCAATGCGTGAATTGTACTAAAAATTCAATTTATTCTTTTTGGTTTGAGGAGAATGACGTATGTTATAAACACAGGATGGAGATGCTCAATTTACTACTAGTTCTTATATTATTACGAAAGCATTCCACATGGGAAACTTACAACTAAAAATTATCAAATATTGAAACTTGTAAAGAGCTCATAAGTAAAATTAATAAATACTCATAGTAAATTCGTTTGATATATAAATAAATACACACATGGTAAGTGCATAATTAAATAATCTAAAAAATGGAATTATAATTCGGTGCAAATCGATGTAGTTTAAGTTTTACAAAAATAAAACAAATACTGTTGCCCTACAATTACACAATCGGTCGCATATTCTCTTACGTAGGTTATTTGCACATAAATTGTTAGAAAATAAAACGCAATCAATTAAAAAAAATACCAAAAACCGGTTTCAACAAAAAAAAAAGCACACACACACACTTTGGCTGGCAAAAACAGGTTATTTGCACATAAATTGTTTGAAAATAAAACGCAATCAATTAAAAAAAATACTAAAAACCGGTTTCAACCAAAAAAAAAGCACACACACACACACTTTGGCTGGCAAAAACAGCAAACATGTGTATGTATTAATGCATGTGGTTTCTTGCTCTCTTTAGTTCTCTGAATGTGAGCAAGAAGTTTTTGCTTTCTTGTTACTTCCCCCCCTCATCTATAAGAAGAACAACATTTTTTAAAATTTCAAATGTACTAACCCTGCAAATAATAGGACCAGTCCAAACACGCGTGTAAAGAGTAGTCCACAAAGGACCAGGACTAGTCCAAAAGTAACCCAAACGTATGGAAAAAACCTGGTCTATTTAACATTACGATGTCCTAGGAGAGGATCATATAACCCACCTTTGGACCACTAAGGAGTAGTTTTAAAACTACTCCATGGTATATAACCCACCTTTGGACCACTAAGGAGTAGTTTTAAAACTACTCCATGGTATACTCAAGAGGATTAGTTTTGAAGTCGTTTAAAAACGAAAGCACGTCGTTAAAAAACGAAGACATGTCGTCTCACTACAAACACTTTTTAACAATGACATGGTCCATGCTTGCATTACATCGGACCAGTCCATGGAGTAGTCCATTTTATCAAAATGGGTCAGGTGGTCCAATTTTATTTGCTGGGAAGTGCAACATCTTTATAAATCTATAGTCTTTGATTAAACTGTGTAACAAATTAAGGTTAGCAAAAGTTAGGTCGATTCTGAGAGTGAGGGGTGAAAATAGAGGCTAAATTAGAAGACCCGCATCGCGGAGTTTGTTTTTGTTAGTTCGAATTTTTTTAATCGACCATCAACCTTTGCAATCAAATGCCGATTTTCAGCATATTGTTTATATGGTTTTTTGCCTATCAATTAATCTGCCAAGTAATTGCTAGAGACCTGTATAACAATTGAAATTTTTTTTTGCTTTCTGTTTAATCTACATATAATATGCTTCTCACTTTCTTCAATAAATTTTATTTGAAAAGAAAATAATCATAAAACAAAACTTGCGTTTTCCAGCCTAATATTAATTGACTTCTCATTTTTTATATTCCCATTTTGTTCAGTGTTGGTTTTGAAGAAACATTGAAAAATAAATCATAAAAATATTGAAAAAAATTTAATTTTGAAATGTTAGTTAGTATAAGTATTTAGTAAAAAATTAAATAAATTAAATTAATGATTTTGCCAGTTGTCGCTTAGCAGGTGGCTGTGGATCAACATCACTGCTCTCTCTAACATCTTGGTCATTGCCATCATTATCAGAAATGTCGATAATTTCGTCCAACAGATATTGTGGAATTTCATCTTTGCCTTCCTCTTCTTCCTCTTTTTCCTTGTCTTCCTCTTCTTCAAAGGTGTTTTTATACCACCAACAAATTTTAGCGAGTATTGCATGTGGAGATTTCATTCCTCTGTACCGGAAACGAAAATAGTTTTCAATCGTTAACATGCTTAAATTGTGCACAATATACACACTCCATCGTTACCTTATTTCAAATGGAAGCGCTGTTTTGTGATGACGTACGCCTTGTTCATCAGATCCAGTTGGCAGCTGTTGCGTGAGTTGATCAAGATGCTGATGCAAGAGATGCTTTTTGTACGACATATTAACCCCAATTTCAACGAAAGATGCTAACATTATTACAACAGAATGCCTGTAGTTGTCTTTGCGTTCTTTATCCAAAAGTCCTTTAATGACTGCTTTCAATGCGAGTCATGCATTTAATTCTCGGTCTGTCAGAACTTGGTCAAAATCTTGACATCTCATTAGTTGCCGAATGTCGGGACCATTAAAAATCCCTTTCTGAATTTTGGCGTTACTTAGTCTTGGAAAATGTCTTCTAAGCGTTTGAATACTGCTGGTCTTTTTGCGATACATTTAAAAAAATTTTTAGCAATGACAATTTTGATGTGGAGCAACGGCAACCAAAATTTTCATTTCAGGAACAAGACTTTCGTATTGCCTCTTGTCTTTAGGCCATTTTCGTCCAATGCGACTATTCCAGTTATGCTGTTTGTACTTGTTTCTTCCTTTAATACCTTCTCCGTATCGTGAATCCCAATCGCACAAAAAACACGGATAATTTGGACGCCCAGATGCTGTTAAACCTGTAATCAATGAAACTATTTTGAGGTCGCAGCAAATGCGCCACTGGTGTTCGTTATGTTTGACTACTTCCAGAATGTGTTTCAAACTATCGAAATTTTCACTAGTGTCAGTGCTGTACGCAATCGGAACAGAACGCATTCTATTTGTCTTGTGAAAAAGCACAATTTTAAGTTGATTAGTGAACTATCGATGAATAAATACCAATCATTTTTTTTATAGGTTAACCATATCGTCTCCATTAACTTTTTAATATTGTTGCAATAAGCGAAATTTTTTCCATCATTTACATTGAAGAACTTTTCTAACTCTTTTTGGCGTTTTCGATATGCTGTTACTTCGCCAGCAAATTATTTCCTTTCAAAAATGAAGCCAGTAGTTCTGATTTTTTCTGAGTCAAACACAAATTTGCAACAATTCCATCCAATTGGTTTTGTGTCACAAGGATTGGGTCCTTTGATGTTTTATAGGATGTACCTTCACCAGGGTCGTATTCTGAGAAGAAATCCATAGATGTAGCAGCGGCGGTTGTAGTACTGATATCTGTTTGAAGATCAATCGGTATGTTGGTAATGGAACGAATTCTGAGTGTGGTAATGGTTATTGGACACTTGGAACTGCTACATAAGTTTTATTCTTTGCTTTCCTTCTATTCAAAGTTTTCTTCTTGATGCGGGCTATTGTCTAACCACATCATTGGTATACTAAAAGGCATAGCCTTCTTCTTTCCACTTTTCTATTGCATAAGAGTTGAATAGCAATTAAAGCAAACTTTTTTAGGGGCATAGTTTACGTCAGTGATAAACTCTTGCGAGAAATATTGTTTATAGGCTTCCAAAAAAAACTAGTATTGCCACATGTTTCATCGCTTGCTATGAAAAGTCTACAAACAATACAAAAATGGTCCATTTTACATTTTGGTTCCGATATTTTTAATTAGAATTTAATTAAAAGACATCAGCTTCGGCTGAGTTCCGAGTTTTAACTGAATGTTTATTTTTGAAATTAGTTCGCTTGTACCATAAAAAAAATATGCTGAAAATCGGCATTTGGCTGCAAAGGTTGAAGGTCGATTAAAAAAAAATTCTAATTAACATAAAGAAACGCCGCGATACTGGTCTTCTAATTTAGTCTCTATTTTCACCCCTCACTCTCAGAATCGACCTAACTTTTGCTAACCTGAATTTGTTCCACAGTGTTGTTTTAGAAGAAAAAATGTGTCCATACTCTCTAAGAGGAAGTAATGGAAATTATTTATTTTCGTTACCAAACAAACTTCATGTTTAAAAGGCATTGACACTAAGTTTGCCTGGCTTTGTAATTTCTTATCGCCACTATTACACCAAAACTTATATTTAGGACTCAGATGGGGGTATTTATGTGGTTGTTCGGCAAAATAATGTGATGGGGTTTTCAGAGAAGGCTGGAATATCTCGATTATGCAGATTGAATAAGCCTACTTGCTCACAACGAAATGGCAGCAAATATCGCAGCCCTATAGAATGGAGCTTAAAAATCTGGTTTGATGATCAGCACAGGACGTTTGTCATAAATGGAGAAGAACTTGAAGATGTTTTCAAATTTAGCTACCTGGGCAGTTTATATATAGCTACTGCTTATTCCAGTGTGTAGAGTCCCATTTACTCTGCCAAGCAGTCATTATGCCTCTTAAATCCTATCTGTCGGTCTCCTCATATATCAAGAAGAACCCAATTTAACATTTTCAACTCGTAAGTTAAATCCGTACTTCCCTATGGATGTGAGTTTGGAATGCAACCACTTGATATTAAAACTCGCTAAAAGTTTTTACAAACCAATCACTCTGGTCAATCCTCAGAATATTTTGGCATCAAACAATATTTAATGCAGAGAATCAAAGCAAACTAAAGTAAGAAAATAGATTCTTAAGAAAAAGTGGCGCTGGATTATTCATGTCCTACGAACGATATGACAAGAATTGCTATTGACTGAAATCCCCAAGGTAAACGAAGACAATCGCATACATACGTCGCCAAATTAAATGATAAACTGCCATGTATAACATGAAGAGCTGCAACGAGCTCAGAGCACTAGCGTTTGGCAGAATGGTATAGAACAGTTATTTTATGGCCCTATGATCCTTATAGAACCACGGAAATTTGTATGCATATGTCGAAGAATCAAAAAAATCGTGTAATCGAAAACATTTTTTCGGAGAGGTTGTGTGTAGGTAAGTATCACTTACCTCTTGGCGATTTAAGAGCACGCAATTTCTTAATCTTGTATGGGGCTTGAAATTGATAGATATTTTAAGGATTGTGGCTGGCCAAGCTCTATTTTCTATCACGGGAATCAATAGCAACCACAAAATGAAAAATTTTCTTAACTGGTCATTGGTAAGACCTATTTGCAGTCCATAGCGAAGGAGATTTTACAAAAAACGAGTAATGAATTGACTGAAACTTGAATTTGGCTAAAAACAGGCTGAACTTGCTGCCCTAATGTGATGTTTCTATTTAAAGGAAATGTTTTGCAGTGGAGGTAAGATATTAAGCTTCACCTCCTCATCCAGAAGCAAGAACACTGTTTAGGTAAGTGTGTACTAAATATTTCTCTGGATTACCCGGTAGGTTAGTTGGTCGTAATCTAATCTATAAGTGCGAGGGTTGGGAGCTCGATTTCTACCAGAGACTCTGGTCTGTTTCACTACAAGAAGATAAATGTTTAAGTTACTATTGCTCGGTTAATTAAGTTAGAATATAATTTATAAATTAAATAAATAAAAAATACAATTTCTATCTGTGCGTCAAGTACCACACCACCTTGAGGCATTTAATTTCGAACTCATTCATACTGTGTATTTTTCTGGAGATTGTTTCCGTCCTTTGTTTCACAGGTAACCCCTGCATAGCGCGGAAGATACGCTATTGAAAAAAGTTGAATAATGCAAATCCGTGCTATGCGAGCCTAAAATAAACTGGAATAAAAAAGGGGTGGGGTGCTTTAAAACCATGGGAGATAAGACCATGATGGCTTTATTGCTCAATTGAATGGGAGATAAAGCCATAATGGCCTTATTGCCCAATCATTGAGAGGTAAGGTCATATTTAAAATTTTACGTAAGGAGAGATATAGCCATATTTTTTTTTCGCAAATGAGAGATAAAACAATATTTTTCCAGAATATTGTTACGTTACTTTAGTGTTTCCGAGAAAAGACATTTTTTTATTCTTGTGACGCATGCAGGAAAACTTTATTCAGCGAAGCCACCTGCCGCGTCCTCCTGGAGGAGAAAACCTGTAAGCACGGCCGCAGGCCGCCACGCAGAACTACTTTAGTCTTAATTAAAAAATAAGAAAACTATTAATCAATGTAAAATGCAAAAGTTCTTCAAAACTGAAATGAGAGATAAATCCATTTTCTTATATAACTAATGTTAGCTAAGGTCATGATGGCTTTATCTCCCATTCAAATGAAAAAAAAATAAAAGACTTTATCTCCCTTTTGAATGAGAGATAAAGCCATCATGGCCTTATCTCCCATGGTTTTAAAGCACCCCACCAAAATAGGCGGTTTAATTTAAAATAAGGCAGCCGTGTTATACGAAACACAGAACTGGTACAAAAAATGGGGTCAGTTTTGAAAAAAGTCTAGATTCATGATGACGCAAAAAACTGGTACAAACTCAAGGATTATGTCAAAAAATTTTTTTCATATGTTCCTTTTAGAGTTTCTACACGGGAAAGAATTCCCGGGAATCCCGGGACATTATTTTTAAATTATTCCCGGGAAATTGTTTCCGGGAATTTTCGGGAATTTCAAATTAATTTTTTTGTAATCTTAATTTGTTTGCATCGTTAAAATCAAAAATGAGCAAAAAAAATTTAATCTTTACTTAAAACTACCTACTAATCAAACTATTTTTCCTAAAAAACCAACTTTTATTTTTCCTACTCAAATAAAAATTTTTAATTGCTGATGAAATGTAGAAAGCTTCTTGAAGTAGAAAATTAAAATGTACACGATACACCGTCACCAACACCAGAACCATCTAAAAATTCTAAAAAATAAATAAATAAAACAAGAATTTGACGTCTATTAAGTCAAGGGTAACAGGCCAACAAATGTATCATGCGCTTCTTACCATAAAACAAACGTCTGTAGAGAATAAGAGCACGTTTTCGGCAGCAGGTTATATACATATCAACAAGGATTAGAAATAGAATCCCTGATGAGCTTTTAAATGCTTTAATAATACTAAAAAAAATTTCTTAAAAGGAAATTAATTTTACCAAGTTGCTATTAATAACAACTACTAAATATTCGTGATCTCAAAAAAAAAAATATATACATCCGATAATTCGTACCCTGTTAAATCGTAATTCCCTATAATTCGTAATACGTTTTGGTCCCCTCGCTAATTCGTAATTCTTTTTTCAAATAAAATCTTCTTAACCTCTTATAAATCGTAATTGTTTGCTAACTACCACTTATAATTTGTAATAAAAACAGCAGAAACATTGAAAGAATGATTTTTTTTGCTTGTGTGTGCGTTTTCAAATAAATAAACATCTAAAAAAAAAAAATAATTTTTATATATTTTATTCAACATTTTTTTTATTTTTTGAATTTATTCTATGAGCTAAATTTCAGTTATGTATTTAATAAAGCTTTTTTGTAATAGTCATTTCTGAAAATTGAAGGAATAGGACTATTACAAAAAAGCTTTATAAAATACATAACTGAAATTTAGTTTATATATTTTATTTTAACAATTGTTTTCTTAGTTTTTTTTATCGTTTTAGTAAATAAATTGAAAAACCCCGTATTTATTTTATTTTAACCCCGTTAAATCGTAACCCCGCTAAATCTAAAACCCCTATAATTCGTAAAAATGCCCGGTCCCTTGCGATTTCGAATTATCTGGATTCTACTGTATATAAACATACATATATAATATGCATGTGCATATGGATGTAACAATTTATTTGGTTTTCTGTGGAATTATTTAAGCTAATTTTTGAAGACTGTTGTATATGTGTATATTTTTTCAAAAAAGTAAAAACTTTTGTCTTTAACTCATTTAATGAAATCATTGTCTTATTCAAAAAATCCCGGGATTCCCGGGAATAAGATTTTTTTTATTTCGTTTCCCGGGTATAGAAAAATACCGGGAAATTAGAAACCCTAGTTCCTTTTTAAATTTTTATAATATATTTTTCACACAAAGTTAATCTTCCTTTTGTAAAAATATTATAATTATTCCCTTAACCACAGGTCAAAAGGGAATATATACGTTTGCCATTGCGTTTAAAATTTCTACAATATTGATCTTAGACCCTATAAAGTTTCGGAAGATATGATGTGGACTACGTCCTTATATAAGAACATCACATGAGTAGTCCAATTGCAAACACCACTTAGTTTAACTAATACAAATTCTTTAAATGCCGTCATTTTCTCTGTTTTTAAAAATTCTTTCCCAAGCCATTCTTAATCTCGTTCGATACTCGATAAGTAACGCGGAATTTCTGGTTAAATATTCAATAGTCCTGAAAAATCCTCTATATTTCTTGGTAGTCCACATTCAACAAAAACTTTTTTATAGATTTTCTCAATAGCGTCTTTTTTTAAAGGCGTTTGCACGTGGCCTACTCACATATACTTAGTCTTGAAAAGTCTGCTGTTAAAATTCTGTCAGATCGGTCTAAGAATGGCTTAAATGTGAACAAATAACCACGACTACCTCACTATTTTTTTTTGTATATCGTGAACAAAACATAACCTCATTAAAAATTTGTCTGGATTGGAGAAGTAGGCGTGGTAATTCCCGTGCCACAAAATTGATTCATTTATATCCAAAGAACATTAAGAAAAACATTTTCCAGGGTTAACATAGATTTCTGTATATCTGGAGAGTCGTGGCAGTACCTAATTTGGTACAAATACTTTTAATGCATGTTATCTAGAAAAAAGGGGCGAGATTTTAGAAGTAGGTGGGGCACAAAATACATTTCTTTCTATCTTGGTCATACATTTAGGGTTGGTCATACATTTAGACTCGATTGGGGCACTTTAAATGGGTCAAAGTGGAATTTTTCAGCATTTGATCTTTGGGTTTAAAATAAGAACCATCAGAATTCATGTTAGAGGTATGGTTTCCTTGTTA
The DNA here is from genome assembly GCA_949318255.1 of Pollenia labialis. NCBI lineage: Eukaryota > Metazoa > Arthropoda > Insecta > Diptera > Polleniidae > Pollenia > Pollenia labialis. Next base: position 77,683,485 of record OX439141.1, on the reverse strand, counting down.
CATGGGATATTTTTAAATCGACCCGCCCTAGTACATATACATGTATTTATTGATACACCAAGATAAAGAGTATAAAAGATTCGGCATTGGCGAATATAGAACTTTTACTTGTTTTATATTATTTCGTTTTCTTGGAAAGATCTTTGTATATTTCTTTGTGTGGTATAAGAGCGAATCTGTGTTTTAGAAGTACAGCCTCATAAGAAAATAATCAGAAATTCTTTAGCCATGTTTGAGTGAATCTGTTTTGCTCAAAGATGGTGGGTTACAGTCTTCTTTTGGCTATCGGAAAGTTGTGAAAACGGGTCTTAAAGTATGCTTTGTTTAAAACTATAGTTATGGGCCATAGTTTTTCGCATTTCAAAATTTTGGGTAGCAAACCCAAATATTTTATTTTTAAAAATATATAAACAAATGCATAAAACACAAATCTATAAAAATTGTTTTGGTTACACAAATTAAAAAAAAAATCAGGCTTGTTGAAAAAATTTCTTTATTAAGATTCGGTACTCGGATTTTTTTTAGATACACATCACTACAATTTGTCCCAAATGTGTTCAAATAGGCTTTTCGTGGTTAATTAATTTAAAATATATGTGGCTCTAAAGTTCAATTAAATTATGAATCTAACAGCTAATTTCACCAAGTTCCATTAAAATGATCTATTACTTTAGCAGCCAGTTATAAATATTTGTTTGGCATTTATAGTGATAATAAATTGTAATTAAACGCGGTGAAATTGGACAATTATATCATTTTCTAAAAATCACCTATAATACTTAAAAACCGCCAACACATTTACCTGCCACTGTAGTCAATCAGAAACCTACTATACAAGTGTTCATTTAATGCTTTATAAATAGATTTAAATGGTTAATAATTAAATTGTCATTATATATGTCACATTTGCGATAAAGCACTTAATATTTGCATTTCCAAATTGAATATATAAAACAATCGCAACAATTATACTTGCAATACTCAACCACTGTCGCATGATGTGATGTGCGGTGCATTCAAATGCAATGCAACGGAAGGCGATGCAATGTGTTGTTAATGTAAAAAGATAGGAAGACCAATAAAGTCATTTATCAGTAATTTATTATAAAACGATAAATGGTAAATTGATAAATAAAAGATTCAATCATAAAGGTTATAATTGATAGTATTTACGTTTGTGAGTTCTTTATGAAATAAGTGATTATATAAAAGATGCTATTAAAATTTAATAGCAGATGCACTTTATTTGCATATCCCTCATTTAAAAAATGTTTGGTGTTGTCCAGGTTCCAGCTAAAATGCTATTTTTCAGTTAAAAAACTTTATTTAATTTTGAAAAATTACTTTTTTTATTAATTATATTTATTATTGTTTTGAACAAAATAATATACTAAGAAAAATTTGTGAGGAAAAGATTTCTAATTTGCCGACAGACATTCCAATTAATGAAATAGAGGAGAGGTCAAGTTTTTCAAAAATGCGATAAAAAATAACGTACAATACTTTTTGTGCAAGGACTTAAGGCATTTCTAATAATATTTACTCAAAAGAATCCATTCTTTTGACCATTTAAAGGTTACAATTTTAATACGACTAAATTTTGATGAAAGTTGCAAAATGTTTCAAACATTTTTGCTTTAAACTAAAGTAATAGAGTTACTAAATTCTTTAAATAACAATACGAAAAAAATATATGTGGCTAAACAAAAAATTACCATGTTAGGGAAATCGAATTCGACTGAAATCAAAATCGAAGAAACTCTGGCAAGGACCCATTGTTTAAAGTTCATTAAATAATTTTTTTTATACACTTAATAGTATGAGTACAGCTAGCTTATGTTCATTAGAACTTATCTTAAAATAAAAAAAAACGAAGGTAATTTAAACAAACATTTAACTGGAAATCTCCATTGATTTCAATTTCACTCGATCCATAACATGGCTGTTTATGTACTTTTTTATTAGATTTAATTTATACCAAGTTGAATTTATATATACGGTAGCAGCAATACTACCACAAAACAAAAACAACAGAAACAGCAGATATTATGGCTTTTCGTTGCCACTTGTAGTGAATTCGCCCGGATTATAATTTTGTAATATGATATAAGACTGAATATTAAGTGTTTCGTTTCCTTGCCTTTTAAAATTTTTTTTTATTGCAAAATAAAATCTGAAGTTATATTTAATTTTTTCTTATAGTTAAATGCTTTTCAAATTGTCTAGCTATTTTTTCAAAATCCAATTGAATTTTTTCTATTGTCCAGTTATTTGACTTTTGGTATCTTGTAACCATAAGTCCACTGTAGAAGAATGATTTTACGCAATTTAAACTGGCTACTATTTGGGAAATAAGTTTGTTTGGTGTCCATGAATCAGATATGGGTGGTTAATCGAGTTGTTGTATTGGGTATTAGAAAAGGAAGTCATTATCAAATCATTACATGATTTAAGTACCTTCGGTTGGATATCTTGTAGATCTCCGTTTAGAACATACAAATTTATAAAATGACTAAAGATCATGTTTAAATTTAATTTTGAATTCATATTAGTTATTTGTCTTCATTTCATGTTTAGTTAATTATACATATTCAGCACGGGATATAGAATATTTACCATAAGCACATAATGATCCGGAATTTTTATATTTTTTTAAGGTTTTTTTTCTATAGGATGATTACGAGGCTCAGGTCTTGATATTGGAAAAGCTCGAGTTAATGAGCAGTCAGCACACCCAGAGAAAAAACATGTTTAAATATGGTCACCTCCAACAAAACTATTTTTAAAGAAAATTTTAAACATATTATTTTTAATTTAACCATGTTTTTGTCACTGACAATCATATCAAGGTTAAATTAGTCCTCCATCAAGAAGCCACAAACATATTATGGTTGCCTCCGAACAGGTTATGGTTAAAAATAACTAATATATGTTTAACATTTATAATAGCATGGTTGGTTTTCAACCATAGCATGTTGCTCTTTGAAAAGAGGAAAATACTATTGTTAATTTTAAAACAAATTATTGTCATTTTGAAACATATAATGTTTAGAGACAACCATAATATGGTTGTGGTTTCTTGGTGGAGGACCATTTTAACCATAATGTGGTTGTCGGTGACAATAATATGGTTATTTCATACATAACATGCTTAAAATTTTCTTTAAAAATAGTTTTGTTGAAGGTGACCATATTTAAACATGTTTTTTTTCTACGTGTAGGTTCATTCACAAGCACCAAATCTAAAAGTTTTCCATATTTATTGTAATCACTAAAGGGCTGCACAAGCACATTCAGTCTACCACATACAATAAGACATTTACTCAGTTGTGCTGACAACTGTTAAAAAGAAGATACAAATAAATTGCAGAATACATTACAATAAACACAAATTTAAAAGTCAGGGACTGCTGCAAATCAGTTACAGCTGATAATATCGAAAGAGGGGGATCTGCAGGCACCAACCTACGCACGGCAAAACATCAGCCAAACATCTCGCAATAAAGTCCGATATAAGAGGATGGTTAAAGCCGTACGTTCCAATAGTCAAGGATAGCAGAAGGAAAATATGGTTTTCCATTTATTACAAAACAAAGTCAAGGATAACAGAAGGAGAAGATGAACTTCCATTTCCTTCTAAGCCAAAGCCTCAGTATTTTCCTCAAAGAAGTTACTGGGTTTTGTAGTTAGTGAAGAATGATCGAAACATTCTGGTTTCTGTTTTTAGAGTATCGGATAATTTCTTAGCGATTCATTGCTATTAAAACTTTTGCTTGGCGCATTAGAGAGTTAGGACCATGAGCACTCGTCACTTACATTTTCTTCGTTATGATTATGCTTCGCAAACCAATTTAGTGGCTTGATTAAGCCATTATCATCATACTTTTAATGAAAAAATTCACATAGAAATTCTTTTCGCCAAAATTTATGTATTTTTTTTTAATTTTTTGGCGATTTTTGGTCATAAATATATGAAAAAACTGTGTCGTTATTCATTGGGTAGTTATAACTAGTGGTCTGAAACTATCGATACTACCGATGGTTTTTGATTATGGTTTTACCATCGATAGTTTTTAGTACTATCGATAGTTTTTGTTTTTCTCAAATTATTGTTCTATGATAAACTTTTATGGTTTAACAACGTTTGACAGTAACACACCTTTGCAGCGTCTTTTTATAAAACGTACAGTTGCCACAATTTTCAATATTCCGTATGTTTTTAAAATTAAAATTTTTTTTTTTTTTTTTTCAAAAGATTTTGTTATTCGTGCTTAATTCCCAGTTTTTATTATTGATAAAAACACTTGAAATTTATTGTTGATGGGATAAGCTATTCCTATGCGCATTTCACTGGTTGCTTAGGCCACATCATCAGGAAACTTCATCCATAAAGATTTTAGAAAAACTAAAGATATTAAACCAAATAAAACTGTTAAACGTATAAGAATTATAGCAACAGTTCTACTTGTAATAATATCAAACTTTAGACAAAAACACATCAACAATAAACAGTGGGTTTATCTCATCTTACATTCCCCACTACAATTAGTTGAAATTCTCTCAACATTAATTGTAGTTGTAAGTAGGTTAAGAAAAACAAAATAAAAACAACAACAACTTACAAAAGATGTTGTCAATTAAGTTTTTTTTTAGGCCGTGCACCTGCCTGTTTATTATCAATAAGTAATTTCAATTTTTGGGAATACAAAATTTAAATTTTCAAAAGATTTTGTTATTCGTGCTCAATTCCCAGTTTTTATTATTGATAAAAACACTTGAAATTTATTGTTGATGGGATAAGCTATTCCTATGCGCATTTCACTGGAAACTTCATCCATAAAGATTTTAGAAAAATTTTTAAAAAAAATTAAGTGTAATTTATAATAATATTTTTCAAATTTTATTCCTTTTCTTGCAAGCCAAATGCCCTTTTTTAATTTATTTTATTCAAATTAATAATCAGGTATGTATGTGGTGAAAACGATTTTGAAAACAAAAAATCGATGCTGTTATACATATACGTTTAAACATTTAGATACATTTATTTTTTTTCTTTCTATATTTCTTTAAACTTTATATTAAACGTTTTAGTATAATACACGTTCAAAACTTCTCGAATGAAATTTTTTAAAATTTGTATTGAATAAATTTATATTTTAATTTTTTTTAATGAGATAAATGGTACTGAAAGTATGAAGAATATATTTATGTAGAAGAAAATGTTTTACGAACATATGAAATAAGATCAGTTTTACAATTTGTGCCATAATCAAAACATCGATAGTTATCGATGGTTTTTAAACATGCACATTAAAGGCATGTAACCTCAATTATGCCTCAGGGTCTTCGAAAATTTGGACCATGGGGAAGAGGTGTGCCGCCGAGGTATTTTGTATTTTGTACCATGCATAACAGCAATAATTTCCGAGTTTGCTTGACATGATTCTGATATCATTCAGTTTTATAAAGAGACTTTCAGTCGTATTAATTCAGTGGTATTTTGCAAAGTTTTTTTTTTTATCAGATTGGCCAAATTTTTGAATTTGTTTTGTTTATTCCTTTTCAGTAATTTTATGTTGTTAGTACTTTGTTGTTCGTTTTACGATTTGTCAGCATGTTGCTATACACAACAACAAAAAAATCTATACTTATAAAAAAAACAAAAAAACCAAAAAAAAAAATTACGACACCAGCAACAAAAATATGGTTGAAAAAGGAAATAAATAATAGGTGAAGTAGTGACAATAGTGTTTTCAGTACTTTTAACAAAGTGTTTTCTAATTTTTTTTTGGCAATAAATTCATGTTCTGGTCATATGCACTTGATGACAAAAAAAAAACTCTAGAAACTCGTATAGTACTCACTGACCACATAATTTTCTTCATGTTCGACTTTGGGCTCAAAGGGGTGCCACAGCAAAACTCTATTCGAACACAATTGCTACAGTGATTTTAGCAATTCTTATTTTGCTTGATTTTTGGCCATAATTTAGAGCTGGTCAATCGTATAAAAGAACGTTGAAATTTATGTGCTTTAGAGCTTAAGTTGTAAGTGGCATAAGTCACGTTTTGTTAAATTTAATCAGAGTATGTAAGTGAGAAATGGCTATTGCTTTTATTTGGTATGTTTTTATAAACACAACCATTGGGGTGTTTAAACTTTTGAAAAAATACTTTATCAAGTTGAAAAATTTGTAAAAAAAATCTTTAATTGGAAAATGCCAAGACAATATGAAATGGAATTTTATTAAACAAGTATTACTATTCACCGTAAAGGCAATTTTTCAAAGTTCGAAATTGTTTGATTTATTTTAATTTTGCTTAAGATTCCAAAAAAATCTGCGTTTTACAAATATTTTTATTCTTCAAAAAAATTTTCTAAAATATTGTGTATGCAATTTAATGCTTTACAAATAAGATTTTTACACTTCTTAAAGAATTTTTGCTTGAATAATAATTTGCTTAACATTTTAAGGGCCGATGTTGAATTTGAACCACACCTCAACGTCATGTTTTTTTCTGCATTTAATTTGACATTTCCAATTTCAGACTAACTCAATTTGATTAATGGAAATATACAAAATCGAGCAACGCGTTAAAGTTATTCAGGCTTATTATGAAAATGGGCGTTCAAATCAAAATGAACGCACATTACTTTGGGCGTAAATTGGAGTTACAGCATATGTAAGGTTTACCGGGAGCCTGAAGAGGTGATCAAGGTAATCAATATTGTTTTTTGTCCTATTTGCACTAACACATCCGTCCTGTTGAAACCACAAATCGTCCACTTCTATATCTTCCAATTCGGGCCATAAAAAGTGGCCTGACCAGCCCATAAACCGCACCAAACAGTCACTTTTCGACATTCAGACTCTTGGATTATCATTCCCCAAATGCGGCAGGTGAAAATGTGCCTCGTCACTGAATCACGAAGTGCACGATATGCATTTTGATTTGAACGCCCATTTTCATAAAAAGCCTGAATAACTTTAACGCATTGCTCAATTTTGTATCCTTCCATTATTCGAATTGAGTTAGTCTGAAATTAAGAAATGTCAAATGAAATGCAGAAAAAAACTTGACGTTGAGTTCTGGTTCAAATTCAACATTGGCTCTTAAAATGTATACATATATAATATCATTTGTATTTTTAAAGCATGAAGCGATAGAAGGTGGTATAAACAATACTGTCATTTCAAACACATTCAATTAGATCAACTTTGAATGTATCTGGACAAAACAGTAATAAAGATATAAGACAAACATTTTTGGTATATGACAATTAGATTGCTTATTACAAACTATGGTATATCAAAATACATGAAAAAAATTAATTATATCCGCTCTTAAAGCACTGTGCGATGTCCGTCCGTCTGGCTGGTCGGTTGTCATTACATGTAACCATATGGGCAAAGTTCAGATCGCAATTTAAAAATAAAATTGATGCGTCTTATTTTGACAAGACCGATTAAAAAAAGTGACGGTCGGTAAATAAATTTACATGACCCCCATACAAATTACTTATCGGAGGAGTCTTTATGCCCTTTAATTATCTTTTGTGTTGTTTTTTTTTTTGTTATTGTATGTTGTCGGAAAATATCTTATTGCAACCCTAATCGCTTAGCTAAATATTCTTAAACTCGGTTCATATTTCACCATAGGTCCAATACAAATATTGGTATTAATATAAAATTAAGCGGAAGGGTCATGAGTGAAGGTATTTTCCCATTAAAGTCCTCTCTCTAAATTCGCTTTAAGACGAACAAATCTCACATTATGGGTGGTCCAACCATAATGCATGATGTTAATTGTGAGTCACACCTTAACGGCAAGCTGTTTGCCCAACTTAACTTAAAATTTATTTGTTTCGGGAGAATGGTGCTCAAATTTCAGCAAACCGGGTCTGTAGGAAATGTGAAACCCCTGCTTTGTGTGGGTTATGGGCTAGCAGCGTAAGCGTGCCGTACTTATTCCCAAATGTGGGCGACCAAGCAGTTACGGTGAAACGCGAGATGAAAACGGACTTTTTGTAGCTAGAAACTGAGAATATGAACCTGGACGATATGTGGTTTCAACGGGTTGGCGCCAAGCAGCCAACGAAACAATGGCTCTTTTCGCTTTATAAGTAGAATTATACGAATTGTTTCAATGCATGTCCTCTTCCATGTTTTTTCAAAGGACATGCATTGATGCAATCAGAATATTTCTTCTCATAAAGCGCCAAAAGAACGGTGAAAATCATTTGCCATCTCATATTTTTAATTTTGTAACGAACGAGTTTTGCAACTCACCTACTCATTTAAAAGCAAAAGTGCACGTCAATAAGCCAAGAACAATTCAAGAGCTAAAGAATGATATAATTCTGCACATTTGTTCCACTCTTAATTGTCATAGATCTTTCTATAATAATAAAAAATATTTAGATAGTTTTCTAAAAACTTCTTGTTTTATTTACAATTAACATCTCGAATTTTGGTTGGCCCACCATTTAGATGTTGATATCTAGATAATATTCGGGATTAAGAACTCTTATATGAATCTTAAACTCATAACAAAATTTTGTATTACGGTCTCGAAATATTGCCTGCATATGCTGTGGGTATGGGGTAGTTCGGGCTTGACGTACTATACTTTATAACTTGTTTTTAGTCTACCACCATGCAGCGTTCAATATCGATTGTTTGAATAAAATCTAAAAAAAAAATTGCAATTTATTTTTTTCTCTGTCACCTCTGTTGAAGACTTATTAAATAAAAGAAATTCCAACAAAACATTTTTTTTTGCTTTTGGCTAAAATCTCGATATATTTTTTGTTGCAACTTGTTTTTAAAAGAACCACAAAAAACTCTTGTTTCTGACCAATCAAAGAAATGACAATAAATTGAAAAAAAGTATCTGAAAATGCTTGCGGTGGTTTTTGTTTTACATTAAAATTTTTTATTTAACATATTTTTGTTTTTATAAATATTTCCAATTTTAAATAAGCTTAAAATCATGTTGTGAGATTATAGTTTTTTATCAATTGTTTTTTCTCAAAGCTGTTAAAAAACTTTATTTGTTTATGTACGATTTCCAGACAATTTATTTTATGTTTTATTTTTTTTAATCCTCTTTTTTTTATTTAAAAAGCTGATAAATTATTTTAAATGTATGTAAACTTAAATTAAATAAGTTTTTTCTTCAGATTTTTCTCTTTTTTTTTCGTTGATGGGAAAACGTTTCTGCTTATTTCAACAAAAATGTTTTTCTTGATTTATATCGGTTTTTACTTTTTGCCATTTTATTTTTTATATTTCTTTTAAAGTAAGTCCTTAAAGTTTTTTCTTCCCAAGTTGTTAAAATACTGTTAAATAGAGAGAGAGAGGGCGAGAGACTAAACATTTTAATATTTATTAGAAATTGAATCAAATAAATTTCATGTAATTTATTTTGTATAACATCCAATAAAAACTAAAGAAAATAAATAAGCATTCATTTATTTGTTTCGTATGATTTATTTGATTTTAAACATGTTTTTAATAGACAATCGTTGTTGTACATTTTATTTCTTTCTTTCTTTGAGAATTAATCAATAAAAATTTGTCTTTTATTTTATAATAAATATTTTTATTTGTCTGTTTCTTTGCAGGTAAATGAAATATTTAAACTGAGCAATATTTAGAAAATGGACTGATTTTCAAAATCTTTCATTATGCCGTATGAGTGTTATTAAAAGGTAAATTATAAATCATACGCCTCTTGCGAAATACAGTTTCAGGTTGTTTCTTTAATGCAGCTTAACTTGTTTTTTATTAACATACGATTATCCACACAACAGTAGTTGAGAGTTTACATTTTACTTTACATATTTATTTGTTGTGAAACTGTATGTGAATAGTAGGGTGTTCAATTAATCGGGTTTATTTTTGTTCGATTAATCGATATATCAGGGGTGTGCTGTAAATCACAAACGCAAAACGCAAGAATTTTAATAGTCGTTTTGAAATAAGATTTCTGTAATAAAAGAATTTTATGACAAATATTAAACAAATATTTTCCTATTAAACAGGATTTTAACCCAAAAATTATAAGAATTAGGTTTAAAGTTTATTAAAAACAACTTAAAAATTCTTGCGTTTTGCGTTTGCGATTTCCAGCACTACTTATTCGATTAAACGAATAAAATTTTAAAATTAATCGATTAATCGCATAATTCTTAATCTAGAAATTTTATAGATTACGAGATTTTGTTTTCGATAATTTTAGAAAAAATAATTTCTTGAGTAAATAAACAATCTTTTTTAAATAAAACTTGTCAAAGTAGCTCCAAATTGTTGAGTCAATATAACTTTAAATTTTTTTAAGCTTTTTACGGACATTCCATCCTCTGCTATGCTTCTGCAAATAATTTCCTTTTGATAATTGAACAAAGTATCTTGTTTCAAATATTTATTCATTGGATCACTTGTAGCCTTCTTTGATTTTGTTGGTGAAGCATCTTCTTCAAGCACTATGTTATGGGCACTGTGTAAATGGTAAATTAGTGAAGTTTTTGAAGAACATTTACGGTAATACCTGTTACATTTAGCATTATTATATTTATCCTTCCTAAAATATTTTTGAACCAAACTCATTCCAAAGAGAGAAACTTTTTGTTAAAAAATACGGGCGTGATCTAGAAAATTTGTAAAACGAACCTAAGTTCAAAAAAATTTTCATTTTATCTACTTCATTCTTTAAGTTTCTATGGAGAAACACTTGTTTTAAATTTATTTTCAATAAATTATTTTTACATTTTAGTATTTTTATTTTTATATTTATTTTTAATCAAATTTTCATTGATTCAATAATTTAAATTTTTAATTTTTTGATTATTCTAATTTGTATTTTTGTGAATAAACGAACTGATTTTATAAAAATATTTTTATAAAAATAAATGTGTTTAATTATCATCACATTTCTTTTATTTTTGCAAGAACAACACTAATATAATTGAATTTAAATTATAGGTCGATTTCAATTTCACTTCGTTTCGATTTCCAGAACATACCCAATAAATAAATATAAATCTTTGTGTTAACATTGCTCTGTCGTTTTTTCTTTTGTGAAATGAATTATAAAATTGTGTTGAAAAAATTTAACAAAAATATAAACTTAATTCCTCCCTAAAAATTACTGTTTTTTTTAATTCCAACGGACACATACATTTGGTTAAAACTTTGAAAAAACTATACATTTAACCGAAAAACTAGTTATATATTATTATCATTCGATAAATCAGTATAAATTCTTTGATTAATACTTTAATCAAAATCATCAATTTTACATTAGTCGAACAATTACTCGACTAAAATCCTACGATTAATCGAACAATAATTAATCGATTGAACCCCCTAATTAATACCAGTGCTGCTAGGAGAAGAAAATATAAGTAACACTTTTCTTTTTAAAAATTTACGTTTTTTCGTCAATAGTTAAATCCTGCGATAAACACGTACAGATGCGCAAGTTTCAAAATAAAAAAGAGTTTTAACGTACATACATGCTTTAAGGTCTTATTTAAGTTCTTGATTAACAAGAGGGTATAAACTCAATATCTACCCGCCGTAAAAATATCATGCTATTTTGTCTACCTTTTTGGTAATGAAAAGATAGGCTTAAAATTTATTTTTCATATGCCTTTAATGTAAAATTAAAAATAGTTTTGCTTCTAATCAAAATATTTAAATTTTGAGTTAATACCCTAATGCTGATTAAGTGCGTTATATAAATATTATTACTTCAATATAATTTAAAATTGTTGGAAATAATAAATTTAGAAGCCTCAAATTTTTAAGCGTCTTCAATATTATCTTAAAAATCATTTATACAGCTATTGTCTCAGTATTAGAGATGCCAACCCAAAAATCCCGGGATTATTCTAAAAATCTAAGTCCCGAATTCCGGGATTTTTGCATAAAAATCCCCAGATTTTGGGTTAAGTAAAAATATGCTATTTTTTTTTATTTAAATAAACGTGAGTCTTCGTGTTGAAAATAACTTCAAATATTTAATACTAAATCGTACAGGAAATAAATCTAATTTTTAACTGGTTACACAAAGAAGTCGCAAGTGATAAATGTTACATGCAATGCATTTTGTATCACAGAAAACAAAATCAGAAGATAAAGTTCGGTGTGGTCTTTTTTCTAAGTGAATAATAATTGAACTGCCCACGAAAAATGCAAGTTGTGCAAAAAGATTTTAAAAACTTTATGGGGTTCTATCAAATGTCTTTTCACACATATTTGTTTAAGTTTATTTTATTAGATTAATACTTGCATATATATTTTAGAAAGTATGTAGCTATTTATTTACGATGCCACCCAGAACATATGCTGCAATAAAATAAGGTATCGATTACACTGGTTCAAACATTTTTAACTTTTTATATTACCTCAAAATCTAGATGTTTTCTAAGATAAATCTGGGCTGCTGAACACGAATATGGCACTCATTTATTTTTCTCAATTAGCTTTTTCGCGATGTATGCGAAAAAACAGATTTTTTGCAGTTCAAAAGGCTGTTTCCAAAAATCTTGAGAACTAATTTTTTTAATTACGCAAATTTAACATTGTTGCAAAGATATCTTTTTTCTCTTTCCACCGATATCCATACTGTGTTAATCAGACAAAAATTCTCTGAGTCACATTTGCAGTCCTTCCGTTACGTCAAGAAATTTATTTTTTTTAAATTTTTAAACGCATATCTTAAAGAAAATTTTGTTCCAAACATATTTGTAACAAAATGGGTATCATCGGACAAAAAATAAGAAAGTTGCAATATAATTAGCAAAAACATCCGAATTTTAATTTTCAAAAAAAAAACATATGACACAAATGTTATATTTTTCCTTTTCGATTTCTCCTTTTTTGTTGCGATGACGTTTCACAAATTTGAATCCTGCAGTATTTGCCCATCGTTTTCCGTTACTTCAAGACCTCAGTAAAATCTTTCACCTTGTTCGTCACACTAAAGCAAGTCTATAAGGTGTTAAAGGAAACACCTTTTTAATGACATGTGGACTCCTGGAATTACAGGAAACCCATTTAGACTTAAACAAATCCTGTTTTTTTATTTATTTGATATACAGCTATGGCATAAAAGTCTTCCGTCATATTTGGAATTAGGTGACCATCGTTATGGCTTCTGTTGTTCCCTAAAAACCTACTTACTACTTTCTAAAATGCATTCCATATATCTTAGAACGATAGTAAGAAAACGCGTGTCTCTGTGTCTGAAAATCCTCTTTCTTTCAAAAATGAAGCGAGTAATTTCGAGTTCCCTTTTGACAAGTTTAAGTCACGATGTAAAGTATTACGTGCGCTTTGACTCATAGTTTAATATTCGTATCTCCTACAGAATTAAAACTCAGATTTAAAACTTACTCTTCATTATCTGATGTTACTTTTAATGTTGCATGTTTTCGCTTTGCGAATGGAGATCAATTGATTTTTAGCTGGATAAATAACATTGTAATTTTTTCCGCTGTGCACTTAAGTCATGCAGATATAGCCCCGAAGGACAAATACTCCTCCATACCCTTACCAAATTCAGTTAATTTAACAATACAAGTAGAATAAAACACGTTTCGATCCCATGGCTTATTGATAAATCTGGCTACAATAAAATTTATAAAATTCCAAAAAGATTTTGGTTAACTTTCTTTGGACATTATTTTTTTAAATGAAGACAGACCACAAACAAGCAAGTGTTATCTAGTGACAATTTACATATTTAAATATACAATCTAATTTAGAAATTTCAAAAGTTATTAAAACAACCAAAACCGTGACAGTGGCTGACCTCATTAACTCGGTGTTGCAATGCAATATTGAAAGGCATAGAATTCATAGACAACTTTTCTAAAAGCAATGCCTTGACTTCATTATTGAATGGTAACCATCTTCACTGCACAACGGTTGCAAATTTTGTGCATTTTTTTATTAGTGATGCTTTGTCAATGCATTTGTTTTCAGTAATGCTTGGCAACATGAATTTATAAAGTCATCCGGTATCTTAAAATGGACCGATCAGTAAAAGCATGCTACCTAAAATCACAATAAGTTATGTAAATAGTAGAATTGATAAAAAAAATTTTATGAAAATTCAAATTCGGATGTTTTCACTAAATATGTCGTTATTTCTTAACTCTTGGTCCGACGAAAACAATTTTACGCTTAGTACGTTTGGAACAAAATATTATTTAAGATACATGTTAAAAAAAAATTATAAATTTTTTTATTGTCTGACTTGAACGAATTAAAATGGCGAACTTTAAAAAAAACATACAAAAATCACATTTTTTTTTCAAGTTTAGAGTCGTGTTGTCCAAGAAATTTTTATCCGATCGAAACAGTATATACATATATATGGGATGAAAGAGAAAATACTTATCTATCCAAAATTTCCAATGTTGTACAATTCAGTTGAATCGATCTCGAGATTTTTCGAAATACCTAAAACAATTGCAGAACAACACGATTTTCGCGTATATCTCGAAAACGCATCTTGAAAAAATAAATGAATGCCATATTCGTGTTCGTGTTTAGTCTAGGAAATATCTAATTTCTGTGGTTTTCACGAATAATCGCGTAAGTTATAAAACCAAACTTTTCAGGAGAGCAAAAACAATTATTTTTTCAATTGCGGCTTCTGTAGATGCTTTTTTAAACTTTTTTCTTTACTATCCTCTTAACAGTGACTTTCTACGTATTATACATAGTTTTCATGAAAAAATCCTCACAGGATCACAATCTGTAAAAGGATTAAAAATGCATATGTTTGATTGACTCATTAAGTGTGTGCAATATAACATCATATCTCCACATAAGTTCTTTTTTGTGAAAAATGTTATCATTTTAATCATACATGACGACTTACGTTGTTATTTTTAGCACACAAGTTGGCGACATATTTAGATTTTTTTTTTGATACTTATAGCACAACGTACCGGACGGTATTTTTCCGGCCATGCTCTGCAACATTCCGGACGGTGCATCACTTCTACTGATGGATGTATTCAGGAAGTGCCTCAGTAGGAGGTATCTGCCTAGGGCGTGGAGAGAGGTCAGGGTTATTTTTATACCCAAGGCTGGCAAAGCGGGCCACTCGAAACCGGGGGATTTTAGACCTATTAGTCTGTCTTCATTTTTGTTGAAGACTCTTGAAAGGCTAATAGATTTATATCTCAGGAGCAATATTGAGACCCGCCTTATTAGCAACGCTCAACATGCTTACCTGAAGGGTAAATCGGTTGAGAGCGCGTTACATGAGGTGGTTGGTTGTATTGAGCACGGTCTGAGGCATAAGGAATATACTCTCGCCGCGTTTCTGGACATAGAAGGAGCCTTTAATAACATTAAGATCGAGGCGATTAGAGATTCGTTGTTAGAGTTGGGAGTGGAGGACTTTCTGGTGGAGTGGAGAGTCTGCATGCTTGGCAGTAGGATTATAAACTCGAGCCTGGGGGATCATGTGATAAGGAGGAGGGTTACCAGGGGGACACCACAAGGGGGGGTTCTATCACCTCTACTGTGGTTGCTTGCGGTCAACGGGATTCTTAGGTCATTTGATTCCATGGGCAGGAAAGTTGTTGCCTATGCGGACGACATAGTTCTGCTGGTCAGGGGAAAATTTTTGTCCACGATCGGGGAAATTATGCAGGTGATGCTAGGTGAACTCTCGGCTTGGGCAAAGGATAGGGGACTGGGTGTTAACCCTGTGAAGACTGAGCTGGTGCTATTTACCAGAAGGTATAAGATAGAGGAACTTAGGAGGCCAGTGCTAGATGGCGTCGAGTTACCTCTATCGAACGGAGCAAAGTATTTGGGTAACTTTCTGGACTGCAAACTGTCTTGGAAGAGAAATACTCAGGAAAGGATGAAAAGGGGACTCAATGCATACTACACATGCAGGAACTCCATTGGTAAGAACTGGGGTCTAAGGCCGGTAAACTGGATTTACACATCGGTTGTTAGGCCTATACTTACCTATGGATGCACTGTTTGGTGGGGTGCGTTGGGAGTGGATAGCTATAGGAAGATGCTCAGCAAGGTTCAAAGAAGTGCATCTCTTGGCATCACAGGGGCAAGGAGAAGCACTCCGCAGGCAGCGCTGGACATCCTACTATATCTGTCACCTATTGAACAGTACGTAAGGAGTGTGGCCGCTAGGAACTTAATTAGACTTTACGAGTCTTCGTTAGTTAGACCTAGGCGGGATGATCACACGAGAATCTTGTACGAGATGGGTCTGCTTGATCAGGGTATCTCTCTCGGGAGAATTTCGGATCATATGACTATGACCCTGGACTTCGGTGCAACACCACCAGTAGAGTTCCCGGATAGGGAAGTTTGGAGTGGATCCAATGGACTGTTTGAGGGGTGGGCAGTATTTACGGATGGATCCAAGATGGAAACCGGCACTGGTGCCGGTGTATATATAGCGGACACCGAGGTGAAGAGGTCATTCAGACTCCCCGATGAGTGCAGTGTCTTCCAGGCTGAGATCCTAGCGATCTGGAGGGCGACGGAGGTGATACTGGAACACATCGTGGGTGGATCTGAGGTGACAATTTACGTCGATAGTCAGGCGGCGCTTAGGGCATTGACGAATTATACGGTGCGATCGTGCCTGGTCGCTCGGTGTAGGAATGCTCTTGGTGGACTCATGGAGGCATTCAATGTGAGGCTGTGTTGGGTACCTGGACACTGCATGGTTGAGGGAAATGAGGTGGCGGACGAACTCGCGAGAGGGGGTTCGAGTATGGACTTAGTGGTAAGGGACAGGGGGGTAAAGCCTCCCCTATGTTACTACTATGGTGTGATACGGGAGAAATTCCGTGATGACGTTAACCGATCCTGGGGGGACAGAGTGGATTGCAGGGTGTCTAGGGCATTATGGCCCGGATTGGACGCGGGGGCAACCAGGGTTCTATTGGGATTGGATAGGAGTAGTCTTAGAACGCTTATAGGGTTCTTGACGGGTCATTGTCCGGTCAGGGCTTTTGTAGGCAGATGGGACAATGCCATACCGGACTTCTGCAGATTGTGCGAGGATTCGGAGGAGCTGGAGACGATCGAGCATGTACTTTGCCATTGTCCCAGGGTGCAGGGCCTCAGACAGAAGTGGCTAGGAAATAGGTTTCACGACGAACTGGGGTACATCGCTGGATGTAGTCCAGCTGATCTGCTGGGGTTTGTCAGGGAAATAGTGCGGTTGTTTCTGTTGAGGGGACAGTAGAGAGGGAATTTTGTTCTTCACATCACCTACTAACTTTCCTATATTCTATACTCTATCTACCTCATACTTCTTTTCTTAACCTTTCTCTTTTTCTATCTTCTTTATCTATTCTTCATCATGTTGAAGGGATTCACAATGGACCGTACTGGTCTCCGAGTGAAAGTGTGCCCTTGGGCACATAACCCTTCTGAACCTAACCTAACCTATAGCACAACGTATGCAGTAAACGGGACTTAAAATTACAAACAACTGCTCATCTGCTGTTGTTGCAACTAAAGAAGTCAACAATAAACGCACATGTACATACATATACATAAGTTGTTATTAATAGAAACATTTTAAAAAAATACTTTCATATTTTTTGCACGAATAACAACATAACATCACATATGCTTTTTATTTGGAAACATATTCACCAATTTTACAATTGTAGGCGATGTATATCGACATAAATCGTTATAATAGCAAAATATTTTATTAAACAGTTAACTTAAGTTGTTTTTAGCAGAAAAAAATTAATAATACTACATTATATTCTAAAAAGCTTAATACTTATAAAAACCTAATGCAAAATAAAGCACTTTGACATCATTATCTCAATTTCGGTAAAAACCGACTTACGCGATTATTCGCGAAAACCACAGATTTATGAAATTAATTATTTGTGGCATATTGTTATCAAACGTCATTAATTTGTTTAAGAAACTTTTTAAAATATAAGTTTTATTACATAATTCTTCTATGTTACTTTGATGAATTAAACTGCTTTATTTTGTAATAAGTTTAATTTTCTTCATGAATTAATTTGTTTTAATACTTATGCATAAACAACAAATTATAATTAAATGAATTTTAAAAATTGGATTTTATATATAAAATCCCGAAAAATACCGATCCGTCCCGGAATTTTTTTTTTTAATTAAAAATCCCGAATCCCGGGTTTCATCCCTACTCAGTATTCAATCATTTATAAACATATAATGGAAAATAGAAGAATAAAAATTAAACGTATTGCTTTTTTAAAAGTTTTGAACAATAGTTCATTCGTCAATCAAGTACTTTTTCAAAAATATTGCTTTGTACTGTACAAATTATAATAAAATTATAAATTTTACGTTAGGATTTCAAAAGTTACAAAAAATGTAACTAAACAGTGAAAACTCAAACTTATAGTAAATATGTCGCCACACATCTGCGTCAAAAATTATAAATATACCAGATACACGAACGCGTACGATTCAAAGTGGATAATGTGTTGAGTGGCACTCGTTCGCCGTCAGAAAACTTGCAAGCGCTTGCACTTCTTATGTTTTAAACAGGGGTTCAGTTGCATCCTTTCACTATGCCTTCTTTAAAACGGTCTTTAAGAATGTCTCTTATAAAATATGCATATACAAATTCAAATTTTCTTTTTTAGCTAAGTCCTGCCAAATCGTTCTTTTAGTTGTTATTTATTTATTTACACAGAAAAAAATTCTCTAAAATGTTTTACCAATTAAAGTATTATTCAAAAATAAAATCAGTTTTAATCAAAAATTTAATCAGGTGAATTAAACTTTTAATCGAGCTAAGAAAATGTTTAATTAAGTGAATTAAACGTTTAATTCATACTATTAATTTGTTAACTAGTGCAAATTTAATTATTTTTTTAATTATAATTACCAACTTTTTAACCCATCAATTTATATTTTTGTTCTGCACAATATTGGCAACAACTGAGAATGGTGAGAATAAGGTTAATTCTTAATAATGTTTAGAAGTCCTTCTAGAAGGTTTCAAAGTAGCTGCGAGAGGGCAAAGACTTGGTCTCCAATGACACGGCATGGAGTGCGGATGGAAAAATGTGTGCAAAAAAAATTTCAGAAGGTCTATTTACTACTTATTTTTCCCCGCTCGGTTCTTACAAACACAGTATACACATACCAATATAAAGAAACAATTTAAAAATGTGTAGCTTGTCGTTAGTAGTACGTAGGCATACATTCTTATAAATACTTTATAATGTTCTTCAAATTATACTTTTATCAATCTCTGGTACAGACATTTCTATTTAAGCTTTTTTTTATTAATCTTTAAAACAAATCAACTAAAGTTTCAAAAATAGAAATGTACATAAAAAAATACCCATAACATATCCTGTCATTTCACCTTATTTACCTTTTTTGTGTCATATTCTATTTCGCAGTGACAAATTTGTGAATGATTGTAGACATTTCTTTGAATTGGGCTCAATTTACAACAAGAGGAATACACAGTTATTGTTGGAACACCTGGTCTTTACTGATAAAATAAAAAAACTTTTCATTTATCATTTTCTTAAGAAGTCAAAGATATTTTCGTCATCTATAACTTTAAAAAAATTTGAACTACAAAAACATTGCCATCGTTTATTTACACAGCTAGACTTTCAAACCAAAAACACGTGTATGCATGCAGGTAACACATCAAATAGAAATCTAATCTATCGCATTTGATTTCTACAAACACAAGAATGAAAGCCTTTTAAAAACTTTCAGTACGTAAAAATAGTGTCACTAAAAATGTGTTTGGAGTTTATTTTTGGGTTTCTTTTAGAATTTAGGTTTCAAATGAATTGTTGAAACAGATGTAATGTGACCTCAATTAAAGAAAGAAATTTAATTTGTTTAAGAAATAAAAGTTTGTTTAAGTATTAAGAGAAAGTAATTTAAAAATTGTAGAGTTAATTTCATTCATTTGTTAAAGGGTTATTAATACAATTGGGGTTTTCACAAGGTGTGCTAACATGTTTTATTGTCATAATGTTCTAACATTTTACAATGGTTTAAAAATGTGGTTGTTGCTTTGTCAAGTCAAGTGTCTTAACTTAATAGAACTTTGCTTGCTTTGCTTATTGTGCTGTTGTAATAAATCATAAGAAAACCTGCGCTGAGCGGCTACGCCGAGCCGCATTAGGCTTTTTAGCCATCACAGTTGATGGTACAGTTTTATCCGGCTAATATCCGAATTTAACCTGCGGCAAGCAATTTTTGCAACAAAATACTTGCGGCGGTAAATTCTATCGGATAAACAAACAAAATAAAATTTATTTGTGATTTGCGTCTAAAAAATTAAAAATAGTCAGGTGAGATCTAATTTAATTTATTAATTCATGGATTAGAATTAAAAAATATTTTGTTTTTAGGAAAATATTGTTTTTTTATATTTGTTTTAAATCAGCTGATTTAAATTCAAAATAGCGCACTAATTTATGAGGGTTGTTCACAACAGTCGTATTTATTGTGAATCCCCAAGTGTGTTACCTGGGCGTATGAGGAATATTGATGTTTTCCTAGAATTCCATTTGCCTATAAGGCATACTTGATAACATTACGGATTAGGGTCCTTGAATTTATTCAGGCTTTTTTTCGTAGAGCTACTATAAAATTACAATTCTCTCTTGTCGGCTTAATTCTAGAAGGTTCAAGGAACTCTGCCCAGAACTACATGGGATTTGCAGGGAAATAAATAAATATCCAGAATTGTGTATAAACATTTTTTTCTTTTTCCGCACGTCATCCTTTTTGTGAATTGAGTTGAAAAGTTTCCATCCAATTTACTTTATTTCAAAACTTTTAAGAAATTTTATTCGTCAGAAAATAGTTCTTACTCGGACTCCGACTTTTAAGAATGACTCCTACTCTTACATTGATGCTAAACATATATGAGACTGGTCTTTATATGACTTTAAACCATTTTTTTTAAATGCAGTTCCTTTTTAATGGTAAAATAAAGCAAGAAAATGATTGCATCACCAATTTCGACGAATTTTTATTTTGGAACATAAATTTAAAAATTTTATAGTCAGAGTCGCAAGTTTTTGTGAGTACTTTGACTCCGGCTCCACAGGCTGACAGCATGTCTTAAATGCCAATGGGCAATGGGTATGATAAACACTCAATGGTTGCGCAACACTTATTGCTGTTTATTGTGCCCAATAATCCAAAAAAAAACTTGTAACGTTTTTTTTCAACTAGTGCTTATATCGTGAATGGTAACACTTAGTTCATGTCAGATTTGACAGATTTATCCTTCCGCTGAACGAATATGTTTGTGCATACGCTTAAACAACGCTAGAACATATGCGTTTTCGCTTCGCTAAGTGGGCCTGCGAACGACTTACAGAAGATACCGATTTTGCCAAAAAAAATCATCTTTTCAGATGGAGCTCATTTTTATCTTGGCGGATATGTAAACAAGCAAAATTGTCGCATTTGGGGCACAGAAAACCCGCACGCATACATTGAAAAGCCGTTGCACCCAAAACGAGTCACTGTTTGGTGCGGATTTTGGCCCAAAGGCATAATTGGGCCATTTTTCTTTGAAAATGGACATGGAGTGGCCGTTATAGTCAATGGCGATCGTTATTGGGCCATGTTGAACGAATTTTTGTTCACAAAAATTGAAGAGGATGATATTTGCAACATTTGGTTTCAACAGGACGGCGCTACGTGCCACACAGCCGAAGCTACACTCGATGTTGTGCGTCATGTTTTTGAAGATCGCATTATCAGCCGCAGACCTGGTGTCGTTTGGCCACCTCGGAGCTGCGATTTGACACCGTTGGACTATTATTTGTGGGGTGCCGTCAAAGATAAGTGTTACGCCAACAAGCCAGAGACAATTGACGCTTTAAAAGACAATTTTCGTGAAATACAGCTGCACACAATCGATAATGTGCTTAAAAATTGGACCGATCGTGTAGGCTACTGCATGGCCAGCCGAGGCAGCCATTTGAATGAAGTTATTTTCCATTATTAACCGGAAGGATTGTCCTTTCAAATAAAAAAAGAAATTTGAGAAAATATTCAGTAGTTTTTTTTATAGCATTTTCAAAAAAAATGTTATTTGGCGGACCCTGTATAAAGATCAGTGGACAAAAAAACCATTTGTGCAATAGCAACACTGACTTGGTCAATATTTGGGTTGTCCAAATTTAAGTCTTTTTACAGAAAACAAATAAAAATTGATTTCAGTTGAAAAATTTGTGATATTTATTTATATCAGTATCAATAGTATCAATTAAATATTTAATGATAAAAACGAAATGTTGTTGATATAAGTAAACGTTTAATTCACTTTACTTAATTTGTAATTAAAATTGATTTTTCTTTAATTTAATTAATAAAAAATTGGCTAGAAATTTTTCTGTGTTTCAAAAATTGGCTAGAATTATTTCTGTGTTTTCATATCAAGAGGCTGGTGGTTCGAAACATTTTCAAGAGCAAAAAAACAAATAATGCTTGTGTAGAAAGATTTTGTCTATAATAACCGTTAGTAGAGGCCCAATTGTAAATATTATTCAGATCATGGGTTAATTTGTTGACACTATTAATTACATTACTTGGCTCGCAACTTACGTAAAGCTGCACATCGTCAGCGTACATTTGTATTTCGCAAAATTTTAATTGGGATGGTAGGTCATTCAAATATATCGAGTAAAGAAGAGTACAAAGTATCGATCCCTGTGGCACGCCCCTCCTTATTATGCAGGAAGACATAAAATTTACTGCAGTTTCTGAAAACTTACACAAATATTTAAGCTTAAGACACAAAATAGAGTATCCGACCGAGTTGAAAGCTTTGGAGTGATCAAGTAACACGAGAAGAGAAATCATTTTGTTATCTATATACTTTCTTAGTTCTTCAGAGACATCAATCAAATCAGAGGCGCAGTCATGCCCTGGTCTTAACCCAGACCGTCTTTCAGTTAAAATTGAATTTCTGAAATCTGAAACCTTATGATGGTAGAAGAAAACCCCTAGCTGGGTTTGAATTTTTAGCTAAGGTTTGTTTTAAATCTTTTTTTAAGTTTTCGACTGGGGGCTGGATTAAGGTACAATTTTCAAAAAACATGTTCTGATTCTTAAGTCTATATCTCGTGAACTATTCGAAATATTTCTTGTCTCTCTTCGGCAAATTTTTAGCTCTTAATCAGATCTAAAAATTTAACCTTTAGATAAAATCAAAAAAACAACAACATATTAATCAAAACAGCAAAACTGTCTATGATGAAAATTTACGTTTTTTGAGAGTTTTGCTTTACCCCTGGTCTAAAATTAGCATGTGAGTTTGATACTCACGTCAACACAAACGTGAAATAGCTTCTCCCCTTATTGTGCTGTGGGTTTAATTAATTATAGATGATATTTTTCCAGTTATATTTTACCTGGTTGACATCGCCACAGCTTTCTTTGAAAATACCAAATTAATGTAAATGTGCTGTTGGCATCGACAAGATGTGAGAACGATTAAAAATTAACATTGACATCATTAACAACGTTATTGTGTTTATAATTTTTTACACTCCGTTGCTTCTAAAACCGTTAAAGTAAATTTTTTAAAAAGAAAAAAATGTTAGAAACTATAAAATAAATCCCATTAGCAACATGTGTTGCAAAAATTGCACACCGTCATCCTTCTTATCATACAACATTTAATAGACAAAATATAATTCTTGTTGTTTGAATAAAATTTTATTAAAAATGTGTGTGTTTTTTTTTTGTTGTTTAAAAGAACGCAAATCTATTCTATTGTATTTGTATGAAATTCAAGCAAAAAACAAGACTGAAAGTTTAACTCAGCAACAATATTTTTCTGCTTTAAAATGACAAGCAGAAATAAAGAAAAAGACAACAACTGAGATAAAAATAAAAAGCATCAACTGTAATGTGACATAATGTTTACAAATTGTAGGTACGACTATTACACCTGATTCCCTTTTCATAAAATAATAGTATTCGTTTCATTTCTTTTGTTTTGTTTGGTTTTTGTTTTTGTTTTTATTTGTTTCTCTATTTTTCATAGTTGTGAGATTTTATTACTGTGGAAATATGTAAACCCTCGAAATATCTACAGAAATTCTTCTTCTACAACCTGAAATTTAACTCAAGCAGAAGTGACCAGATGGTTGTCGTAAAGCCAAAATAATGTACGGAAATAAAAACCAGATAAATTTGGATTTAAGATAAAGAGAAGTTATGTGAGCTGAAATGAAATTTCAAGTAAATCGGGGTTAGCCTGGACTTGTAAAGAGTGGTATTAGAAAAAGATTTCAAAAATTTCAAGGCAATTTTCATTCTCATGTCTAAGCCATTAAAAGAGATAAAAAAGATTGAGATTTTGGCAATATACTAAATACCAATTGAAAGACGTATATTTTTGGAAATAAAATGCCCATAATTTTATTACTTACAAGCATTTATGCCGCTACTGCGTTAGCGTCTCCCTTTTTTTCATGGAAATGCTTATTTGTCAAAGTTTGTGTTTCTAGGTACATACCTATTAAAAAAAAGTTCCAAAATTGATCTGCACCTGCTTAATTTTATGTTTCTAAGCCAAATACTAACGGAAATTTAAAATGTACCAGCCAAAGAAATAAAGTAACAAAAACTCTCTTAAAGATCCTCATTCACTCAGGACTTTGAATGTTAAATTTCATGTTTCAAGGTACAATATTAACGGAAATTAAAACAGTACTCGTTAAAGAACTTAAAAGTTCCAAAAAGATCCCTCTTACAATTACTCATTCACTCAGGAAATTGCATGCTAAATTTCATGTTTACTAAAGGAAATTCAAAAAGTACCAGTTAAAGATCAAAAAGTACCAAAAAATTCGCTCATAGAGCTTTATATACTCAGGACATTTCATGTTGAGTTTTATGTTTCTGGGTTCAATATTAGCAAAAGTTAAAAAAGTACAAGTTGTGGAACAAAAAAACTATGGAAAGAAATTTAATTTCCCTTTTATTCCCTTTTTGGTATTTTTTTGATCCCCACTGAAGTATCAAAAATTTCAATATTGTAGTGGGAGCCCATAATTTAGTACGTTTATATGAATGAATGGGGAAACATATTTTGCTAAAAAGTACCAAAAATAGTAACGGCTTTTACCCTTAAACGTTCGAATTTCGAAAAAGTACCAAACTTAAATTTGTATTTTTTAGATAAGTTTCGAATGTGTGGTTCTATACTAATTGGTTAAAAAGATAGATATGGTCACAAAAAAGTGCCAAAATACAGGTTTTATCCGTTTACTCCCTAAAAGGGTCGAATTTCAAAAAAGTACCAGACACCCATCCGCTTTTTTTCTTATTTAGTTTTGGAGATATAATGTAACCGAATTAACCCTTTTTCGAATTTCCAAAAATCCCCTCTTAGTGGATTTGGGGAGAGGCCAACCTTCGGTCCAAATTTCAAATTTCAAGTTTTAAGCCTCAGGCGTTTGGGCAGTCAGTCAGTCACGTTACAATTTTATATATATAGATTGGTCGAGCCTATTAAAACTAATATTTCTATCAATTCTAAAAACGATTATCCAAGCAAAAGGCAGGGGAAAAAATTAGGTAAAAAACCATTTCATATTTACATCAGTATTCATCTTTCATTATAAATTTGTTGTTTTAATCTGGATGCTGATCCAATGTTTCAATCTAGAGAGATATGGCTAAATTGAGTGCTATTCCCAAAGTCATTTAAAAAATTATGTCTAATAAAATATCACATCAAGTATCTCACTTGCAACATGAATATAGAAAAGCTAAACTACTACTAATCTTTTTGATTTTACCTCTTCAGTAAGCGCCTCTTTTTGCGAAGCAGTCTTATCCAATAGCAGATTTGGCAGCAGGTCCATAGGTAGCAAACCGTTCAAAATTCTAGAAAACAATGAACTACAAAATGTACCTAAGATCTCAGTAAACAATATTCTAGAGAACATGAACTTCCTAGAAATGATAGCACCGTTTAGGTAGCGCTTAGGTAGCCGCAGAAGTAAATCGCTACATAAACGGTGTAAACAATCATTCTTAGGAAGTTTACTAAGATCTTAGGTACATTTTTGTTGTTGAATTACTTGCATTTTGAACGGTTTCCTAAAAAAAATCGAATTTTTGGGAAATTTAACACTTTTGCGGCTACCTAAGCGATACCAGAACGTGTTGCACTGTGTAATCTAATGCATTTTATGTATTTAACAAATTCAGTAAAGTTCCACTAAACTTCCTTAATTTTGCAATATGGGGTGCCCATGATCTGTACGCAGATCAGGCGATAAAACTTATCAAGCATTACCCTAGCCTAATTTAGTCTTAGTCCACCACGCAAGGCCATCATGGGTTAAAATTGGCCTAATTATCGTCACAAAAGGCCAGTAGAACATTCAAGGCTTCAGCCCCTATGTTTTTCCGACGAGCGTATGGCTCTTGTTGTTGGTTTTTTGGTGGCATGGAATATAAGAGCATTCTACTTGATCCCCACTTATTCGACCTCGTTAGAGAACCTGATAACCGTTTAAGTTCGGTTCTTTGATAAAATAGATTATGGCCTTCCTGATTTACAAGTTGGGTAAAATCGGGCTCTACTAAAATTTTAAGTGGATGTCTGCATATCTAAAGAGCAGATATCAGAGTTCCTAAGGGTAGGGACTTGGTTCCAGTATTATTTATATAATTCATTAATGATGTAACACTGTGTACAAAATATTCGTAGATATGCAGATGATTTAAAGCTTTTCTTTAACTATAAAATCTAAACAATGTCTTCTTTACTCAAAAATCTTCTACACAGTCTTAATTTATGGTGTGATATAAATTTAATAGATCTGAGTTCGAGGAAATGTTAACTCTATAGCTTTAAATTAATAAGTTAGCATCAACCTAAAACAGTGGATACTTTCCATAATACTTAATCGTACTCTGTGTTTTAATGAACAAGTATCGCATACTCTCAACTAGGACAAAGGTGACCTAGGGCTTATCAAACCTTAGGTAAAGGAGAGTAATGATCCCTGCTAAAGGCTTAATTGCCATTTAATTGTTTTCACGGCATAACAATAGCATGCATGGCTAAGTTGGCAACACTGCCAATTCTGTACCCCATTTTACATAACTAACCTGCCACATTTGATTTAGTGTTTATAATAATGACTGGCGCTAATTATTATAAAAAAGAAAAATTAGCATTTTCATATCGTGTTATGTAGGGTACTTTTAACTCTCTGCATAAATCTAGATATATTAAACAACAATGTAAAGAGAACTTACAAATATTAAAGCTTAAGGTTACATGACAACAACAATAAAGTTTATAACAACAATCAGAACTAGTAAAGATTTCAAAACTATTCAAGTAAAAAAAAACTATTAAAAACAGAAAAGGAAAGACTTAAACAGCCAGCAGAAAGAAACTAAATAGAAAAAGTAAAATTTTGTGCAAACGACAACGTCTTCAAATAAAAATATAAATTGCTTAAATCCACACCAGTCATGGAAAATTGAGATTTTAAAATGGTACTAAAGCACTACAAAAATAGTATTATTTTAGAAAAAAAATTTGAGGTAAAATTATCATTCCACATTTAGCTCGATCTTTCAAATAACGTCCCGGACTTTTTCAATTTCCAGAAACATATAGATGTTTGGAGGTTATTGTTTCTATTAGTGAAAAGTTGGTATTTTGTTAAGTACTTTATTATATACTTAATCGGGCTACAAAGGTATTTTCTAGTTGCAAAGCAACTGAAAAAAGTACAAAGTACCTAGTTTTCCATTCCTGATATGCACAAGCAAAAAATAAAAGTGAATAGAAAAAGAAAAGAATCCAGAAGAAGAAATAATACTCGAAAATAATTTAATTTATATAGTAAATGCAAATTAGCTAAAGAGGGCACTTAACAGCTGAAACAAAACAATAAGCAAAAAAAAAAAAAAAATAAAACAACAACTTAAACCAAAAGTAAAACTTTGATTCTGCTTCAGTGCGAGCATTGGCATAGAAGGGTTGTTTGTTTCTTAAGTCAGCAACACCATAATAAATTGAGAATTTTCTTGCACTTTTTGTTTTCATTTATTAAAACTCATTCAATGATATTGGACTGTAACGAGCGCAATGAATTTCAAATTAAGATAAATAAATAAGTTTTGCTGTAAATGACGTTTAATGAAGAAATACTTTAGATTTAAATATTTCATTAATATTGGATAAGAGATTTCAATGAAAAATTTTTGTTGTTTCTTGTACGAAGTGAAATACAAACATACATACATAAATATAAAACGAATTTTTGAAGAGAGTTACATTTATATGGCTCAACTTAAATTATAAATAAAATCAAAAGTTTTGCACCAATTTCAATGAAAAAGTGTTTTTTATGAATTCTTAAAAACAAAAATAAAAAAAAAAATTTAAAACATTTTTATTTTATTAAGCCAATTTAAAAAAAACATATATGTATGTATGTTTGCACGACCTAAAAATAATATTGTTGTCGAATTTCTTTACTCAATATGGAATACCCTTCACAAGTTATGCTACTGTATGTGGTAAAAGGGCATTTATTTTTTACATTGCGCTATATAGCGAAGCTAGAAATAATGAAATAACGGAGTTCAGATTCGCGTTCAACGTCCCAATTAACTAAAAACCTAAACGTTCATGCCTAGCCGAACTTTATTTGCTTTAAGAAACTTAAACCAAAATTACTACTGATGAAAATATATGAAAACGCCGATAATTGAAGCAAAGCCGCGAATAACTTTGTAAAAAGCCATTTTTGGCAAAACCTGTTTTCTTGCAGAAAATAACACTCTTATACCGTATTCAGATATGCAATAAATGGCATTATTGCCCTCAATTATCCATATAAAATTGCAATATTGAGTAAAATGAAAATGCGGCCCTGTCACAAGTGTGTTTATAGAGCAAATGTTTTGTCATTTGGCAATTGATATTACAACAAAACAAAGGCCCATCCATTAGGTCTGCGCAAAATCCTTTACTGCCCGTCTATACCAGAGATAATTATTGCGTAATATACTGCAATAAAATAATATCAAAATTATGTTATCTTTAATGTAGACAGCAATTTTTTTTCATGTTTATTGCCGGCAATTTATATTGCAATAATTGTTAGTCCATTTTCGTTGACAATTATTGCTTACATAAAATGTCAAATTTGGTTGTCAATTGAACGAAAAGAAGCAAAAAAGAAAAAAATAGAAGCGTGTGTGAGAAAGAAATTAAATTTGTGAAATGGCAACAAATTATAATTGTAGTAAGAGAATTTAATTAAAGAATTTAATACACAATAAAATAATATTACAAAAATTTTTAATATTTTAATCAGGCTTAAGTTCATCAAATTTAATTTTCATTAAATTATTTTTATGAAGAAAGAAATTTTACAACATGAAAATTATTTAAAATTGTTATTGATAATCATTCATTCTTGACTGACCTGAGATACGAACCCAGGCGGCTGGTTACCATGACATGTTTCGATCGCAACCACTTGATCTCCTCAGATGGATTTGCCGTCTTACACTCGCAGCCATCGACGACTGCTGACGTCAATAGTCAAACATCAATCCTTAAACCAAATTGTATTTTAACCTTTGGTAGATCGAAATTTGCTTTTTTGAATGATTATCCATTTTAATTGATTTAACATATTTTTCCTAACTTCTGTTTTTTCCGTATTTTTAATAATTTAATTATCGTCTTAATTAATTTAATTAATTAATTAATTTGTTTAATATTGAGTTCTTTTTTATATAAAAATAATAAATTTACTTTAACAAAAAAAAATTATATTTTTATATAATAAAAAGACCAAGCTTAAAGAAATTAATATATGTACATTTAAAAAATAAACTCGAATAAGAAACAATTTATATTAATAAAAGTAATTTTTCCAAGATAGCGCTAGTTTTTACACAGCACCTTCTTTTTTCAAATTATGAGTTAACATTAATACATTTTCCCATGCCTTTAACAGCTGAGCTGAGCAATTAAAAATATTGCTCTGTTATTCTGCCGACGTTATTGCCAACTTAATGAGATATTAATCTTTAGTGTAGACCTATGGTGAAGATGTCAAAAGTTATTTACATTTTGCTTATTGTTGTTTACGTTGAATATTGTGTGTAGTAGTAATATAAACAACGTTTTTTTTTACTGTCAAACGCTAATTGAGTTATCTGAATTGTGTATATGTGAACAGAAAGATAATTATGTCAATAAACCGAATATTGTTTCAATAAAAAAGGTACATCTGAACACGGTATTACATTGCTAAAGCATTAATAATCCCAAAATAATGAACCTTAACCCTTATGTGTGTGGAAAAAAACATCTTCTATAGGGTGGATAGGTACCTGGGTACCTTCATGCAAATTGTATGAGAAATCTATTTTTTGTCTTGTATTGTACAAAAAATCGATGGTTACTGATATAATATTAGAATTTTACTCTGGTTTTCCCCTTTTCATACATTTTTTAAAATCCTACACCCAAAAAAAAAAATTTGTAATATCAACAACTTTTTGCACCCTTAATAGGGTGAATAGGTACCTGGGTACCTGTATACGTTTTATATGGAGCAACTTGGAGGATCTTTGCAGAAAAAGTTGCTAACATTAGCAAAAAAATTACCCAGGTACCTATTCACCCTATTAAGGGTGCAAAAAGCAAATTGATATGCCACGCCCCCCCCCCCCCAAACTGATATTGTATATAAACACTTATGAAAATATAATAATAACAAAAAGTTAGGAGTTCTCATAAAATTGTAGAATTGTAGACTAAAATCTTATATAAAAAATTTCAATTTGAAAACGCAATAGGTACACAGGTACCTGTCCACACACATAAGGGTTAACGCCATTAAAATTCGAACAAATGTGTCAGCTAGTGGAAGAATGTTGTAAGTTACTAACAAAATAATACAAAAGAATAAGTTTTGCAACGTGTTAAATGGCATCAAAATAGCGGATATGAAACGTTTTTCCACTAAAAAAATTCAAGCTGTAAATTTGCATGTAATTAGAAATTCAAATATCTTGATATTTTGCATACAAGTTTTTATTATAATTTTTCAATAATCTAAAAAATAATTAAACCTGCCTTTTAAAAACGTTTTTTTTTGCTCTCCTCAAAAATAATTATTTTGTCACTTACAACGTTATTTGGGGCTGTGCATCAATTGACTTAAATAAAATTTCATAAATTTTTCGTTGACTAACAGCTTATTTTACCAAGCCCTTTTAAAATAAACTATCAGTTATAAATGTCAAAAAGATATCGTTAACTGGAAGTTACAGTCATAGTTAGTTTTAACAGAACTTGGTGATATTGATTGATGATATTGAAATTAACAAAAAGTCTCTCAAATGTATTTAAAATAACAAAGGCAAACTTAATAAATATTTGATTCCGTGCAGAATGTGCGATCACTTTCGCACTTTGCTTAAGCAAATGACAGTTTCCTAAAATTAAACAAAATGTTTCCTTAAGTTCAATGTGGCTTGCCTCGTATAATTTGCATGTACTTGTACATTTGCTTAAGCCAACTTAAGCACATTATGGTTGGGCTTTAGGTCATAAAGAACTTTCCGCTATGACAAATATTATATACCCTTTACCACAGTATTGCAAACCAATTATTTGATACACAGAAAGAAAAACACTCTGGATAAATTAAGCCTTTTATCTTAAATTAAGTACAAGTCGTACTTAAAAATGTAACCCCGTATTTATAAACGATTATTAAATTTAACAAACAATTTAAATATTAAATTTTTTTATAAATACGGGCTTCAATCTTTAAGTACGAATAACACTAAATCGTATGTAAAACAATCCTTAAATGGGATTACTTTTGAAAGTCAATACCGAAATTTCTTAAAATAAGCAGTGTAAAATTCTTAACCCTGCCGTTAGGTTACAACAAAATGGACCATTTGGTCCATATAAAAAGCTATTGTAAAAAACACCCTTTTTTGTTGTGGGATCCTAACTTTTGATTTACGTTGCACTAATTGCTTTCAATAGTTAGACGTGTTTTACTTAATGCGGAAAGTGACTCCGATATTTCAGACTCGGAAATGGATTATATTTTAGAAAGTGAACGGGAACTCGTTCTAGGGGCTGCTATCTCTGTTGATCCGTTCTTTATTGTTAAAAATAAAGTGGTTTGGAGTGCCACTCCATTATAACTGAAGATAAATTTCATGTGGTTAATTGTCAATTCAAATATTGGACCAAATGGGCTTAAAAAGTAAACATTAGTGATCAATTTAGCGACCATAAGGATGTTAATATCTAAATAATTTTCGGCACAAATAACTCTGATAGGAATTTTAGGCTTTGCAGTTGTGAGTTAGGAGCAGTAGGTTGTTAACCCAAGGATCTTAGCCTTTTGATGGGGTTGCCATCTTTGATATAGCTGAAAAGGCACAGCATTTCTTATCTTAGCCGCTCGCTACGAGACAGACGCTGGGTGAAGGTGGGTTGTTGAGGTGCATAGTTTGGGCGGCACCTACTCGCCTCATCGGTGAAGCATAAAGCACTCAAGGGCTGATTGTCCGGTACTGCATATTTGAGCTAAAGCACTTATTCGCTAACCTTAATATCTAAAGGCGGTTCACTATCCGAAACCTATGACCCGTCCGGCGTCCTTCAGCTCGGCATTTGCGAAGACACCCTTCAATATCTGGTAAAATGGTAAAATATATGTATATAATTCGTCTGTAAATACTACACCGAAAGAAAAACAATCGGGATAAATCGTGTTTTTATGGTGGCTTTAAGTACGAGTCGTACTCAAAAATTCAAGTACGAATAACACTAAAACGTACTCAAAACAATCCTTAATAGGATTACTTTCAAAAATCAATCCCGGAATTTTTTGAAATAAGAATAAAATTCCGGCTTATGCATGTTTTGATTTTCTATACACATTGAAAAAAAGGTCTGGGCATACTCATGTGTACCACGAAGGCTAAAAAGTAAATTTGAATTCTTTCTTCTCGTTAAGTTTATATATTTGATTATTTATGTTAGATATTTCTAAAGTAAAAACATCATATGTTGATGTTTTATCATTCTATTAGGTGTAATACGGCTAAGTAAATCAATCATAATAAGTTTTTCTTTCTAATTCGGGATTAAATCTACTTTATAATTCTTGAATCAAGCGCATTTTGAGATAGATTCAATCTTAGTTTTACTTAAATCGATTTCATTTTTGGATTCTTTCAAGTACGAAATCGGGATTTAATATGGATATTATAAGTATTTTGCGATTGAAAATCCGTACTTTAATAAATTATTCTTTGGCTGTAGATTAAAGCCAAAGAGAGAGAGAGAGAAAGACATACTATGAAAGCTATTTTTAAAGCAGGGATTTCCAAAATTTTTTTGGTTGTGTATTAGTGAGTACCAGAGAGTAAGCAAATTGAGAGAATGCATTTATTTACAGCCGAAATAAAATGTTAGTAATATATTTTATAAGTTGTATAACACAAAGGTACAAAATTAAAAATTTTTTGTGTTGATAAAAAATTTGTAGCAATTCTTTACCAATGAAATGTCGCTGGTTTTAAAACTACACTTTTTTTTATTCGGAAGCTTTTTGACTCTAAATCAGTTTCAAATATCTTATCAAACAATTGTAAAAAATTAAAGATTTTTATGTTTTAAAAGTTCATAAAAAATAAATATTGCACGCAAATCACAGCTGATAGAAAAAAAGTCCAGTTTTAAAATCAGCGACATTAAATTGGTAAAGAACTGCTACAAAGTTTCTAGCAACACAAAAAATTTTTAATTTTTTTCCCTTGTGTTATACAAGTTATAAAATAAAATCTTCTAAATTTATACTTTTATGGCAGTTTCGTAATAGTAGAATGGTTTTCAAATGGGATAAACTTAATTTATTACGTTGCTTGGAACAAATAAATTTTAAATCCGAAAAAATTTGTTGGCATAGGTAAGTAGTGCCTAATAAAGAGAGGCAGAATTAGTCTTTACTTTCTGTTTCTGTTCTGTTCCGTGCCGTTCTGTTTCAAAATTGTAAAAGTTACTTTTTCTGTAGCAACTTATTAGCCATTTATGACAAATTTATTAGTTTTGCACCATCCATTGTTTTATTTCAATAACTTTTATGCACATAACTTTGAAGAAATAAAATTTAATTAATGTATTTTTTATTATTTATTTTGCGGTCACTTACAATTACTTTACAAGTTTTTGATTTTATCAAACTGAACCGCAACAGAACAGAACAACTAATCAATTTCACAGGTTTTTTAATAACAAAAACAAATCAGCTGGTTCGTAAGAGAACAGAAAGTAAAGGCTTACTGAGGCTTAACTCTTTGGGCTCGGTCATAGTGCGAAAAATAGTGCGAAATAATAAAGTTTCATTAATACATCAATAAAACACATCTTCTTACCCAAACTTTTTACCTACCGTCACATTTGCTTTTATGTGTACAGGTTATTTACACATAATTGTAGCAAAACAAGACTTTTTTTTACTTGTTTTTTAAATATTTCTACTTACTACAGAAAAGTGTTTTCAAAGAAAGAAAAAACCCACCGACGCGATTAGTACAGAAACCAAAATATTTTTACAAGCAAAATACCAACAAATTCCTTTGGCTATTTTTGTTCTTAATAATTTCTGCATTTAGGTACGTCTTTTTAAAGAAAACAAAAGGGACCCTTTTACAGGTTTCACAAACAAAACACATGTCGTTAGCTTAAACGTTGCAGTAAATGTTATTGTTGAAAAAGTTACTTAATAAAATTTACGTTAGCTTTGCTGTTATATATTTTCAACAATTTAAATTATGTTAAAATTAAATAGAAATGTTATATTACTCTGTATTTAAGTCTTAAAATGTAGACTCTAAATATTGCACGCAAGGCATTGGATGTTACCAAAAGCATTTTTGACCGCACAATATTTTTGAGTGTAAGCTGAAACAAAATAATATAGCATCCGCTAAACATGTACACTTGTCGAAGTCACACCGACGACTGAATTGAAGAGCATAAAAATATGTGTTTGTAGTGGTATGCACAATTGTGCAAAGAAATGGAAACCCCTGTTTTAAAGCCTTAAATGATCCGAAACACACACGGAGGCATTTAGTAATTGTTTAATATTAGCACACCATATGGTTAAGATCTACCGTGATATAAAACACGGCACACCTTAATGGAAATCACAGGCACTATTAATAATGTGGCCAATTGATTTGATTCTAACAAATGAACTAATTTGCCAACACCAAAACTAGTTCAAACAGGTCGTTCAAAATAAAGCAGGGCAGACGTTACAAAAACCCGTATTTATCACTTCCCCTATACAGAAAAAATTCTTCAAAATTTTTCACTAATTAAAGCATTAAACAAAAATAAAATCAGTTTTAATAAAAAATTTAAACAAGTGAATTAAACGTTTAATCAAGTGAATTAAACGTTTATTCAAGTAAATTAAACGTTTAATTGGTACTTTTAATTTGTTTACTGGTGCAACCTAAATTAATTTTGTTATTAATATCACAAATTTTTTAATTAAAATCTACTTTAATTTTTGCTGTGTACGTTCTCAGCAGTTGGGGCTGGCAACAATTTCCGCATGGGGAAATTTGCTAACGGATTTGTCCTGAAAGCCTTACTGAAGTACCCATACCAATACGTTTTTCTAAAACAACAATAATTCCCGCATTTTATTACTATTGTAAAAAAAACATATTTTTAAAAAAGGATATAACAATTAATTTAATTTACAACTTTAAATAAGTTTATCTTAGTATAATTGTTCATTGCAAAGATACGTACATACATAATTTCTAGACACATTGCAAAATATCTAATTAAAATAATTTTCCTTTGCAATAATTGTATACTTTTAAGTTAAATGTTCTACATTACCTCACATAAGTACTATGAATAATTCAAAGAAGGTGCATATCTTCATTACCACATAGTTATGCTCTATATGAATAATTAATATTAATCTAATGGATATCTATCTATCTATCTATCTATATATATATAAAAATTAAAAATGTTTGTATGTTTGTTTGTTTGTTTGTTTGTGTGTTTGTTTGTTGGCTTATAGACTCCGAAACTACTGAACCGATTTTCCTGAAATTTTTACAGTAACATCACGTGAGCCCTAAAAATAAAATAGGCTACTTATTTTTTCCATAGGGGCAGGGGAATTGGTACCCCCATAGGATGCCAATATTAATTATCGCATATCTTAAGAGCCGCTGGACGCATTTGCTGAACTTTTTGTAGTAGGATCTTCTGAGCCCCAAAATTGAAATAAAATAGCAGCGGGGGAAGTGGTTCCCCCCATAGGACGCCAATGCTTAATATCGCATATCTTATGAACTGTTATAGTGAGAATGTTCAAACTTTGTGGAAGTCACTCTTATGGTATACTACACTTTTGAAAATAAAAATAAAGCGGGTAGGGGAGGGGGGGGGGGAACCTCCCATAGGATGCATATATTAAATATCGCTTAACTGAAGAACTATTAAAGGGGGAGTCTTCAAACGTGGTTAAAGCTACTACTATGGCAAACTATAAATTTCAGTATATAAATGGGCGGGGTAAACAGGGGAGGAGCAGTACCCCTCATAGATAGAAATATAAATAAGAGCAACTGCACGCATTTGGTTGAACTTTTGGTAGTAGGATCTTCTGAGCCCCAAAATTGAAATAAAATAGCGGGGGAAGTGTTACCCCCCATAGGACGCCAATGTTTAATATCGGATATCTTAAAAACTGTTATAGTGAGAAAGTTGAAACTTTGTAGAAGTCACTCTTATGGTAAACTACACTTTTGAAAATAAAAATAAAGCGGGTAGGCGCAGGGCGGAAATACCTCCCATAGGATACATATAATAAATATCGCTCAATTGAAGAACCATTCAAGGAAGAGTCTTCAAAAGTGGTTAAAGCTACTATTAGGGTTAACTATAAATTTCAGTTTACAAATGGGCGGGGTAGACAGGGGAGGAGCAGTACCCCTCATAGATAGAAATATAAATAAGAGCCACTGCATGCATTTTGTTGAACTTTTGGTAGTAGGATCTTCTGAGCCCCAAAATTGAAA
The DNA here is from genome assembly GCA_949318255.1 of Pollenia labialis. NCBI lineage: Eukaryota > Metazoa > Arthropoda > Insecta > Diptera > Polleniidae > Pollenia > Pollenia labialis. The sequence goes on along the minus strand of OX439141.1, from coordinate 77,646,287 downwards.
TAAAATATCAGCGGGGGAAGTGTTACCCACCATAGGACGCCAATGTTTAATATCGGATATCTTAAAAACTCTTATAGTGAGAAAGTTCAAACTTTGTAGAAGTCACTCTTATGGTATACTTCACTTTGAAAATAAAAATAAAGCGGGTAGGCGCAGGGGGGAACTACCTTCCATAGGATGCATATATTAAATATCTCTCAACCGATAAAGTGGTTAAAGCAGTGTAGCGAAGCGCACCGGGTTAAGCTAGTTATCTATAAAATTTCCATTGAATTCGATCTCTAATGATATTGATTGAATTTACCACAGTGACACTTGTGTGTCTTAATACTTACCTTACCTTTAACAATACATTATAATACCTACTTTAATTTGTACAAATTTCTGCTCGGTTATAAATTATTGTTCCTTCTGTTTCCCTGTTTTTTTTCTTCAATATTATGAAGTACCAATATTAATTTTCATATACATACAAATTTCAAATTAATTATTAGAAACTATAGTTAATAAGTGTCGACAAATAAACTTATATGGGCTTCTTTCAAGATATTTAAAATTTATTCATTCAACCAGCACAAACAATTATTAAATGTATGTGTAGCTCAGATCCCATGAATGATATATTTACACAAATATTTTGGCTATAGCGCAATTTTAAATCTATTTGCTGAAAAACAAGCAAGAAAATATAGGCGGTCAAGTTGAAATTGAAACTTTACACCACATAAGGGCAGACATAACGTAATGGGGTTAGGCTCGGTTAAATGGACAGTCGACCCGGGTCGTTTTATTTGGGTATCTTTAGCATCAATACATTGGTTACCAGATGATTCTCTAAACATCGCTGCAGACTTGTACCATTTCTACTCCTTGCAGTTAAGAGAAATCCCCTTAGTTTAAGAATAAATAAAGCATAAATTCTCCTCCCCCAAAATGCCTCATTCTAATTACCCCGAGTCCGGATTATTGACAGAAACATTAAAATATTGCTTCCTTCTCCCCCTCATCATGAAAACTTCTAAAGTAGTCATTTAAACATAGGCCCATCCTCATCGCAGGGGCCCCTATCAATCAGTGAACCGTTATAACTGATGCCACCATCTTAATTTGATCTCTACGCGGCTTTTCCTGGCGTTATAGCCATTCCATAGAGCCCTGGCCATCGAGTAGGTATTCTCACCCTGCCAACCGTTCCTATACCTTGTCATCTCTTTTTACACATATCTTCCAAAAGACAATCTTGTTTATCCAGGCCATGTGCTGTTTGGTTTCTCAGGCACCCACTGTGCCCTGTTACCCATGTCAGCGTTACGCTAAAATTTATCACAATCTCATTAAGAGAAATCCGGCGTTCCACAATTAACTTTGATGTTGTGAAGACACCATTATCCAGGTTAAGAATCGTATTAAAGGATTTTATGCTTAATATTATCTTAATAAATACATCTGTATGAGAGTTTTCGACGTAAAGCGATTTTATAGACGGACCTTATATGCGATCATTTGTTGATTCTGAACTTACCAGCAGAAAATTTGCCATGACATAGAAGCCAATTTTCGGGAGTGATAAAGTTTGATAAAATGATAAAGGCTGCAATAAGACATTTTTAAACCAAACAAGATTTAAATAACGAATAATAATGAAACTTAAGGATTCGACGAATCATTGCATTGGTTTATGAAAAGTTAGGGAACTTTTTAGGAAATCAATTCATTCTGATCCTTGTAGCAGCTTGTCGGAGAACTAGAAGTGCATTATTAGTGTTTTTCATACGGGATTTAACGGGGGGACAAAATCCGGGTTCCCACACACTTTTCGGGAAAAAAATCCTGGGAAATTTGTGCGGGAATTTCAGGGTTTTTTTTTTATTTAATTATGGCAACTTTACTACTAAATAAGATGGGTCATGAAATAGATCTTAGCCGTTAGGTGAAAAGAGTTTTAGTAAAAAAACGCATTTTGAGTCTTTGATTGGTTTTAGTTTAATGTTTTTTTGCTCTTTTGTTTGGTTTAAATTACTTTAGTCTAGCCCAATTGCTTCTAATCATTATCATCTGCTCTTAGGAAAAAAGTCTATGAAATACACAAAATAAATAGTATTCGATTTAACATAACGAAAAACTACAGTTTGTGACTTAAGACATTTTTGCCAACCGCCAAGGAGTTGTCCATACATATCAGAAAAGTAAGGCAATGTTTAAAGCTCAGAAATGCTCTGTCTATAAAGACAAACATCCGTAGAAAGAAAACGTGTTTTATCATTGAAATCTTCTTGATAAAAATTAGAAATAGCCTTCCAAACGATTCTGTAAATGCTTATTGGAATTTTAGCTTACACGATTTTGTTTGTTGAGCTTAATTTCAAATTTTTATTGTTGATAAAAAAATTGAAATTTATTGTTGATGTGATAAGCTATTCCTATGCGCATTTCACTGGTTGCTTAGGCCAGATCATCAGGAAGCTTCATCCAAAGATTTAAGAAAAACTAAAGATATTAAACAACTAAACCTGTTAAGTGTATAAGAATTTCAAGCAACAGTTCTACTTGTAACAATATCAAAGCTTTAAACAAAAACATCAACAATAAACAGTGAGCTTATCTTTTCTTACATTACCCACTACAATTTGGTTGGAATTCTTCCAGCAATAATTGTAGTTGTAAGTAGGTTAAAAAAAACTAAAACAACCTGCTTTATTGCTCTCGCAAAAATAGAGCATGTGTTACGCGCCGTTACAAAACTTTAAAAAAAATCTAATAACGATCCAATACCAGCTGAGGGGGGGAATAAAAGATGGCCCGCTAGCTCAATAAGCAAAATTTGACCTCAATCAGGGTTTTGGCACGTAAGCATATCCATACTTCACACCCCTGGAAGTATGTTTACAATATCACGAAATTACACAGTGCAGAAAAACCAATATTCAAAAATTTAATATATAAAGGAATCTAAATTTACCGCTGTTGAGGAGAAAGAAGAAGTGACTAAGTTAAACATCACACTGCGTGATGATATGGCTAGGTGTTGCGCCATATAGGGGTACACTATTCCCTACACCACCCTATGACAGGCTGGTACCTACAATTTATTGAACCTGTCCCGTACAAAAACAATCGTTACGTTATAGCGTACTTACCCCGGCCAGAGTCTTCCTAGCATCCATTAATAAAGAAAAACTACATAATTAACTCATTTCAGTTCAATAAGAAAAAAAAAAAAAGATCCATTTTTATTAATTATTACACTACCTACTATAATTATAGAAATAATTGTAATGATAATATTAGAAATAATAATAATTATAAACTTAAAAATAACATTAGAAATAGTTACGTAGTATTTGTCGCTTCTTGTTATGGTTTTCTGTTGTCCTTGTAGTTCCTTGCGGTGTTGTTGTTGCTTTAGTTGTCATTATAAACTCTTGTGGTTGGTGTTGTTTTCTTTCCCTTTTTATTTAAATTACATTTTATTCAAGGCAAGTTTATTTAAACAAATAAATTTTTAATAAAAAGGCATTTTCATATAAGTTCGTTTATTTTTGCTTTTTCAAAAACTTTCACAAAGGCAGGTACAAAAAAAATTCTCTGTTGATTCAGGGAACCTTTTAGGAATTTCCCGTAGTTCAAAATTTATTGTAATCTTGTTTTAATTTTTTTCAAAATTTCTTGGTTTTGTTGGTAATAAAAACAAAAGGAAAATATAGTTAATCTTTTGATTTTTGCTTCAAATTTCAAAAATGTTTTATTTATTATCAAACAAATTGTCTTGATTTTGTTTTTAAAATATCTCATTTTAGATTTATGCCATAATTACAAAAATGCGGGTTTTATTGAGGAGTTTTAATTTAATTTTTCACATGTAGGTAGTCTTAAATTTGTGCAAGGTTCTTTTGGAAACATTTAATTTTACAAATATTTCGGCAGCTAAACGGTTTTTTCTTTAAACAAGGTAACTTTAATTTCTGTCTAAATTTTATTTTTGAACACCTTTTCTTTTGGTTTTTCTATAAATTTTGATTTTTTTTTTTTTGTCTAAATTTTACTTTTGAACACTTTATCCTCTTTTGGTTTTTTCTGTTGTTCCTTTTATTACGTCTTGGTTTAAAGTTATAGTAGTTTAATCCAATAAGGAATAAATTTATAATTTTGCAGGATAAAATCCTTATTTGCAAAAAAAACTTTTTTATTTTCTCGATTTTTGCACTTTAACATTTTAAACTTTTTAGAAAATGTTTTACAAAATTTTAAAACTTTAGGAAAAAAAATTTTTTAAAAGTTTAAATAAACGGAAATTTGGTTAAAATATAAAAGCTGTTTAAAGGATAAATCCTTAAAATTTTTAAAGTTTCTTTTCTAATTATTTATTTATTGAAGGACACTTTTTATATTTCCTTTTTTTTATTATTAAATGCTTTCTTTAACTACATCCTTTTCACATTATTAAATTCAATTAAATTTTCCCCGTGGAAAAAGGATTTAACTTGACCGTTTGTCGCGACAAGAGATGATCAACTCACTTTGTTAACTGCTAAAATCCAACTGCCGAAATTGCATCAGAATTCTTATTAGCACGCAAAATATTTTTTTCTCACTTGCCATTCCATCTTTCGCCCTAAGTTTTGTTGTCGCGGGAGAGAAAATACACACGTACAGGTGTATGGATGTATGCGTACACGGCAAATGTGATGGGAAAAAAAACTCTACAGTAGTGTTGGTCATTTTTTCCTTTTCATGAGTCTCATACGCAATGCAGGTTGCGAGAACGTCTGTATGTATTTTTCCGAGGAAGAAGTGTAAAAAAAAATTTAAGTCATGCGCAATGACAACCAAGGTTATATTACTCAAAACAGGTTTTCTGTTAACGGTGGTATCAGGCCACTGGTTGCATGTTATGATGTAAAGATTTTGTTTTTACATAAAGATGAGAGTTGTTACCAACTGAAAGACATTTACCGTACCGTGAGTGTAAAAATGCAAATAAGAATGCGAATAGGAAAAATAAATATATGTTAGGCGCATGATGATGCAATTTAATGGTACAGTTGCGCGTTTTAATATATATTAGGTAAGGGCAAAAATTTGTGGTCAGTAAGAAATACAGAAAATATATATATAATGACGAAATTAAGGGGTATGGTTGCATGACCCAACATATTGGGTGAGGGTAAAAATCATGATTCAAAAGATGGAAAAAAAAAATCCGTAACAAACCTGCTTCAAATCAGTATCTGTGATAAGTGGTTTGAACAGGCAGGATTTCGGCGCGCAAAATTACGTGATGACTAACGTGTGGCTCGACCCACGAAGCCGGGCATTAATATAAAGAAAATATATGTATGTAAGTATACGTGTGGCACGACCCACAAAGCCGGGCATTGCCTAACTAATTTATGCGCGAATATCGGATGCATGATATTTTCCGATATAGTTGCCCCTCAGGTCCTCAAGATCATATAGCGCATTGCCTATTTTACCTTTTATTCTACACTTCAAAAATTTAGGGTTAAACTTAGCGTTGATTCCCTTCTTAAAATCGCTTTGGGAGTGATTTTTGCGGAAAACCTCTTGGCCTATTACAAAATTTACAGGTCTGGATCTGGTGTTATAGGTTCTACAAGCCTTTTCATGTGCAATATTCAGGTTACGACTAACCTTTTCACGTATATCATGAAGCTTGTCCGAACGGTGTACAATTGTGTCGTCGGTAACCATGTTCAGCTTTTCCAGAAGGTGGTATGAGGATCCGTGTAGGATCATGTTTTGTCCAAACGTGGCGAAATAAGGTGTACATTGAATTGCCGCATGAAAATCGCTACGTAACACCGTAAGTATTTTATGGATATTTCTATCCCAATTCGTGTGATCAGGATCATCTTTAAGAAAATAACGTATTTTTGAAATAATTTCTCTATTAGCGCGCTCAGAAGCATTCGCCTGTGGAGAATAGAAACCGGTTGTAATATGTGTAATGCCATAAGCATGGAAGAATTCTTTTATTTCTTTTGACGTAAACTGCTTCGCGTTGTCACTATGGACATACTGTGGCACACCGTATGTGCAAAAAATCTCATTTTGGAAAAATTCCATTACGTTACTTGACGTTGCGGATCGTAAAGGCTTCAAAACAAAAATTTCGTTAAATGGTCAATAAGTATAAATAGCTGGCAATTTTTCGACTTCGTGCATGGATAAGGCCCTAAGAAATCGCAGTATAATCTTTGGAAAGGTCGATTTGTTAAGGTTTGATTTCCCATAGGTGGGCGTAACACATGGTTAGGTGGTTTTATCATTTTACACGTGTCGCAATTATTAACAAATGACTTTACGTCGTGTGCCATTTTCGGCCAAAAATACTTTTGCCTAATTCGACTCAATGTCTTAAAGTAACCGCCATGACAACCTTCGCCGTGAGCTGATTTTATTACCTCATCTACCAAGGTTCTAGGTAACCACAATCTCCAGAGGTCTTTCTCTGTATCATTTCCGTTTCGAAATTTAACCCGCTTATATACGTGGTTTCCCGAGATGTGCAGGTCTGGCAACAGGTCCATACTTTTAACTATCTCTTCCCTAATTTTGCTATACTCTGGGTCATTGAATTCTGGCGATTTAAGGTCTATTTCGGGTGAAGAAGGGCAAATTTGAATTTCGTCAACGTCAAATCGAGATAAGGTATCAGGCACTACGTTTAATGAACCCTTACGGTGTTCAATGGTAAATACAAAATTTTGGAGCTTAAGGCTCCACCGAGCTAGTCTACCATGTAGATCCTTTTGACTCATGAGCCAGCGTAAACTCGAGTGGTCCGTGATAATCCTAAAAGGAAGTCCCTCAACATACTGCCTAAATCTTTTCACGCAAATTACGGCCGCCAAGCATTCCAGCTCCGTCACCGTGTAGTTCCGCTGGGCCTTATTCAGCTTTTGGGACACGAATGCGATCGGGTGTTCCTTGCCCTCGTCATCTAGCTGGTACAAAACTCCACCTACACCTATTTGTGATGCGTCACACTGAATGACGAATTCCCGGTTGAAATCTGGCTGAGCTAATATAGGGGCGCTTGAAAGGGCTTGTTTCAATTTGTCAAAAGATTCAACAGCTTCAGAGCTGAGACGAAAGGGTTTGTTGGATTTGCGTAAGCAATCAGTTAGTGGTCCTGCAAGATCGGAAAAATTTTTGATAAACGAGCGGTACCAGTTTGCCATACCTATGAAACGTCTAACTTGCCGCGGGGTTTTAGGTAAAGGAACATTAATCATCGCCTCTACCTTTTCAGGGTCAACTTTCAATTCGCCACCTCCAATACGATATCCGAGATACTTTATCTCACGTTGGCAAAATTTACTTTTACCTACGTTTATCGTAAGACCGGCAGATTTTAGACACTGTGCAACTTCACCTAATAAATGCATATGACTGTCGAAGTCCGAACTACACACGAGAAGATCGTCTAAATATATAAAAACATTGTCACGTAATCTGGACGGAATGACTCTGTCCATCAGGCGGCTCATCGTCTGAGGTCCGTTACAAACGCCAAAAGGCATGACTCTATATTGATATAAGGCCCTACCTGGCACGGCAAACGCAGTCTTTTCCTTAGAACTCTCAGACAATTTAATCTGGTGGAACGCATCTTTCAAATCTATGCCACTGATGTAGTGGGTATCTTTTAGACGACTTAACAGCCCATTGATATGGGGAAGCGGATACGAGTCTTTCTTGGTCAGTTCATTTAATTTCCGGCAGTCTAAACACAGTCTTATTTTACCTGGCTTACGAACAGCAACAATAGGACTACACCATGGAGAATTTGACTCCTCTATTACGCCTAAAGACAATAGTCTATCAAGTTCGCCGTATATTTCGGCCTGCTTAGGAGGAGATAAGGGGTAATGTTTCGACTTAACTGGCGTAGCATCTCCCGTGTCAATATGGTGTTCTAAAAGCTGAGTGCTGCCAAGCCCTAGTTTTTCGTATGAAGGAAAATTCAAAATAACGTTTTCAAGTTGCAGTTTTTGCTCTGAAGAAAGATCATGAAAGGTTAAGTCAGGTTTTTTATTTACCTCTAAACAGTCAATAGATGGAAATATTTGGGGCGCTATAGCATACGCCTTCCAAAAGTCCACACCTAGGTAAGCTACTTGGGACAAAGATGGCACTATATAAAAAACGATTGGTTTAGTAACTCCTTTGAAAGTTACTGGAAGTGTACAGTGGCCTAAAACTGGGTTTTTCGATCCATTTGCCGTGGATATGCATGAACGAAAGTTATCAAATTGAATGTTATTATTTGCCAAAAATTCTAAACTTCCTTTTCCCAAGACTGTCACATTTGCCCCTGAGTCCAAAAGGCATGATAGTTCAGTATCAAAAATTTTAATTCTAGCATATGGTCTTCCATCATCAGAAGTAGTCAAGCAAGTAGTTTCTAATATTTTCCTATAAGTTTTCCTAATAGCGTACCGTTTACGACATTTTAGAATTTGTTTCGAAATGGCAGGTTTAAAAGATGTTTGTATGTCAGGTGGTTTCGGTGGACCGGAGAGTAAAGCCCTCTGTGACGGTTTACTCTCATTATCCAAATTCAACTCGGGTTTTATTTCGAGGAACGAGCATCCCCGGTTGCCCACTCGCTCCGACGCCTGTTTCCCTGGTGTGGATTTTTACACTCCGGTGTAGTAACACCCCTTTGTCCACATTTGAAACAGAACAGGGATCGAGTCTTTTCTTGACAATAAATATAGCTATGCCCTGAATTTAAACAGTTCCAACATATAATTCGGGAATAATCTCCCTTGACATAAGGCCTACCTATATTTAACGCCTCTACCTGTGGGTCAAATTCGTCCTCAGAAATATCATCGCGTATGGGATCAGCCGAATCAATGGAAACTTCGTCCACTTGACGAGGTCTATTAATCGAATATTTTAAAGTGCTATTCGCCCGTAAAGATTTCTCAGCTTCCCTGAGCAAATCACGATATGAATCCAAATCATCGGGTCTTGAAACAAAAGTCATATTCAGTAATTCGGGCCTAACATTTTTTCTAATAATTTTTATAAGGGCATTATCGTCCATAGGGGTTCCCAATTTCAAATTTAGTTTAACTATGGTGGAATGAAAATCGTCATAGCTTTCTTTCGGAAGCTGTTTTCGTGATGAAATTTTCATCAAGATGTCCAAGTCACTTTCCAATGCACCAAATTGTCTAGTTATTGCCTTTTTCAATAATGGATACGTTGCCCTGGGGTTTTGTTTGATGTACATCCAAAACCAAGTTTCCGCTTTGCCCTTTAGAAAAATATGAAAATTTGCCATTAGGTAGTCTAATGGACATTGACTACGCTCAGTAAGGGTATCTATTTTAAATAAGAAATCGGATACGTCCTCTTCACAGCTAAACGAAACGTTCCAGTCTTTCAATTTTACAAACATGGATGCCGTAGAAGCATTTGAGTTCATATTGGAACTTTGGGAATTAATTTCCGGAGACTCATTTGTCGCCCTTGAACCTCTGGGCTGCCCCAGATCCCTCCTAATCTCGTTAAGCTCCCGTCTGAACTCCTCTTGAGTGCTCCTCATGGCGTCTCTAACATAATTTATCAGAGCGTCCATGTTACCCGTCCCTAACGACTGAGCGCCATCCTCTTGCGAGGGTGGAAGAACCGTACTATTCCCTGTGGCCATAATCAAAACAGTTTAGGACGCGAGTGGAATGAGCAAATGAGAAAAAAAATTCGGATCTGACAAAAATGCTTAAAATGTTAAGGAAAATTGAAAAGGTGTCAACAATTCTATATTCGTAACCAAAGGGTTAACGAATTCACCAATTCAAAAAAAAATCTCTTGGGCAGAAAGAATGTTCAAATTATGGAAAAAAAATTGGAAAAGTGCAAGAAAAAAAAATGTTCAAAAGTGTTTGTAAGGAAATAGAAAAAATTTGAAAATGCACAAATAGTAAAAACTTGGTTCTTTTCAATTTTTTTCTTTTTCCTTAAAAAAAAATATAATATTTCTACAAATTCAAATTTTAATGGCAAATTTTATTTAAATTTTAGACGTAAAAAAAATTTTATCAAATATACTTTTAATGGAAATAAATTTTAAATTCATTTGAATTCTTTTTAAAATATTTCGTTATTTGTGTTTTTTTTTTGTTTCTTTATAAATTCCAATTTATAAAGAAAAATTTTATATTTTCGTAGTTTACAAGTTTTAAAGTTTCATAAAAATTTGGATGCTAGAAAGAACTGGCGGTGGTACGTATAACGACTGTTTTGTAAATAATAAAAAAAATTCGTAATCGTAATAAGAAGAAATATTCGTAAAAAGGCTATGATATCGTGTATCCTGTCTCTCCCTACTTCATCGACCATCAAGTCTGTTTCTATGACAGAATATGATGTCTCGACAATTATTCCCAAAAATTACATTATTCCGTAAACATTAAAAAAAAACTGTGGTGTGCAAAACACATGTTTTCAAACCTGGATTATCTAACATCGTGCCTACCGTTTTTAAAAGAGACAGTCAGGCAAGGGCTTAGATAATTAAGGTTTGTGCTACATTCTGTCCTATGAACATAGTATTATCACCGCGATAATACTGACCTCTACTTGGAATCAGTTCCAGACTTGCAATAATCCCTATAATCAGAAAACAAAATTGGATGGAAATACACAGTCGAAAAAAACATTAAGCATTATTTACGCGTACCATGGTTTGCATGGCAATTGAATCCAGGTTACGGAATCCCAGAATTCATGACTCTACAACCGAAGCACTAAATTAAATATTTACAAGAAAAAATTACGAATTGTGGATATAATCACTTCTCCCTTCTTCCTTAAAAGTGGTTTTCCGTTTTGGTTTTTAACAAAATTGTTGTCACCCTACGGGTGGCTTTAGCGTTGGGCGCCATATATGTTACGGCGCCAACCTGTTCATTAGGTTGCGAAAATTTAAAATCCACCATGCAGGTGGCTTTACGTTGGGCGCCATATATGTTACGCGCCGTTACAAAACTTTAAAAAAAATCTAATAACGATCCAATACCAGCTGAGGGGGGGAATAAAAGATGGCCCGCTAGCTCAATAAGCAAAATTTGACCTCAATCAGGGTTTTGGCACGTAAGCATATCCATACTTCACACCCCTGGAAGTATGTTTACAATATCACGAAATTACACAGTGCAGAAAAACCAATATTCAAAAATTTAATATATAAAGGAATCTAAATTTACCGCTGTTGAGGAGAAAGAAGAAGTGACTAAGTTAAACATCACACTGCGTGATGATATGGCTAGGTGTTGCGCCATATAGGGGTACACTATTCCCTACACCACCCTATGACAGGCTGGTACCTACAATTTATTGAACCTGTCCCGTACAAAAACAATCGTTACGTTATAGCGTACTTACCCCGGCCAGAGTCTTCCTAGCATCCATTAATAAAGAAAAACTACATAATTAACTCATTTCAGTTCAATAAGAAAAAAAAAAAAAAGATCCATTTTTATTAATTATTACACTACCTACTATAATTATAGAAATAATTGTAATGATAATATTAGAAATAATAATAATTATAAACTTAAAAATAACATTAGAAATAGTTACGTAGTATTTGTCGCTTCTTGTTATGGTTTTCTGTTGTCCTTGTAGTTCCTTGCGGTGTTGTTGTTGCTTTAGTTGTCATTATAAACTCTTGTGGTTGGTGTTGTTTTCTTTCCCTTTTTATTTAAATTACATTTTATTCAAGGCAAGTTTATTTAAACAAATAAATTTTTAATAAAAAGGCATTTTCATATAAGTTCGTTTATTTTTGCTTTTTCAAAAACTTTCACAAAGGCAGGTACAAAAAAAATTCTCTGTTGATTCAGGGAACCTTTTAGGAATTTCCCGTAGTTCAAAATTTATTGTAATCTTGTTTTAATTTTTTTCAAAATTTCTTGGTTTTGTTGGTAATAAAAACAAAAGGAAAATATAGTTAATCTTTTGATTTTTGCTTCAAATTTCAAAAATGTTTTATTTATTATCAAACAAATTGTCTTGATTTTGTTTTTAAAATATCTCATTTTAGATTTATGCCATAATTACAAAAATGCGGGTTTTATTGAGGAGTTTTAATTTAATTTTTCACATGTAGGTAGTCTTAAATTTGTGCAAGGTTCTTTTGGAAACATTTAATTTTACAAATATTTCGGCAGCTAAACGGTTTTTTCTTTAAACAAGGTAACTTTAATTTCTGTCTAAATTTTATTTTTGAACACCTTTTCTTTTGGTTTTTCTATAAATTTTGATTTTTTTTTTTTTGTCTAAATTTTACTTTTGAACACTTTATCCTCTTTTGGTTTTTTCTGTTGTTCCTTTTATTACGTCTTGGTTTAAAGTTATAGTAGTTTAATCCAATAAGGAATAAATTTATAATTTTGCAGGATAAAATCCTTATTTGCAAAAAAAACTTTTTTATTTTCTCGATTTTTGCACTTTAACATTTTAAACTTTTTAGAAAATGTTTTACAAAATTTTAAAACTTTAGGAAAAAAAATTTTTTAAAAGTTTAAATAAACGGAAATTTGGTTAAAATATAAAAGCTGTTTAAAGGATAAATCCTTAAAATTTTTAAAGTTTCTTTTCTAATTATTTATTTATTGAAGGACACTTTTTATATTTCCTTTTTTTTATTATTAAATGCTTTCTTTAACTACATCCTTTTCACATTATTAAATTCAATTAAATTTTCCCCGTGGAAAAAGGATTTAACTTGACCGTTTGTCGCGACAAGAGATGATCAACTCACTTTGTTAACTGCTAAAATCCAACTGCCGAAATTGCATCAGAATTCTTATTAGCACGCAAAATATTTTTTTCTCACTTGCCATTCCATCTTTCGCCCTAAGTTTTGTTGTCGCGGGAGAGAAAATACACACGTACAGGTGTATGGATGTATGCGTACACGGCAAATGTGATGGGAAAAAAAACTCTACAGTAGTGTTGGTCATTTTTTCCTTTTCATGAGTCTCATACGCAATGCAGGTTGCGAGAACGTCTGTATGTATTTTTCCGAGGAAGAAGTGTAAAAAAAAATTTAAGTCATGCGCAATGACAACCAAGGTTATATTACTCAAAACAGGTTTTCTGTTAACGGTGGTATCAGGCCACTGGTTGCATGTTATGATGTAAAGATTTTGTTTTTACATAAAGATGAGAGTTGTTACCAACTGAAAGACATTTACCGTACCGTGAGTGTAAAAATGCAAATAAGAATGCGAATAGGAAAAATAAATATATGTTAGGCGCATGATGATGCAATTTAATGGTACAGTTGCGCGTTTTAATATATATTAGGTAAGGGCAAAAATTTGTGGTCAGTAAGAAATACAGAAAATATATATATAATGACGAAATTAAGGGGTATGGTTGCATGACCCAACATATTGGGTGAGGGTAAAAATCATGATTTAAAAGATGGAAAAAAAAAATCCGTAACACATGTTTGCCAGTTTCGTTTTTTTAAGCGGTGCACTTGTGAGTATATTATCAAAGTAATTTTTGGGAACAGAAATATTTTGTAAAACTTTTTTTGCAAAATTTAACTTTTTTGGTTTTAGATATGTAAATGCTGTTGGCTTTGAATTTATTCTGTGGCAATAAGTTCTTAAGTCTATTTGTTAAGTTTTATATGAAAAGAATTTAAAACTATTTTTGTGGCTTCTGGAAATTTACAGTGAATTAAAGATGATCATCAGTTCTAGGTGGTTTTGTTTTTTAAGTTTTTATTCCTTAACACTCCTCAAGTCACAGATCGGAAGTTTTTATTATTCCAAATGTTATTACACATTGAGTAAAGAAAACCAAAAAATCATTTTACTATAACTTCCTCAAAAATCCTACAAAATAATTGAAAGTTTAGCACTTTTAGGTACTTTTTCCTTTTTTTGTGACAGAAATAAAAAAGTTATTTACATACCCCCTTATTCATAAAAAATATTTCAGTTTTATAAAAAGTTTATAAAAAAAATGTTCATATAAAATTTATCCTATAAGCCTGTTATTAACATGAGATATTTTTTATGAATAAGGCCTTTAATGTTTAAGAGTTACAAATACAATTACAAATTATATTCTAACTTAATTAACCGATCAATAGTAATGTAGACCTTCAGCCCGTTGTAGTGAAACAGACCAGAGTCTCTGGCGGGAATCGAACTCGCAACCCTCGCACTAATATATTAGCTCATTACCAACTAGCCTACCGGGGCACCCAAATAACAAAGTTGAAGGCATTTATAAACTTATTTAATGATCTCAGGAAATGTTATTTGTTTAAATAAATTAAATTAAAAAATATTTTGCATCGATTTGTATTGAGGGAAATCCTGGGTAATTGAAAAATAAATCCCTCTTTCCCGGGAAATGAAAAAGTCCGGGAAAAGAAAAACTCAAAGCATAATTAAGAATTCAAACTTATTTCCATCCAATTGCATAGTTTTAAATTTGAATTAAATGTTTGCTAAAATGGTGAATGTTGTGTTCTTTTAAGTGTAAGTAAATATTTTAGTTAGAAGAATTGTATTAGGTTTCAGGCTTGCTTATTAAGGAGACGATATATAAAATGTTTTCAGTCCTGGCATACGCATTTCCGTTGAAATATTGTTGCTTACCCTAAATTTGTTTGAATCTACATAATTATTCCATTAAAAGCTTCGCTTACTTTTTCAAAATGATAGCTTCTCTCACCCATTATTTAGTGGCTTTCTTCTTCACATGCTTCTATAACAACTTCTGTAACTACTTATTTCTGGATGTATTGTAGGTAAAAAAATAATGACTAAGTTTTTAATGCGGGCATTTTGGGACATCCCTTGTAAAATTCATTGGTTCTTTCAGTAAAAATATAAGTGGTGCTTTTAAGTTATTCTGATTACATAACACATTATTTTGTAGGCGAAGTTTTTACTGGGATAAGAATTGCCCATATGTTTGTATGTCAACGATGCTTTATAAAATAAAGGATATCAATATGTTTTAGTAGATATTAGTTTCCCTTATAATTACCAACTGTTTTATGCTGCACCAGCAAGTATGTATAAATTCTTTTAGACACTTAGTTTACAATAAATACATGTATGTTTGTATTTAACTTCATACTTATGTATATTTAAAGGATGTCCATTACTTATTTTTTATATTTTATTTATGTCTACAAACCTCAAGATTTGCTAAATCTGTATTAAATTTTAAATATCTCTTACACATTGTTGTCTTAGAAATGTACTCTAACTATATTTACATTGTATCTTAAGGCGATTTTAGTAACACTCGTAAATACTTCTAAATATTGTTTCAATCATGAACATATAGCTAGAGCATTCCAAATTAGAAATCGAAAACCGTTAACCGGTTTTTTGCTTTAAAACGAAAAACCAAACCCGTTTCGAAAAGTTTATATTTCTAAATATGCCGGCTGCTTTTTTTTTGATGCTGTTAACAAAATAAAAAAAATATATGCTTTGTAAACAATTTCGTTAACTTTAAATTTCGGTAGTCCAAAATCCTTCATTATATGGCAATTTTATGTAAAGATGCTTGAGAATTTTAACATTTAATAAGAGTCATATTAAAGCTACATCTGTATTGACTGTAATTTGTTCATGCCGTTTTGTCAAATCTCATGGACAAGTACGCCGTTTAAAAGTACGTGTAAAAAGTTAAATTGTTAAACAAAAGGACAAAAAATTTGCGTTAAGTAGTCAAACTCGTAGAAATCCAAGAGGTTATTTTTTTAATACTTATAACCAGGGAAACCAAAAATATACTTTAAAAACAGTATAAACTTGAGAATATGCCATGAAAATTGTTAAAAATATGCCCCAAAAAATTCAAAAATTTCTTATTTGATAACAAGATATTCAACAATTTAACCCCTGTGTTAATACCCGGGTACCATGAATTTTTACTTGCAAAAAATGATTTTAGAATTTAAATGTTTAAACCAGCTTCTGGATCGTCGTTATTTAAATCAAAAGAAAGCGAACTCAGATTCTAGATTTATTTTCTTCTTCTTTAATACTCAAAAAAATTTGCTTAAACTTTAACCATCACAACATGCGCACTCGGATACCCCGGTGCCCAATACAATACAATACACATTATGGGCCAACCCAAACACGTTTTAACTGCTCAAATAATTCAATTAATTAAATTCTGTATCATACAGTTACTTAAGTTTAGTTTTCAAAGCGTTATTTTTATAACCGTTATTCAAAACAAAGTTAAAAAATCATATTTTTACTTAAATATAATTTAATACGCACTTAAAAAGATGAAAATGTAATTTTATTTCATAAAAATAGTGATTATTATAACATTACAGTATATGGGTACCCTGGGTGCTAAACAATGTGGATAAAGTTGGGTATTAGCACAAGGGTTCCATGAAATGAAAACAACCCTAAAATTATAATCGGAAAGGCCCACACTGTAATGTATTTACAGACGAATTTTCGAGATGTTACCCTTTTTTGGAAACGATGGGCACGAATCGGCTTACATACACAAAGTTATGTAAAGAGGTTAGAATTCATATCGCAGCTATTTCTGCCGAACATTATCTAGATATTAACATCCATATGAGATTTTTTGTCTCAAAGGGATTAAAAGGACGGTCGCTAAATTGTTTATAAATGTTAACTTTTTGAAGGAAGTTAAAGCTATAAAAGCCATAAAGATGGAAACTTTGGGAAAATGTGAACTAATTAAAAAAGAATTTAATTTGCAGTAAAATATTTTTGGGACGAATTTAATCTAAACAACAACATATTTAGATGGTTAACGGACACAAAGACTCTAATTTGGAAAAAAGTTTTTATGGGTACTATGTGAAATTATAGACCGATTCTCACTTCGTTCTTAGCACAATTAAAATGTATTTACCAAATTTGATCAAATTACCTACCAGGCTGCAACTTTTACTTTGCTCACAAGGTGAACATGAACAAAGAACCAGCAAATACGGACGGATGGACATGGTTAGATCACTTAAAAAAGTGATTCTGATTCGATCCGTATACTTAAATATTCGCCCAGATTTCTATGTTTTACAAACATCGCCAAAATCGTATATTATTGATTTTTCCTTAACTTTTGCTTATTCATATATAACATTTTAAAGTTAAACAAAAACATTTGTCGTTAATGACAAAAAAAAAATTATTTGCTGCGAATGCTCTTGTAGGCATCTAAAAAATTTAACATGTATAAAAATATGCCTCAAAATGCAAAACATGAGCTAAAAACTTTAAAAAATGCTGCAAAAAGGCTCTTTTAACTAAATTATGCAATAAAATGCTGCAAAGGGAAAAATATGCACTAACAAATCGATGTCAAAATTCATAAAAAGCTCTAAAACGAATAAATATATTGTTTCTGCCTTCATTGGTCGCCCAAGGAAAATTTAGAAACGCTTTGATCAAAATTGATTAAAATGACTTTGTGAGTGGGGTTAAAGATGAAAAAGTGAACAACGAAGTTGGGAGTGTATCCGAGATTTTAGTATTTGCATCTCCATATCTTGAAATAAAGCAATCATATGCTGTTTTTGAATAAATTTTCCAATTAATTATAGTATTTGTTGGTGATAAAGTTCATGAACTTAGATTAAAAATCCTGGAGTATTTCATTACACCCGTTGGATGTTGAAAACTGTTTATTGCCTTGAATTATATTTATTTAAAAACGAATTTGAAATGACACAGTTGAAGATAAATAGTATTCGACACATTTGCATCTTTGTTGGAAGGTTAGTCTTAACCTTGACGAATTTTAGTAATTTGTTGCACGCCGTGTTTTTAAACTATAACGAATATTTTAGGATCGAGTTACGATCGAAGCAAAAATATGAAAAAATAAGGATCAACCTTGTGTCACACACATCAGCACAGTGCGTTTAAACTTTAAGGCTGCAAAAAAGAGTAAATATTAAAAAAAAGTCTTTAGAAATAACCGTTTCTTTTTTCTAAAATCCTTATTCGGTTTTTGCAATACTCTACACAATACCAGTAAATTAATACAGTTTTAACATTTGTACATTTAAACCTACCGACTTGTTCTTAAAGTACAATTATTTTAAGATAAATAATATGGCATCTTTTAATATTTCAAACTAACATATTGTAAGCTACAATAATTAAATATCAGCTTTCGAAGTTCTGTATATCCTTCTGTCAACAATTGTTAATATTAAATCCTTTCATGTTCCTTTCTTCTTTATTATTAGCATATGACAAAATATTTCCTCATGTGTATCATGTGTATCACCTTGTACGGAATTATAACCAAAATATCAGTTCATATAATTTAAGATTTTAAATAGTCACTGTTCATTTATGTATAAATTGCAACTTTTAATTTTATAACCAAAAACTTCTTGTGTATATATATTTTAGTTAAAGCAAACACAAAATTCTCTAATAAAAATTATATGAGTGCTTGTAACTGACCGTTATCATTTGCATACTCTTAACCACTAGTGGTGAATGAGGGCATACTAAGTTTTTCATTCCGTGTGAAACTTTTTTAAATATTCATCTAAGACCCAATAAAGTACTTGATAATTCTAAGTTGATTAAGCCATGGCCGTCTGTCTGACTGTTCGTCTGTAGAAAACACTCTCAAACAACTCCAAAATGTCAAAAGTATTTCTAGTTTGAGATTGAAATCCAGCAAAATTCATTCATTATGATAAGCGTTATAAACCCAAATCTGGAACCACGAAATGCACTGATTAATTAAAGATTTTGAAAATGTTTGTAATATCCCTAGAGGTCCTAGAGAAAAGCGAACTGACACCAAAGTAGTCCCGTGATAGATCTTTGGTGGTAGAGATCAGTTCTTGTTTTAACACTTTATATGAATAAGACCTATTATTTTTAACCAGTCACAGATCTATTCTCAATGAACATGCTTAGTGTCAGTTACTAAAATGTAGTATTATTTCAATACAACAAGTCCTTGAATTAAATTCAAGAACCAAATTTTTGAAAGTACCAACAAATGTCTCGCAGCACCGGTGAAGACTGTATTGTAATTCATTACTTTTTCCTCCTTTTTGTTCTTCATAAACTAGTTAAAGGGATTGGTTCTTATTTCACTGGTCACGAGTCATTTCTTTTTGGACAAGTTCTATTTTCACAAACCCCAGGACCAGTCTCTTAGACCAATTCACACAAATTTCCCGCAGGGATATGACTAGAAAGTATGCTTCTAAATTTTATGAAGATCAGTCCATAACTATTCGGTCTGTGAAAGTTTTATATGGAAAGAAAACACATTTTCAAATTTTGCAAAGATCTGCCCATAATCTGTCGTAGGCATCATCCAAAGCCGACTTTCGAAAAGCTCTTTAACCCTGCTGTTTGGTTTGGACCATTTTGGTCAAATTTTTTTTTATTTTTTATTTAAACTTGCAATGAATAACAATATTAACTTGAAACGCGAGCTAATGTATGTTTTTTCTATTTAATTGTGTTTAGAAAGTTTTTAGCTGTGTAGGATTAAATCGAACAGAACAAAATTACAAAATACAAATCTTAGTTTATGGACCATTTTGGTAAATGCTATTAATTCTGCCACACGCATATTAGTTATCAAAGTTTTTCTTGGGATTCAAAACTGAATTAACAAGGTTTCTTTCAAATGTGCTAAATTCCCATTTCATACTATTGAGAAACTGAAATTTATTGTTGAAGGGATAAGCTATTCCTATGCGCTTTTCACGGGTTGCTTAGGCCAGATCGTCAGGAAACTTCATCCAAAGATTTTAGAAAAGCTCAAGATATTTTACAAATAAAACTGTTAAGCGTATAAGAATTATAAGCAACAGTTCTACTTGTAACAATATCAAAGCTTAAACTGAACTGGCGAAATAAAATAAAGTATATTATCAAAGTTATTTTCGGGAATACAAAATTTATTAGATATTAATACGATTTCCGTATGACGTGCTAAATTCCCAGTTTTTCATATTTGACAAATACACTGAAATTTATTGTTGAGGGAAAGCTAGCTTCTATGCGCATTTCTCTGGTTTTAATTTGTTTTATTTTTGTTTTTTCTTAACCCACTTACAACTACATTTAGAGTTGACAAAAAATCAATTTATTTAAGTAAAAATTATTATGGCTGATTGTTGATGGCTCAGCAAGATGTTCTCCGATTCAATTGCATACAAAACAATTGCATATAGTGCATTTGGCATCTCATTTGAATTTACAGCAATTGCACATTCCCCGGTTCCTAGTAGCAAATATATTTATTTCACTGCTTGCAGATGGTACACACTTTGATGACAAAGCTTATTGTTGAGTCCTTTTTAACACGTTGCCTTCTTATGATAGACACATAGCTAGCGGACGTAAAGCTCATGTTTCTGCGATTTACATCTTTTGCAGCCAACGAACAATCAATTTCTGTATATAAAATACAACATTTGGCCTTCGATAAATTTTTTTTGTTTGCTTTAGTAGCTAATCATGACAGTTATAAAACACTGGAAGAAGAGCTCCCCAATTGTCCCATAATTCAATAATAAGATCAGACTTGTCACTACTTTTTGTAGTCTTGTGTTGAAAACATCATCAAAACGGAGATCACTTGCTCATAATGAACTGGAATATTGCTCGGCCAAAACATGCATCAAACAAACTATGCAAGTTTTCGATTTTCCCTCTGCAATCCAAAATTGT
Organism: Pollenia labialis; assembly: GCA_949318255.1. Lineage (NCBI taxonomy): Eukaryota > Metazoa > Arthropoda > Insecta > Diptera > Polleniidae > Pollenia > Pollenia labialis. The sequence continues at coordinate 77,625,537 of OX439141.1, read as the reverse complement.
TATAATTGGAACTTTACGTTACTCAAGATCAAAAATATTGTATACACCAATTTACATATGCCCACAAGATTTTTCTTAGTCCTTCCATTTGCCTTCACATTTATGTACTGTTTTCACAACACAAGTGATAGAACGTGTAGTAAAATTTATATGAAAAGCACTCAGTTTTTTGAGCACTTTAACTTACTTTTTACTCTCGGAAGGGTAGAAGCAGATAATTAGATAAAACGGCTTCAGGACACCGCATAACGTGTACCTGGTGGTTCTGATATAATATTCTCTGTTAAAGCTCCAATCTATTCAAAACCACATTCCTTTTCAATGTTAACATCAAATATGAAAGAAGTTCATATTAGATGAAAAGTTCTCAGTCACTTTCATTTAGAATTTCAACAATAACACTGCTGTGCAAATTTAGTCGATTTTCAATTTTTTTTCTCCTGGAGAAAGGTAACAGATAAAAGTATAATCACAAACTGGAGAGGATTCGGGGAGTTTATTTTATTTTGTTCATAAATTATTTCAAAAGTCTGGGAAAATAGTATTATAAGATTTGTAAGTTTTTTTTTTAACATAACAGCAGTTTTAAGATGCACAAAATACTAAATATTTGAATTACTGTGCTGAAATCATATAAATTCCAGCCCTGAAATATTCGAACTCTCGGTGGAGGGTATTAAAGATTCGGCACATTCGAATACAGCACTATTACTAGTTTTTTTAATGATGTGTTGCTCTTTTTATGTCGATTTTACATTTCATATATTTACATATGTGAATTGGTAAATGCTCGTTTAAACCGACATATGAAAGGATATTAAATAGCATTAAAATGAAATAAAGGGCATCTAAATGTAGATAATACATAAATTAAATCCCTTTAAGTTATTTTTAATTAATTGTAATTTTTTCAATTAGATATTAAAATTTTGTAATAACACAGTTCATTTGAAAAGTAGTCAGAAGCGATATTTGCTTTAATTAAAAATCCAATTCTTTATTGTTCTAGTGCACATAATTTTATTATAAAGGAAAAAGAGAAAATGTTGCATATTTTGATTGAAGCAGTTTTTACCAAAAAGCATTAAATCAGCAAATTGAAATAAACAAAACAAAGTAAAATAAATTTATAGTTTCCAAACAGATGGTGTGATAATGAAATTGTACATATTGATAGCAGACTTGCATTTTTAAAAGTTCTTATTTCGAGCTTCTTGTATTTTTTCCGATAGTTGACCAAGAGGCAAAAGAGCCAAAGAAAGTTAGTTCGAGATTGCGTAAGAATTAAATTTTTAAGCTTACGCACGTATTTTTTTTAAATTATTACACAGAAAAACAAATCAATTAAATCAAGCCGAAGCGGTGTCAATAGTACGGAAAGTACGGATTTCCTTAAATAATGTACAGAACGCTTGATGCAAGTATCGATTGTTCAAGGGCGTAATACTTAACTTATCCATATTTAATCCCAAATTCGTACTTAAAATAATCCGAAACTTAATAAAAAGTGAGATAAAATTTATCTCAAGCTGTGCTTGTTTCAAGAATTTCTAAAACGGTTTTATTTCGATTTTTTATTTACAGAAAAAGTCTGTACACTAGGTCCATGGCCGCTAAGATTTTCGTAATAATTCTACGTTAAAAGTTTGAAGCATTTAACTAAATAATTTTAACAAATAGAATATGGGAATTATTGTTTCTTATTTTACTTTTTAAACAGAAAATAATCTATATTTTTCTTCCTGTGGTATTGTTGTTGGTTTTAACCTTCAAATTTGCTAACGTTAATGGACTTCGTCTCAAATTTGACACAAATAGAAAATTTTATATAAAAATGCACTTTTTTCAATTAAATATTTTTTAAAAGTATTTTATTTCTAGATCTATTCAGTATTTTGATGCTGTATTTATTGTGAACATTTATTGCGAATACAAAAGTACACTGATAGAAAAGGCGTCATAACGCTGATACTATGACAAGTGTCTTCGTTTTTGACCCTATGATACTTTTCATCATTGTGATGTCAACCTTACCATCACTTGGCCAAAGTGTCATCAGGGTCAAAACGAAATTATGTCATCAATTGGATGACACATCGGCATCATAGAAATGACGAACATGTCCTCAGTGCGATGACGAAGAAACATCGGAGAAAGGACACATTATTAGCATCAATTTAATGACAGTTTGTCCTTAAGTCAAAGTCATTGGAATTGACTTAAGTCAAAGTGAGAGAATATTATTATTTACTTACCTGTTACATATATTTGTTTTACGTTTGCTGAATTACGACCTTTGTTTACAGCAGAACTCGCAATAATAAGACACCAGAACCATGCCCCATATGGTTTTCGTAATCATTATACTTTAAAAATTTATTGGTTTCAACTAAATAATTTAAAAAAATAGAATATAGGAATCCTTGCTTCTTATAAAACATTGTAATCATGAAAATAATGTTAATAATACACAAAATGTGGCATCGGATTGATGTCACTTTAGTCATAAACATGTTAAAAATTACAAAATTGTACGAAGACGTTAGTCATTGGATGGATGTTACTTTTTGCATTGTAGTAACATTGATGTCACAATTCTGATGTTAGGGCATCATCAATATGAAGATTAATTTTTCTATCAGTGTAAATTTAACATAAAGTGGTTGTATCTGTTTTGTGACATAATTGGCAACGACTTATTTTTGACTGGTAAACATATTTTTTCCTATGTTTTGGTTGAAGATGACGAGTGCTGTTCCTGCTCAGCTTCTAAATTTACTTTTGTGCAATTTTTCGTGAAAATTAGTCTTTGGGTAATGTTTTTGGATGCTTTATATAGAGCGCGGCAAGTTGAAAACCTAAATTTTCTAAGAAATATCGACGTTTGGCCAAACAGTTTTCGTTCCAGCCAAGTGTAGCTGATGTTAATGATAGCCTTTAGTTGTTAAAAGCTCTTGTGATTGATTTCTCGTAAATTGAGTTGATTCTCTAGCAACTTTTGTCCCAATTAGTACGATGTAAAAAAATTGTTTGCAGTCATACTGTGACATTTTAAACCCACGGTCAAATCAAGAACTTCATGGATGCATGTAGTTCTTTAGGCAAAGTTACTATTTATTTGCCTGTATATGGTTATATATTCTAGGCATAACTAATCAACCCATAGATTTCTTTTCTCTAAAATTTGGAGTTCACTGCAAGTTTCCTTGTTATCAAATCTTAGTACTCCCGAAAGGTTTTTAAATCTGTTCAACGGCAAGATTGCTCTAAAAATACGTTCTCCTTCCACAACATCTCACAAACTGTCTGTACTTATTTGATCTATACAATTCAGCTAACTAGAGAACCAATAAATGCGAAATTTGGGTGTCGCCTCTTAGGTCCGACCAATACCAAATACACATTTATCTGCATTATTAAAAAGCTTCAAAATAGCGCATGTCACAGGAGGTGAAAAAAAAATAAATTACAATTGGAAATTTCTAACGAAATTTCAAGAATTATGCTACAGGTCAAATATTTATAAATATTTTTTTCGCCAATATTTTTTTCAGAAAAACTTACGTAGTTGTTGGCATTTAAAAATAAATAAAAATCATAAAATATACAAAATATAAGTATCTCACTTTTCGAAAAAATTTAACTTTTATTTCAAAATAGGTCAGATTTGACCCGAAGTCCTTATGAGAGTTAAAACACACTTTTACAAACACACGCGTATGCACGCAGATTGGTTATCGAAAGCTATCACATTTTAGATAGTTTTAAGTACTTTTAAGTGTTATGCGTACTTAAATTTTTGAGAAGGACTCGTAATAAAGAAGGAAGAAAAAACTTAATTCTTATTCACATAACAGTTTTATTTGTTTAATAAATTTAGTTTTTCTAAAATCATTGGCTGAAGTTTCCTGACATTCTGGCCAAAGCAACCAGTGAAATGCGCATAGGAATAGCTTATCCCTTCAACAATAAATTTCAGTGTTTTTATCAAGAATAAAAATTGGGAATCAAGCACAATAAACAAATCTTTTAATTAAAAAATTTTTGTATTCACACTTTGATAGCAATCTTAAAGTTGTGAATTGTCACATACAAATATGACAAAATAATAACTGAAAATCGAAAAAAAGTAATTAAAACAGTAAACAAGTGTTTTTTTTAGCAAGAAAAACAAAAAGAAGAAGTAAAAAATCTGTAAATTTTAAATTTGAGAAAGGTTTTTGTAGCGAAAATGTGCCGCTGAGTGTTGTTGGAGTATCGATAGTTTTCCTGCTTACCTCTAAAATGTATTTTTTTCCCGCGATTTACATTTCAAAAACGCTAAAATTAGCAGAAAAATCTCTAAATTGGCAACAGTGGTGGCTGAGAAAGGTTGATTGTATGAACGCAAATAAGTGTATTTGATGGTGTTCATAAAATATGAATTTTTTGCAATCGCGCAAAGCCGTTGTCTGGTATGGACAAGAAGATTGCAATAACAAATGCATCCCAAGAGAACACAAAAAATTAGCTTAAGCCAAAGAGAGTGGCTCTCTATATAGCTGTAGTTGGTCGAACGTTACTTCCAAAAAATACAATTAACTTCCATCAAATTGAAGAAGTAACACATTAGAATATAGCATTTTAACTTTTTAACAAAAAAAACTTACAAAATTTGTGAAAGCTTGCCAAAAGGTTTAATTCAAACTTGTATTCATTTCTAATTCCAATTTGTTCTAACTTTGCTGCTTCTTAATTAATTTTTGCCGTTATTTATTTCGATTCATACAAATGTAATGCATTTATTTATCACTATTGAACATATCGCTGTTTGTATTTATACGAACATTAATTAATCACTGTCCTAACCTTTGCATCAAATTTTTATCAGGCATGTTTACGTTTATCTAATTTCGCGTTTGTTTCATGTTTGCATTTCATTGCAGTGAAGAAAAAATCGTTGGAAAAAAAATTTAGGTAAAAATGTTGATTTGATGTTTCCTTTTTGGTATTTGTTTATTTTCGCGCTGGACTAAAATCAAATAATAAATTTGATTTATTGCAGGGCAATCAATAACAACATTCAAAAGTTTTTACTAATAAAATGTTTACCTACACCACAACACAAACGCACACATGCAGTAAAGATACAAACATATATGAGGAGTTGCATAACAAGATTTAATAATTCTCATTTTTTACCTACAAGTAGAAAAGGCATGGTTAAAAATACGATATTACGATCCCCACATTTGCCAAAAGCAAAGCATTGCGATTCAAAATAGCCAATGTAAATACTGAGAATTTTTTATAATAAACCATAAAATGTTTAACTCCCTTAAACTTCTTTTAACAGTACATATGAATATGCTTAAATAAGATTTAGTTAGTTAAAATTTAGGTATTTTAAAATACAACAGTAATTTAATATTTCTAAGCATTTTGGGTATTCACAATGTGTGCTATTATGTTATATTGTCATTATGTTCTAATATTTTACAATGGTTTACATATATTGTTGTTGCTTTGTAAACAAAAAAAGTGTCTGAAATTCATGCCTGCTATGTTTATTGTGCTGTCGTAATTAATCAGAAAATACCAGGGCTGAGTTTTTGTAGCCGTGGCCGTTGATGGTATAGTATTATCCGGCTAACATCCGAATTTAACCTGCGGCTAGCAATTGGGAAAAAAAACATTTTTTTGTGATTTGCGTCTGAAAAATGGAAAATATTCAGATAAGACCTAATTTAATTTATTAATTATTATAACTAAAAAATATTTTTATTTTAGGCAAATATTAATTTTTTTTTATATTTGATTTAAATAAGCTGATTTAAATTCAAAATAGCACACTAAATTATGAGGGGTTATTCACAATAGTCGTATTTTTTCATGTTATTATTTTAAGACATATGACTTTATGACACCTTGTGAATCCCCCAATTGTATATTTAATAAAAAAAATTATTATGGTTGCTTCATTTTCTAAAAATATAAATATAAATATAAATAAATATAAATAAATAAGAAAAAAAATTACACGGAATGACAAACTTAGTATACTCTTATTCAACCCTGGTGGTGGTGGAGGGTATACAAATAGTTTTAGCTAAATTTTACCGTGTGGTTATGGAACTCCTCGTAAGTAGCTGTATGTGTAGATGTATCTTATAGAGAGTGTACATACATACCGATTTGTTAGTCGATACATTTGTAAAAATCGTACTAGGATTTAATTTAAAGCTAAAATTCTAAGCGATTTCAATGTTTTACCTCTGTACTTCTGAATTATCATCGCTGAAAGACATTTCTGTTTTGTAATACAAACAGTGGAAAATAAATTAATAAAGCGACCCATGCAATAATTTTTTACGAATATAAACCCAAAGGAATTAATCTTATCTTTTCTGCTTTCTTGCACTATCTATTTAAAGTATAAAAAGTTTGTGTTTTGTAGTGCTAAAAAAAACCATTAATGCCGAACAAAAAGCTTTTTACAATGTGTATGTTTTTAATAAATGACCCTGTTTTATAAAGAACACCTTTAGAAATTTAACGACAAAAATACTACCAACAGCTCGAATAAAAACAAGCAGAATGAAATATTGAGTGTGACACAGATAAATGTGTTTGTATTTGTTCATGTTCGTTATGATGCTGCCAAAGGATATATAAACCAGTAAACATTTTGCTTTTAATTTGGGAATCTTAATTGGTCTCATAAATATGTAAATTAACTTGGTTCCTAGAAGTAAAAGAATGGATTAAACAATTCTGTCTGTCCGTGTGTTTGTTTAAAAACTTTACTTTTTAAGGTCCCCATATAATTTGCGGAATTTGTTTATGCACTTTTGCATTGCATTTTGTACATAGCTAAGTTAAGGTAAAAGGGCTGACGCGAAGTTATATTCACAACCTCACCCAGAGACCAATATGATCCTAGTGCAGACTTTACTCCTGTCCAGCAGCGCAAAAGGCCTGTCATAATCCTCTCTTTCCAGATCCTCAATGATGCAAATCCTTAACACAATCTTCTCTTAGCTGACCCAATATCCATAGGCGGAAATACCACGATTTGGAAATTCCCAAGGTCGAACCTAATACCCACATAATCTGTGAAGACGACCGAGTCCAGGCAATTTACGCCGATGCCAATATTACCCAAGATGCGTGAGTGATTGTGCGTGAAGTTTCGTAACTTTCCCAAATCCGTCAGTATAAGAATAGCTGCTATTCGCATAACAAAATGATCAATAAACAAAAGCAAACTTCTCATGGCCGTTATCATGCCGATAGAAGCACACCTCTGAGCCATAGACAGAAGGTTTCTCCGACTTGCAAGTCACATTGTCGCTAAGCAAACCCAGAATCCGTACGTAAGAACAGGTCTAACTACCTTTTTAGCCATCCAACTACTGACAACCTGAACCATTGGACATTAGAACCCCTCTTAAGTCTCTCCTTGGTATTCCTTTTCCAAGACAGTTTACTGTCAGAAAAACTTCCACGGCTTGTAAAAAGAGCCCACAGCGTCTTGTCCGGTTGAATTTCCAACCCTTACCAGTTGCCCATGCAGACAATTCGTCTAGCGCTACTTTCATGACTTCCCTTATTGTTGATACCAATATCACTACGTAGTCCGCATAGGACACGATCTTTCGTCCTTACCTGTAGAAATATCCTAAAACTTAATAAACAGCCAAGAGCCACAATAATGGTAAGAGATCTCCCCCTGTGAGGTCCCCCTAGTAATCAGATCCCTCAAGCGAGCATTGCCACAGTTCAAGCGAATAACTCTGCTGCTAAGCTTTAGAGTAATCAACTCGATCAGACACAACGTCACTAATTCACCCAGTGCCTGCCTGATTGCCTCTGTTCTCAAATTGTTAAAAGCGCCCTCAATATCCAAAAATTCCGCTAAGGCATTTTCTTTGTAATGCAAAGCTCGCTCTATATTAACTGCCATATCATAAAACGCACTATCAACGGATTTATCCTTGAGATAATAGTTTCATTGAGAGTTTCGCAGATATAACTTTAATAAATAAAATAAAGAACTTTATATACGAAAATTCTACATTGCGTGAAATTGGATGAGTCATAAGAAGATGTTCCCTGTGATACGACTCAATGGTTGCAAGTTTCGGTAGATTTTCGTACGTGTGCCAAATATTGTTAGCTACACAACTAGAACCAGGCTTTAATATTTGTTTTAATTATATTTTTGTTTAAGTAAAATAAACAGTTTAAAATTATTACTGCAAACTTTTTGCTCCCAATTCAAAATGCAATATAATAATGACAAATAGCAGAGATTTTTCGTACGAAGTACACAATATCATATTAATGAGTAAAATTACTCACACAAATTTAATTAGTTAAATCAATAGCGTTATAATGTAAAACAAATGGTATTTAATAAAGGACACAGTTTTAATTAATAACAGATTATGTTAATAAGCAATATAACAGCAGGTGTTCTATTTAAGAGATGGGAACATTTAAATTAAAAACGAAGATGAGAATTATCAGTATTATTTACTAATGCACAGTGAGACAGATGCAAAAGGTTTAGCAAGTATATGCACCGATTGGCTTTAAATTTAATATTAAGGTAGCCGCAGTGTATTCAAATTTATATTTGGGCAATGTAACCCGCTTACTTCCACTAGAAGTTGTGCGTATGTGAGAATCAGCTAACTTTTTGGTGAGTGCAATCAATACTTGTAACTTAAGCTTGTCTGTTGTTAAAACATATATCCAAAATATCGCGGCTGATCGGAGTCTTACTTGGTACCACGTGTAGTCACGTGGCCACGGCTACTAGTAGCCCCTAAGGAGTAAAGGCTCAGTTAACCGGGAGTAATAGTAACGTTTCAAATCTGCTGCTTTATTTTGTTGTATGTAAAGCAATTAGAAGGATTAAAGTTAGTAGTAAGATGTTACCTATATTACATTATTAATCGACCTTTTTCTTGAATTTGTTATTATTTTCTTAGAATTTATCTAAACAGGCTTTCAAGGTCATTTGTATTTAAATAAAATATTATTTATTTCCATTTTCATCCTACGTTTCGTTGGTATTTTCCAACTTCATCTGAGATTTTCAGTTTATTAAATATTCAATCTTTGTTAGATTTACATTTTATAATAAAAACACACAGGTTTTACACCATAAAACACGAAGTTGTTTAAAATAAATTAAAAAATAAAAAAGTAATTAAATATCACAGGTAATGTATTACAGTTGAACGTTGCAATCTGTAAGAAATATAATGGTCTTACTTTTTTAACGGTAAGGTTAAGTTAAAGTTACTCCTGGATAACGGAGCCTTAAGATAAGCCAGAGCTTGTTATTGGCGAGGCCCTTACGTTAGCCTTTTCGTGACTGCGGCTTGACCCAAAAACACAGTTTTAAGGAGTATTTAAAATCAGTGCCCGTTTGATTGTTTTTTAAACTAGAAACTATAATCATTAGCACAGGTAGAAACAGGAAATATAAGTATGTCACTCCGTCTGTAATTTCTACTCTATATTCTATAGGTCCTTATGAGTAGCGTAGTTGATTAAGCGTTGGTCCGCGGGTATGTTGATTTTGGTTTTTTGAAGATCCCAGATATGACAAGGTTTCATTTATTTATATCATATATATATAGTTATATATAGACAGATCGGTCAACAAAAAGCTGAGATATGGACAAGAAAGCACGACTGCCTTTAGTTGATACACATAAATTTCTCATTTTTACCCAAAAGCTTTTATTTGCATTTGCGGTAAACAGCTTTGAAAGCTCTCATGGTTTGTTGGACTTTATTTGCAAAGTAGTTTCAATTGTTTATTCTCTATTTTCAAAGTAAACAACAAGCAGGTATGATAAAGCTAGTACAATTGTACTTTTTTAGTACTATTAGCATTACAAAAGTACTGAAGTACTCCAATGAAATATTTAGTAATATTTAGAAATTTCAACCTCTTTAACATTTAAACTTCGTGGCTAAGGGTTTGAGAAATGAAAAATTAAATTATTGAACTAATGTTTTTTTAGATATAAATATAATTGCCAGATGTATATTCGCCGACGAATGTGGAACGGATTTTTTCATACCAAAATATGTAAAAAAAAGCGAGGAAATCTTCTTACTCGGTTAAACGTAACATTTTTGAAGTCATCGTGTGTAAATTTCGCGAAGCAATAATCGAAAATAATAAAACCTTAATTGGGTTTTGCTAGTGAAACTGCTGTTTGGATTTTATAGCATCATGTATATTTTGGCTAAAACTTGATTTTTTCGAAGAACATGCAATTTTACTGGCTGAAACCAATTGAAATTGTTCATGACTTCGGCAAAATTGTTTATATAGAATGAGGGAAAAATATGTAAAACAAAATAACGCGAAAAAATTCATCTAGTGTTTCAAAATTGGTAAAATGTCGCAAAATTATAATTTTTTAACGCTTCCACCATGTCCGGCCTTTTTGGGTTAAAGTGCAATGAGGGTCAAAAAAGCACAATCTTTTACTGAATAAAGTACAATTTTGAAAATGTCATTTATCCTCCCTGGCAACAAGTATTGTTGTCGCCTAGATCTGATTGGCTGTTGTGCTCACGTCTGTGTGAAAGCTCTTTTGTAAAAGCTTGCATATTGCGTATATGGTTTGGCACTGATCTTTAACCTTTGTTATACCCTCCACCACTATTAGTGAGTTTGTCATTCCTTGTAAAATTTTTTTTTAATTCCTCTCAGGTATATTCTGGCTCCTTGAGTAATTATAAGCCGATTTAGCCATGCCCGTCTGGCCTACTGTGCGTCTTTACGTATGTTGAAAACGCGCTCGCTTCGGAAAAACTGGAAAAATATGTTGGTGGTAAATTGTTTCTAGCTCTCCTAATCAATTTGGAATTTAAGTCCAGCAACATCGGTTCGGTAGGATAAGATTTATGACTTCAAATTTGGAGCCACCACCCCAAAAAATTTATAATTTTGTTACAAAAACTTGCATAATAGCGGAATGCACATACTGCTGTAAGATTTTGCACGAATTCGTTCTTTATGACAATTTCGTAAGGATCGGCAATAACGCCCATACCATATTAGCAAGGAGGACCAAATTTAGTTCTGCTATTTCTTAAATATAAGAGGTATTAAATATTGAAAACAAGCCAAATCGGGTCGTTACTTTACCTGGCCCCTTAACAAGTGACATTCCGTGTTAATGGTTTTTGTACGATAGGATTGAGCTCAATTTTTCTTTACATAAAAAAGGTGTTTGCTTTTAAAATAAATCCAAATCAACCTATTTTTTCACCTAGAGGTTATACTCCCGGAAAAAGAACTTTGGAACGTTGGCAGTAAATCACACGATCTAGGAAACAATTATCTTTTTAATACTCTGGTGAGGGGAATATAAGTTTTATAATAATTGCTTAGTTTTCTAAAGGGTGTCATGGCAAAGATGATTTCAATCCAAAATAACCTTCCAAATGCGACGAATTTGTATAAGAAGTTGGGATAAAAAAAATCGAATGGTCTTAAAAACAAAAATTTTAAGCATTATTCCAGTCCTAGAAAAAAGTTAAAATATAACTTTCGAATGCCCTTAATATTTTTTAAGTTTTTTTTTAATTTAATCCTGCCTATACAAAACCTAAAGCTGAATTATTTCCCTATCTCTTGAATTGTTTTGAACTAAATTTATGTTTTACATAATTATTAATTGACCACAATTAAATTACGTACTTAAACCATCTGTTTGTTCATTTGTAAAGATTTTTTTCTACAAAAAAATTTCCTGCACTCTACGGCACCAGCAAATGTCGCATTAGGACTAAAAGCAAATGCAAGAAAATTTAATAAGTATATGTTTTCTTTTTGTTTTATTTGAAATCGTTTTAATCGTTGCTTGAAGTGTTCCACTTCTTTAGTAAAATTCACTTAGAGTAAAATACATTTTTCATTAAACCTTTAACTGTGAAAGCTGCAAGAGAATAGTGAACAGATTTTCCTTACATTTCCAACAGTGTCAGAAATAGAAAAATGAAAAAAGAAATCTGGAATAACGCTAAAGGAAAAGTATAAATAGATTAGGTGTGGCAAAAAAAAACTGGAACATCTCTTAATAACTTAAGAAGAAAATATTAGTTTTGATGATATTTCATTGTAATATCCCTTGAAAACGGGGGGAGGGGCGCACAATACTTTGATGTAGAAAAAATTGTGCAAAAATAGAAGTAGTTGACCCAGGCTAACAATATTTTGCATGGAGGTATATATGATAATAGTCAATCAAATTTCAGTCAAAGGAATCATATACCTCCCATATATTCTTTTTTTTAAATAATTTAATTCGGCACACTTTTTATGTTGAATTGTTGAAAAATTACCAAATCGACCTAAATATAATGTTATAATTGATGTACTTGATGTACATACATAAGTTTTCAATGATACAAACAATTTAAATATTTCATAATTAAAATATTTCATACAAAAATATAAAAAACAAATACAATTTGGTGTTCTGTAAAAAGCACAAAAAATTACACTTAAACTCAAAATGTGGAAAATTGTTTCTTTACATCAATAGTAAGGGCAATGGAGCATATATTCTTTAAAAAAAAACTGAAAAAACGGTACACTCAATTTTCTTTTTAATTTAAAGTAAATATTGGCGATTTTCATATTTTTTGCAATAATGTCTTATAACGGTAGAGATTTTCTTGAAGATAATTTCCTTAAGGTGCATGTAGACGCCATGTTTTTTACATCTGACTTGTCAACTTTTCAAGTCACATGTCTGTCAAAATTGTTGTTTTACATAGGGTTTATAATATTCGGTCACAAACGTACATGTAATTTGCTTCTAACATTGTCTATGCTTTTTTCGCATAGTTATTGCAGAAACAAAAGTAGTTCTCGGTTTCAAAATAGCGTGCGGCAGCCCTACAAATTTTTGTTTGCGCCGAAAAAAAGTTCAGCCATATAAACATGTCTTTAAATTGGAAGATACCAATTTAGGATATTAAATTGAAACGTTTTTTCTTAATATATGTACATAATTTCTATTCAATGGTGAAATTATCATACATATATCGGTATTGTAAAATATTACCTTCAGCCTGCTATTATTTCCGTCAATAGTGCACGCCGCACACTGGGGATTTTTGTATGGAGGTGAGGAAAAAAATATATTTCTCAAAAAATGTAATGAATTTAGTTTTATTTATATAGTAATACACAAAAGTAATCAAAATAAAGAAAGTTAGATAAATGTATATCGTTACCTACAATGCAAAAAGCCCTAGCTAACAAAAAAAATTTAAATGATTTTTTTAATTTTTAATTTATTATTTATTTTAAATCTATTTTTAATTTATTATTCTAAAAGAGCCTTAACTTCGTGGCTTTTATCACTATGCTTTTTCTGTCTAAATGAAGTAGTCAAGTGTGAGATCATGGGATCTGATATAACCATCATTCGGTGCATAAATCTTCGTTCGTGGCAATTCGACTGCATTTTCTGGAGTGTCTAAGGCGATATTTTTTGTAGTCTTTGTTACGACTTTCCTGAGCCTCTTCGGATAGTAAGCCTACAGTAAAAATACACTTTTCAATTATATATTTTCCATGAATCAGAATTTTGTGGAGTGTAGGTGGCATATTGTACCACTCGTACAGTGCAACAAACTCTTTTGCAGTCTACAGACAAAAATCACCAAATTTTTTCGAAACTACTGCATCGGTAACTGGTATAGCTTCGAGAATTATTAAAAACCTCTTGATTATGTCTTCATCTAGACCCGTGATTTCGGAAATCAAAGCAGGATATGGTGTTTGAAGTGATTTCCAACTGTGGGAAAGTAAGGCTAAAATTCCAGTATGTTGACAATTTGACTTTTTTCCGCGAAATCTCCAGTGTGCGCCGCTGCCGGTTTCTTCCCGGCATAGATTCCTGATGTCAGATGGTTTGTCAGAAGAAAATAGAGCGGGCTCTAAAGTCCTAACGACACCTACTTTTTTCGACTTTTTAAGATTTTGAAGAACAGAGCAAATATACTGTTATATAAAATGTTATCAATAGCAAAGAGATCAACTATATACATAAAAATCCAAAAATTCAAAGTGTGTATACATGTTATCGATAAAAAAGTGCAATCTGTCAAAAAATAATAAAAAAATGTGTGTCTTATATTTGAAATTTCAAGCTTAAAATGACTCTGTGGTGCCAATATTATTACTTTTTTACTCGAATATAGCTATTTTAGTTAATTTTTAAGCTTTACAAATAAATAATTAACAATATACATATAAAAAAAATCAATTTTGGCTGTGAAAATTAAAAAAATATTTGTTTATGTTTTTTGTATTTGTCTCTCTCTAACCAAGCATTTCACTTTTCCAATCTCAGATTTAAAAAAGACGAAAAAAAGTAGGTGTCATTAGGGCTTAACTAAAATGTTGTCTGATGACTTTGCGTCTGACTTTTACAGAAGCAAAGTTAAAAAGGTAACACACGACATGTATGTATTTTGCAGTGGGAAATTTGAAATGTCAGATGACAAATACATGTCGTGTACGGTCGCCTTTAGGACGATAATTTTTAAACACAGTACAAAGAAAATAGCATTATTTTATTGTACAGAAACATTTTTATAGCTTTTAATCTTAAGTACTAAATTATAAAAAATAATAAATGCGTTTTGAGCCTCTAAAAAAGATCATATATCTCTAAGTTAGAACTAAAATTTCTCTTTTGTTTCTTAATGGCGGACACTTGGTTTATTAAACGGCAGAGAAAAATTAAAAAAAGTATTTACTCATTTGTTTTATTTGTCCATTAAAATTTTTGTAAACTTTTTTTAGTTACGGCAACACTTTTTTAAGATTCATCCAGAGTATTACTAAAGGTCACACTCATTAAATAGTTGCCCAAATAAGCGTAATCCATACTTTTGTTAATATTCATTGAGATTTAACATGTTCTTAATATTACAAAATAAACTAATTATACTACCAGACATAGCAAACAATAGTTTTTTGTAAAATGTGGTATTGTAATCTAAATAAATATTAAAATTAACTGAAATGATTATTTTTATGATTGTTGGTCCCGTTTTTTTCGTCAAATATTTGATAAGTGTGACCGTAGCTTAATACATACTTTAAATAAAGTGTGGGCTCATATCAAAGAAGAATGTCTTTTTTACCAAATACTTACTTAAAAATTGTGGTACTTCTTTAAAATAAATTTTTAATCATTTTTTCCTAGTACATGAATTAAGTTTAATTTTTCTTGTAAAATTTTATTTAAAATTAGGACAAGTTTAGCGACCTCTAGCAGCGACGAAACGCATTTAACATAAAAAATTTATTTAGGTACGACTACAGACAGTAATTTTTTTAAACATTGGAACACCATTGTTCCAACTTATTTTTGTGTTACCGCATTTAGACTATGCAATTAACGCCGAGTTTTTTTTCTATTTTTTTTAAAGCAGATGCTACGAAACTCTTTACACATTTATATATAAATTTTTTTCAAGCATTTTTTCAACTTTTTCAATCCCGTTTTCTTCCCTACACCTCTTGCTAACAAAGGAAAAGTTGCATGTGAAAGTTGTGGCGTTAATTGCATAGTGTAATTATGGTCTATATGGAACAAGTATCGTGGGGCGGTTGGATAAGCCGTAAGATGAGGCCATATAGCCCATGTACATCTCTCTCACAACTACTTCGATTCAACAAAATATTAAATGACCAGAAAACCAAAGCGCTGCTCTAAGGCGACTTAGGTTTCTAAGACGAATTTAACGTTATCTTAAATGTCGAAATCGAGTCGATTGGAATATGGGAGGTAATCACGGAATTGAGAGCCGGGCAAAAAGAGGTAACCCATAACCTGACAGTGCATGATTTACACATGGAGAAATGTGAAGGGAACTGATGAAAGAATGAATCTTTTTCATTGTCTAAGACCCCATACAGTATATATATTTTTGCTTCTTGATTAAGTCGAAGTCGATTTAGCCATTTCCGTCTGGCTGTCTGTTCGTCCGTTGAAAACACGCTCACTTTCGAAAAACTCAAAAGAAATGAACAAACTTGGTTTCAAATTGCTTGTCGTTATTCTAAGCAGTTTGGGATTGAAATCCAGCAAAGTCGGTTCAGTAGGATTATAAAAAAAACATAAATGATGGAATAGTGCACGGAATGATATAAGCTTTTGCACAAATTCGTTTCATTGGATTGTAATTCACACTGTTAAATTTCGTGAAGATCGGTCCATAATCTACCCTAATTCTCCTCCCGGGAAACAGTTTAGTACGCCTTAAACCGCAATTAATAAGGCTATCATAATAAAATTTGATACGTCACAGTTTTATAGGACTGGAAATCGCACTTATAGATCTCGTGACGAGCGGTCCAAATTTACTATAGGCCCCATGTAAAGCCCACCCTAGTAAATTAATTAAATACGCCTAAAACCGTAGCAGATATAGATATTGCAGTAAAATATCTTCCAACTTTACTTCATATGGCTTGAAAAAATGTCATGCAATTTTGTGATATACGGTCCATAATTTACCTTAAATACCATATTTAGCTGCTTTCTGAAATTCACAAATTTCAATGCTGTATTGAAATTTATTGAAATTTATGATCTTTAATACCAGAAATCCCTCTACAGAATTTTGGGATGATTGGTCCATAACTTACCACAACTCCAATATAAATTCCCCTTCTGAAAATTTTTAAGGATCGACTTAAACTGTTACGAATCATGATATTTTACTCAAGCTTAAATTGCTTAAAAGAAAGCATAAAACTTCCTGATTGTCGGTCAATAATTTAATACGCCAATTTTAATGCTAACGCCTGTTTTTAAAAAGATAAATTAATTAAAATAAGATATCACTCCTGAAATATTCGAACTCTTAGTGGAGGCCATCAAAGATTCGGAACAGCCAAATATATCATTCTTACTTGTTTCTTACTATAAAAGTCAAACTTAATATGAGACATTTTTTATTTTAATACTTAATTTTAAACATATGGGAAAAGGGGAAATACGTTGGAAAGAATGGGTAAGAAAATAAATGCAGAGGGTAACAACATGCAATTTAGTTTTAAGGCATTTAATCAGTTAGAAACTAAATTAAATATTATTATTTATGACCAATGACTTCCGGCTAAAGGTTTTTCACATTCTGATTCGATCCAACGATGTCCGTCCGGCTGGCTGTCAATTGAAATATGGTACCTATTTATATGGTATCCATATTTATATGGACACAGAAGCTAAGTATTTAGGGGGCAAATTCTTCTTTTCCGAAACAAGCAAACAGATTTTAATTATATGTATATAAGAAATTTATAGAAACATTTTTGGACACAAAAGCTACGCATTTTTACAAAAAAAAAAAAATATGACAACAGCGTAGTAGAATATACCGGGTATTCGCTGGTCTCATATAGATGACGAAATCTAAATAATATTTGTTACAAAAAACACTTGCACGAATCTTAACCTCAGAAAATAATTTTTTTTAGGCGCGTCCATAATTGAATGATTGCCTACTGAATAGGGTACACTCGCATAAATTGTTTTTATATACTGTGTTGTAGGAACCATATGGTCGGGCTTGCCCGACTATACTTTCTTACTTGTATTGCTATGGTAATGCGATTAAATTGAAAATAAATGGTGCTTAAATTTTAAGGGCCGATGTTAAGTGTAAACCAAACCTAAACTTCAAGTTTTTTTGTGCATTTTATGTGACATTTCTCAATTTCAGACTTACCTAATTTGAACCATGGAAAGATACACAATCGAGCAATGGGCGTTCAAATCAAAATGCATATCGTGCACTTCGTGATTTTTTCGGTCAATTTAATCGTCCAAATTTGCGTACAATCGGAAAAAACGTGCAAAAATTTCAGCAAACCGGGTCTGTAGGAGATGTGAAAAAGTGCATGCTCGTACAGCTCGCACTGCAGAAAATATTGCTATCGTTGATGAATATTATGCATAAAGACTTGTATATACACGCTTACAAGGTGTACTTGACTCAAAAACTAAAGCCCCTTGACCATTCCAAACGTCATCAATGGTCGGAATGGTGGCAAGAAATGCTAACAGTGGATGTGAAATTTTCGAAGGAAATCATCTCCAGGGATGAGGCACATTTTAGCCTCAGTGGGTTCGTTAATAAGCAGAATTGCCGCATTTGGGGGAATAATAATCTAAGAGTGATTGTCGAAAAACGAATGCACCCAATAATAGTGACTGTTTGGTGCGGTTTATGGGCTTGCGGCATCATCGGGCGGTATTTTTTCAAAAAAGGGCCCGTTCAGGCAGTTACTGTGAATGGTGTTCGTTATCGTGAGATGATAACGAACTTTTTATGGCCCAAATTGGAATATATGGATGTGGACGATATGTGCACAGAGAAAACAGATTCGTGATCACAACCGAATTTGGCGCCAATCGAATTTCGTCGGTTGCATGTACTATCACACAATTCGGTTACAATTACAGAAAATTTCGTTGCTTAGCATAATATTTTTGATAGCAACATTTGAATTTTAGTACACTATCAGTTATAACAACAGAAATAGTTAGTTGTAAGTATGATTAGTAGAATTCAAAAATATGCTTACACCCGAATATTTGATAGATGCAACTAAATAAATACAAAATTGATGTTCATAACAAAATATTTGATTGTCTTTATCAATATTTTTTTTTAACCTTGTACATAAACCATTTTCCCGATTTATTAGATAGGAAATCAAAATAATTCAAATAAACTCCATTTTTTGTTAGTATATTTATTTATTAATATTTTTATGTGAAGTTTACAAATTAATTAATTATATACAAACACATGCATCCAGCTTTCCACATCATCCAACGGATATCCAAAGGTGTACAGTTTATCCCTTAATGCACCAACAAAAACAATCTTTGGCTGCCTTTCAACGCAATCTAGTGTCTGAAGTAAAACAGAATAGTTAACATGTGGTTTTTACAATACGAACAGTGTAATACAGTGTAAATTAATATGAATATCACAAAAAAACTGAGCGATTGTCATATAATGTATTTATAACATATTTGTTTGACCAATGTACACGCGGAGGAAAATATAAACAATATGTACATGTATATGTGTAATACATATGTATGTATGTCTAAGATATTGCCCAGATAGCATCGGATGTTTGTCAAACGATTGTCTAACTCCTCAAAGAATCTTCTGATGATTATCTGATGAGTAACAATAATAAAAACATCTAAATTTTTTATTTATTAGTTTTTTATACATTTTCTAAAACGCTTGTCTTTTAATATTGGAATGAACCTTTTGCGGCTCTCCTTATGAGTCATATAACAATTACTGAGCTACCTAAATAAGAGCGTTTTTAAAACATGAAAGTTCACTAGTTAATACAATTTTATTTAAACAAGCCGACGTAAGGATCAGTCTGTTGTTGAATTCCTGATTTAAAGGTTTGTTTCGTATAAATGTATGAAAAAGAAGCTTGATGCTCTTGTTTAGGTGGCTCAGTTATATGTGTAAGCATTCCACAAGTTGTAAGGGAATTTCTACAAGAGTCTCATAAGATTCTGGATGTGCTTTCTGAAAGCCTCATTAGAAAATCTTTACAGAAATTTCAAACGAATTCGCCTACGATCAATACACTGTGCAATAATTGCAACGCGAAATGAAGCTAGAATATTGGTAGAGCAAATCTGCCAAAGGGTTTTGAAAAGTTAGCTTGGGTTCTTGAAATATGGGCCCCTAAAGTTTTTGAAGTTTTTGAAAAGGCGTTTGGTTTAAGACAAAAAAATACCAAAAGTTCATGCAATTTATGTAAAACGGGGTTTAAAGAAGTTCAAAAATTTTAAGGCCAGGAATTTCGAAAATCCGTTTTACATACATTGCACGAACTTTTGGTCTTAAATGACCACTTGTAAAATTTGATGCAGAAAATATTCGTGGAACTTTTTAACCCTCTAAAGTATAGTATAATTTTGTTAGGAAGTAACAAATGGACAAAAATGACACCCTAAAATGAGTATTAATATATCCTAAGAAAAGAATCGCCATACGATTTTACTGAAGACGTTAACCCTCTAAAGTGCCGTTTTAGTATAGTTTGGATGGTAAGTTAAAAAAAAGGACAAAAATTACCCTCAAAATTAGTGTTAGAGTGTTAATGTATTCTAAGCTGAGAATCACCATATAATTTTACAGAAGACATTTGTAAAAGCTAACTTTTCAAAACCCTTTGGCAGATTTGCTCTACCGGTATTCTAGTTTCTTTTCGCGTTGCAAGTGTTGAGGCTGGCGGCAATGACCTGAATTTTTTTTGCACTGCGATATAAGCGGCTTTCGCTGTGTTGTAGAAGTATCTCGCAGAGGAATCAGCTTGTGTAACAGTATCTCCCGTGCGAGGAATCTTTTACGATTAAAAATTGCGCTTGACGACGACTAATGCTCTTCATGAGAATTCCTGCAGATTCTTTCGATTGAAAATGCTAGCTGGGTATATATGTATATGTATGTATTTATAAGAAATACAATACATACATACATAAATATGTACGTGCATAACATAATTATAAAAATACTTAAATTACTTACCCCTATTTATTAAGTTTTTGCACATTTCTTCTTTTTTTTAACGCAAACTTATTTATTTTAATATAAAATTAAAATTATTTTATTATAATTAATGTTTTGACAGAAAATTTAGTAAACAATTGGGACACATAACTTTTGTTTGGTTGTGAATACCAAATAATTATATTTTCATTTGTTGTACTCGAATTGAAACTGTACTAGCAATCGATAATTAGCTGCAATAAATGAATTAACATTTATATTACAAAATTTGTTGACGAAGCAAATTATTAATTACAAAGACCAATATTCAGTATTGCCCTGTATTAAATTCGGTTGTGATTCTAACCATTTGTACTAATTTTTAGAACTATATAAAATAAGTTATCATAAGTAATAAAAGAATTGAAGGAATCAAATTTCAGTTAGAATAACGTTTTAATAATTTAACAGAATTAAAAATCAGTTAGAACTATACATTTTTAATAGTCACAATAATAAATTATATTTCTTGATCAATATTTTATTACTGCAACCGTTTTCCAACCAATTTGTTTTCTGTGTGTGGTTTCAACGGAATGGTGCCACTTGCACACAGCTAACGTGGTGGCGATGTCAATTTACTGCCAAGATCATGTGATTTGACACCGTTGGAATTCTTTCTTCGGGGTTATTTGAAATAAAAGGTGTACGCCAGCAACAATTCTGGAGCTAAAGGATAAGATAATTCGGCACATTAACGGCATAGAACCTCAATTATACCACAGCGTCATCGAAAATTTGGATGGAGGAGTGCCGCAGAGGTCGCGGCGGCCATTTGGTTGATATTTTGTACCATGCATAATTGAACCATACCAATATTATCATAATAAAAAGAAATAACAATTGTTTCCTAAATGATTTGTGTTTTATTCAATATCAACATCGGCCCTTAAAATTTAATCACCCTTTACGTTCAATAAGTTCAAATTTACATTATGGAAATTTTTTTCCGGACAGACGAAGTGTGATGGCAAGGGGTCGGAAAGGTAGAGTGGATAGTACGTGACTATCGGTACTGGACATTATTTGTTACTCTTTCCTACTGTTCGTAGTTTTCATCTTGTACCCAAATATCGTTTTTGTCGAGCCGTTGCCATTTTGGCTTGTAACTACAAAACCAAGATGAGAAACAATACGAAAGAAAGAAAAAAGAAGATAATTTCTCTCTGACTTCTAATTGTTCATATGTAAATTGGGTCTAACTTTAATTTGAATTTTCTTTCATTAGCTTTAAGACTTGAACGTTAAAATAATTTTTTAATAGCTCATAATTCTCATTCGCTTTACAGTTTTATTTACATAATATCTTAAGTTTTTCTAAGGCTTTTGGATCTGGCCTAAGGAACGTGCGAAATACGCATTGGAACTAGTTTATCCCCCAACAATATATTTTAGTGTATTTGTCAAAGAATAGAAATTGAAAATTTATAACATCATAATTAATGAAAAAATAAATAAAGATTCGATCAACATTTTGTTTGATTTATTCAAAATTTCTAACCATTTTTTTTTATTTACAAAACCCCCTAAACATTTTGTTCAAACAAATTATTTTGGGCAACAAGTTGTTTTGTTGACTCAATATACTTGGCTGTTGACTAAAAGTTCAATAACTATACATACAAACTTTTTTATCTATACCGCAAAAATCATCATCGCAGAAAAATCAAACATTTTTTCATCCAAATAAACAATTTTCGTATTCAAATATGAAACTTGTTTTTTTCTGTGCAAGTCGAGGCAGACCTGTATATAGAAGTTCCCGTCGCTGCTTCAAGAAGCTAACTGATAAGCGACACCTCAAATAATATTAATATTAATATTTAGCTAATCCAAATGTTCTCAATACTTATTATCATTCGCCCTTAGTTTCATCTCGTTGCAAGATACACCTCGTTCTTGCAGTTCGCTCTCAATCTAGCGTATCCACGAGTTGGCAGGCTTCTGAACAATGTGGGTTGAATTCGACGGCTTGCCTAGTGATATCGTTTGCAAGCTTTTGCAATGTTTGTCTCATCCAACCAAATTTGCGGGAACGTATGGTCACGTTTAGAATTTGATTAGTTCGGTTCCACAGATCGCTTTTGCAGACTTTATTTTTAACTGGAAATAAAATAGCCGCATCAAATAAAGTAGCAGGCGAAAGCCATAAATTATTTTAAGTTTTATAATTTGAAATTAGATTCCGCTTGCTAAACAATTTAGTGCGGGTATTTAACTTATGCTTTTAAGCCATAATATAGTCAGTTAAACCTTAGTAGATTTTACTTTGCTTATAATTGATTTTGGTTTTGTTTTCTTAATATTTTGTCTTTTTTGTGCAATCTTTCTTTCAGTCGGGTTTTTGATTCTTAAAATTACTTATTTTGTAATCATTTTAATAAGTTTTCCTTTACTTATTCTCAGTGCACCATTTATGAAAGGACTTTAAGTATTGAATAAAACAACAAACTTCCACTACTCTTCTGCACTTTGTAGAAGATAAAGAAAAAAAGTCTGCGAAGAATATTAAGACTTGATATGTTAACGTTGCACTACTACAGTAAACAACAGGGTATTTTAATAAAAAAAATGGGTATTTTTTCATTACCGTCTTTACAATTTCCGTGAAAATGGACATTTTTGATCATCTGCCTGATGCAAGATCTGCTAGCAGATTGCTATTGATAACAGAAGAGCTTAAACGGCATCAGGTCTTTATATTTCTTAAAGAAATCAATTCAGTATTTTTTTTAAACCCTTGTCCTTCCAGCTTAAACATTTTCAACGTTCATTTCAAAAACAAAGTTGACAATAAGAACACACCCGTTTAAAATGTCAGTGAATGCTCTTGTTCCAGATTCTGCCTTCAAAGTTGTTTGCAAGCAATATGCACTTTAAAGCCTGCTATAATTACACCACTTAGGTTTTTAATTAAAATTAGGTTCAGGGAGTCAATTTGCCTCTGAGATATTTTTCTTTAGACTATTTCTATTTACTTGCCATCTTTCATAGTTGCAGTCTAGTTTTTATTATGTACAAATCTTGTAGCATAAGAAACTCATTCGTGCTCTTGTACATTATGCAAACGACAAAAGCCAGCTGCCACACAGTTTAGTGGCTCTGTCGAAGAAAAAAAAATTAACATGATGTTTGTTACCACTTTATAGTTCAGGGAAGTGTTATCAAAGCGTTAAATTAGGTAATTTTGTGGTTGTATGTTGTACACATGCACGGCTACGAACTGACTTTTTTGTAACTGGTATGTATGCGTACAGTTGCGAACAAGAATTGGAATATTTTATTTTGAAGTTTATATCCAGTTAAAATTTTGTTGAAATAGAATGAAAAAGCCTTCATTTCTAAAAATTTAAGATAATTCGAAGGCAATCGAGTTTAATTCCGAAAATAAACCCAAAAATCGCATCAATTAATTCAGTAATTTTCATTAAATCCCTAATCAATCTTCTAAATTTCATAAAAATTTTACCAAATAGAATCTGTGAATTTATTACTCATGTTGAGTTACATTTTTATTATACAAATTTTCATATTATTCGAATGTGTATTCTAAGTCAAATTACAATCCTCAAAAGCTTTTTTACTTTAATAGTCTTATTCCTTAGGGGTAAATTAGGGTTAATTGAGTATAGCTCTTAAATGAAACTTATTCCTAAAAAAGCCTTGTTGGTATGGGTCGTCTTTCGGTAATTTCTCGTTCTCCTATTATATTTCTCATATTTCTAAACGACCCCCTATGGCAAATTTTCAAACGTACGTGCTCTTTTGCAGATGTAATTAACCTTTGCCATTCGTATCTATTTGGTTATAGACCAAGCGTATCCATTGTTGGTGCTATGAGGCAGAACATGAATGACACGCTTGACCGAGACCTTCACATAAGCTCGGCAAGGTTTTGTGCGAATATGATTGATTAGTGCTCGAAAGGCCCAATCTTGCATGCTGACACATAAACGCGCGACGGATAAAGGTGCCTCATTTGTATTTATGGGTGGTATAATTATGAAGGAATCTCGAATATGGACAAACCTCGGTTTTTGAAAACGGTGGCAAATTTATATTTTTAAATACGATTATTTCAAAAATTAATAAACGCTGCGGAGGGAGGTTAGCGCCGTTGGTATTATTGATTGTGTGAAATTGTCAGTCACGATGTCGCAGTGGTCGAGTGAGCATCGCGCTTTCGCTGTGGAGACATTTTTTTAGAGTAATGATTCTTACGTAATTTCTTGTCGACAATTTTTTCAAAGTTCGGTATTCGGCGAATACGTGATGGACCGAGTGTAAATTTAATTCGTTCGCGGGTGCAAAAATTCCGCGGGGCTGATTTGGCTATGAATGCCCCACCACCAGGGCCCAATCGATCTTCAAGGACTCCCGAAATAAATTGAACTGGTTGAAAGCAGTTTACGTGAAAATCCGCTACGTTCTTTATGGTAAAGAGCAGCCCACTGGGACTTCCAAGAGCGATTATTCATGAAGTTTTAAAATTCAAATCGCTCAAGAACTAAAATAAAGTGACTTTGATTTACGCAAACATTTTGTGAATCGATCTTGGAGCGTTTTTATAATGCAAATCCCATTTTTTGGAGCGACTAGGCTAATTTTCACTTAAACGGCTACGTCAACAAAAAAAACTGCCGTTACTGGTCTCCACGAACCCGCAACCTTCAATTAAAACATCAAAAACCATTGCATTCCCCTAGGGTAACTGTTTGGTGTGCCTTATTCACACAGGAGATAATTGGACCATTTTTTTCGAAAATTCGCGCAAAATAATGCTCCGTTTTGAACAGTGTTTTTAACCCGAAGAAAGACATCTGGATGACATACTCTTAAAAGAATAATAAAACTTTGTGTCAATTATTACGATTTTTATTTAAGTTTGAAAATATAAATCTGCTACCAGACACCCTGTACCACCTATACCCGACCGTGAGTGGAATAAAACTCTCATGTGTGGGAGGGTGCATTAAATTCTATTTTGGAGCCTCTCGAAAGCGTGCAGGAGAGGGCGAAGATTTACATTTTGGGAAAGTGGGTTATCCAAGTGCGTTGAACCCCTGTCGGAATGTAGATTGCATCTGCCTGTTTCATCTTTACTACAATGGGATGTGTTCTGATGAATTATGGGATGTAGTTCCCGAAACTCGTACGTTTATTCGTAATACACGTTTTTTATAAAGAGTCCATTCTTTTGTGGTCGATTCGGTGGTGCATCGAGCAACGCAGTTCATTGAAAATTCTTTTTTCAGTCGGACTTATCGTATGTGGAATAACCTTTCTGCCTAAGTCTTCCCTCTCACTTTCAACATGAATAAGTTTAAGTCGAATGAGCACTACAAAGCAAACTGCACTTATTTCCAAAAATTACTTATCAGTTATCGTAATGAGAAAAAGATTCAAGATTCTATTATGTACGCCTAAGTACTAAAGGAAAACATATTATCGTGCCTAAATGACAATATTTTCTTGTTTTCTCGTTATCTATGCCGCTACACTCAAATTGTATCATAAATGCGAGAGCGGACCGCCATATCAAAGAAAACACAACAAATTTGGCGGACAATTTTTCTTTATTCCTTAACATAATATTCTTCTAGCTCGATGCACTTCTTCCCAGCGATATTCAACTTAAAAAAGCTATCAACCTTTACCGCTTCATTGTTGGCAAATCTTTTACCACCGAACATTTTTCAAGTTTGGGATCGGAAAATTATCGTAGACCTAGAAAAAGGTGTGTGATAAAGCACTTCGATGTTTTATTGATTGATTTTGCCCATCACAATTGTAATGTTTGAACTGGTGCA
Organism: Pollenia labialis; assembly: GCA_949318255.1. NCBI lineage: Eukaryota > Metazoa > Arthropoda > Insecta > Diptera > Polleniidae > Pollenia > Pollenia labialis. Next base: position 77,599,075 of record OX439141.1, on the reverse strand, counting down.
TTGCCTTGATGAAACATTTCTTTTTTTTCTAAAATGCGGCCTTTATTCTTTAATTTCATCGTTTAAACTCTGCAATGATGATAACCAAAAAATTATCTTACGTGCATCTCAAAAACAAACGCAATAAAATTGCATGCAAATGTGACTGTCTAACCAGAAAAAACCCTGCTTTATTGTGCAAAAACCTCGCCAACAATCTATTAAAACATATCGTGAAGAAGTTTTTTTAACATTGTGAGGTGGATGCACTTTTTGATATACATATCATTTCACTTACGGTCGACGATCATTCAATACCATTTTGAAGATTTTCTTAACAGTTTTTGGCGTAGACATCTTAATTGTTCGAGTATTGAGGAGTTGGTCCTGGTAGCTCGTTCGGCCTCGTTAAAACCCTGCCTCCGAAAATATTTAATAGTTGAAAACAAAGAATCAGACTTGCCAGACTAAAATCTAGCTCGGCTTGAATATTTGTTGGTCTGAAAGCTTTCAAATGCAAGTATTGAATTTCATAATGTCAACCAATTTTGTCCATGTTTATAAAATTACTGAGATTGTATGTTTTTGATGGCTCAGAAAAAAACTACTAGATAAAATGGCGCCTTAAAACTTCAAACATAAAATATTTTACGAAAAAAATTTAATTTTTTGATCGATTTAAAATACAAAATAAAAGTTCGATTAAAATTGTTAATGTTTCTATTTTGCTTTTGAATAGTCATTATTACCATAAAACTATAAATACACCATTTTAATTAGTTCCACAAATGTAAAAACTGAAAACAAAGTATGACTAACTTTTTTATACTGCTGATGTTATAATTTTTAATTAAAACTTTTTACTTTTAGTTGTATTTTAGTTCTATTAACTCCTGACAATGCGTATAAATTTTTATTTAAATTATATAATATTATTTAAGTTTATATGATTCCCTAAATTATCATATTATTTTATGCTCGCAAACAACATTTGAGAAAAAACCAACACTTGCACTTTTTATTACAAAAGTTAATTATGGTGTAGAGTTGCCAGATCTTACCTACACAGTCAATAATAATCCTATCTTTTTCCACACTCCAAAAAGTGATGGTTTTGTAGAAATAATTGGAAAAGTATTATTCAAGTTAATTTGAAAAAAGAATTTGATTTACTACATAGATACTACAAGCAGAAAAAAATTGGTTAGAGGTAGCCATAAGAACAAGTTACTATGGTTGGAATTTTACAATGTTTATGTTTGAGTTGAATCTTGTACCGTAATTAACCATAATTTGGTTAAAATTAACCATAAAATGGGCCAAATGAACCTACTTTGGTCAAAATTTACAATAATTTTGCCAATATTTAACATTTGATGGTCAAAATTAGCAATAATATGGTCAATATTAATTATTTTATTGTAAAAGTCAATCATAATATGGTCCAAATGATCAATTTTATGGTCAAAATTAAACATATTATGGTAAAAATTAACAATAACATGGTCAATATAACCCACTTAATTCTCAAAGTCAATCATAATATGATCAAAATTTTAAATTACTTGTTCAAAATTGATTATATTAACTATGGTGAATTAACTATATTAAAGGTGACGTTAGTCATATTTTATGTATTTATTCAGTTCTTTTTCAATTTGCTTATTTAGTCAAGTTGTAATTTTAAATCTTTTTTCTCCTGCCGTTAAAAAAAATTCCAAAAAAAATTATATTAAATATATAGACAGTTCCTTATTAAAGTACGGGCCAATAAATTTGTTATCAGCAAATTGTCTTTAATAAATGTTTGTCAGATACTCGACAGGTGCAATCGAACTATGCACAGCAAATAAACTTACTGTGGCGTCTGTTCAGCGTTGCCGTTGTGACACTAAAGTATCAGTTGTAACCAGGCATGAGAAATTAAGAACCGAAACCTTAAAATTTAAGTTTTTTATTTATAAAATTCAAAACTCATGCGTACAAAAAAAATGTTTTTCTATCAGTTGAAATAAATTATGGAAAACACAAAAAACCAAGGCCCATCTATCAGGTCTGCTTACTTGTACAAAAACAAAATACGATTCTTTTTAGTTGTCAAAAATTGACTACCACATATACAAAGCAAAAGGAAAAAACGTGTATGTGTGGCATACCATAAACGTATACATGCACATGTAAGCAAAATGTAAACAACTTTTGACAACTAAAAAGAACATAAACAATGATCATCAGGCTTCTTGCACAGACCTTTTCAATGGGCCTTGCAAAAAACGATATTTATTTTTAAAGTACAAAATGTATTTTGTACATGAAAAGAAACAAAAAAATAAAAATATATATAAATATATAATAATAATAAAAAGATACACAAAAACTTTTTTTTTATTTTTTGAAAAATATTTGTCGTTGATGTTCAAAAAATTTTTTCAACTGTACAAAAAAAAAATAATTAAAATTATTTTGTTTGATTTAGTCTTCAAAGTTCAAAATAATAAAGTTCTTAAAAAAACGTTAAAAATTGATTATATTAACTTAAAGCTTATATGGAAAATGCCAAGCGTCATTATGGGTTATGAGGAGAAGGGAAGAGGATGTAGTGTTTGTGGACATTTAATTTGAATTTTTACAAATTGTAGCCGACTGTGAAGACTTCTTCCGGGAGTCTATTCCACATACGACTAGTTCGACCCATAAAAAAATTTCTTTGTAATGCGTTATGTGATACATTGGAGAGTCGACAACGAACGGATGTGCTCTGCTGGTAATGCGAGTACTACGGACATGCACCCCCGTCTCGGGGGTGATGATCAAAATAGATTTATGTGCGATCTCCACAATACGGCGATTAATTGTTTAGTATTATTTATATGGAACGCACTCACATTAGACTTAAAAAGAAGGATATAAATTGAGTTCTTTATTTGATAGTACACTTGTCTACTGCAATGCCGCTAAAGCTGCAATTAACAAGAAGACTTTCGCTTCTGGCGAGTAAAAGCTTTTAGCGCAATATAGAGAATGACTGTTGGGTTGGGTTGAGAAAAAGCACAGTGCCAAAAATGTTGGCCATGTCATATAGATATGGAAGCTGAACTTTGATTAAAGTTTATTAAATATATTAATTTATTTTGGTTTCTACTGATTTTAATTGCATTTGAATACATACAAGCATAATTTAAATTAACTTAAATTTTTTCTTTTTTTAAATTAAAAATAGTTTTTGGCGCTTTTCTGCATACAATAGGCACTGGCATAACGAATGACAACTCGAGAGATATAATGTCTTTGTTAACTCGATATCGAATGATATCATGTCATGATACCAAAATAAATTTTTTTTTAAATTTTGCTCGATATCGTATGCGGTAATCAGACCCCAACATTTTTTGTTTTTATATATTTTTATATATTTTTATATTGCGCCGCCATTTGCAGTCTGACCGTCGGTACTTATGAATAAATCTTCTTGCATGCTTTTTTCTTCTCAAATGATTTTGGCTTGTTTAAAAGAAACTATAAATATTTTACAGTTAGGAAAAACATGTAAAATCAATTAAAATGGATAATCATTCAAAAAAGCAAATTTCGATCTACCAAAGGCTTAAATACAATTTGGTTAAAGGATTGATGTTTGACTATGACGTCAGCAGTCGTCGATGGCTGCTAGTGTAAGACGGCAAATCGATCTGAGGAGATCGATTGGTTGCGATCGAAACATGTCATGGTAACTAGCTGCCTGGGTTAGAATCTCAGGTCAGTCAAGAATGAATGATTATCAATAACAATTTTAATAATTTTTATGTTGTAAAATTCCTTTCTTCACAAAAATAATTTAATGCAAATTAAATTTGATGAACTTAAGCCTGATTAAAATATTCAAAATTTGGATTAAAAACCACAAATAGTTCAACAAAATAACCACAATTCTAATTATTTTACACATATTCATCAGTCCACAGCAATATCTCCACTGTAAATGTGTTTACTATATTTGTGGATTTAAATCCTTTTGTTTGACTGGGAAGTTAAATTATTAGTGCGCTGCAGTTTTATCCATTTTATTAACCAAAATTAAAAATATCTAATAAAATGGCCATAATTAAACAAAACACGTTCTAGTTTTTGGGAACAGTCAGTAAAACGGACAGAATCTCTGTCAGGAATCAAAACCGATCTACGTTTATTCCTACAACATCATATTGGAATTCTTTCTTCTGCTGACAATATTTTTATGTATTTGACATAATGTGAAAAATTTTTTATTGGAATTGTATTTATCTAATGGATACAAATTTCCTTCCATAAAAAGGTTTAGGTATGATATCAGTCATATAATAGTTCTATTTTAGGAGAAACCCCCCATACGGTTGGATTTTTCCTATTCTGGCAACACTGTTGTTTTGGTACACGGCAAGTATGTAGTAAGCAACACATTTTTCATATATTTGGCATAATATGCAAACATTGCTGCTGGAATTTAATTCATCTACTGGATAAAAATGTTTTTTCATAATGGAATTTTAACATGATAGCGACTACATGAAGCACGAAGGATAAATTATATTCCTTAAGCCCCCATTGTTAACACGATTACGACTACATGAGTTGTATGCTACCATGAAATAAAAGTTTAATTAGAGTATGAGCATTTTTGCAATATTAAAAATTTGCGGTTATTGTAGGTCAGACCAGAGCTATTTTCTTGTGCTCTACGAAGTGCTATATCGTTAACAGCAAGTCCACTTTTTAAGGGGCTAGGACTAAACCACTACAAATGTCAAAAAGATCTGTTGGCTAGAAAAAAATAAAATGTTTTCTGTATTTTATCTTCTTAGTAATCTTATCTCAGAAATTGTGGTCTTATGTTTAAGTGTTTTTTATTATTTTTTTTCTAATAAAATTTAATAAATAAAAATTTCGGAGATCATAATAATTCATATGCAAATGTTTGTTATAATTTATTGCAAAAAAAAACATTTTTATTTACGAAACTAAACTAGAAAAAGAAGCTTCTCATTAAATGTCCTAAGTTGACAGAAAGTAATCACAAACTGATTAACTACAGTCTAAACTCTTATAAGGAAGACTTTTTTATTAGTTTCCCCTCTACTCCAACATGAATTTGATGAAAGAGAATGATAAGGCACTGTCACATCACGTATTCATATGAAAATGTGTGCAAGAAAAGTCACACACACAGTCTACACACAAATTAGAATATACAAATGAGTGTCATTTATTGAAGGAGACATTAAGGTATAAAAAACCAAACAAGGACGTTAATTAAATATTTAGCTTTGGGAGTTCATTAGTCAAGAAATAGCTACAGGCAAACAACAAAAAAAAAAAAAAGCAAAGCCCCACTCACTCGCACTCATAGTTTCACAAGGATTGAAATTAATATTCTTCTACACTTTGTCTCCACAACTTTTAATTCAATATAAAGTAGATTACGTTTTATCCTCAACTCTGAAAATGGAAAATTGGTTTAAAGAAATAAAAACACAGTAAAAGTAAGAAGAACAAAAAAAAAATCGCATAATAAAATTAACCTTAAGTTTGCCTCACGTTATGCACGTATAGCAATGTGACTTCCTCGAGAGCTATAAATCGTTTATACAATAACAAAAAAAAAAAAAAAAATTAAATTGGAATATTGCAAAAAGAAAAAAAGGATTTTAACTACTAAAAAGAACAGCCAGTAGCTACAATTCCATTATAAATCATTATTTTTGCCCAAAAAGCTACAAACAGTCTAAATAAAAAAAAAAAGCTGAAAGAGAATTTACAACAAAAATTTCCGCACTAAGACTATAAAACGTTGTTATGAACATTACTCAGATACTCGTTATGTTGAGCTCTATGTTTTGTTCACGTAACGTAATACGTTTTTAAAGGCAGTATCCGTTACAAATAAAAAGGAAATGCAAGGAAATACACTTTAACACAACCACACACACTCTTGATATTTACTTGAAAATTAACAACCAGCAGCAAAATAAAATGATAAATTTACTGAGATAAAAGTATTTAAGGAATTTTCAACGGAATATATGTTAAATTAATGTAGGTATGTGTATTTTTGAGAATATATTGCTTAGCTGGAAGTGGTTCGTCATGACAAGGCTATACTGTTTATAGTTTGTTAAATTACAAAATTTGAAAATAAAAGAACATGCTGGCCTTATTGATATTGAAATTCAAAATTTTTCAACGGCATAGAATGCATAGTGGCATGGCCTTATTCAAGTAAATTACATATTTAGGCAATTCACAAAGTTTTCTATTATTTCATATTGGTTGTGTTTGCTATATTTTTATGAATGTCACATTCTTAAAATTAAATCATATACAACCGATATGACACACTAAAACAATTTGAGAATTTTCTAATTGAAAGCCTTCATCAATTAATGACAAAACAAGCAAGAAAGAATGGTCGGTCAAGCCCGATCATGTGTTTCCCTACACTAGAGTTTTTAAAAACAATTTTTGCTAGTGTACCCTATTTGGGATCCATGGGCAATCATGGACTCGCCTAAACAAAATTATGCTATGAGATTAAGATTCATCTAAAAGTTCTTTGTACCGAATAGTATTTAGATATCTTTATTTTTATGAGATTTTAGGATGGGGATTTATATGGGACCATTGCTTAATTTTGGACTTACCAAAACAAAATTTTGTCACCAAATTTTATGTAAAGTTATGGCATTATTTTTGGGAATAGTATCTGTATGGGAGCTATGTTCAAATATGAACCGATTGCAATTGTGATTCTGCACGCAGAGAAAAAACATGGTTGTGGTAAACATATTCTAAGAGCAACATATTATGATAAGATTAATGATTGTAGTCACCATATTATGATTATTATTGAAACCTATTATGACTAAATATACTCGTAATATTACATCATAATATTTTTCCCTTAATCATATTATTATTCTGTTAATCATACTAAGTCAAGAAGTAATTAAATTATTGTCATGTTAATCATAATAAGTTAAGAAGCAATCATATTATTGTCATGTTAATCATAATAAATTTAGAATCAATCATATTATGATTCAGCATCTTTCATAACTGTCATAAAAATATAAAATAAATTAAAATTTTCTTGCATCGATTTTTATTTTGTGGCTTTTTACAATTTTTCTTAATGTAAATCAAATAGCGGAGTTCAATATAAGGCTTGCAAAAGAGAAAATCCAAAATCTGTGGTTTTCATGGGCAACCGCGTTTGTCCATTTTTTCTTATTTTTCTTTTCCGATTTTGAGATGTTGATGCCATATTGCCTAATTTTAATTGCTCTTTACATGTTTCTAAAAACTTTTGAAAAAAGATGTATTAATTCCGATTTTTTAACGCGGTGCACAATACCTATCCCATAGTTTAATCTAGAATGGTATTTCGGCTCTCCTGAAAATTTTGTTTTAAGACATACGCAATTGCCCAAGAAAACAACAGAAATATCAAAACACTTTTATAAAATATAACGAAATCTCTATGTGTTTTGTTGTTGGATTTTACAAAAAAACTACGATAATTTCCATTTGCACTATTAAATCACTAAACTGAATGAACTCCGCTAATATTTTAATTTTTTTAAATTCTTTAAGCTTATTTTTTTATGGGAATTTATCTTTAAATTGTTTAACCACTCACATATAAAATTAACGACACAACTGATACAAAATTATTTTACAAATGGCGCTAACATAATATTATTAGAGTAAAAATGGTTTGATTGCATCTTAAACATAATATGATAAATGTATAGAAAATTATCATGTTATGGCTATAAATATCATTATATTTTTGTGAGTAATATAATATGTTCTGAAAGTTATCATAATTTAGTTGTTAGAAAAATAATTATTTTTCGTTCAACAATACTCAAATTTATAATTGCGATAAACGTTGATATGTTTACAGTAACTATAATGTTGTTGATATTAAAGAAAAGTAACAATTATTTGTGTACGACAGCAATATTTTGTTATATTAAACATAGTGTTGTTTCCCTAACCATGCCCAACCATATTTTTTCTCTGCGTGTGAGCCGATCGATATACTTGGAGGTGGGACCAGTATGAATGATTTTCCTGGCAAATGATGTTAAAAAAGCAGCATATTCCAGATGTCTTGATTACACTGCATCGTTCAAAATTTTGTCGCATGGTGCATGGTGGTGCTTATTTCGAACCTCCATCGCCTCTTCAGATATCTGTCCTATAGATAAGATGGCATATTTTACTACTGTCGAGCCATGCACAAGGATATTGTGTAAAGTAGGGGTCATTGCATGCCAACCGTAAAGATCTACACACATTAAAATGGCTTGAGCATAATGTATAGGGTGGCGCATTATAAACGTTATGATCGCCAAAAAGAGCCATTGTTGGACGGGCTATGTGAGCTGTGGCTCCGTCGTGTTGGAACCACAATTCTGGATTGTTCTTTATTTGGGGCCTAAAATATTTTCAATCACTGCATGGTATTCAATGCCATTTACATTAACTAGTGCTGGAAAACTATTGATAGTACTACCGATAATATCGATAGTCTTAAAATATCGATAGGAAAAATTAATATCGTTATTATTATTTAAAATACAGCTATGAAAACATGTAACAGCAGCAATAATCACAGTTTTCCACTGCAAGTTTACTTGCTAAGAATTCGCGCTGGATGTAGTGTAAACAAACAAGAAGAATAGCAGGTGGTATCGATAGCTTAGCTGTGCTTCTTTATACTCTTAATTACAGGCCCTTTTGCCAAAAAAAATGCATAGCCAATTGCGAGCGTCAGGCAATACAATTAACACCATTAGAGGAAAAGACCGATTACCTTTTGGGTCGAGAATTAAAAATCAATTAAGAAAATATCTGAAGTTGTTTAAAATATATATAGTCCATTCTACTTCGGTGCTATTCAGCTGCCGGTGAATTATTAAATAACAGGAGAAACTGCCTTAAACCAAATTAAGTGGACATGCTTGTGTTTTTACAAAAAATCAATTTCTTATCAAATAGTTGATGTACATACATATTTTTATTTGGAACGTAAACAAATACAGCTTGTACGCATTTATGTATTTCTTAAAGAATATTTTTTGCTAACTACCATTTTTGTTACTTAAGGAATTCTAATATATATAATATTTTTGTTAAACCTTTTAGTTTATTTATATTTATTTACTTTTCTTTTTTTTTTTGTTTATATTTATGGTTAATGGTTTGTAGTTTTTTTTTTTCAAATAAATCTTAACGTATTTTATTTGAACACACATTTTAAATATGTATGTTGCAAACAGAACCAAGGTCTTAATCGAGCTTGTTTTATTTAGTTATTGAAAGTAATTTTACTTGTTATAAAAATGTAATATTTAAAGAAAAAAAAATATACTTTTTAAGTGACAAAAGCGCAATTTTTCTAAAACTTTCATCTAAAACAACGTGCATACATACATACAACGAACTGTAGCCTGATAAAATATTAGTTAAAGTTGTTCTACTCAAGTACAAACATTCAGGCGATAGTAATATCGATAGTATCGATGGGAAAATCTGAACAATCGATAAATATCGAAAATTTTAAACAAACAAAACATATACACAATACACACACTGTTGGCATGCTGTACGTGCTGTGGTCGTTGCTAAAATTTTTTGTTTGTTCATTTCTTTATCAATGTAAAAAAAGAAACATTATAAAACATTAAAATTTAATGTCAGTCTACATTATCACTACAATTGTTCTGTTTTTTTGACGAAGAACACAACATTATAACATGTTCGGTTCTTTCTTCAAAATAGTTACGAACGGTATTAAGGGTTGTGCTCGTCTACACAAACACTAAAAAATAGATGTCGTTCCTGGGAGTGTGAGCCGAACGCTTGCAACAATTAGTAAGTTGTGTAGTAAAAATTAAACGCATTCAAAATTCGTGTCTGATTTAATTTCTCAAATTTGCAGTTTTAAGTCGTTTAACCATACACTGTGCGTTGACTTGAAGTTTATTAATGTATTTATATTTTTTTAGTATTTTAGAGTTAAATTTAAACCGCATTTTACTGATGTTGTATTAATTTTATAATTAAATAAAAGAAAGAAAAATATGGTATTAAAGTCCTAACAAAAATCACATTTTGCAATTTTCCCATGTGATTTTCATTTCCAAGGAAAGTAATAAATTCTTCTAAAGAAATGATTGCAAAAACTCCTAAGCATAGAAATATAGAAAAAAAAACATAGACATTTTACATCGTTGTAATATTTTGTCTTATGCTCTGACCAGACAATCTCATGCTGAGCACTGCAGGTAAAAAATAACACAAATATTTTGCAAAAAAAAAAACAAAAAAATGTATGGACTTTGCAAGATGTACAATTTATTCATTCGTTCTCTTCGTCATTTCCATTTATTCTTTTATACAAAATATTCAAAAGATATTTGCAGCTTATATTGGCATTCATACAACAACATTCTTTCATCATGTAGATGCATAGAGTGCGAGTATCATGTAGGCCTGATGAAAGAAACACTAAATTAAGACCACAATGGAAAATATTATGGTTGAGAGTATCTTAAGATGCCACTTTACAATGCCGGATATCAAACATGCAAGTACCAGTTTTAGTTTCATCTGCATATTTCCAAGAAGTCGTTATAAATCATTTGTGGATTGTGGGTAATAACAGCCGCATCGGTGAAAAAAATGTCTACTAAGTTTTTAGTGCAAAGTAAATGTATTTAGTTAGAGATTTTTGAATGTAAACGTGATGAATTAGCTGATGTCAAAATGTGGGACAATGTGAATGTGTTAGAGTTTAATGAACACATCTTATGAATGCTTGTAATTTGATAAAAATTTAGCATGAAGTTCGGTTAGAGTTTTTGTTTTTGGTTGGTTTTTTTTCTATGTTCCGTTTATGAAGTAGAACTTGATATCGAATGTTTTGAAATTGCTTTTCCGGTATTGTAATTTAAGGTCAAAAGCTTCGCAATTGTTTATTATAAAGGTTTTTCGTATATTGATCTCTTCTAGGGAAATCGATTATTCGACTTTTTTCAAAAACCTTGTTTCGAATATTCCGAATAGCAGATATTCAAAAAAAATGGTTTTCGGTTAAGCATTTTAAAATAACCGTTTTTAATTCGATTACATTAAAATGAAATTTTTTTTTGTAATAAAAAGTAAAATTTGAATAAAAACAAATCAATTCACGAAGGTTAGGAACCAACAAAATACATAGATATGACTTTAGGATCAAATCCAAAAAAAGCGTGAACAGTAAATTTTAGCTTTATTTTCAACAATTTCTATTTATTTATTAAACTTTATTTCTAAGACCATAATGCAATTTAGAAACTTTTAAATAATGTTTGCCAAACAATTTGCAAAAGCAAACAACTCTTAAAAAAATACTAGTGGTCACGTGTAGGACGTCAAATATTTGAAAGGTGTGAACATAACTTTAGATATTTTGAAAAACTTTGGTTTTAAAAATGTATAGCCTACGTCTATAAGCGCAATTTGTATTTGTTAACATAAGCAATAACGTCGGCAGAATGACGCCACAGAAATATTCTTTATTTAAAATATTTTTCAGAGTGGAGTAAACAAACGTATGTCTAAACATAAAACAAGAATTTGTATGTAAATAAATACTTACATTTTCTTTGGAAACCAATTTATTTTTAATTATTTTTTTTTTTATTAATTTGTAAATTTTGTGTTAAATTTTATAAGTTTAAACTTTTTTCGTTTTTGTAACTTATAACACAAGGGAACAAAAACTGAATATCGATTTCCATATAAAAATTACATTTTTTCCTTTTTGTAAGGAAATCGATATTCAGTTTTCTCAGTAAATTGTGAATAAAATCAAATTTGTTGTACACCAGTTACAAACCTCATTTCATTCGAATTATATCAACATAAGTGTTTTACGACCAAAACTATGATTTTTGTCGCATTTTTATTTTTTATGATAAAAAATTTGTTTTTTTTTCAAAATGTTCCTTTTTATCTTCAAAAATTCAACCATAACTCTGAAACTAAAGGCCAAATTTAAAAACAATAAAAAAATTACGTTAAACAAAATGGACCATAATTTATATAAAATAAATGTGTTGAGATTACCAAAGATATTTCTATTTTTATCTTTATTTGTATGGCTTGTTTCTTTTGTATTTATTATTTTAAAAGTGGGCATTCGTATTTATAAAATAAATGAAGAATAATTGTATATAATCATATAATGAAATATGATTATTTCATATTGTGGTGTTGTGTGCTTGTTGTTGATCTCACGTCTTGCATTAAACAGCAAGACGTATGTTTTTTTATCAACAACAAATAGAATTTATGATGTGTTGGCAAATTCACATGCTTTGCATTAAAACACAAATCGTGTGAATTTGCAACATCAGCTAATTTAAGAGTTTTGTATTCTAGCAAGTAAGACATTTATTGTTAGTTTTTAAGTTTGAATTCAGTAATAAAGTATCGTCCAAACAACAAGTAATTGTTTTTTATTTATGAAGTGCATAATTGGCGACGAGGATGGGATAATTAAAATAAAAAGACTAAGTAACAAACAACTTTTTATTTTACTACAAATAAAACAACTAAAGTGAATATTTTTTTTTTTTTTTAAATAATAATCAAATTCCAACAAATTAAAATGGTGAATTTCAATATTTTACTTATTTTATTACAAATAAAAAAAAAAAAAAAAAAAAAAAAAAAAAAAAAAAACCTTTTAAAAACTGAAAGTAAACAACAAATCAAAATTTTGAATTTCAATATTTTACTTTAAATAAAATAATTACAAAACAACTAAAGTGAATTTTTTTTTAAATAATCAAATTCAATTTACTATAAAATCAAACACAAACAACTACATTGTGTATTAATGAAATGATAAACATAGGAAAATAAATCAAAACGGAACCAAAACTAAATTATAGAAACCTTTTTAAACTTGAAAATAAACAACAAATTAAAATTGTGAATTTCAATATTTTACTTCAAATAAGAAGGATAAAATAATCGCCTCGATTAGCAATCTTTATAAAAGGACAAGCCAGATAATTCTACTACAACAGTGATTCATCCAAGAAAAAAAGTGGGAACAACAAGAAGATTACATAATTCATCAACTTCACTTAACACCACGAAAGAAAAAGAAGCAAAAACCAAGTAATTATATATAATTTTATTAATGTACAATAATTCATAGTTGCTAAAGAAAAATAAAGAAATTTTAAATAAAATGGACGTACAAAAATTTACCTTAGTTTTAGAATGTATAAAAAATATAAATTCGTTAGACGGTTCATACAACCAGTTACCTGATTTCATTAAACAAGTTGAAAATATTTTACCAACAATACAGGAATTTGAGGCGTCACATAAAAATATCCTCATGGACTATCTAAAGGGTAGAATAGTAGGGAAATGTAGGGAAGCTCTACACAGACAAGGAAACCCAACCGATTGGGAACAAATTAAAGAAATCTTAAAAAATAATTTTGGTGAGAAAGAAAATAGCAACGCACTAATGGACAAACTTAAAATGTGTCGCATGACTGACACTATCGAAAAATATTACTCACAAATCAGGGAATTACCAAAGACAGAACAGTCAATCAGGAAATTACCAAAGACGTAACGATAATTACTCGGGAGATTCTAATAGAAGAAACAATGCTGGACCAAACCAACCTAATTACCAAGGACAGAATGGTCAATCAGGAAATTTTTACAGACGTAATGATAATCACTGGGAAAATTATAATGGCAGGAATGGTACTGGATCCAACCAGAGTAGAAACTTTAACAGATCTCAGGATGTAGTTCCGATGGAAATTGGTTCTTCAAGCATAAATTTTTCGACAGAAGCCCTAGACAACTTCCCTATATAGTCATCGACTCTCCAATTAGGAAATTATATTTTGTGATTGACAGTGGAGCAGAATTTAGTATTTTAGATGTAGGACTATGTTCGCCGAGATGGAAGACGGAAATATCTCTTAAGGCAAGAGCCTTAGGGAGAATATTTTCAATGAAGCACCTTTGTAAATTTCCAATCTTTAAGGAATTCAGAGTTGAGAATTATTATTGTGAATTTTTAGAATGCGAACTTAATAACGGATATGATGGTTTAATAGGTAATAATATATTGCGGGATCTAAATAGTATTATCGATTATTCGCATCGGCAGCTAATTACTGCAAACACAACCTTACCATTATTTATGAGCAAGGATGAAGAAATCTACCATAATATATCCTATAAGGAACACTTTATAGAAATAGGAAATAATGAGATAGTGGAAGAAAATTTTCTTTCCTATGTGAAAACCGATCATTTGAATGACACGACAATTGAGGACAGATTTCCCATGCCAAATATTGAAGACATATTTGACAAGCTGGGAAATTGTCAATACTTTTCCACCATTGACCTGGCAAAGGGCTTCCACCAAGTGGAAATGGACCCTGACGATATCCACAAAACCGCATTCTCGACTGCAAACGGTCATTATGAGTTTTTGCGAATGCCTTTTGGGCTTCGTAACGCACCCGCCACATTTCAAAGACTTATAAACAACATCTTACGAGAGTTTATAGGCAAAATTTGCCTGGTGTACCTAGATGACATCCTGATTTTCTCTACTAGTATAGAGGAACATATGGAGTCTCTAAGCAAGGTTCTTAAATGCCTTCAGAATGCTAATCTTAAAATTCAGCCAGATAAGTGTCTATTCTTATCAAGGGAAACTGAGTTTTTAGGCCATATTATTACGCCGGGGGGAATCAAGACCAATCCCAAAAAGATCAGAACGACGTTAAGGACCCTGGTGTACCTCTCACTATGGGCGACAGTAGCGACACAAACCATACAAATTCAAGAGATAAACAGCGACAGAGGTTATATAATGTTGCAAAAGGGGACAACGGATCTACCCACAGAGTATAACGAACTCATTTTGAAAATTAACAAAACTGAAATTCAATTGGCATACGATTTATTACAGAATGAATTTAACGAAAACCCATTTTTACAGACTACCATGGCTAGAAGATATTTGAAAATGGCTGAGGCCGAAAAGAAGCTATTCAGCATCAGACACAAGCGCGGACTTTTTAATGCTTTGGGCAGTGGAATTAAATTTCTGTTCGGAACCCTCGATGATGAGGATAGACATGAAATCCACGAAAGATTGAGGACAATAGAAGAAAGTACATTGACGCAGGACGATATTAACGAAATTTTATACCATATAAACAATGAAACCCAAATTATTAGAAACTTGCAGAACGCTACTAATGTACTACAGAATCAAATTGTTAGGAAAGTACTATCAGACAGTTTTTTGGATAACATTAAAAGTTACTATGAACATTTGAAGGACATTCAATTAGGACTTGTTCTTAGTAAACAGGGTATCCTGAACCCAAAATTAATAAACCCAGACAAAATTTCCGAATTGAGAACGAATCAATTTGAGTACATTAAAACCTCCTTGTGGCAACAGGAAGATGTGCTCTATTTCATAGTACAGATTCCCGGTACAATGAAAACCTACCCTATTTTGAGGATAATCCCTTTTCCAACGCCTACTAACCATACCGAACTAAACTTCGACATGAATAGGAAACTTACAAACGTTGACAAACTACTGTACGAAGTGAAAGGTTCAAAAATTAAGTATTTAGACAATAAATGTGTCAGAAATCTGCTCAATAAAAACGAAACCGATTGCGAATTTATAATAAATAATAGAAAAGAAATAAGATTTATTGAACCTAATTTTATTATAACAAAAAATATAGATGAAACTACAATAAGACAAACTTGTAGCAATTTAGAACTTAAAATAAAGAACCATAATTTGATTTTCTTCCCAAATTGTAAAATTTTAATTAACGAAACCACTTTTGAATCCTTCAATTATAATGAAAATTTTTTTTATGTACCATATATATGCTAAGGATATTACTAATAAAACGTTGATACAATTACCTGATACGAATTTAAACGAAGTGAAATTGAACATGCATAAACTGAAAACCAGTAATAATATTGTTAATATAATTTTAATAATTATTGTAATAGTGTTAATTTCATTGTTAATTTTTCAATTCTATAAAAGAACCTATAAAAATGAACAAGTTATCGAAGATGCTAATGTTTTAGAAGAAAGAACAAGTAATGTAGGAAGCTTGTTCTCTTAAGAACCATTTTTTTTTTGTGTTTTTGACTAAAATTGTAAACAAACATTTGCTTTATAGTGTTAAGAAAATTTTAAATATCGGACACAACGCGCCACCACAAATTCAACAGAGACTGTTGAATCTAGGGATGGAGGAATCATATAATGAAATATGATTATTTCATATTGTGGTGTTGTGTGCTTGTTGTTGATCTCACGTCTTGCATTAAACAGCAAGACGTATGTTTTTTTATCAACAACAAATAGAATTTATGATGTGTTGGCAAATTCACATGCTTTGCATTAAAACACAAATCGTGTGAATTTGCAACATCAGCTAATTTAAGAGTTTTGTATTCTAGCAAGTAAGACATTTATTGTTAGTTTTTAAGTTTGAATTCAGTAATAAAGTATCGTCCAAACAACAAGTAATTGTTTTTTATTTATGAAGTGCATAATTATATACGTTTTTGTTAAGCTAATTGGGCCTAATGTATTAATGTAAATAAAAAACCTTTTTTTTACATGTTTCTCCCAACGTTTCGTCAATTATTTGTTGACATCTTCAGGGGTTGTCTATTTAATATTTTTTTAAAAATTTTTTTATATAATAAAAAACAATATATTATTACAAAATTAGAAAACAACAAAATAAATAAATAAACTTACAATTACCAAGTAGTAGTTTATCACATTAAATTATTCATTAAATGTTACACAGCTTACATAAAACATAAAACATTTAACATATAATTAAATTAAACACACAACTTAAATTAATATCACAGCTTATCTTCTCTATTTTATTGCAACTCTGTAGCTTAAACTTATATTATCCGTGTCTTCCTTTAAATTCATTGTTCTGTTAATATTTTGTTATATACGTAAGCTTTCTATTGTGAAACGTTTTTTCTGTTAAGCTTCTATGTCTAGTATTCTTATTAGTATTCTAACCTGACTTCGACAGAATAAGAATACTAGACATAGTCTGAATTTACATGTTTCATCTTTTGATGCTCAACTTCTTTTCAATTCTCTTTTAAAGATGCCAATATATTCACACGCAGCAATCGGTTTCAACTTTTTTCGGTACAAAACAACAACAATTTTATTAATAGCGGATCAAAGAGAAAAAGAAAAGAAAAAAAATTACATGCAGCCATCGTTGTACATATACCAACGAATAAAAACACAAAGCGTACTGACCGAGTACAGGCATCTCCGTACTAACCCCCTTTCTTCTTTCTTCTCTCACCTAAAAACATAAGAGTTGAGCATCAAAAGATGAAACGTGTGAAAGCAGACATAATAGAAGCTAAACAGAAAAAACGTTTCACAATAGAAAGCTTACGTATATAACAAAATATTAACAGAACAATGAATTTAAAGGAAGACACGGATAATATAAGTTTAAGCTACAGAGTTGCAATAAAATAGAGAAGATAAGCTGTGATATTAATTTAAGTTGTGTGTTTAATTTAATTATATGTTAAATGTTTTATGTTTTATGTAAGCTGTGTAACATTTAATGAATAATTTAATGTGATAAACTACTACTTGGTAATTGTAAGTTTATTTATTTATTTTGTTGTTTTCTAATTTTGTAATAATATATTGTTTTTTATTATATAAAAAATTTTTTAAAAAAATATTAAATAGACAACCCCTGAAGATGTCAACAAATAATTGACGAAACGTTGGGAGAAACATGTAAAAAAAAGGTTTTTTATTTACATTAATACATTAGGCCCAATTAGCTTAACAAAAACTTATATATAATATATAAACAACTTGGCCAAAAAAATAACAAACATACTTAAGAATAATTGGTCTGTCGTATATTTTTAAAAAGTAATCGTAATAAAACTACAACTGCACTCAACTGAGTACAGCGGCGGAATCCATTTACAAATTGTGGCATACTGTAGTTGTAAAAATTGCACAAAAATCATATCGTTCTTCCATATTCGATGAGTTTTAAACGTTTTAAAGCTTGTATTTTGTGTTGATAGCGATTCTTTGTATGATTTATATTTTATGTTAGCAGTTGAAGAAGAAGATGCCATTGAGAACATGGTTACAGCCGAAAGATAATCTAGGTAACATTGAACAGCAGCGAGGATAATCCTTTGCCAAAAAGGAAAAGAAGCTGTATTAAACTACAACGTAACACAAGTATTTACAAAGGTCCTCTCCTACCACTACCACAAACATGTTAAGAACTGATAAGTTTTATCAGTAAAACTGTATATCTTCATCAAAACAATTGACATAACTTCCAACAGGGCGCTACGCGTATTGATATTGTGTGCATATCAATTATCCAAAGGCGTCTTGATGTTGTGTATACCAGTTACCCAAAGGATATTTATATTGGTCTTACGAACAGAAACAGTAACAAAATCAATGTCTAGGCAAAGGTATCCACACAACAAACTGAATGAAAAACTATTTCTTCATATTAATTAACGAATCGCTTGCCAAATTGATATCATGGATCATTTTTTATTCCGACGTTCTTTTACAAGGTTCAATTGACGGCATCTTTCATCATTGGAACTAAGGTTACCTCAAGATGGTATAGGTTTCTACCCAAAAAAGAAGAAAGGCAATTCGGAGGTTTTGATATCATGCAAGAATTTGGTGACGATGCAAAAAATTGTTAATAACATTATGTCATGAATACCAATGTTCTAAAATTTTTCACCTACATCCCTCCGCTGTACTTAGTTGAGTACACCCCTCCTACTCCAAGCGTTCCTAATTTTTTAAATTTTTTTTTTATATTTTTATGCTACTTTTGTATACAATGAATAGAAAAATAAACTTTTGTTTTAATTAGCGCTGCTAGTTTAATTTTGGCGGTTAATGGGTTAATTTTGGACATAACGGTATATCTCGAAAAGCAGAGCTGATAGAAAAAAATAAACATTTGATTTCAAATCAGCGACCTCAAATAGTTAAAATTTACAAGCAGATTCCAGACCGCAAAATTTCTGTTCCGCAGTGTAATTGATTTTGACAGCTTGTGTTAGCAGATAATTGCTCAACAATGCATTATAACATTTGTTGCCGAACATGTGCTCAAATACATATTTATGAAGTCCACACGTTAATATGTAGTGTTGGCAATAGAATTTGATAGTTGCTACGGCAATAATTGCCAAGGAAATTGCTCGTTTAGATAGGTATTTAATAAATTTATTATTTGAGATATTCTCAAAATTTTATTTTAAATATGTTTTAATCTGTTTGTGGTTAAGCATGTCTATATTAATTAGAAGACTTCAACCACATTTTTTAAAAGTTGCAAACAAAACCTCTTATCCAGGATTATTTAGTTTCAGCATTATGGAAATGAATTGTAATTTGAACATGATTTTTGTATGAAATATCTGTCAATTCGTCTATCACAATTTAAAACCTTCCATGACATTGTTGGATTTCATTTAATTTGGTGTTTTAATAAAAAAAAACTGATGCATTTCCCCATATCGTTGATTCCGTCGGTATGTTGTACTTTTAAGCATTTATATTTATGGCAGCATATTTTAGTAAAGTATTATTTGCTGTCTCTTAAGAACTACTTGGAACAGAGTCAAGTTTTACTTGGCATATATTAATGTCAAACTTGTGGACTAATTAAGGGTGAGTAATAAGTCGCTACGTTGAAGAACCTTTGCAACTTATCATTTTAGGGCCCTTTAAGAATACTGTAAAATTGCTTATAACTTATTAAGATGAACATTCATTTTATAGTATTTTGAATTGTTTTTGGTTTGTTATCGATTTATATTTACATTGCTCAAAATGTTTTTTGACTTTTGTAACATTTTGGCTTAACATTCTTCATAAAAAGTTCATGTTTGGCCAATATTCAATTAGAAAAATACTTGCGGCCTATTTCCGATGTGTAAGTTCAAAGATTTTTGTTTTTGTTTTAAACGTAGTTGTACGAAAGAAAGAATTCTTTCGTACATTGAAAATAGGCTATTGAACAACCGGTTTATTCGATATTCGAAAAATATACATTTTAAAATATTCGACTTGGGCAAAACTAAAATAACCGGTTAAAACCGGTCGAATACTAAACGTTCGATTTCCCTTATCTCCTCACATGATTTAATTATTGTCTGCGAAAATCTTATGTTAAAGCATAGCAACCCACACCTTCGTAGCTTTTTGAATATAAAGAGCAATTACTTCTCCCTCCAAGAAAGTTTAAGATCTTTTAATGCATAATAATACTTTTTCTGCTTCAAAACTAATGATTTCAGCCTTGTATATGAGTCAACAAAACAGTTACCCATCTCCAGCCCTTGCTAAAGAAATTTTAAAACCTGAGCTTAAGTTTCGTAACTCCCGCGTCGAGAATCTTTTCGGTTGAAATGTCTGAAATTAAACAAAAAATCCATAAAAATCCTTTGTTTAAGGACAGTTTTTCTAAACTTAACTTTGTCTGTAACATTTTTGACGACTAACATCTGTCACTTAACGAAAATACTCGCCAATTTACAGAAAAAGTGTGTCCTGCTTTGAACTGTCCAATATACTGACGAATAAAAACGAGCTAAGAGAAAATTTTAACACAAAAAATATAATAAAACTGCAATGAGCAATAACACGGAAGATGTTGGTTCTTTGTTCTTGGTCGATTTTTTTCATAATTTAATATTTTTTTATTTAAAAATCTTGGAAAAATTTACGAATGTTCTCAAAGCCATGTTGTAAACATCAAACATTTAAGTCGCACTTTACATAATTTG
Source organism: Pollenia labialis (assembly GCA_949318255.1). NCBI lineage: Eukaryota > Metazoa > Arthropoda > Insecta > Diptera > Polleniidae > Pollenia > Pollenia labialis. The sequence goes on along the minus strand of OX439141.1, from coordinate 77,578,093 downwards.
GTATAGCTGACGGATGCAATTTTGCAGCCGTCGCACAGTGGCGCCATTTGAGTTTTTTCGTTGCAAAAATCATATCTTTTGAACCGAATAAGATAATTGAACAGTTTAAACAGCATATGATAGATAACTGTTCAGCCTATGAAATGGAAAGGGTGCTACGCTTTGTAGGGGCCTACTTATGGGTTATCAAAGTTAAAATAAATCAATTTTATGGTAACTAAAAAAAATTAATTTTACATTTTTAGATTGTTTTTATTTTTTTTCTTTAGGGTTTTTTGTTTTAAATTATTACCCAACAAATTAAAAAAAAAAATAATTTTTTTTTTAAATTTATTTTTTCAATTTTCTGTAAAATATTCATCACAATTCGTAAGAGAAGGTATATCTAAAAGACTAACCATTTCTAAACTATAATTATTTTCAAACTCTATTCGTGACTTCACATGCCGCAGGGAAGAAATAAGTGGATCGGAAGATGCTGCCAACATGTTGAAGAGGTCCTCATTTTGCCTTACCCTTGATGCTTTGAATGTGTTCTGCAGTCTATATTTTTTATAAAATTTGTTAAGAGACTCCTGTGCTTCTTCAGAAAGCTCTCCATTTTATAATTTCGCTTCTCTCAATATTTCCGTATAAGCTATCAAGTTCTTCTAAAGCAGCTTCCGTGAAAAACTTTGGTGTGGTTGACTTTCTAAACAGTTCAAATAATTTTAAATTGTTCAACGCCATGTTTTCAGTACTTAAATTGTTTAATGGTTTCAGTAATTGTTGCGCCAACTTTCAGTCGTAGACTAATCCAGGCATTGTGCTTATTTTGCAATATATAGGCTTATGCTACCATGCCTAAAAATTTACCTGTTCCCTGCATACATATGGATTTAGGCTGAATAATGCAATTTTGATATTATGCACGTGTCCAAATAAGATTTGTGCCTACCTGTAGGGACCATAATTCAATATTGTTTTTGACCATTTGTACGCCAAAGTATTGTTTAAGTGAGGTACGTACCTGTTAATTTCAATGAGTAGTTTTTTCAAACTATTAGAACAAACTACTGTCAGTCAAAACATATAAGGGATGGACGCCATACAATTTCTGCAACCATGTCTTTTTAACCTTTTTACCTCTAGAAGCCAAACGGGCACGTACGGGCAGATAAAACCTTTTGAATTATGTAAAGAAATAATCAAAGAACAGGTTTTGCAAATATGGCAAATATAAAAAAATATATATTTTTTTTTGTATTTTCCGTCAAAGTTAAAAAATAGTGAAAAAACGGATAGTTTGCAGACATAAAAGTAGATAACCTTAACTAATCAATTTTTTTGCTTTTTTTTAAGAAGTAAGATTTTCATTTGTATTTTCGAAATTAAGCAAATATACCTCGAGTGACATTTGTTGTGCTTAAGTAAACGAATGTTCGAAGTGAAGCTCGGCAAACCATTTATGTGTTTGTATTGAATTAAAAACTGAATAGTATTTGATTTAAACCCTTCCGCGGGTTCTAGGTTCGATTTCAATTCAATTATAGTTTCATTCTCAAAGATGAATGCACTACATTTCGAATTTAATAAATATTTCTATTTTTGTTTATCTTAAATATTTTCTTAAACATTAAATTTTCAAATTTCTAAATAAAAAATAAAAAAAAAATTTAGTTTTCGCCAATTCAATTAACCTACAATTTTGTCTGTAACAACAAAATGGCCACAAATTGACCATAAAAGATACACAAAAATTTTCTTAAAAAAAAACTCGAAAAAAAAATTAAAAGTTTAAGTAGAGTTTATAAAAGTTGAAAATAGGGAATCAAAACTTTTTTGCAATGCCAAAGTTTAGTTGAATTTGAGCATTGGAGAAAAAATATTACATGAACAACTAAAACATCCAGTGTTTGTTTTCTCAAAGTATGTTGTTGTGTTAACTTTTACACTGTTTCTTCTATTAACAGGATTTGAAAGTTGTTGAAGAAAAATTACTCACTTTAATTAATTCAATGAAAGATTTAAACTAAATTAAGAAATTAAAGGTATATCGGCCATTTGCTGCAGCATGGTCATAAGTCAAAAATCGCTAATTTTTTAATAACACTAATGCACATGAAATCAGTATCCATGTTCTGTAACTTTGGTCAGAACTTCTCGCATCAAGAATATGTAAACCAAATAAAAATATAAGAAAAGATAAACTCACGGTTTGTTGTTGATGTTTTGTTCAAGCTTTGATATTGTTACGGGTAATACTTTTTGTGTTAATAATTCTTATTCGCTTAACAGTTTTAATTGAATAATATTTTTAGCTTTCCAAAAATCTTTGGATGGCGTAAGCATACACTCACACTATTCTGTACGTAAAATTAACTGAACTTGTAATATAAAATAAATGAAAATTCAGTTAAAACCCGGTCTACTTTAGTTTTCATTTTAATTGAATAATGATCCAAAAAGTATACAAAATATTATCTAATGGTACATTGGTAGATATTAAAACTTTTAATCGTGAAAAAGAGCGCTAACTTTGAAAAACTTCGGTCACCATTTAATTCAGCGTACTCGAATTATCTTGCACAGCTTGTTAAAACTTGCGATTAGCATAGCGTTATTTTTTTGTTAAATAAATTTTTTAAATTTCTTTCCTCCAATCAAAACTTTTTTGCGTAATTTATATAATGGCTTAATATTTTTGCCATTAATTGTACTTTCTGATAACTCAAATGCATTAATAAATTTAATTATTATTGCTAGATATTTATTTCTTGAGTTCAGAAACACTTTTAAAACAATCTCTATATCCGGGTGCATAACTCTCAATTAAAGGAGTCAGTTTAGTCCTTATTTCCAACTTCTACACAAAATTATACTAGCACGGCACTTTAGTCAAAATGTGACAAGAATATCTTCAGCATCAAATTTCACTACGTGCCTTCAAAGACCAAAAGTTCGTGCAATGTATGTAAAATGCTTAATAAAGAAATATCGAAAGTATCATATATTTTTATTTTTCTCAAAAGCAGTGGTACACTGCTCAAAAATCCAATGAAAATGTACGCTAAGCAAACGAATAACGTTTATAAAAATATTAAATTAATTTAATTAAAATAATACCTAATGAAAATAAAATGTTCATAATATTATCGAATAATTCGTTGAGCCAACGAAAATATTTTAAAAAACGTAATTCGTTTGCTTAACGTACATTTTCATTGGATTTTTGGTTCAGTGTAATTAGGTCAAAACTGTGTTTAAGGAATTATACAAAAAAATTTTATGAAAATTTTTGTTGTCCTGTTAAAAAAGAATACTTAAAATTTTACAATAAATATGCATAATATGCTCCATAAATATGTTTCAAAAGAAGCTAAACGAATTTTTTTTTCCGCAAGAATTATTAAAAACTATGTGGTTTGCGGTCTTTTAGATGTTGTTGGAGGATGGCAATTTTGGCAAACCTTGTTATCAGCTTGTGAGTCTGAATCCGAAGTAATCATTACGTCTGATATATGTTCACATACATATGTATGGGCTAGAATTCCCTTATTTAATCGTCTATCTTGTACACAAAAGAACGCAAGTATTTAAAATATATAAAATATAAAATATAAAATAAAGAAATCTGGAAAAGAATAAGCGATATGATGATTATTGCGAAAATGAATCAATCTATACGGTAAGTAACGTTATTATTTTATGATTAATAAAGCAATTTTAACCATTCTCTTATAAATTATAGATTTTGAAATATTTATGATAATGGTGGCAAGATTCCGTTTTGTGCTGATGTATGAACCTACCAGTGCATCCAGGTCTTTATTTGTGGCTTAAATAAAGTATAATGTGAATAGTGATGTTATTTAATTTTTCTAAAAAAAATAATAAAAACAACATTTAATTGCATCTGTTTTTTTCAAATTAGTTAGCAACAAAATATTTTGTTAATAAAAAATTATGTTTGTTAACAAATATTTCATTCAATATTACAAACTCATTGTTAAAAATATTTGTTGAGTTTTAACTTTTTTAATTAACAAAATAATTTTTTGTATTTACAAATTTAGTTGTTGGTGCCTTTTCAATTAAAAAGTTAATTGTATTGACAAATATGGTATTCAATATGACAATTGATTTGTCGTAATTTTTTTCTGTGTACCGAAATAAAATCCATTATACATATTTCTTAAGGGACCGAAATTTCGGAAACCCGAGCTTACTTTTCAAAACCCTTTGGCAGATTTGCTCTACCAATAGCTAATTTTATTTCGGGTGGCAAGTATTGAGGTTGGTGGCGATGACCCCAATTTCGTTGCATTGTGTTAGGCGACCAAAAAATGTGGTTTTATGGATTTAAGTTGCATGTAAAAGGTCTTGTTGAGTACATAAAAAATTGTGTCAAAAAAATTCAGAAACACCCTCAAATTCAGAAGTTATTTAAAAAAAACCGTTTTCAGTGATGTTCGTCAACTTATCGACCTGTAACTGAGTCAGTTCTTGTCCGATTTTAATTTTTTTAACGGGTTTGGAAAGAAAACTAATTACTCTTTAAAATGACGTGCATTTTTTATACATTTGTAAGTTATAACAATTGTTTTTGTTAAGAATATCTACAAAAACAAACGAAAATTATAAACTTTTTTGATTTTAGGTGCTTTTCATTGCTTATTTTATTATGAAAGCTTATAAAAATTTATATTAACGTATGAAGAAAATTTAGTTCTTAATTTTTCAAATCGGATAAAAATTGTATAAGTTATTCAACTTTTCATTAACACCTGTTTTTAGTATTTTCTCCCACCGCGCAAAACATATGAATAAAAAAAGCAATTAACTATACAAGCAAATTTGTCAACTTAATACTTTGTTTGTTGTAATTTTACAGTAACGTTTTTGGTATTAACTAATGTGTGGTTTACAGAACACGAATTCAAAATTTTGTTTTTGTTTTAAATGTAAGTTGAACGGACGAATAAGGCGCTCGTGTTCTGTAAACCACATATTAACAAGTTATTGTTAATCTGTCTTAATTAAAAAAAAAGAACTGGAAGATAATACAGATGAATAGGTTTTAGTATGCCCTATTTTTTTAAATCATTAAAAAAGTTTAGAATGTTTTTATAAGCAATTTTTAGTTATATATATTTGGATAAATACATAAACTAATCGAATTTATTACCAACACAATGGCAAAGTTTAAATACTACCTTTTGGTGAAGGATATTGTTTTTAGATAAGAGTAAAAAAAGTGTAACTAGTTTAAAATTTGTGACAAGTGAAGTGATATTAATATTTACATTTATTAAATCAAGTAAGTTTGTAATTTTTGTAATCTTTTAACAAATTTTAATTTTTTTCTGCAGTGTGTGATAAGCGTAATAATTTTTGTTATGTTTGCGGTTTATTCGCTGACAAAAAACATCGCTTTGATCTGAAGAAAAATAAAGCCTTGGTAAATGCCTTCAATACAGTTTTTAACTGCTCATACAGTTCTAGCAAATGTTGTGAACCCGAAAGAATTTGTACAAGCTGTTCCAGTATGCTTAAGAAAACTAAGTCCGAAAAGTTTATAAGCCAGCCATTACCATTATCTTTCCCAATGATTTAGAATCATAAAATATTCCATAAGCCACAAGACTGTTATTTTTGCCAAACAAACATCACTGGTTATCAATATAAAAATCGTGATAGCATTAAGTATGCTAACGTGTTAACTGTTACTAAGCCAGTATTAAGTGCCATTAAATTTAATGAAACTTTACATAAACAAAGTGATGATGAATCTGAAAACGAGGAATGTGATATGGAATATTTACCAAAATCGGCTGAGCCACATTTTGTGCAAATGCATATTTTTGCGATCTTGTGCGAGATTTAAAACTTTAGTAACTTTTGCAAATATAAACCGATTTTAACAAATGATATCTCGTTTTTTTCTACATAAAATTATCTTTAAAATACAGTGCAAATAAAGATAGGTTTTCATAGAAAAAAATTAAAACAACTCTTGTTGAATTTGAAAAATTAGGAAAAAAAAATAAAAAAAATTAGATAATTTTGAGAAAAACTCACCTAATTTTTTGGAATATATTTTTTATGAATACATTTTATAAAAGCTTAATTCTTTGCCTTTCCAAAACAGTTTAAAATTTTAAAATCGATCAAAAAATTTGTGAGTTAGAGGTACTAAAGTGCTACGACGTACCCTAAAACAGTTTTTTGAAAATAACTCAAAATTTTGAGGGTGTTTCAAAATGTTTGAAAACGGTTTTTGTATGTCCTCACCTAGGCCTACAACCCCCACTAGGTCGCTTTTCAAGTTCTGACAAAAAGTGTTTTTTTGTAGCAGTGTGTTATTATCTGAATGTCTTGTTAGTTGTTCAAAATAACGGTTGTCTTGTCAGTGAACCTTATTTTGCGAACGTATTCACCAATTACTTTGACGCCCTTTTCTGCTAAAGAGTAGCACAGAATGACCTTTATTAACTAACGATACACGTATAACGAAAAGTTCAAAGAAGAGGCTTTTAAAGTGGCATAGGCCTTTAAAAAGGGTAAAATTGTGAGTTTTTATTTTGTTGGCCAATCACGCATGTTAAAGAAATGGAAAAATGCTTATCATTGCCTTTAAAGCCCGACTTAGTGATATTTTATTGCACTTGGAATTGGTGTAAAATAAATCTTTTTCCCTAACAACATCTGTGTTATTTCTTCAAACATCATATGAGACTTTTTTTTGTCTATAAAAATTGTATACTTAAAACTTAAATGCAATATTATGATTCTGTTTGCATGTAATGCAAAGGAAAAGAAAAATAAAAGAATTTTATAAAAAAAAAAATTAAATAAAAAAAAAACTACGTAGATATTTTTCTACTATTTGCATAACAATCAAATGCAGAGAAATGTAACAATTTCTATTTTCTAGTTATTTTATTGTAATACTTTTATAGACAGTCATCCCGGGCGGCTTCCACAACTGAATGTATTTGCGAATAGTTTTGTAATTGAAAAAAAAATCGCAATGAAATAAAAGAAAAAATTTGTAAAACATACCAGAAACCAAACATATGTATATATTTTTGGGGTTTTATAGATGTAACCTATAGAAACCAAAGAAATAAAATAAAATAAAAAGATGAAATTGCCAGCGCACACAGTTTGGATGTTACCAATATGTGTTATATTTTGCTAAGAAAAATTCAGCACATGTGCATTTTGATGGAAAAAAACAAGGAAGAATGGTTTATTCGGCTGTGCCTAACTTAAAATGCCCTTCACCACTACTTGGAACTATTCAGGAGTGGACGTTATGTGAGTTTTATAACTAATTATGACCTAATCTTTATAGAATCTGATAATAAAATTTCTAGTTCTATTAAACTACTGTTTTCTGATTTTTATGACAATTTTAAAATTCGTTGCGGTTTGAGGTGTATTAAAGTATTAACGCCCAACCATAATATGTACAGCCGTGATTAACCTACTGTCAAGAATTAACAAAAACTCTCTCAAATGAATTAAAAAACCAAAAATAGATTCAAAAAATATTTGATTCCGTGCTGACAAATGACAGTTTCATAAAACTTAACAAAAAGTTTCCATTAGTTCAATATAGTGATTAGCAATGAGTCGATTTTTCGCTACTCATACAGACTCAAGAAATTGTAAGTATAACGCCTGGAACACAATAAAGGAGTTGTAGTAGTAGCTGAAACTGAGTAATGCTCTGTAGCGCAACAAAATTCAAAATTTCGAATTTTGGACTTCAACTGCACTACTACATCTTCGTATTCTGTTAACACTACCTTGGTACTGCCATTTTTAACTTTTGACAGCTTGCAGAAATTATTTAAAATCAACTTCTCTGATTCACTCATACTCACGAGAGCAATTAATATGAGTGCGAAATCTACATCATACGCAAACTCATAAATGACCTCAGTTTTATTTATTATTTAAGGAAAATACCCTGATACAGGGATGTTCTGGAATAAAATTTTTATAAATTTTGTTATAAAATTCTGTTTTATAAAGAAATATTTGTATAATATTCGTCATAAAATTCTCTTATTACATAAATCTTATTAAAAAACGACGTTTAAAGTTCTTGCGTTTTGCGTTTTCGATTTCCAGAACAGACCTGTGTAATTGCCAAATCGTCACTTTCGGGGATAAATCTGGCAGCCTCGCATTTTGCTTCACCTGTACACATTGAGTTAAGTTGATAACCCTGCAAATTATATTACCAGTCCAAAAACGCGTGAAAAGAATAGTCCACAAGGGACTAGTCCAAAAGTAACCCAAACGTATGGAAAAACATGGTCTATTTAACATTACGATGTCCTAGGGGAGTACCATAAAACCCATCTTTGGACTACAAAGGAGTAGTTTTAAAACTACTCCATTGTGTTCACAAGAGGATTAGTTTTAACTTCGTTTAAAAACGAAAACATGTCGTTAAAAAACGAAGACATGTCGTCTCACTACAAACACTTTTTAACAATGACATGGGTCCATGCTTTCATTACATCGGACCAGTCCATGGAGTAGTCCATTTCATGAAATTGGATCAGGTGGTCCAATTATATTTGCAGCGTATAAATCAACCACTACATAAAAGTTGCTAAGTATGAGTACGATGAATAAAATCAAACTTTTGAGTGAATATGAGCTTTAATAGCATTGCGATAAGTATGAGTGCGTATAAGTACAAGAAAAATATGAGTCATGATTCAGTTCTATTCACTTTTTCACTACTCATTGCCGATCTCTGGTTTGCATGTATTCGCAGATTTGCTTAAGCCAATTTAAGCACATTATGGTTGTGCCTTTATTCCAATAGTGCGATTTATATTGGACCTATCGCAATGAAGGGTTTGATCAGCACAACATTTTATGATTTTTTTTTAGGCATATAGAGCTTCACTGGACTTATGCTATTTTACAAAATTGGTGATGTGATTTCTTAACTTAATTGAGTTTTAAGCTAAAGTGAATTGAATTTCATTAAAATATCATTATTTGTTTGTCCCCAATGCTTTTTTAAGTGATAGATTTTGGGAATTTAATTGGAATTATGGTAAATAATGGACCGATCATAAAAAAGTTAATAAAATATGTTCCAGTTAATTAAAACAAACAGGTGTTTTCGAAGAATCATGAGGATATTCTGACACAATGTGATATCAAATGCAGCATAATGGAAACAGAACAGAAAGCATTAAGCCAAAAAATTAAATGGAAATGGTTGGCTAAATCTTAAGAAAGCCAAGAGGCAACTTGCCAGACATGCACTGGAATGGAAGCCGCAAGAGAGCCACAGAAAATGCAGGCCTGCAAACACCTGGAGAAGGTCAGTGAAGGCGCAAGCAGCATGTTGTGACCCTATGCTTGTCTTAAGAGTTAAAAAAAAGATAAAACAAAATCGTCTTAAATAGTTTTTTTATTAATGTTTTAATTTTTTTTAACAAAATATTTATACACAGAAAAAAATCAAAACAAGTCAATTTTTATGTATTGAATACCATATTCAATCAATACAACAATTTTTATAATTTTTTTGAAACCAATTACCGAATTTGTAAAAATAAAAAATACTTTTATTAATTCCAATTTCTAACAAATATTTTTTACAATGGGTTTGTAATGCTGAATAAAGTATTTGTTACAATCAAATATTTTTTTTATTACTTGTTTATCCTACTTACAAAATATTTTGTTGCAAAATAATTTTTTGCCTATTCAGAGAACTAAAAACATTTAAAATATTATTGTGAATTACAAGGAAAATTTAAGATTGCATGACACATGACCTTAATTCTCATTATAGGCTTAGAACTGCATGCACTTGGAGGCTCATACATCTGAATACGCCATTATCAACAAGAAAGCTAGAATGAAGAAAATATCCGTTGGCATTTGCTTACGAATTATAAAATGTATGACATATACACAATGCTTACGTCAAATACTAATTCAGTTTTCAATAAGCTTCCTATCGTTTGTTCATTTGGTGATTTTATCCCAAAATATTTAATTTTTTCATATTTTATTTGGAATTTCTTTGAAACAAAAACTTTCTTCAACTGAAACAAATTGTGTTAATATGACAATTTAGAAAATTGTTAGTATTTATTGGAAAAGTTTTTAATTTTTTTAAATAAATTAATAACTGTTTTTATTTATTTTTGTGTATTAAAGTAATTTTTAGGTATTTGGGCTTTATATGGAATTGATCACCATACAATTATATGCTATTTCTAGGCATATAGAACTAAATTGGACCATATTTTTGCACAATAGTCCTTGTTAATATTATGAACACAGAAAAAAAAATAATAATTGATTTCAATTAAAAAAATTTTGATATTAAATAAAAAAATTAATAAAATTTGCAGAAGTAAACCAATTAATAATATCAATTAAACCTTTAATGCACTAGATTTAACGTTTAATTCATTTGATTAAATTTTCAATTTAATCTGATTTTATATTTGATAAATGCTGGTTAAAAAATTGGTGAATTTTTTATGTGAAACATTTTAGTTTGCCTGAAAGGAGAAGGACGAACAGAAAAGTGCACTTTGTTTAGTGCACAAACAGTTTTTTGACTTTGTTATTGTGGCGTAGAAAAAAAGAGAAAAAAGAGAACGTATAGAAAATGCGTAAACTGCTAAACAAATGTTTCATTGTGTGATTTTTTTTTATCCTGAAGTATGAAAATCAAACAGATAATCAATTTTCAGTACAAGGAGCAATTGCGTGGACGATATTTTCTGTCGGCTTGATGACTTGCCGATACGAGAACATGCCACGTATAATGGTGCTCAAATCTAAGCCGCAAACAGACATCGTTTGGCCTTGCGACTTATGGATTGTCATTGCAAATGCCATTCTACTAGGAAATTGAACGCGCTTGAATGCAATTGCGACGCCTGTGGGAATCATCGGAGTTCGTGGCAGCAAAACATTTTCGCTTTAACATTCAAATGGTAGCTTTGATAAACTTTTTATCAATTTTTTAACGACCACTCGTGAATCATTGCATAGCCGTGGTTGGTTCAAATTCCGAAATAGAATAACCGGAGAGAAAAATTTGTAAAAAAAAAATACATTAACTTTTTAAAAGAATCGTTTAATTAATTAAGAAAACATGGGTAGAGGAACCTTTTACTAGATTTAATGTTGGAATTTCAAAAAAATGTATATCCTTAAGATGGCATAGTGTCTGCATGCCAAATTTTAAAAAACCCGGTTAATTTTAAGAATATATGGGGAGGGGGAGCTTTCACCCGTCTTACCCTACTTTACACAATCTAGCAATATGAGCTATTCCGAATGTCATTGTATACATAAGACATTACAATACATGGTTTGGAAACTTTTCAAGTGAAAATAAAAAATCATAAAATGGAAAATAAAGGGTATTTTGTTGATATTTGTATGGGAATATATAAGTTAATCATAATATCGTATCTCTGGAACCATTGGGCCGATTTCATGCAAACTTTACATAAACCATCTGTAGACTATCCCCAACGTACCCTGAATTGAGTGGTTAAAATTGGTAGACCCGTTTCCGCAGTTAGTAGTGACATTAAAGTGTCACCGATTATTACAAAATTTTATATATTGGAAAATTTGCCGAAATCAATGAGAATCTATCGCTTCATTCCTGTGCCACTGTTGCTATGATAATCTTTGGTATTTTGTCGCGTAAATACATGAAATCAATGTTCTTGGGATTTTGCGGCCAACTAAAAAAAGCTTTTTATTGAAATTTTATATAAATTAAAAAATTGGTGAATGTTGGTACGAAATAGAATATTTCGTGTACACGGATTAAAAATATATATTTTTTTTTAGAAATTTTTACCCTCATTCAGATTAATTACAAGTTTTAATTCCTTAACTACCTAGGAGGACTAGAATAAATTTAAAGCTTAAATCGAATTTTTGTTCTTCTGTTGAGTCGTACGTTTTTAACAGGCGGACATGGTTAAACCAAGTTGCAATTACTCGTTTCGTATTTCACACGTAGTGACAAACTAAGTATTCCCATCTCGTAGTGGAGGATGAAAAACACATTTTTCTAGCTTGCAAATTCATTCATGTTGCACGCTAAATATGTTGCTGTAAATAGAAATATTAAGTTATTCTTTTTAATTTTTTCCCGTTATTTTTTTTTTCTTAGTCTTTATAAATAGTTCGTCTTGGAAACTGAACTTAAGTACGATGTAGTGCAGATACATGTGTATACGAAATTTAATATTCACTAAATGCTCATGTAGACCTACGCGTACATTTTTTATAATTTAGTGCAAGTAAATGTAAATATAACTTTATATTCTTTATATTTCCATGAGGCGTATGAGTAACGTTAATATGAGAATATTAAAATTTATTTGTACATGGAATATGCAAACGTAGTTTAAAAATCAACAAGATTTTAAATAAATGCTGTTTTTCTTTAAAAGATCTGTTGGACCTGTTTATAATAATAATAATTATTATTATTTTTATTATTACTCAATTTAATAACGTGGTTTAAAATTGAGTAGATGCAGAGACAAATTATTAATTAAGAAAACTCTTCAAGATTGACTGCCTTATTTCTAAAGAATTAAACAGGTTAATAAAGGGTATGAAACGGATTTTGTATGAAAACGGAATACGGAATTTGTATTAAAATCATTTTCATAAACCCTTTCTTAACATGTTTTATTTTTTATAAATTAGGCCGTGAGCCTTTAAATACTTAGGAATCAATTGAATATTAATCGAAATTTTCGCAATACATGCAGGGAAAATGCTACCCTTTTACAGAGTTAATATCTATTGTCCTTTATTTAAAAAACTTTTAAAAATTAATCTTTTAAACTTTAACCCCGTATTCATAAAGGATTATTAAATTAAACAAACGTTTATTTAGGATAATTTCCATAGTTAAACCTTTATTAAATTTAAAAATTTTTTATGAATGCAGGCATAAGAGTTTAATATGTATAAGTCGCAATTCACCCCTTCACAAAATGTATTATGTATGAATGAAAGTACATTTTACTTAAAGGACAATTTGAAATCGGAGTGACAATAAGCCTTAATGACAAGAAAAAAAAATAAAGTAAATTAGTAAATACATAAAGTGAGATTTAAAATATTTAACGACCTTTATCGAATAGAGGTTTGATTTTATCGGCTGTATACAAAGCATACCATTATCACAAATTTTCTTTAAAGTGAGCCATAATTTAAGGGAAGTATGTTAAAGTAAACTTGCAATAATGGAACACTTTTTATATGGCCACTACAATCCTACCTTTAGCTATCGGTTTGTTGTGAAAACGCGCTTAAGACTTACAAGAACAAATGCACGATAAACCCACATGAAAGAATGCATTTTTTTTAAACATAAAAAAACGGTTTACAATTTAAAATATAGAATATTGTTATGTTTTTCCTTTTTAAAACGCTTTAAGTGCATTTAGTTGCAAATCAAAATTAGTACATATACATACACTTATGCAACTTGACCCGAATTGACCCCATGTGTCCATATGGACACAAAAGTAAGCTGTTGCTAAAAGAGTCAGAAAATGCAAACAAATTTGTTTAGAATATCGGTACCTTCTATTTTTGAGTTTTTAGGCATCAACGTTCATTATGGCGAAGATTCAGTTCAGTTGGTGAATGTCTGTGGAAAGCAAGCGCGGCAACAAAAGTGTGTTAATTAAAAAACAATAAAAATTAGGATATTTTGCGATGAATAAATAAGTATTGCTTAATATTTGTTTATATATTATTTGTAATCATGAAAGTTTCGAGGGTTACTAAATAAAACAAAGTTGTGACTTATAAAAAAATTTTGTTGCTATGACCTATATTTTTAAAGAATTTTATTGGTGTGTCCATATGGACACACGGGTACAAAGTCACTAAAAATAAATATTCAACAAATCATATATTTTTGGACGATTTAAAAGAAAATTTGCGCTAGAAAAAATGGGTTTGCACTATATTGAAAAGTATGGTAATGTAGATGAAGGTGGCGAAAACAATGTGCATAACATTCTTTTGTGTGTCCAGAAAATTAAGGGTTTTTTTGTGGAGAAAGTGACGCTAAATTGGACTACAAGGTATACCTGATGATGTATGCCCAAAATAACTAAAAGGTTATTGTGAAATCATGCTTAAATGTAGGCGTAGGCCATCCACAACAGATGATCTGTATAACTGTCCTGCTTCTTCCACGATTCCTTCTCAATAATCAACTATAACAAATTTATGCACGGTGTAAGCGAATGGACTAAAATGTATCCGTTTATAGAACATCATACAGAGGAATAAAAATAAAATGGTGGCAACTAATTTTTTCGTGGCTGATGGATAATACCGTTCAAAACGCTTGGCAGATGTCCCGAAAAGAACACCCAATATGTTACAGATTGGGTTTAAAAAAACATATATATATTCTTATCTATTATATTGCCAAATTTTAAGAAAAGTCACAACGTCCAAGTTATCAATTAAGAGAAACCTGAAGGAACAACCAAGCGACATTATTTTTTGATGGTTTTGGTCACAATGTTGCTCTCGTTGAAAATAAAAGACGTTGTGATTGAAAAATCTGCAAATCAACTGGTCGAACAGCTTCTATCAAATGCGTTACATGTTTTATATGATACTACAAAACCTACACTCACAATATTATTACAGTAACGGACTGTAGTTTATTTAAGAAATATTCCGTTCAGTCATTTTTAAATAAATAAACATTTAAAATTCCAAGCAAATTTATTTTTAACTGATTCTAACAGTTATTCAAAAAACTAAGTACATATTAATACGGATTTTCAGTTGCAGTTAATATTGTCCGTTGATTGAGTTAAATTCTTCTTTATGTTAAAGTAAATAAAAATGTAATTTAAAGCAACGAAAAGTTCATTTAATTTTTACTGTCAAAAATTCAACCGCGAATTCCGTAAAAACAAATCAATATTCAGTTATCTTTTATAAATTAATTGTCAAAAAATTGACTACATATTCCGTAATAACAAATAAATATGCAGTTGTTTTATAAAATTTTACTGTCAAAAATTCAACACCATATTCAGTAAAAACAATTAAATATTCAGTTATTTTATATAATTTTACTACCAAAAATTAATTTTTACTTATCTATAAAAAATGAATTGCTTGTTTTGTGTAAGCAATACCCATTTTCTATTTGTTAAAATAATTTAGTTAAATACATCAAATTGTAAAAGTAAAATAATTGCGAAGCCATATCGGTCATGCTGGTGTCTTATAATTGAGAGTTCTTCTGTAAACAACGTGGTCAGTACAACAAAAGTAAAACAAACGTGTGTAACAGGGTAAGTAAATAAAAATATTCTCCCTCTCTCGCTTATAAGAAAAACAAGCGGACAGGTGTCTGTCTGGAATTTTTTAGAAATCCGGCTCTTTTGTGGAGTAAACGAAAATTTAATAAAATAACTAAATATTTAATTGTTTTTACTGAATATGGGGTCAATTTGACAGTTAAAAATTTACAGTAAAATTTTAATAAATAACTGAATATTTAATCGTTTTTACTGAATATGGTGTTGAACTTTTGACAGTAAAATTTTACAAAATAACTGAATATTTATTTGATTTTACGGAATATGGTGTTGAATTTTTGACGGTATAAATTAAATGAACTTTTTGTTAAAAATAAATGAAAAATAGGTAGACCGGTTTTTAATTGAACTTTCATTTATTTTATATTACAATTTCAGTTAATTTTACGTACAGAATATTGTGAGTGTACAAAACACGACTTGTTTTTTAAAAATCTTAATAAAAAAACCTTACAGTTTATTCAAATACAAAGTAAATAGTTATTTAAATAAACAAATTTTATAAAAAAACCATTCTAGTTTGTACCCGTATAGCCATATGGACACACCAGTTTTCACCATTGTTTCGGAAAAAGTTTTTTTACATCATTCTAAACATTATTACATTATTTATGTCGACCAAAACAAAATTTTTTATAAAAAAAGTTCTGGTACAATTCGGGTTAACAAACTTTATTGAAATTAATTCCCAGCTAGCATTTTCTATCGTCTTGGAGTCAACTGGGAATCTGACAAAGAGTGGTTTTTACAGTCGACGAGCTAATTTTTTAATTGTAATCCTCGCACGGGAGAAACTGTTACTCGAACTGATTCGTCTTAGAGATTCTTCCATAAAGCAGAGAAAGACGCTTATATTAATCACAAAGGGAATCGTTTATGATGCATGTAGATATTATCTAACGAGTCTTTCAAAAAGCATGCCAAGAATCGTATGAGACTCATTTAAGGATTATTTTACAACTCGTGAAATGCTCAGCCGTATAACTGAGCTGCCTAAAAAGGGGCATCAAACGTCTTTTTCACGTAAAACTTCTTATTTTCATACAATTTATATGAAACAAGCCTTAAGGTTTGTTTTATTGAAATTGTATTGACAATTAAATTTTCTTATTTCAAAAACGCTCTATTTAGGTTGCTCAATAATTGTTATATGACTTACAGAGAGCCGCAAAAGGTTCATTCCAAGATCAAAAGTCGAACATGTAAAAAAATTTATAAAAAAAGTAATAAATAAAAAAAATTAGATGTTTTTGTTACTCATCAGAAGTTTCTTTTGGGAGTTGTATATTAAACATAATCGTCAAACAAACAGCCTATGCTAGTCTGGCCAGTTAAAAAGTAAATTTGAACTCTTGCTTCTCATTAAGTTTATATTTTTGGTTAAATGTGTACATTAGGGCGGGTCGATTTTTTTTTTAAATCGTATAGCAAAAACGTAATCTACATAAAATTCTCCGAAGAAACCATGGGTCTAAAACAAAATCCTAATCCGCGCCTCTCGACTTGAAAATTTGGCTGCCCGCCTTGGAAAAAAAAATTTGTTTTGAAAAAATAGCCTTTTCCAAAAAGAAATCGAATTTTTTTAATAAAATGGTATAGTAAGGTTATTCTTTTGCACTTTATATTTTTTTACAATCAAAATTTTTTTACATTGAAAAAATTTTCACCCAAGTAAAAAAATTTTCAAGTCGAGAGGCGCGGACTTGGATTTTGTTTTAGACCGATGGCTTCTTCTGAGAATTTTCGTAGAATTTTATGTAGATTACGTTTTTGCTGTACGATTTTTAATTTTTTTTTCATCCATGCAAATCGACCCGCCCTAATGTACATTCGATTTCTAAAGTTAACACCAACCATATCGGGCCTTGGTGTTTTATCATTCTTAAAGGTGTCAAGTACGAAATCAAGACTGAATATGGATAATTTATATATTTTGCGATTGAAATCCCTAAAATTCGTACTTACCGTACTATTAATACCACTTCGGATTGATTTAAGTACGGATGGATTAACTTTTCTTTCGAGTGTATGTATCAGAATGTTCTTAGTTTGCTTATTTTTTATTTGTATGATCTGGGCCGTTTTTGTTGTGGTTACATGTTTAATTTTCACAATGTTTTAAACCAATTAATTTAATATTGATTCAAATGGATGTATTTTATTATTTAGTTGTTAAGGAATTATTCACGCAATATTCTAGAATATGGTGTGTTTAAGTTTAAAATGTTGTGCCGAAAGGAACATGGCTTATATATTCTTACACAGAAATATTTATGTACGTTATTGTTGTAGATGTTCCTTTGGCCAGAGTGATGAATTTATATTTGTCAAACTAATAGAGCCTAAATTTCTTCAATGTTAATAAAATTAAATTTATATTTACAACATTTTGTAACCGACGTTTCGTCGATTGTTTGTCGACTTTTTCAAGGGATTGTAATATGAAATTTAGTCACACTTAAAAGTCTTAGATGATACCAAGGAGCGTACAAATATAAAACAAAATTTTAACATTTAAATACACTTTACTTTAAACACACAGCTTAAGTCATGGCAACAATATTGACTTAATAGAAACTGGGAATTATTTCCTTCTGAAGGTTACTGTATATTATATTCAACATTTTTTATTATTCGAATTTATTCTATGAGCTAAATTTCAGTTATGTATTTTATAAAGCTTTTTTGTAATAGTCATATTCCTTCAATTTTTCAGAAATGACTTTATACACTATCAGACTATTATATTGTATTTTCTTGTTACATTTTACCTTAGCTTTCCGTTGGAAAGCAATGAGGTATATTGTATGAACAGAAAAATTTACAATATAGCTCATAGAATAAATTCGAATAATAAAAAATGTTGAATATAATATTGACTTAATTTTAAAATTACTTTTATATGTCAAAATATTTATGCATAGGCCAATTTTTGGTTTTATTTTATATTTATGCTTGGAAAAGATTATAGAAAATTAGGACGATGTTCGGTGATGGTTACGCTTAATGGTGATGGTGTTGTGGTTATGGAAGACCATGTGGTCGGTCTTTGCACACATGCCCGGTTAGGGAACTTTACCATCTGTACCAAATAACTTACTAGTCTTGAGTCAAAAGTAAATCTACTGACAAATAATGTTCCCTTTGGAATTTCCCTTAAAGATTTTTTAATAATTCTGTGATGCAATAATCATCCATTCGTGCCTGTGAGAAGAACAGAAGACTTCTGATAATTTTTATTTTTGAGAAAAAAATAAAATGAATCTGTGTTTTTCTATTCCTGTATTTTCCGTAATGATCTTTGCATTATATCCAATTAATTTAAATTTAATTTTGTACCCAAAATATTAACTTGTAGCTAAGATTATTTTTATATACTGCAGCTAATTTTATACTTATTACTTAATCACAAAAACTTAGTTTTCTTCAAAGATAGGATCTATTTAAGCAATAATAAAGGCTGGTCGCAAACAATATTTAATAACTACACAGCAAAAATTCTCGCCAATTTTTTTCAATTAAACCATATATTTAAAATAAAACAGTTTTCATTAAAAATTTAATCAAGTGAATTAAACGATTACTTTTATCGACAAAATGTTGTTAATATCAACAAATATTTAATTGCGACTAATAAGTTGTTTACTGGTGCAAATGTAATTAATTTTTATTAAATACCACAAATCTTTTAATTGAAATCTATTTTTATTTCTTTTTCTGTGTTCCTCTTGTTATTGCTTTTTAATAAAAAATGGTTCTAAATGAAATGATTATGAATGAAAAGAAAGACTGCAAGAGGAATACATCTTAATAAAGATGCGCAGTATTGGAACTGCAATAATTTAAAAATATCGCATGTTGTTAATAACGAAGTTATACCTAATGTAAATCGAGTAGTTAAAAAGAATTGTCAATGCAATAAAACAAATTTTACAACAGTAAACTAAAAATCACAACAAAGTTTAGAAGGCAACGAATTATGGACACAATTGTGGACCAACCTCTCTAAAGTTTAATATTTCCCATCTATTTACACAGTGTTAATGAGTTAAAATCAACACTATTTTACTTTAATGTATCCTTACGATATATTGTTATCTACATGCAGAGAAAACACATTTTGTTTGATATGGTCACCTGCAAACTACAAAATCCTTGTTTCCACGTATTGCCGCGGAATGCATCAATTGTAATAAAATTTGACAAAATCGACTCCTGTGACTTAAAATTATTATTTTTCTTTAATTAGATTTTGTTTGTCGTGCTTTTTGTTTTTACTTAACCCAGTTACAACCACAATTAATGATGGAAGAATTTCAAACAATTGTAGCTGGAAGTGTAAGAAAAGATAAACCCACTGTTTATTGTTGGTATATTTTTTAGGCTTTGATATCGCTGCAAATATAACTTTTTGAGTGTTTAAAATTCTCATTCTCTCTGTAGTTTTATTTTCTAATAACTTTGGCTTTTCTTTCATTTTTTGGAGAATGTTTCCTGATGACCTGGCCTCAGCAGCCAGTGAAAAGCGCATAGAAACCAGCTTATCCCTCAACAATGAATTTCAGAGTTTTTATGAAGAAGAAAAATGGAAAATTTAGTACGACCAAGAAAATCTTATTAAATAAAAATTTTGTATTCGCAAAAATTACTTTGATAACACTGTGTCACAAATTTTCAACAAAGTCGTGACCAAATGAATCTAACACCTAATCTTTATGTAAAATTGTCTGCTGAATCGAATATGAAGTCAGAAATGTCAAAAGTAGTACAGTATTCGAGATATTCCAAGATAACCGTTATTTTTGTTTTTAAAAAAGATGATGTGACTTAATTGCAAATATCATCAAAAATATTAAGCGGACTATGTCCATCTTGCTTTTAAGTAAAAGGTAATAAAATTGGCGTGGGCAAAATGGCCCCAGGAAATATGGCTCCAAAAGGAAAGTGAAGAGCGGCCCCAAAATCTTTCATCTGACAGAACAACACGGAATTTTGGGGCAATTTTTTTTGTTTTTTTTTTTGGTCATTTTTCATTTTTTCGTTAGGGTGTTTTTGCATTTGAAGAGGAATGGAAAATTACCCCAATATCAAGCAATGAAAAATGGTCCCAAATAAATTCACAATTTTTACTAATAAAAAAGCAAATTTTAAGAAATTAAAAATCACTCCAACCATTTTTACACAAATTATATAAAATTGTATGTAAAAGTTTCTAGGGTAGTATTAAAACCCCGAATTCTTATACCAAAATGGGGAAAATCCTTGCCGGTTATGCTGAGATGCTTACGTTAGCGAAGCCGGTATTTGTTATACCACAGAAGAAAAAATCCCTGCGCCCAGCCGAAGGCCTGCTATTGAGCGAAGCCAGCGTTCGTTATACCATAGATAAGAAATCATTACGCCCGGCCGAAGGCTTGCCATAACGTAATGCTTAAGTATGCAAAGCCAGTGTTCGTTATACCCTAGAGGAATAAATCCAAGCACATGGACGAAAGTCCAACCATGCTATCAATCGTACGTTTTTTAAACCTAAAACTGTTTAATTATTCGGATTTTGAAATCGGGATTCTAAATTTGGGATTTTTAGTTTCGGGCATATGAACTCCACCAAAAATTTGTAATATAACTTTTTTTATATTCTTTTTGGGGCTAAAATTCATTATAAATTTTGAGGTGATTTTTCATTACGAAGAATTTCCCCAAATTTAGGGTCATATTTAATTTTATTTTTAGGGTTATTTTTCATTTTTTTTGGGTAATTTTTCATTAAAAAAATGGGGCCATATTGCATTATGAAAAATAGCCCTACATTTGGGGTCAATTTTCATTTATTTTTTGGGGCCATATTTCGCAGCGCCAATTAAATTACTGTAATAACCATGGACCGTTTGTGAAGATCCGTCAAGAAATGACAGAGTTACAGCAGACAATTTTACATAAATATTAGGTGTCAAATTTATTTGGTCACGACTTTGTTGAAAATTTGTGACACAGTGTTATCCAAGTAATTTTTGGGAATACAAAATTTTTAATTAATTAGATTTTGTTTGTCGTGCTAAATTCTTATGTTCGGGTTCAGCGGACAATTATAAATAAAGATTAGGTGTCAGATACATTTGGTCAAAAAACTGTCACGTAGTGTAATTTTATTTTTCTATTATCATATTTTACATTACTGATCAAATTTACCCCATGGGACGACCCACTGCTACTAGAGAACTATTTCAAAATTATCTATGTAAGAAATATATTCACACAGATACATTAATTTTTATACCAATTTTATTTTATATAAACGAGTGTGCTTAATATACCCTTTTAAGTACTAATGTTTAAAATAGTAAAATTTTAGTGTTGTTTAAATTATCCTGATACAGGAATTTACCAAAAGCAAAACATTATTTTCACCTACTTTCATAGCAGAAAAACAGCATTTAACTGACATTAAAAACTCATAAAAAGTTACATGAACCAACAAAACATAATAAATGTCAAAAAAAACAGTATGAAAAAGGACATTAAAAGCAACACTTTATAGCGTTTAATGAGTGTTGTTTTCGTTGTTGTTTGTTCAAGCACTTTAGTTTTGTAATGACCCACATTTGCAAAAGGACGAAAGCAACATTTAAAAAAATTTGGATTTAATTTTTAAACATCTCTAGATTTTAAACAACTTAATTTCTTATCTTATTCTTATACGAATTTAAATATTGCACTTTATTAAAGTTTTCAATGAAATTATTCATCGTATTCCAAACAGCACATGTGGTAAGACAATTAACTTTTTTGTTGGTATCTACTTGTGAACTGTTTGTACTCGTAAGTAACATTTGCACATCTTTCTTCATCTTTGATAAACTCTGGCTGATGTCATCAATATGCAAATAAATCGTTTTTAAATTACCCTTAATGTTTAAGTATGCGTATTCACGTGAGTGTGTGTGTGCATGCATGTGTATGCAAGTCCTTCTGTGAATTTCATTTGAAGGGGTGTTCATACATATATACACTATTTGTGAAACTGCGAGTGAGTTTATGTGTTGTGAAGTACTTTGCATTTAACCTTTGATGGCTCCTTAGATAATAATGCAAACGTATGCAAATTTCATTTAATATATAAATTGTGTATAAGACATGCTGACAGACAGACAGACAGACAGACAGACGTATAGTCACCAACTCACAAATACATTTCTGCAACATTTGGTTTTGTTCTTAATATTGGATAATGGAAAAAGCAAATTCGATGTTAATTGGAGGGCAATCAACACAGCGCTAATACCGTGTTTAGATATGCACCTTAATTGAGTTTTTCGCAATTTATACCATTATTGAGCTCAATTATCCATAACAATTTTGAATTTAGTTATTGTTCAATTAACATGAAATTGCTATAAATGCAACACTGTCACAAGTGTGTATAGAAATCAAAGCACATCTCACTAAACAAAGTGTATTAACAGTTGGCAACACTGAAATGCCAACAACACATTAGATCTGCGCAAATGCCAGCTGTTTTCTGTTGATTCTTTAAAGATGTCAAAAGTTGTTTTCATTTTGCTTGAGTGAATTGCTAATTGTTGATTGAGTTAACTAAACTGTGTATGTGTGAACAGAATGATAATTTTGTCAATAAACCGAATATTAACTCAATAAAAAATGTATGTATGTATATCGGAATACTATAAAAGGCTTTTATAGAAGAATCGCCAGTAGCACATAAACATTCCACTGCGGTTTTAATGTTAAGCCACAGTACAAAATTTATGTACACTACTGTCTAACATCCAATAATAAAAAATACATTAAAAATTAAAAAAAAACATTAAAGTTAATAAACAAGAAAGAGTGCTATAATCGGCTATGCTGAATCTTATTTACCTTTCACCCAGCTGTGATAAGAATAGAATGTTGTATAATACCGTTCTTTAGACATATTAATAAATCTCTTTTATGACACGCCGACTTCTCTAATGCCGACAACATTTTGTCGGGATTAGATTACCAAGGTGCTTGTTCCTGATTTAGAATCTTTGCCTCTTGTCGTACTCCAGTTAAACATAAAAAAACAACAAGGGATTGTTGGGTGAAAATAGAGTCAGTCGTAGTTTTTTCCTCGTATCTCTGATTTTTGTGAACCAATCAGGCTAAATTTCAACAGCAAACAATTCTGGAATATATGTGCACTAAATAGTTGTCCTAGTTGTCCCCATAATTTCTAGAGTCTTCGGAAAACCCATTTTTATGGGCACATGGACAGAATGAAAGACCGTCAATCAGACGCCGTTAAATCAACTTATAAGGAATATAGGTACACAGGTCAAAGATCAATATTGTAGAAATTTCAAAAGGAATGGCAAACCTTTTACCTTCGGTGAAGGGTATAAAAAAAATGATTTCAAGAATTAATTTCACGATAATTGAACTGGTATGTAAATTAAAATCCTTATTTAAATTTGAAATAAAAATCTATATTATCCTTTACCCTCCGCCAATTAACTTATGAGCTAACAACATCTTTACAAGGATAATAAAAACTTTTTCTCTATCATATTCCATATTGTTATTTTTTTTTTTTTGTTATAACCACGAACTAGGGTTACACGTTTTGCCGAATGTTATATTACCGATTTTTTCACCTGTTCTTGGAAACTTTTTTGTAAATAAGGGCGAGTTCCAATGCGTCAATTACAAAGCAACTCGCTGTTTTAAATGATTTCTACAATGCCAACGTGTATAAATTTACAATGATAACTGGTCGAAAGTGCCCACACCGGGGGGTTTTAGGGGGCATCTAAAGGATATTTTAGCTTTTGGTGTTACATCCTGGGGTAAATCCTGAATTCCGAAAGGATTCGAATTTGACCAATTACACTGAAGCAAAAATCCAATAAAAATGTACTTTAAGCAAACGAATTACGTTTATTTACATATTTTCGTTGGCTCAACGAATTATTCGTTTATATAATGAACATTTTATTTGCATTAGGTATTATGTTCATTATATTAACGAATTATTTGTTGAGCCAACGAAAATATTTTAATAAACGTAATTCGTTTGCTTAACGTACATTTTCATTGTATTTTTGGTTCAGTGTAATGAACAGTAACTGGCAATGATTGACGCGCACATGGAGAGCCCTCGAAAGGTATCGGAAGATTTATATTTTACTGTTGTTTCCTCGGGCATTGAAAATCTATACTGGGGCGATTAGCTGTATGTGCAAACTGTGCATCGTGCGATTTGTTGATACATTTTTGACTTTAACTGCATGGTATTATGATGTTTTGGAAGTCAGCCGTATTATACAGGTATAATGTTAATAAGCAAATTCTATAGGTGGCCAGGACCTACAATATGATAGCCTACGTCACTGATCGGTCCCAATTTAGGCCACTAATGCACGTACGAGCAAACCAATTTTGTCTTATTAAATTTGGCAATTAAAAAGTTTTAGGTGAATTATAGTTATTAAATTACTTACCATACTAAAAACTGAGTATTAGCAGAACAAATAGATCGATTCTTACTTTTTCTTGTTATGAGAATTAAAAAGAACTATATTCACCCGATGTGATTCGATACCCGAAGAAGGTTGTACAAAATTTACCCATATGTGAATTTCAATGTATCTTTGGCGTTTTCAATTAATGTTTTTTTTATAGAAACCGACGGTCCATATAGTTGAAACTTCTTGAGAACTCCTTAATAAACTGAAAAACTTAGTTTTTAGCTTAAAAATAATTTTAAAACGTCTTGGTGGACCGATTTTCATCTTACACCCTTCACGGTATGGCAAGTATGTTTTTTTGTGCAATGTTACTAAAATAAAATTTAAGATAATCGTT
This sequence comes from Pollenia labialis, assembly GCA_949318255.1. Classification (NCBI taxonomy): domain Eukaryota; kingdom Metazoa; phylum Arthropoda; class Insecta; order Diptera; family Polleniidae; genus Pollenia; species Pollenia labialis. The sequence goes on along the minus strand of OX439141.1, from coordinate 77,552,852 downwards.
ATAAATATTTTCGATTAAAATTGAAAAAAAAACAACCAGAAATGAACACTAACCTGAAAAAAATTTGCATTGATAGCTTCGCGAACAATATGTGCAAAGCGGATTGGAACATCTGGTGCAAGCTTTACGTATTTTTCTTCAAATTCTTTCCAAAAGGAAAACAAGTATCAGTATTTACATTTCTTCCTGAGTTCTTTTTTTATGGAAAACCAAGATCTAAAACTGTTCTTTCGCATACATTTTTTCGACGCTCGCCCTCTGGTGTTTTGTCAGTGTACAACTTTCCATGCAAATAGTAAGAGTTTAATGCATCGCAAGTCAAAGTAGGTTTATAACTCTCAGTTACTATTGTCCACATAACTGGAAAGGTACAGCATTATTTTGAATCTGCAGATAAACATTCCTGCCCGAAACAACATCAAGTGTGTAGGTTACCACAACTCTGTTATGTGTTTTCTATATGATTGTGGATGCAAGCGTGATTAAGGATTTCTATAAGAGCATCTCATTTTTCCAAATAGAATGCTTCAGAAGTTTTGTCTCTGTTCTGTCTATTTTTAAATTTTAATTTTAATTTTGTTTTTTTACTCCTTCAATTAAGGCGAATTCGCTAGAGGGTGAAATCCACTCTACAGCAACACTGCCTCTGTGGTCCGATTGAAAAAAATATTGCTTAAAGCAAAGGTTTATTTACACAAAAAACTAATGTTTGCATCAAAAAAATCATAGGTTGACTTGAACTGAACTAAACTTCAAGCCGGAATAATATTTACAAGTTTCTTGTTTCACACTTACTCACTTTAATATACAAAATATTGAAATTGTTACTCTCAGAGTTAATTTCCGTGATTATGCACATTATTTCGAGAAAAAAATTTAGTTTCCAATACTATTTCCATATACATAGGTACCCGAGTACCTTGCTATGCCGTTAAAGGTGTTTTTTGCCATTCATATTAGGCTTAAGATACCTCCTCTCTTGTCTTCCACCAGGTATTCAGTCAGACATTTAGGCCCGTTTTCACAACTTACCGGTAACTAAAGGTAGGATTTTATCGGACGTATAAGAAGTGTTCCGTTATTACAACTTTACTTTACTTTAACCTACCAGGTATGATGAACCTTAATTTACTTTATCGCTCACTTCAGGTTAAAGAAAAGTTTTAATAATGGAACACTTTTTATAAGGCCAGCTAAAGTCTACTTTTAGGTATCGGTAAGTTGTGAAAACTGGCCTTACAGGTATATTGTCTTTGGAAGTTCTAGGCTAACTTTTCCACTTCAGCTCGGTTTTTCACTGATGTATTATTCATTTATTTAAAGTTAATCTGTGTAACAAGACAAAAGTCTTAAATAACTCAGAGTTCCATATCGTTCATCATTAAATTTGTAAATTATTTTGACTATAAAATGTTAAACATAAATTAAAAAACAAAAGACTTATTAAACAAATTAATAAATTAAATATCAATAACGAAGAAAAATTCAAACTTAATTAAGAAAAATTAAAAAAATAACTTAACCCTTTCGACCCGGTCGGTACAATATATCCCAAAAAAATTTAAAAACACCTCTTGGTAATATTTGATGAAGAATGTGAATGCAAATGTATTTTTTTCGTTATTTATGACATTCAACACATCATGTCGATGCTTGCTTGAAATTTTGAAGCTGTAGTTGCTTGTAATTAGTGAAGAAGTGAACACGTGTTGGAAAATTTTGCAAAAAAGCATACGAATTACTACGAAAAAAGCAGTAAGTGTTAAATATTTTTTTCTTTCCAGTGTATTTATATAGTGTTTGTGCTATGTGTTTTCAATTCAAGTTTAGAAATTTACTAATTCGTGATATAACTAAGGTTTAGTGTTCTTGGGATTATATGTCCCAGTAGTATTTTTACTTGGGACTATATATCCCAGGAGTATATAAACTGCGTATAAGTTAAATAATGGTAAATTTAAATTTATATACCCAATAGGCATAATGACCAGCAAGAGAGCTAGACTTACTGACAATGACATCGAAAATGTGCTCTACGATTCCTCAGGTGAGTCGGAGCCATTTGGAAAAAGGAATTGACAACTCGACCTTGGGCGAGAGAGTAGTCATATCGTTGACGAAAACTATCAAGCGGACCAATGTAGCACTTTTCTTTGATAGATTTTTTCCTCAGTGTACTTATTCAACACCATTCCCTGCTGTCGGTACTGTTATTTCCAATCGGAAGCAGCTTCCTTCACTTACACAGAAATTAAAAAGAGGAGAGAGTGTTTGCTATCAAAATCAATTTGGAACCTCATGCGAGTTTTGGCAGGATACAAAACTTGTGACGGTAATGAGTAATTGTCATAGCGGAGAGATGGGATTGATCGAACGCAAACAGAAAAGCGGTGAAAAAATTAGCTTCAATTGCCCAAAATCCATAGTCGACTACAACCAACATATGGGTGGGTCGATTTGTCGGACCAAATGTCGCAACTTTACGACATAAACAGAAAGTCCACAAAGTGGTGGAAAAAGGTCTTTTACAAACTTTTCCAAACTACCTGTGTCAACGCCTGGATAATATATAAAGAGACGCATCACTTGCCCAATCTCCCATATATTGATTTTGTTATTGCTTTGGCGGAGGATATGATAAAGTCTGGGCTAGAGAAAAGTAAGGTGCCTAAGAAGAAAAAATCTGGACGTCACTTGAAGATTCGAGGCATCAATTATGGTGTAGTTGGTGATCATATGCCTATTGAAGGAAAAACGCAACGCCGATGCGTAAAATGTTCAAAAGATAAAAAAGGTGGAAAAAACGACAAACGCACTTTTTTTACATGCAAGACATGCGAAGTTCCACTATGTTTTAAGTGTTTTACACCCTATCATATGTATGTAAATCTATTTATAAATCAATAAAATTGATAAATTTTTTCTAGTGATTTTTTTTAATATGTACACTGCTGGGACATTATATCCCAAATTTTAATTTAAAAACACCGACTGGGATTATATATCCCATCGCCCCCAGCGCCTCTGGTGACGAAATCTGAAATTCTGGCGTGGTAAAGTTATTAACTTTTTTATACTCTTTAAGGTTCACCTAGTGCCAATATTCCATTTCCAGCAATTTTTTGTCGGTTCGAAAGGGTTAAATAATTGTTTTTTTAACTGTAGAGCGTTGCTGATATCTTTAATACTTCTTAGTAATGTTCCAAATACGTATGACCTTAATATAATATTGTCATTCTGAAACTAAAATGCGATGCTTAAACTGATCTAGATTTTATGTTTGATTAAGCCTCAGTCTTTTGTATAAGTATTCAGGTTCACGGGAGTTAGTAGTTTTATGTAAGAAAATAAATGATCTTATTTTCAATAAATCATCAAACTGAACGCCATATAATTTCTTAGTATACGCGAAAATATGGTCAAACCTTCTAAGTCCGAAATGTTGTTGAAATGGACATTAAGTCTTCGTTTGCATTCTGTGTCACAGGAGGAGAAAATTTCACATCCATTAATAACGTTGGGAAGGTATGTTTTTGCAAGTAATAGTCTGATTTTTAACGGGGTACAATTTTGTTATGTACGGGACGGGAATATAAAACCAGCTGATTGCTGTTAAACATCAACCAGTGAGTGTTGCCAGACTGTCGGCGGCGCTGGTGTGCTGGCGGTTTGCGTAGCTTAAGCTCGCCAAATGGGGGTGGTTCTTGCCGGACACAACCTGGGTACAAGAAAAGACTTCATATATGAAATTGAAAAATAAAAAGTATTGGGGCTCGAAGTAGCTGTAAAAAAACTAAAAACCAAAAAAAAAACCCATCTTTCCTCACCATTTTCACACAACTCGGGCTGATGTTGTGCCGGGATTGGCCCTCCCACTAGAGACTGAATCTCTCCGTGACATCCTCACTAGTCTGTATGTCCCAAATCTCCACCTGCAAAAAGATTACTTCTCTCTACTTACCGGCCTTTTCTTGAAATTTACCAACTCATAATAAAAACGCAGGTACTATTCATTTTAAAACGTTATAAATCATTTTGTTTTATTAGAAAAAATTAAAATTTCAAACAAATACAAAAATTTTACGGAAATTTATTTGAGTTTAAAATTTTGATAAAATTGATTTACAAACATTAGAATTTACTTTTTAATTTTTTTAAAGACCAAAGGGTTCTTGGCATTGAATATGTTCTTCCACATGCTGCAGTAATTATTGAACATAACCTCAAAGGTTTTTGCTCTTTCAACAATTCCAATAGGCTGGCGTTTTCTATGAATGTTTTGTTTTACAACTATTTTGCACGTTCTTTTCCGAAAGACAATGCATTTGGATTTCTGCAGGTTTAAACTCAGCCCATTGGGAAACTCAATTTAAATTATCGTTACGTTTTCGTATGCAATCTTCTAAATTCTTACAAATTTTATTATTCGCATATGAAATATCGCAGTGCATTAGTTGAAATGGTAAATCGTTTGCAGATATTGAGAAAGGAAGTAGACCAAAATTGTATTCCTTTAGAATACCTCTTCTTAGTGGTAAAGCATGAAGTTCTATTATTTTTCTTCTCACATTTAAGACGGTCTTCCAGACAGGATGACACGAGATTAATCGATGTTGAAGATGATTTGTACTCTTTTGTTCCAAGTTTAAAAACATTTACTGTAATTGCTTTCTAGATACCCTGAAGGAAACCTGGGTGCAAGTGTCTCCAAGTAACAAGTTTTGTCGACTGTATTAGTGACATCGTTAAAACAGTGTCTATACTTCACTACATATGCCAATATATTTGCCTTTAATACATACAAACAAATTATATCAATTACAACAGAGAAGTATATTTCCTTTTAAAGTTAAGGCAATATTAAGAAAATATTGTTTGAATTCGTATTCGTACCAAAAGTGTAGACTAGATTTTCTAAAATGTACAAGTGCTTCTCTAGTTCCAATGTCTACATATGCTCCCAAAAGAACTACTTAGTCAATAGTACCAACGTCAGTAGTAGATTTTCAATGACACGCACATGCTAAATGTTTATATGAAATAACATTGTCTGGGGTATAACAAGCCAATAATACTGCTGACTGTGTCAATAGTGAATCAGTACAGATTCACTTGTGACTTTTCCTGCAGGGTATGTATAATCCTTTTTATATTGCCTTTGTATGGGAGGTGCTAAGCACAGGTTATTCAGAAATTGATTACGAAACTTTCAAGCTAGCATTTTGTATCATTATCGAATCTTGTAGGAATCAGCTTCAAGAGCAAAAAAACCGCATTTGAGCTGATTTTTCGATCATAAGTGTTACTCTCTTTCTAAGAAAATGATTCCCAACTAGAATCATTTGTGATACAATTTTCTGATTCCTTTTTGAGCATTTGAATAATTTATTTGTGAATCCTTTTTCAATCGCTCTAGTGATAAATCAGTTTTAAATTCAAAACACATTTTTCATTTTACAAAATTGTCTGCTTCTCTTGTAAAATTATATTTTTGTTAGTTACGCCTTTAAACATTTTTTTGCATTTTAGCTAACGATGTATAAAATATTAGTTCTCAGAAGTAAATATGTAGTTTGTATTGTTAGGGCCAGCCATTTGTTATAAAATTTTAAATGAATGTGAACTTTTTTTCGCGCTGCCCAAAATTGAAAAAGAAAATAGAAACCGAAATGAAGACTCATGTTTAAAACAGACTTTCGGGCTTATAATATCCAATGATTGCTTGGAAAAGAAAAAAATTGAAAAATCATCTGATAATTCACCACCACCACCACGAAGGTGGCAGACTGAAATTTATATATAAAATAATTTAGATATCACGTCTTCAACTGCTCCAACATGTTTATTAAAAAGCTTACTTTAAGGCAGAGGTAAACTTGCAATTTGTTTTAATTTAAGCCACAAAAAATTCATCCAGGTATTTCCCGTTTTTTTTAATACTTTTCGCCAAAACTTTTTTCTAAACAGAAACCCTACCTCAAGCATTCAGCAATAAAAGAAATGCAATTTAAATATCAATGAATTTTATGCAAGGAGTGACTTAAACAAAATGAACACATTAAAATAGAATTAAATCTCAGATATTAAATTTAAAATGTTTTTTTAATTCTTTTCAACTGTTCTCCTTAATTTAGAAATTAATACCGCTTAAAACCGATTTGACTACAGCTTAATCTTTATCGCCGCTAATTCGTCATAGCGCTATGTCGAAAGAATATTTCATAAGAGCTTTTTGGAATGCATTACATTTCAGAACAAAGTTTAGGTGAAATAATTTTAGGTGACTGTTGCTGGACAAGGTAACTATTTTTGTGAGAACCTTGTAACAGTAGACTGAATTGGAGAATATGTCATCCAAATTTTAATCGAAAAGAGGCGCTATAAAATAATGATTTGTACCATTTTAAATACCAAGTTATTATTAGCTTAAAAAATATTTTAACAAATTTAATGCGGGACAAAGTGAGGTATTTTATCAAATTTAGTGAAAAACTAATGTGTCCTAAAAATATGCCTCGAAGAAATATGTCCGCAAAGATAAACATCTTTCATTGATTCCATATGACCGATTTCATGATGGTTAATCAACCGTCATATACCCATGTGTTAAGGCTCAGTTAGCCGAGAGTAACAGTAACGCTGCAATTCAGCTGCTTCATTTTGTTGTATGTAAAGCTATTAGAAAGATTATGGTAAGCAGTAAGATGTTACGTCTCAATCTGCAAGAAATATATGGGTCTAACTCTTTTACGGAAAGGTTAAGTTACTGTTACTCCCGGCTAAGTGAGCCTTTAGTCGGTGAAACCTACGAAACAGTTTTTTATAAACAAAACACCAGAAAGTTGATTTTTCTTTTAGCTATCGGATTTATTGCAAGTATATCTTAGGGCATACCACGTGCCTGTGTTACAGGTGCTATGCACTGTTTTCCGAGAATAGGATTTATATGGGGCCTTGGATAAATTATGCACCGATCTGCCCGAAATTTCACAGTGTGATTTATAGTCCTAAAAACTGTGACGTACCGAATTTTATTATGATAGCATTATTAATGACCATTTTAGGCGTACTAAACTGTTTTCCTGTAGTAGGGTTTATATGGGGCCTGATATCAACATTACCGACACACATTACGCATTCATTGTTCTGGCACTTCTGTTTATTAAGCCAAAGCAAAGACTTTGTTGCTGCGTTTGCAATATTCCATTCGATACATTCAACACCTTTAGTGTTGGACATAATTGTCAGTACGATTAATTATTGTTTTATGAAATATGCAATATCAAGCTGCTACACCTTTCACTTTTCTTATTATGCATGTCAGCGGGAATATACTATTTAAATCAATGTAAATTAATTTTAAAAGACAATTAATTCAATTAACAATTGAATAAAGAACAACCAAGAGTGCGCCAGACTTTGCACTAGGTAAATAAAATTAAAATTACCAAGATCTTATCACTACATTACAGCGTGATTTCCAGTCGAATAAAACAAATGTTTGCAAAATCTTATATCATTCCGTGCATCGTTCCACCATTATGTTAGTTTTTTTTAAATTATCAATTTTAAAGGTTGTGGTTCGACATTTTGATTCATAGCTCTGATCCTACTGCATCGATTTTGCTGGATTTCAATCCCAAAGTGCTTAGGATAACTACAAGCAATTTGGCATCAAGTTTGTTTATTTCTTTAGAGTTTTTCAAAATTGAGCGTGTTTTCAACAGTCGGACAGATGGACAGACAGACGAACATGGCTAAATCCACTTAGAATTACTCTAACAGCCAGAATATATATAATTTATGGGTTCTGAGATTAATAATCAAAAAGTTTTACACGGAATGACAAACTAAGTATACCCTTGTCACAACTAATTGTGGTGGAGGGTATAAAAATTAAGCCGACAATTGAAATTTGGTAACTTATTTAATAAATGGAAAAAACAATATAAAACAGATAACAAATTCATTGTACCCGATATGTAGGTAATTTTTTCCTGTGGTCATATTGACCATAGTTTTTGTTTTGGTACGTTTCAAGCAATCATCAAAATTTATAAAATGGATTTATTTGCGAAACCTTGCTTTTTTCTTTTAAAAAATAACTTTATTAATTATTAGGAGTTGATGAGTTATGTATAGTGTTTTTCATAAGGGAATTCCCGGGACAAAAATCCCGGGATCCCGCACATTTTTCGGGAAATAAATCCCGGGAAATTTGTGCGGGAATTCCCAGGATTTTTTCAAATTTAATTATGGCAACTTTTAGCCGTTAGGCAAAAAGGTCTAAGGTCAAAAAACTTAAAAACAATATTTTTAATTCTAGTTTGTTTGGCTTAAATCACTATAGTCTATCACAACTCCAATCGTTATCATCGGCTCTAAGAAAAAAGGGAATGAAATATACCAAATGAATATTTTTCAATTTAACGTTACAAAAAACCACAGCTTATGACTTAAGACAGTTTTGCCAAACGCCAAAGAGATGTCAATTCATAACCGGTAAGTAAGGTAATGTTTGATGTTCTGAAATTTCGAAAGAAAAAGAGTAAAAATGTACAGAATTTTTTATTTGTTTAAAGACCGAGATTTAATTTATAAAAACGAAAAAAGTTGTTTCCACTTGCTTCTAAAAATTTTCTGAGAGATTTTCGGATTAGATTCTGCAAGAGATGATGACAAAAGTTATTAATAAAGAAAACGCTTTTTCGAAAAAGAATTTACAAGTTTTAAATGAAGTGCTAAGAAAACTGAAAGTGTCTTTAGAAAGGAAATCTTCTTGATAAAAATTAGAAATAGGCTTTCAAACGATTCTGTAAATGCTTATAGTGAACTTAAATCCTATTTTAAAATAAATTATTTGTTACAATAATTTAACTTTTTTGGAAAGTTTATCCGAATTTGATATAATCATCAGTTCTCTGCGGTTATAGTTTTTTAAGTTTTTTTTCCTAAACATTACTAAAATCGGAAGTTTTTTATATTCCAAACGTTATTGCATATTGAAAAAAGATAAACAAAAATTCATTTTGCTATAAGCTTTCCAAAAATCCTACAAAATAATTAAAATTTTGCTCACGAAGATCTTAAGGTGCCATTAACCACTGTTTCCTTTTTGCCACAGACATTTCAGAAAGTTGAATGCATTTATAAACTTTTTGATCTCAGGAAATGTTATTTGTTCAAAAAAAAATAAATTAATTAATAAATTGCATCGATTTGTATTGAGCGGGATTTCCCGGAATCCCGGGAAATTGAAAAATAAATCCCGCTTTCCCGGGAAATGAAAAAGTCCGGGAAAAGAAAAACTCTAGTTATGTAATATCTCTGCGGGAAATTTGCGGTCGTGGGATTTGTGAAAATAGAACAAGTATTAAAAGAAAGTACTCATGACTAGTGAAAGGAGAACCAATCATTTAACTGGTTTATGAAGAACAAAAAGGTAGAAAAGTAATGAATTACAGTACAGTCTTCAGCGGTGCTTCGACACATTTTTTGTGACTTTCTTAAATTTGGTTCTTGAATTTAATTCTAGGGCTTATTGTATTGATATTATATTACATATTAGTAACTGACACTAAATACGTTCATTGAGGTTAGATCTATGACTGGTCAAATGGTGTCAATGTTAGAACTAGAACCGGTCTATACCACCAATGACCTATCACGGGACTTCTTTGGTGTCAGTTCGCTTCCCTCGAGGGATAATTCTGTCTCATAGAGTAAAACTTTTTATAAATTGTTTGTGATTTTAATAATATAATGCACCTAATTTGCCTGAATACATCTCCGAAAAAGAAATCATTAAATTGAAAATGGCACAAATACATACGGGTACGCCTTACCTGCATGTGGCAAACATTTTGCATGTTTTAGGTTGTAACTCCTTCTTTAAACTTTCATCACATCGAATACATAAGCTTCAGAAAAGTTTGTTCGGATCACATAACGGAAAGGCGTGGTTCATTCGCCATTAAGTTGGATGGAATAAAAATTAACATTTTTAATTTTTTGTAAAAATGTTGCCAATAAATAAATACTTTTGCAATAAAATGTAAAAGTCCTAGCCAAGCATTTTTCAATTTTCTCTTAATACTTTGCTTAGTTAGAATCGACAACCCCTCCTAATTTTTTATGAATTCCTCAATAAAGCTGTTTTGAGCCGAAGATTTTACCCAAACAAAATTTTTTGTATCTATGGGTGCCGCAATCTTTGCGAATAAATTTTTTATTCATATTTGTACTACTGAGGCCTATCGAGGACCTGCACTATAATCAAGACAAAACGTATTAAAAGCACACGCAATACAAAAGACTTAGTTCTTCCTGTAACCACAAAACGCCATACAAATTCGCGGTTGTCCCAGCCAGGCCCTGGAGTTCGTTTGTGTAACACATTTTGGTTTTTACTTTAAGGTTAATCGATGGTAAGTAATTATGTATTTTAATTTTTCAGAAAAAGGGTAGAAAAAATCCAATGATCAACCTAATACCGATATGCACAATGTGGTCGTCAACATTTAAAAGCTTCGCAATAAAATTAAAATTTCTGTTTAGTAAGAAGCTGGAAGCTTCTTTCTATACTATAAGAATGTCAGTACTATTTTGAAAGTTAATTGTTTTGACAGTATTGACGTGGGGGCTATTGCCCGATGTTATATTCTATATACCCTGTGTACTTTATGATTTAATAAAAAGAGGAGTGCCAATAAAAACTACTTGTTTCTAAATATGGAAAAGTAGCCATGAACAATGTGATTATAATATAAATTAATACAAAGATATACATACATATCGTAACCTAAAATGCAAAAGGCCCTTACAAACTTAAAATTGTATATAGTGGTTTTCGTAGATTCTGATGTGTTGCATCAACACAATCGTCCACAAAAAAAATTTGGAATCTTTCGAACAAAATAGGCGATTTTGTTGACAAGAAACAAACGCCCCTATCTACAACAGATTATATGATAAGTGCTAAAAAAAATAATATGCAACACCGACAATTGCCAAAACAACTGATAGGTTTAAATGAAAAAAAAATTATAAACAGTTTAATGCAATTTTTCAATTTATCATTTAACATTTTTTTTTTTGATTCTCCTGTAAAATTTTTAAAACTTCAGATATGTCGTTTTGTGTTTTAGGTAACGAATGTTTAAAGTTCTTTGGAATTCTGTAACTAAAAATAGCTTTGTGTAAATATTAAATGAAAATTTATGTAATTTTATTGTCTACATACATACATACATACGTAAATATTAAATTCAAGGGGTATTGTGAAATATACATACATTTATGTTCATATGTATTAGTAGTTTCGAATATATTCTTAACACATATTTCTTTAACATACATATTTGATTAATAGTTATTCATATGACAAGAAAATACTCCTTTTTCTGTTTTTCTTTAAATATTTTCTCTACATTACCAGTTCAGTTAAATATTATTTTTCCTCTTATAATTCAAATGATGTTTTCTGCGTTGTGAACGGACTTTGTAAAAGTAATATTTTTCTTTCATTTCTTTTGTGCAAGTACTCACTTCCGGCTACGATATTTTAAAAACAGCAACCCTTCAAACATTATCAATAATGGTGTCAATATTTATTTTTAAGTCAAAGTGTGATCCGTATTTGATGGTTTATTTTTTAAGGTTGTCATTTTGGTAAATGCATTTAACTTTTAGCGTTTATTATTACAAGGGTTACCAAATAGTTCTTTTCATATCAATCAATTAGTAATATTTTAAGAGAGTGTTTTATCAGTTGACCATTAAAAGTTTATTATTGATAAACGAACCATAAACAATTCACTTAACAATTATGGTAATAGTTAATTATAACTTAACCTTGTGAAATTGACAGTAATAATAACGGCCAATTTTACCAAGTGCAGTTTTATTTATTTATTTTTATTTATCAGCTGTAGCTGTCAAAACATATTGTTAACCTGAAGTTTTTTTTTCTGTTAGAAACAGCACTCGGGGATGACCCCTCCTAATGCATTGCATTGTGTTGGAACTAGGAAAAAAGGTTGTGGCAAGGAGGATAGAGGGAGTAGTGTTTGTGAACATTCGATTTGAACTTAGTCATGTTGTAAGTGAGAGGGAAGACTTCTGCAGGAAGGTTATTCCACATACGAACAGTCCGGGAAAAAAACGAATTCTCTCTGTTATGCGTTGTACGATTCACCTGCCAATCGACCACATAAAGATGGGCTATTGAAGAAAAACGTCTATTACAAGCAAACGTACGGGTTTCGGGAAATTGGCCCTAAAGTAATAAAGTAACGTTTAATTTTTTTGAAAACAAATTGAAAAAAAAAATTAAGTCAGAAAATATCTGATTTTTTCCTTCTATTTTATAAAAATCTAGATTATAATGATTAAAATTATGTACTGGTCTTGGCTTCAGGACATTGCCAAAAGTCGTATGAAATCTTAAAATATCAAGGGAAGTGTAAAGTCAAAAATTAAAATGAAAGTCAAGCAATATCCGGTTTCAAATTCTTTAGTGATACTATTACTACTACACATATAAGTTCCACTTCAATCTAAAAAGTTGTAATAACGCAGTTTAATTGTCAAAATTAGCTTTTATTAAGGCCAGAATTTCATACCTGTAGGTACATAAGCTCTCTTCTAAAACTTACTTGAACTCTCAGAATTACACTGGTCTACAAATTTGGGAAAAAATTGACTGCAAAAACGAAGCATGTTTTTTAACTAAAATGGGGGCGCTGAACTCTAATCTGGCTTAAAAAATGGTCTATAACGTCTTGTTCATTTTTTATCGCATGCTGGCAATACTATTAAACAGTCAATACTGACACTTCTTTATTTGACAGAAGCCCACATTCATTCTAAATCTTTATAATAGTAGCGCTTAAGCATGTCAGTGAGATCGTGTGTTACTGATTAAACCTATTTTTGCTTTGTGTGTGGTGTATATTTGGTTGAAAAAAAGGATATGCAATATTAGAATCATTAAAATATATACATATTTACATTATTTGGGTTTTACAGTCAGAAACTTGGACAACGACAATTTGTTGCATATTCCTCATTCGCATTTAGATTTTTTCCAAAAAAAAAAAAAAATTAGGTGCAGTAAGCGCAAACAAGAGGAGCGTCCTCACCAAGATTTAATGAAATTTTAAAGAATTAATCAAGGCTTTTGAGACAAAAGCATGCTGAAAGACAATTGCTGTACTCTAATACGTAAAAGCGAACCAACAAAATGCAAACGACGTTCAAATAACACCATTCACTTTTGAAAATTTATTGATATTTAAATAAACTAGTGATTCAAACATCTGGGGCCAAATTATGGAATTCAATAAAAGGGAATTTCGATAGTTGCCGAATGCCCTTATTGGGCCCCAGAGTGTCTTAATACATACATATTACACATATATTTAAATTTAAACCAATTGGCTATGTAGGGCTTTACCGACAGTATTGGCTTATTTGTTTGATAAAATTATGCTTCATAAATCTAATGAATGAATTTCAATAAATTTTTTTCTTTAGTCCAATGAAAAATGTTATTACGTGAATAAAGTTTTAAAAATAGCTGAAGCAATTTCATCAAAACTACGAAATTTAATTTCTTAATTTGGTTCACATTTTTCATTGGATTAATGACAATTTAATAACACTTTTCAAAAATTTCACTAAATCAATAAAAGCCATATTAATTTCTCTATCATTTAACTAGAAGATATTTTCTTCCTAAAACTGTTGCTAGAACGTATTTTTTATTACATTTTTGGAAACAGACATACGAATTTGTGAAAAAAAAAATAATAAACTGTAATGTTTCATAATAGCAATTAAAAAAATATGTTACAATAACGATAGAGTTATTTTAACTAAATGTTGGTAATCGGTTAAACAAAAAACAACGAGAACGAAAAACATCAGCTAAAAATTCACACATTCTTTTTCCTTCAATTGTAAATTTAAATAAGCAAAATTTACGTAGTAGAAGTATAAACTGTTGATGAAGTTCGTCGTGTGCTGGAAAAAGAATTAAATGCAATTTTGTTAAAGTTTAGCTTATAAAAGTAGAACATAATAGCATAATGCAATAAAAGACTGTAATATAAATTACGAAATTTAGTAATTAATTTAATCAATTTAAGTCATTGAACAAATTAAAAATTTTATTGAAAGATAAAAACCTTCTCATTAAAATAATGAAAACAATTTCTTTATACGTTTGTTTCTGTTAATGTTAATCAAATATTTAATTAACGTGATGACAAATAGTCACATTGTTAATAAAATTTATTGCATTATGTTAATGCAAAATTTAAATTGATTTTGTTAAACATTTCATTGACTGTGGGCTAACAAAATAGTCTTCATTAATCCAATGAAGCTTTACATAGGTTGAGTTTTAATGTAGTTTTTCATTGGATCAATCCATTTCCATTGGATCTGTGAAGAAAATATTTTTAGTGTGTATGTGTCTGTCATTTAACATCTTTATAATACAAAATATTGAAATATTTTTTTTTGCTTTTTTTTCTTTCAGGTATGTTTGGCGTTAAATATATGTAAGCTGTAAGTTAAGTTTTAGAAGATATAGATATATTCCCATAAAAACTACTTCAGGCACCTTATTTTATTGTTTATTCATTCCGACTTTCAACTTATGTTTCGTTTTTGTGCTATTTCATAAGATATCCCCCCGTATTCATAAACGATTGTTAAATTTAACAAACGTTTTTTAAGATCAATTTTCATGCACAATTTGTTTTGTAAACCTCTTTTAAATTTAAAATATTTGTTTGAATACAGACATAAAACTCAAACTCTAATAACAGAACGTTAAAACGTAATACAAAGCACAGATATTGTTTGCGTTGGCAATTACAGTCTGCAACAAAAAACACAACCAGCCTCAATAGTTGCGATGTGAAATGAAACTAACTAGACTTCTGGTTGAACAAATCTGCCAAAGTGTTTTGAAAAGTTAGTTCGAGCTTTCGAAATTTTTTCCCTTGAAGTTTTTGATAAGCCCTTTTGGAATAAAAAGTAATTTTAGATGGCTTCAGTAGAATTATATATTGATTATTTTATCTAATTCTCAAAGTGTCCCCATAAAACTTTTGTAATTTTTTCCAACTACCACACAAAACTATTTTAAAACGGAACATGTTCTACGAATATTTTCTGCATCAAATTTTACAAGGGGTCTCGAAGGCATATTTGCAAAACACTTAACAAAGAAAAATTGTAAACTAACAAATATTTTATTTGTGTAAATTTATTCTATGCTAAATGTTATATTAGGATTTATACACTCAAAAGAAAAATCAATCTATCCGTACTCAAGTCAATCCGAAGCGGTATTTATATTACGGTGAGTACTGATTTTCTTGAATCAAGTACAGAAATATTGATTCAAGTATGGATTTTCTATCGCAAAATAGCTACTTTAATTATCCATATTCATTCCCGATTTGAGATTGATTTAAGAATAACTTAAGCCTCAGTCAAAACTTAACAAAAAAAATGTAAGAAAAACATATAAAAAAAAACAAAATAAAATCAAAAAATATTTTATTTCATACGGAAAGTGCGATCTGATTCGAATCTTGCCAGGTTCATAAAATTTCCAAAAAGTTTTCTTAAGTTCAATATGCTTCGACATATATGAATCACATGTATTCGCACAATTGCTTAAGCCAACTAAAGCATATTATAGTTAGGCCTTAAGATTGTATCAATCTCAAAATGCGCTTGATTCAAGCATTATAAAATTGATATAATCAAAATTCGTACTCAAAATAATCCGAAAATGAGATTGATATAAGTAAAACTCAGATTGAATCAATTTCAAGATACGCTTGATTCAAGTATTATAAAGTTGATTTTATCCCCAATTCGTACTTAAATAAAACCAAAAATAAATGAGAAAGAAAAAAATTATTTTGATTGATTGACTTGCCCGTTTTGCACCATCCAGAATGATAAAACACCAACATCATGCCCGATTATGTACATATTTAACCATGAATATAAACTAAATGAGAAGCAATAGTTCAAATTTTCTTTTTAACCCTTCGTGGTACACATGAGTCTAGCAGACCTAATGATTAAGAATATAATATATATTTTTCTTCTTCTTCTGTTCTTTTCCAAACTTGTCTTGTGTTGTTTTAAAGTTAAATGCCTTTATTCATAAAAAATTTTTGAATTAAATACAGGTTTAAAGAAAAAATTTACTATGAAAATTATACTTAATAAACGTTTGTTAAATTTAATAATTGTTTATGAATACGGGGGTAAATCTAAAACAAACTTTGAAAACACACACACGTACGCACGCACAAAAGAATACAATGCTGAGAGATGAGACTAATAAGTTTTATGAGAGTAAAAGGGAGTTCACACGGTGTCTTTTCAGACATGTCTAACAAACATGGTTGTTTTGTTTGTGGGCCATCGGGGTAGAGAAGAAAGAGTTGTTACCAAACAGACACGAAATGAGTTTTCATTTTTGTTAATTTGAATTTTCATGTTTTTAATTTGTATGTATATGTGTATTAGACTATTATATTTACATGAAAACAGACTTGTTCGGAAAGACATCGTGAAAAGACATAAGACTACCAACGAAAAGTTGCATCTTTTTTTTACTTGATTTAATAATTTTATAATTATTTCAAGAAATTCCGGGTTTGATTTTCGAAAGTAATCCCATATAGGATTGCTTTGAGTACATTTTAGTGTTATTCGTACTTGAGTACGACTCGTAATCATAAAAAACTTGATTTATCCCGAGTGGTTTTCTTTCTGTGTACAAGAAAAAAAAATCTTACAAAAATATACACAATTTTTTAAAATTAATGGGGTCTTATTTGTCCTGTTTTAAAAAAAGTGCTCAAAATTTTTCAATAAATATGCATAATATGTTCAACGAATATTTTGTAATACAACCTGAACGAATTTTTTTCCGCCAAAATTATTAAAAACTATGTGGGCCGAGGTCTTTTAGATGATGTTCAAAACTACAAAAATGTTTACTAAAATAGTGGTTTCGACTTGGGTGGCAAATATTTGTAACGTGCGATAATAACGTAAAATATATACGTGTTAACAACCTCAAGATATAACAATACAATATAATATGCAACATCAATAAAATTTTAGGTCAGGTCGGTATTGTAGCATCAACATAATAAAGGAAAGTTGAAATGTAAAATTGGGTCATATTGCCCTAAGGAATGCAGAAGGGCTTAGAAACTCTTATTAAAACTACATTAATAAAAAACTCTTAACAATTTTGACTTTCCCTTTCTTAGGAGGTTTTAAACAAATTGAAGTGGCAACCCTATCTGTCTGTCCAACATGTCAACATATACTACATAACTGCATTTTTTTTCTGGTTACTGTTTTATTATTTTTTTTTTCTTTTATTGGTGTTTTCAATATTATATTGCAATTTATCATCAAACATACATTAAATCCCATACACGGGAACGAAAAATATTCAAGAGTTTGAATAAACGCCAGTCGAGGGTTTTTTTTACCATTTTATTTTTCGTTTAAATGGGATAATACTTGTCAGTTTGGAGTGATTGAAACAAATTTTCTTAAATGTATGTATGTTCATATGTATGTATATGAGAATTCATGTATGAGCTTTTCTTTCCTTTTTTGCAACATCAACTTGTATGATTTAACATTTTGACATATTGAGTGATTTATACTTTATAAAAAAGAGATATAAGTAATTTCGTAGCTTAAGGGAATTAATAAAAACTATCGACGATTGATGTAATTAATTTAAGATTAAGAAACATAAAAAGTGTGTTATAAAAAAAAAACATAAACGATCAGCGTAATGCGATTCATTTAGAATTTTTATTAAAAAGAACAGATATCGCTGCAAAAATTTTATTCTAATTAACCCAAACTTTATTTGACGGAAAAATTTAAGTGTATTTTGAATTTCATATCCGCACCTTTTTGCTTCTGTCAAAAGTCATCTAACGTCTCACATAATGTGCAGTGGTAAATTTAGCTCAAATACTCAAATACGACTGGACAATTGACATAAAATACATTTTCTACTACATATTGGGTTTGTTTCGGTTACAGGTATTTTTCTACACCGAAAAAATCCAGGCCTCACGTATAACAACTGTCGAGCATTGCACAAAATATAATAAAATCTTCCTGCAAACAATTTATATATGAAAAAACAATTTGTTTAATAAAGACAAACGAATGAAAATATTTTTTTAGCAAAAACGTGGCACAAAACAACTTATTCAGACTGTTTATTTCTAGTTTAACCCTTGTGTTAATACCCTGGTACCATGATACCCACCTACGTATATTTCTACACAGAGGGAAAAATCCGGTATAAATGTACCAAAATTAACACCATTCGTTGTCAAAAGTGAGCCAACTACGTTTGTGTTCGATTTGATAACAGATGGTGTCAATATTTTTTAACAACCACGTTGTGATTTTGTCACCTTTTGGTCTCATTCTGTCAACAAAATGTTAATATATTATAACCATAATGGTGTCATTTCGACAACATGCTGTTATCATTTTTGACAACACACCGTTGGTATATTGACCCCATTCGGTTGTCATTTCGATAACACATTGCTCTAAGTATAGTAATAAATAATCCATTCTGAACACAATCAATAAAAATATATGATGCATTTTTGTTAATTTATTTCAAATTTTTAAAATAAAAGTTAAAATGATTCACCTGCTTAATTTTAACAAAATGTACAATAAAAATTTTAAAAATACAGGAACTTCAATTGTTTGGCCTCTTCATCGCCATTAATCTTTTGCACTTGCATTGTTTGTACATCATATATATTTTTTTTCAAGGTTCCCCTTCATATCCAAGGAACATAATGCTTTCTTCACTGTTTATAATGTTTTTTTTTCACTTTTTAGTTTTATAATTTTATTTATCACTCATTTTATTTCACTTAAAAACAAAAGTTGTTTGTATATACGCTATTAATAATGACAGTGCGATACATATTTGACAACGAGGTGTTGTCAATTTGACAACAATGGTACGTTTTTTATCTTTCGGCCCAATTCGACAACATTTTGTTGAAAATTTGACAACAAATGTTGTCAAAGTATTGAGAACACTTTGTTATCAACTTATTACCATTGGTTGACAATTTTTTAACGTCTTTTTTCGCTCTGTGTAGTTGTTTTGATAATTGACAATGTTGCATATTATACAAACTGTCAGTTAGGCATTTTAGCGATTACCATAGTATCTTTTGTAGATATGGCCTTTTGGTTTTTGAAATTCAAATCGCCAATTTTCGTCGAAAGATTCCAAAATTTTTTTTAAATCCCCGAAAAAATCCACAATCCCGAAGGAATACTGGATCGTTTTTAATTTTTGTTATACCCGAGGTGCCGTATTTTGGGAAGCTATGGCGGCCCACCTGATATGTCCATTTTTTTAATAAATTTTTTTTTAAATATGTTAACATCAGCGGCGTTACCTGATTCTTTGCTGCTGTAACTCCAGTTCAGTTGTGTTGCCATACTTAATCGACCCATTAGATTATGCTGAAAATGTTCTAACTGGTAACACTGCTTATAACATAACAAAAATTCGACAGATTGAAATATGTAGAAAAGTGTCAAAATTGTTGCTTCGATTCTAATTACGTGCTACATTTAGTACCCAGCTGCTGCTGCATTATCCGGTGCCGATAGTTTTAAAATTGCTTAGAAATATTAGTTGAAAAAACCCTTAAATAGATCACATTTTATTACTTGTAATGGAAGAAGTGAATCGTACAAGAAAAAGAAAGCGCCAGCCTGAATAGTGGAGGAAAAACATCCTCAAATTTGAGAGGCAAGAGGGACTGTCAAAAAAAACCATCCTTTCCCTAACGTCCCTGATCAAGCAGCATACTACAGTTGAATTTTCTTTACAATTTCAATATAAGTGTTGTTGACTCAGTAAGAATCCAAAAAAAAAAGGATCAGTTTTTATGTATACAGTGTAAAACCCAAAAAATGGGTCGCACTGAAACAGTGCGATAATGGCATTTTCCTTGGGTTAATATTGGACAGCAAAATGAGCGGGAAGATGAACACCATTTCCCGGACTATTTAGGTGGCAACTTCATGACACTGCTGCAAGAGAGCCATTGGCCGAAACTGGGGAATCAACCCTAGGAATGTAGACTGGTTGTCAGATTGTGTAATCACGGCGCAGCTGTTTGGTGGCTGGCTCTAAAGGGGATGGCTGATTCGTCGACACATGCAGGAACCACATTGGGTCGTAGAGTTTGGACCTATAATAAAGGTGTTTCGCTCCCAAGGAGTATGAAACTTATTGCAAACAAATTTCATCTCATTGCCAATCAGAGGTGGTTTGATGAAATTACGTGTGGGGAAAGCAGAATAATCTAGCCCATCAAAGGTAAAAAGAAAAGGCTATCAAGACATCACCTCAGAAACCCTATTGCGGTTATAACTACCCATGGGTCCACTAAAAAACATGACCAAAACTTTGAGCTCCCTTGCAATTACTTATGTAGGAGTTGCGGCGACAAGGAGGAGTCAACGGGACATATTATCTGACACTGCTCGGCATTCGGGGACCTTAGACTCAAGTTGTTAAGTTCAACAATTCTCAGCGACAAAACCTGTTTCTCGGAAATTGATTTGAACAGGATTCATTCCTTTATTGAATCAACCTGATGGCTGGGTGAAAATTTCAAAGCCAGGCAACGGAGGAAAATTTGGAGGCAGTGTAGCACGATTACACAACGGGAACAAATTACTGCACCCACGGGAGCTTTGCTTAATAACGGCAGCCAGTGGAGCCTAACCTAACCTTTATACACATGGTGTGTGCATCAGCGTTTAAAGGGTTCTAATGAGATTGCCTAAATTCTCTTCCACCACCGCCAGAAAAGTGACTTGAAGAATGTGTAGAAGATTAAACTCTTCTGCGACGGTTATCAAAATAAGAATTTGGCTGTAGTTGGAATGTTGAGCAAGTTGTTATAATATACACAGTCTGGATTAAAAAACTGGCAGATAGGGGTTTTGGGCATGTCAAAAAGAAAATTAGAATAGTCGATATTATGATTTATCCACGAGAGCACCTTAACATATTTCCAGAATTTGAAACAATCTATAAAGTCATTGAGGAAGTTGCTGTTGAGAATTGGAAAACAAAGGTTTCATCTGTTTTCAAAGCAACAAATGCAGGCCATTTTAGGGTTGCCCTAAGCAAACGAATCATAATCGAGTAAAAAACAAAAGGTAAATTTTTGTACAAGGGAAAGTGAACTATGGGTCAGCAGTAATTAGTACAGCTCCCAAAATCATTTAAAAAAGCTGGTTGACGTCGACAAACTTCTTCAAAAGCATTTTGCTGGAGACTGGCGAGGAATAGAAACATTAAAGTCTTACCTTGGTATTTTGTATAGCAGTGGTGATGTTTTGGAAGAAGAAAACGAGAACTGTGAAGAAAATTACAACTTTAAAGAAAATGAGCAGTTCAGAAATTGGAATTTTTCATTTAATACTGACTCAAATTTTAAATTGAATTTTAATTTTTGGTTTTATTACATACAAATAATTTGAAAAAAAAAAAAAATCAGAACTCTTTTCTAGCGGAGCATAGTTCCAAAACTCGCACCGTGCAATTTAAAATAAGGTGCTGTCGCTATATTTTTAAAGGAAAATATTTTTTCTTTTGCGAAAATGGACGAAATGCCAATCCAAAAAAAACAGCAGCAAAATTCAGCTGAAAAAGTCACATTAAGCTTATTATACGTTTTTTGAAATTTGTGAAAAATGACTTCAGGTGCAAGAAACGAGTTTTGGAACTCACCTCTTCATATAAAAGGGAATTATTTTATAAGCTTTCAAAACAAGAACGTTGTCAAAACTTATTTGATTTTAATTTCAATCAAATTCGATTTGCAGGACAGTCATGATGGTTTTTTTCTTTTCGTTATACATTCGAAACTGTTATGAATAATACGAACAAAATAACTAAAAAATTTTCTTGCGTAAAATGTCATATGGATTTTTTACAGTGCACTCGTGTTATACTTGCATTACAAAATTTTAGAACCTAACAATTTGTTCTCTTACCCGTCTGATTTCATACGATTTCATTTTACTTGTGAGTTTTGGTTTTACATTGTTATTTTAAAGCGTTTAAGGGCAGCGAACATTTGGCACTCAAATTTGAACAAATCTCGTGAAGTAGGACGAATTGTAGTCTTGTTGTCAAATTCCATTTGGAAGATATCGCAAACTAATTGCCAATTATGGTGTGGACTTGTAAAATGTTAATTGGCGAACTTATGAAAAAATGTTCATGAATGATATGAAAATTGTACGTTATAAAAGGAGTCAGTTTGTTAGCTATCAATTGCCTTTTGTTTTGTTGTGTAAAGATGTGCAGTTGGGAAATGTTATCAAAAACTTGTTGTACCAGTTAACCAGAAAAGCGGTGAGTAGGGTCATGTTTTGTATGTAATTTCGTGTGTAACATCATGATGGCATTTTCCCACTAGTCTCACTAATTTAATATTTTGAGGCTACATTTAGTTATTTCAATACCATTAATTTTGAATGAAACAGTGAGGTTACTTTTTTACACAAACCTAGGTAGACTTTTGATATACTCTATTATTTGGACGGGTGTTCGAAACTGTGCGTGTTTTTGACAGACGGACAGACAAATGGATATGGCAAAATCGACTTAGAATTACTAGAGAATCCAGAATAAAGGCACTTAATGGGGTCTCGAAGAAAAAGTGATGGAGGGTATTTAAATATTTTTGTCAGATTTTTAATCAATATTTATTATATGGCAGCACTGAAGCCTATAGAGTACATTAATACTTGTTGCTTGTGTAATTCCTAGTTCGATAATTCATATCCAGAATTATTTCAGAAAGTAATTATATCACACAAGTTTTATATTACTTACGATTTGCAGTTATAAATAGGATTTAGATTCCAAAAAACATAGTTCTGTCGGCAAGGTAGAACATTTAATTTGGGCTAAATTTACAAGACGGATATTTTTTTAATATCTTTAGAAGCAAATTTGGTCTTCTAAATCACATAATCCTTAGATAAATGTAATCCCGAAACAAATGTTTTTGCACAATAGGGGTCATCGGTTCAATAAAGCCCCCATAAAAATTACCCTTCGGAAAAATTTCGAGAAAGTGGTTACACAAAATTAGCAAAAGCACACAAAAAAAAAATAAAACTTGGTTTCAATTAAAATATTTGGATGTAATATTAATTAAAAAAAAATTAATTTGTACTTGATTAAACGTTTAATTAACGTGATTAAACGTGTAATTAACTTGATTAAACGTTCAATTAAATTGATTAAACATTTTATTAACTTGATTAAACGTTTAATTCACTTAATTAAACGGTAATTGAAAAAAAAATAGATAGAAATTTTCCTGTGCAGTATTATTTGTCATAGTAACGTATTCCTTTATGTAAAACTTATTTGCTATTAACAGTAACGCAATTCGATATGTAATAGTGCTTATTCCTATGATTAGGCCACAAAGACAAACCAGTGCAATAAAGTTAGCGAAATACTTCTGAATACAAATTGATATTGCTATGCCTTTTAGTATATTTTTCGCACATTATTCGAAATTTCGGTGTAAAATACAGTAATAAAATGTGACAAAAGGCTTTTCTGGTCTTATTATATTCTGAGGAATTATGGTTTTCTAAATTTAGCCGTGAGAAATTCCATGTTCTTTAACCCTTAAATGCGCAACGTCTTGTTTCTTAATGAAAAAAATATATTGAACGAAAATAAGAAAAAAATTAAAGACTGTATCTTATGAGATACACTGCGCACTCCCCACACAAAGAGGATCGCATAAACAATGAATGGATTTTTTAAGTGCAGTTTATTTTTAGTATAAATAAAATTAGAAATTAATGTGATTTTATTAAATACATACATGTATACACTAGGTATACATTTTGTAAGAAATAGGATCACGACGGACGTAGGGGAAATATCTGCCTCTCCAAAACTATCTAACAGATTCGAATGAAATTTAAATTAACAAGATCCCTATTTAGAAAGGCAAATAAGCTTTTAATGTATTAAAAAATAGGACTTCAAGAAGGGGTAGAAGGGGAAGGGGCAGTTCTAAATACATCTTAAAGATAACAATAATGCCACTGATCTATCATTATTATTTGACCAATAGTCTCTCGAGTTATGTAGGGTGAAATATCTCATATATTGTAAAACACCAATTATCTTTCGCAATAAAAGAGTCATGAACTAACTCTAACGCTATTTTCCGATCCTTCCTCTGGATCAGAGTCATTATTAATAAGGACAACATTTTAATTTTTAGAGGAAACTATTTTTAGAATTTCAATTTCATTGTCACTATTTTAATCAGTGCTGTCATAAGGAAATTCTGCGCTGTTTCAAGACATTTTACATATTTTTTAATTTGTCATTTTGGATCTACCAATACGTCTGAACGCATCCATATTTATATCGTGACCTAAAACGCAAAAGTTTCTAACGAACCATTAATTGAAGATCGTCGTTTTCATTGATTCTGATGCATTGCATCAACACAAATGTCTACAAAAGATTTTGGTATCATTCGATTTTATTAGCAAAAAAAGGCCCTATCTACAAAAGATAATTAGCCGTATTTATAACAAAAAGTTAGCCACAGTTTGTGGACTACGTACAACGAGCTGCTAACTAGAATGCCGATTAAGCTTAGCAGCTTGTTGGCACAGAGTTAATTCATAACGAACTTTTCTCTATCTGCTAACTTTTAATAAATCAACTCTGAATTTTTTTATGCCACATTGTATTACTCAAAAGTGCAACACGTTTTGCATTAATCATCGCTGAATTTGTCATTTTATGTTTTTCCCTTCACATATAAAAATTTTAAAAAGTTTTTAAAATTAAAATAAGTTAAGCAAAATACCGTAAATTAAAAAAAAAAAACAACAAAATTGTTTGACATTAAACGGCTGTTTTTCACAAGTTGGCAAATGTTTGGCAGCTCGATAACAAGAGTTTAGCAAATCGTTAGCCAGAGTTTGGTAAGTGTATTATGAATAAACTTTTTGCGAACTTTATGCCAAATTTTCATTATGAATACGGGTATATATGGTTAACACTTAAAGGCCTAACTAAGAGTTTGCATAATGTGCAACATTGTCAAAACAACTGATAGGTTTTACAAGAAAAATAGAAGACAAATACATTATAAACAGTATACGGCAATTTATCAACTTATCATTTTAAATAGTGTTTATTTCTCCTGGAAAGCTATCAAAATGTTAGATAGGGCCTTTTGTATTTAAGGTGAAGATATGTGTAATTATAATTAGAATAAAAAAATTTAAGTAGCAAGCGAAAAGAACATGTATCAAATGACTAAACAAGAAGAACCCACAACACAAACAGTCTAAGTAAAACAATAACAGCCAACATTCCTAATTTGTGTGGAATGCGCAATGTGTATTTTAAGATACAACCACTATATACGATTTTTTGACGAAAGTATAAATCAGACCGCATTGAAAATTTCTATATAGTTAAAAAACAATATTTTAATCAACATATATTTTTTTGGAGTAATGTCGTTAAAAATAATGCAAATAAAATTAGGTAAAACTTAGCTGCATTCATAAAAGTACGAATTTTTAAATTTTGAATCTACGGCTCTGTACTTCTCAAAAACGATCCATTTTTGAAGAAAAATTAATCCAGCATAAAAGAAAAAAGTGTTGTTATTGGTAATCACCAACAATTTTTTATTTTTTTTTAATAATTGTACAAATAACATCAGTTTAATTGGTTGTATCTTTAAAGATACAATGCGCATTTAAGGGCTAAAAAAATTAAGTTTAAGCCAAAATATACATGACGTCATTAAATCCGAACAGCAACTAAAACTAGCAAAACTCAAATGGGGTTTTGTTAGTTTCCATAAGTTCTTCGAGAAATTTCACATGAAAAGCTGTTTTTGAAATATTTAGGCGGCAATTATACGATGTCTTTTCAGACTTGTCTGTTTTATTCATTCACTTTTGAACATGCTTGCGAAACGTTGCCATATATTGCCTTATATACATATACAAATAAATTTAAAATACGAATACTTATTGCGTGTTTGTTTGGCAATCCCTCTTTCTTCTCTATCCGACCGCCAACAAACCCTGTTTCTTAGTCATGTCTGAAAAGACATCGTATAAATAGCACTTACTTATAAATATGATTTTTCTGCTGCATTATGAATGTTGTAAAAATTTTAAAAAACGCTTATATTGTTTGTCATGTGGTCTTTCATGAACTTAATTTTACAACCATGCTTTACGTTTTTAAAAACCATAAATCAGTAACGATGTTGGTTAAAAAACCTACTTGTGCCTCTAAATGTTAACGTATGCAAATCTGAAACAATATTAAAATTTCACATAAACTCTCATTCAAGATTAATTACATTTATATTCGCTTCGAGTTAGAATTGTTTACTTTACACTTCCGTTCAATTATTACCACTAAATCAAATGCATCAGGAAATTGTAATTAATAAACAATTTATCAAAGAACCCAACATAATTGCCAACCAGATCAATTTCCAATAATCAAATCCCACGAATGTGCATATGCGAAGGATTTTTGAGAACAGGGTTAATTGCAACAAACAAACAAACATAACTAAAGAGCACATTTTCACAGAAACAAAAGTTTATAAATGCATAGTTTCACACGGACATACAACATAAACATATACGAGGGATGTTTGTGAATAACAATTATTGTGGTTTATTGACACAAAAGCCCTATTATGAAATTCATGTCGGGGCCATGTGAAATTTTTCTTGATACACTCCATTTTTAATGGACTTCGTCCTTGTGACAAGTGGAACATATTTACTTATGCACACGTTATATGTATATGTCGGCCTGTTACACACATCAGCTAAAAGTTAACTGGGTTGATTGCAGGTAGTCGACATTTTTTACCAAATATTGTGGTGATCGGTTCATTAATGATAACAATCACTTTCGCTGCCATTTATCGTTTCCAAAAGTTGAGATAAAAATTTGCTTTAATACCTAGAACAGTATCCATTGGTGTTTCATGCAAGCACACTAAAAAAAGAAATTATGCACTTTCACCAGCGCTTAAAAAGTCAAAGTGGAAAAATTGCCATTATTCATTTGTCATTGGCCACAAGAAAATTAATGCTTTTACTTCTGATTCTAAAAATGTAAACTTTCACTGTCAAACCAAATCAAAAAGCGAAAAGTTGAACACAAATGTTCGTTTTTAGTTTAACAGTTTTTGGTTTCGACTGCAGTTTTTTAAACCTTTAACTTACGCCAAACTTAAATCTCTTACTATCGCGCACGTTTGCACAAGCCTTTTGTGTTTTAATTGTAGTGTTTACTGGCTTGGACATGGTTTGAATTATGATTTAAAAAAAACTAGAAATATATTGAAATTTGTAAAACTGTTTGCTCTGCCTAGTGCCAAATTTAGGTAGTTCAGTAAAAAAATTTGCAGGGTGAAAAGAAAAAGCATTAATTAAAATGGACGAGTTTAAACGTTTTTTAATAGAATTTATTGAAAAAATTAATAATTATGTTTGTGTCGTTTATTTGCAAAAAGAAAGAGTGTATTTACCAAGCTGTTTGTGCTGTTTAGTTCTCACGTGAGAAAGTGGTTTTAAAGCCTTGGCGTGTAGCTAGAGTCGTATAAGTTTGTCATTACATGTGGAACTAGTTCAGTATTGATCTATGATCCCACAAATATATTTATATATATTCTGGGTCCTTGAGTAATTCTAAGTCGATTTAGCAAAGTCCGTCAGTCCATCTGCTCCAATTCAACGGAAAAGAAAACTTTTAGTTTTAAATTGTTTCTAGTTCTCCTATGCCCTTTGCGATTGAAGTCCAAAACAATTGGTTCATTACGAAAAGAGATATGATCCCAAATGAGGAACAACTGCCCTATGGAATATCTGGCGGAATGCACTGCTTGTTATATAACTTTGCACTACCTTTTTGTATGACCAGAAACTATACTGCCAAAGAAAATATTGTTTCGCTCTCTTCATCGATGTTTCTCAAGCTTTTGATAAAGTCTGGCAAACACATACAATCTATTAGAAAGCTACTTAGTCGGCCTTCCATTTATTATAAAAGAAGAAAATTTCTTAAGTTCACCTCAGCCAATCGGCGCTGGAGTCCCAAAAGGCTACATCATGGGCCCTTTATTATACTTAATTTATACTTCAGACATGCCAGCAAACAACTACACCCAAACTTCAACATTTGCAGACGATACAACTTTTCAAAGCGTCCACGAAACCCGTTATGAAGCATTTTACTTACAGCATCATATATTCCAACAACAAATATTGTTAAGAAAATGGAGGTTAATGGTCAATGAGCAGAAATGCGTACATATAACATTCACCTTGCGCCGGGAATCTTGCCCCCCCCCCCACTATTACAATCAATAATCAAATAATTCCTCAACATTCGCATGTAAAATAACTCGGTATATGTCTGGATCGGCGATAAACGTGGAAATTATGGAAATTATGAATTAAGAGGCTAACTTAAGTCAAATTAAACTAAAAGCAAGTCAAATTCATTGGCTTATTGTAAGAAACTCTGTCCTTAGTCTCGACTGCAAGCTTCTACTTTACAACTCTATCTAAAAGCCTATCTGGTGCTACGGAATTCAACTATGGGGCACCGCCTCGCCTCTAATATCGAAAAAATTCAAAGGCGTCAAAATAAACTTCTTCGAATAATCACAACCGCTCCCTGGTACGTTAAAAATTCAAACATTCATAAGGATCTCAATGTGCGATTAGTAAAAACTATGATTACAAAATATGCAGTACAATACTGGCAGGACATTAAATAATGTATAAGGACAGGATTTGATTAATTATTGTTGGTTCATATTTAATACATGAAAATTCAATGAATAAATATTGAGAAAAACAATTTACTTATTTTGTTCAATGTGTAAAGCGAAGCTCAGCGGTTTAAGGTAATGCTTTGTGATGGTCATTATTCCTGTTGTCATTGTTGTTACTTTAGAAATGTTGCCGTGATGTGTTCTAAATAAATGGGAAAGAATAACGCTGTGCTGCACAAGTACACTGTGCTAAAAAAGGTTTTTACACAGCAATAACATTTTGATAGGGTCCGAAGATTAACGAAATAACGTGCTACACTAGAAATATGAAGGGTTTATATTTGATGCATAATATATTGTTGTAGTCAAAAGATTGGCGAAATGCTAAAAATATTTTTCGAGCACTTCATTCACTCTTTCCTTTTATTTAAGTAATAAATGGTAATATAATAGTAAAAATTAAAAAAATCACATCAGTATTTCATTATATTATTATTATTATTAATATTTATTTAATGCAAATTTAATTTACAGAAAATGTATAAAGAGAAAAGGACTGGCTGCCAAGGCCTTCGCCTTTAATAAATTGAGATTTTAAGTATTTACATAGATAATTGGTTACAAAAGAATATATAATTAAAAGTATAAAAAGGTTTATAATTTGTTTACTACGTCCTGAGGTAGGTGTTTTTTTAGATGGTTATAACCAAAGTTCTGTATGGATTCCGTTAAAGATGTTATTTGGTTGTTTTTGTTGAAGCAGGATAAGAGGTGATCCATAGTTAAGATGTTGCCGCAGTTAGGGCATGTTGGTTTTGAGGAGCTGTTCTTAAGGATGTATTCATGGGTTAATTTTGAGTGACCTAGTCTCAGCCTTGTAAACATTTTTTGTTGTTGCTTAGTAAAGTTGGTAGGATATGTTGGTTTTTGTAAAAGAGGGTTTTGTGGTATGTATTTGGTAAAGTGTTATTGTTTTGATGTTGTTTTATTTTTACTAGATTTTGAATGTCTTTTTTTGTGTAGTTATTATTAATATGGTTGGCGATTTGTTAGTAATTTTATCAATCGTGTCTGCAAATTCATTTCCTTTAATGTTCATGTGAGCCGGTGTATAGAATATTCACTCCAAGTGGTTTAAGTTTGATTGCTTCTTCTATGGCTGTTAGTTCTGATGTAAATATTGAAGTGAAGTCAGGAAGCATTCCAGTTTTGATTATTGTGTTGTTTTCGTCCACTACAGCAATTGCATTGCCACTGGCGGTTTTGGAGCCATCACAGAAAAAAATAAAAAATTGTCTCTAATCACCAAATTAATAGAATCAAGCAAACAATTTGTTGATTTTGCACCTTTTACCAAAAAAATTATAAAGATTATTAAAAATTGTAAAAATTTAAAATTTTTTATATATTTTTTTTTGTTTTCAATAAATTATACTTTTAATTTTAAAGATGTGACACCAAATATTCCATCGTTTATCAAAAAGTGTGTCTGCAACTCATGTCGAAAACTATCAAAAGAGATTTCGTCGTGGCGTTATAAATGTTATATAATTGCACTTTAAGCCGATGTAAAGTGGTAGACGTTGAGAACTCCAGTCGCACATTTCGTTGATGGCGATCAAAATTTAATAAAATTGAAAATTTTTCAACGACGGCGGCGAAAATACAACCGTCGGCTACACCAAATAATGTAGAGTGCGACTTTAATGTTTGTTGGTTGCAAACGAGCTTTGAAACAAATGATAAACAAAATAATTAAGTTAAACAATAAAAAAATGTGCCAAGAACAAAATATTATTATTCTTTGTATTTTGCATTTTTGATTGTTTTTTAGTGTTACAAATGTTTCTCGCCTAATTTTCAATCTTGATTTTATTTGACAGTTCAAAGCGGGAACTTTTTTCACAAAAAAAGTTACAGACACTCTTTTTCTGTAAATTGGCGAGTAATTTCCTTACGTGACAGCTAGAACTCGCCAAAAAAAGTAACAGACACAGCTTAGTAAGAAAAATAGATGTTTGTTTCATTATATGGCATTTTTGTTACATTTCACACAGTTGCAGTTCATGGGCACAGGTTTTGACAGTTCCCAATTCCCAACTCACTGTTTATTGTTGTTGGTTTTGTTAAAGCTTTGATATTGGTACAAGTAACACTTGGGCTTATAATTCTTATTCGCTTAACAGTTTTATTTGTTTAATATCTTAAGTTTTTCTAAAATCTTTGGATGAAGTATCCTGACGATCTGGCCTTAGCAACCAGTGAAATGCGCATAGGAATAGCTTATCCCTTCCCATCGGATGGTTTTAAAAATATTTTATTAAATTTATTTAATTTTGTGATATTTTTAGAACACTTCAAAAGGGCCTGCCTTGTAAATTTCTCACTTTTGCGGCTACCTAAGCAATACCTAAACAGTGTTACAGTGATGCCAACTTAGCTATTAAGGGGTCATATTTGGCTCTTTTTAATTACTCCTGACTCGTAATTTTTTCCTTTGGCTACTTTTTTTAAAAAGAGCTAACACGGGCTATTTTCAAACGCAATATTGGAACGTTTGACACTTTTTGCATTTACCGTTTTTACCCTCTTGTTTCGTCTTTGGTTCAATTATATGTGTGTACACATATTTTGCTACGGCCAAAAGTATAGAAAGTCTTGGGAATCAAATCCTGTGGTTAAAAATGGATTAAACCAACAAAAGATTCGTCGAAAGCTTTATGCAAATATTACAATTCAATAATAAAAGCTAAACATTTTCATTTAAGGCGACATGTTTTTTTCATCTGACATGTCTAATTTCTCACTGCAAAATACATACATGTCGTGTGTTACCTTTTTAACTTTGCTTCTGTAAAAGTCAGACGCAAAGTCATCTGGCAAAATTTCAATTAGAGCCTGCTTTATTTTCTTCTGACAAACCACCTGAAATCAGAAATCTAAGCCGGAAAGAAACCGGCAGCGGTGTTCACTATTGACGGAATCATTAGCCGGCTGAAGTTAATATTTTACAATACCGATTTATGTCATATACCATTGAATATAAATTTTTAAAATATATGTATAAAAAACGTTTTATAATAATATCCTAAATTGGTATCTCTAAATTAAAAGAAAAAAATTATTAAATGGCTAAACTATTTTACGGCGCAAATAAAAATTGCACACGCAAATCTTGCTTTATATACCGCTGTACATACACCATTTTTAGCAATGAATAAATTCAATTCAAACATGTAAAAAGTCAAAATTTTATATAAAATCAAACATTTGGCCAGAAGAAAAAAATAATTTAACACTTTTTGAAAATGGCTTTTCATATTTTTAATTCTATTTATTGAAATGTTACATATTGTAATGGCTATTCGTATAAAATTGTTATGTAATCATTTTATTAACCATTAAAATGTATATTACATTTTTTTCAAATAATTGAGTTTGAAGTAAAAAATTAATAATAAATGGATTTAAAACAGAACAATCTTTGATTTTTAAATTTAGCACTTTTTTTTAACTGCTCGGTTGGCACGTTTAGCCATTTAATAGTTGGCATCTCTGCGGTGTAAGAATCATTCTTCCGAAGTTAATTTGCTCTAGAAAGTTGTTTATTGAGATTTTAAGTACATTTTTGTAGTTGGTTGCTTCCTTGAATTTTTAAAGGCTTGCTACCTATGGACCTGAACAGGGGAAAAAGGTAAAAATCGCATTTTTTAAAGATTTTTTGCGATTTTTATCTTGAAGATGAAGGGGGTCCTTTTTTTTTGGTGTTTTATCACGTAGTTTTGTCGGTATATGGTTATTTTTTTCGTGTTGCACTGTGTAATTTTTGCTATATTTGACAAAGTTCAATAGTTATACCAACTTTAGTTGTTTTAATTTAATTTTGTATCACCGTGCTATTATTGCTGTACGTACATAATGCACCAAAAGAACAACAGCAGGCAAATAACAAAACAACCAGTCTGCCAGCCAAACATCACAACTAGAACAACAACAAAAACTGCAATAACAATACAGCTGGGGTGAAGGAAGTTCGTATTATCGATAGCTTTAGTAAAATTAATTACAATTATTATTATTATTCATACCCCATGATGCACCAGCACTAATACGAAGTCGTAACAGTATTCACCAATTAAATGTGCACAATAATATTAATGATTTGATTGCTGTAGTATACTCTACCGGAGTTGGCTGTGACCTCAAGATATTTACAAATGAATGAAATACTATATTAGTTTACGTGTGTTTGGATGCTTGTAGCTTGTTTATGAATTCAATGCAAATTCAAATATAATTTCTCATAATCAAATCATTATCATTAAAATTTGTAATTTTGCTGTCATAATGGCTGGTTTTAGTTGCAGTTCTTTGGTGGTATTGATGTTAATAATTTGTACTGAGCTCAAAGGTGATGTTTAAAATTTAATATTTTTAGGGCCAATTTCGCCAACTGTATTTAGGAATCAAATCATATTTAATTATAAATTTTGATATAATTTTGATTTTATTTTGACATGAAAAACAAAAATTGATTTTTAAATACAATTATTAAAATAAGCACTAAGTCTGGGTTCACACTCTGAAAGTTTTCTTTCAGAAAGTCTGAGTTTATGGGTGAGAGAGGAGAAAAGAAGAGCATGATCCCTTCCCCTCTCAACAAAAAACTCAGAATTTCTGAAAGAAAACTTTCATAGTGAGATCCCAGACTTATGCCCGTAATTTCGACAAACAGATATCTGGTCGTGTTCGTACCTAACAGTTATCTTTACCTATCCGGTAAAAGTAGTTTGGTAATTTCAACGTTTATTTTGCCTACGTGTTTTTTCCTTTAAATTTTCTTTTAAAATATGGCAACATTTGTATTTTTATTAATATTTTTAATTAACTGTCAAAAATCGATAGTGTAAAATACTCTACAGTTCAACCAGTGGGGAAGACAAACATGTTAAAATTATCAAAAAACCGTAACACCATAGATATCTATACACAGCTAGATATCTGTTTGTAGAAATTACGGGCATTAGTATTGTTTTATTTAGATTTAATATGTTAGACTTTATTGTTGCACTTCAACCCTGAACGCGTTTAGTGGAATATAGACAAAAAAACTCCCCTATCGCTTCCGAAATAGATAGACATTTACCGTGATCTACACCATGTTAACTAGGAGAGCAAAGTTTGAGTACAGCATGCCAAGGTACACATTGTAACCCTTATAACGGGTCCACCATCTAACGTTTTTTTTTCAACTAGTGCTTATTTCGTGAATGGTAACACTTAGCTCATGTCTGATTTGACAGATTATTAGTTTTATCCTTCCGCTGAACGAATATGTTTGTGCATACGCTTGAACAACGCTGGAACATATGCGTTTTCGCTTCGCTAAGTGGGCCTGCGATCGCCTTACAGAAGATGCCGATTTTGCCAAAAAAATAATCTTTTCAGATGAAGCTCATTTTGATCTTGGCGGGTATGTAAACATGAAAAATTGTCGTATATGGGGCACAGAAAATGCGCACGCATACATTGAAAAGCCGATGCACCCAAAACGGATCACTGTTTGGTGTGGATTTTGGTCCAGAGGCATAATTGAGCCATTTATCTTTGAAAATGAGCAAGGCCGTTACAGTCAATGGCGATCATTATCAGGCCATGTTGAACGAATTTTTGTTCACAAAAATTGAAGAGGAGGATATTGGCAACATTTGGTTTCAAAAGGACGGCGCTACGTGCCAAACACCCGAAGCTACACTCGATGTTTTGCACCCTGTTTTTGAAGATTGCATTATCAGCCGCACAGCTGATGTCGTTTGGCCACCTCGGGGCTGCGATTTGACACCGTTGGACTATTATTTGTGGGGTGCCGTCAAAGGTAAGTGTTACGCCGACAAGCCAGAGACAATTGACGCTTTAAACGGCAATATTCGTAAAGTCATTGGTGAAATACAGCTGCACACAATCGATAATGTGCTTAAAAATTGGACCGATCGTGTAGGCTACTGCATGGCCAGCCGAGGCAGCCATTTGAATGAAATTATTTTCCAAGGTTTCTTTCAAATTAACCGGAAGGATTGTACTTTCAAATAAAAAAAGAAATTTGAGAAAATATTCAGTAGTTTTTTTATAGCATTTTCAAAAACAAAAAAGTTTTTTGGCGCACCCTTCTTTATGGGTTCTGAGATTAATAATAAAAAAGTTTCACTCGGAATGACGAACTTATGGCCGTCTTCTCATTATCCTTTTTCCCAACGAAAAACTGCACATTCCTTTTATTTTCCGTACAGATAAATTCAATCAGTTGACTCCCAACTTTAACATGTCTTCTGCGAGGCGCTGCCAACTGAAAACAATGTTTTTTGTCGGTATATTGAGAAACCCAAAATCGTTAACGGGCAGTTTAAAATTTTCAAAAATTCTAATTTGTTTATTTACTTTATACTATTAAGTTAATAGTTTGAAACAAAATGTTGTACAGTTGCTTTAAAAGTCTATATTTATGCATTTGTTTGTCTAGTATTTCTGTCTGGAAATTTAAATATTTCCTTAAGTGCAACCTTCAATTCCGTTACTTCCTTTATTAACAACCCTATTTCCGGTATAAATACTGCAGAAAATAGCGTTAAGCTTTATTATAGTCCAAATGTGTTCAATAAACTCCTTTCATGTCCAAGTTTTATAGTTATCAGGTCAAGGTTTTAAATTGGTTTACTTTAAAAATATGGATTTGCAATTTACTTATCAATTTCTTGACAAAAAGAAAAGTTTATTCAATTATTTAGTGATTATACATTTACCATTAGATAAAACATTAATAAACAACAATTCGAAAATAACACTGGTTAAAAAATTTTTAACTTTTTGCAGTAAACAGATCTACTGCCTCTCCGAAAATATCTAATAAATTTTGATGAAATTTGAATCATTAGGATCAACGTAAATTAAACGTACAGTGCTAAGATAATTTTTCATAGATAGGAATATGAAAGGACAGATGTGCAAGGTCTTTTAACAAAATATGTACTTTTATAGTCAGTAAAAAATTAACTCTGGGTCACGGAGAAAATGTATTGAACTTTGGTGCCAGGGTGGTCCAACAAAAACGCACGATGTTATATCTAACTAAAACAAAAAGCTTTCAGAGAATTCTCTTAAAATTTGTTATTATGAAAGAAGTATATATCACAATTATGTGTGAAACAAAATTTTGGTCAAATGCTCGCCACGGCTTCGGTGGCATACGTATATCTGATGGTGGTTTATTTCAATTACTCTGCGACATAATTGAGGTTTAATATCGTTTATGTGCCGAATTATCTCATTCTTTTGCCCTGGAATTGTTCTTGACTTATTGACGTCAAAGAAAGGAGTCCAACGGTGTTAACTCACATGATCGTAACATTGCCACGACGTAAGATAACACGGCCATTGAATTTCTCGCCCTTGGCCAAACTCATTTTCAAAAAAGTAGGAACGAAGTATGAAAAACGAACTCCGCGATCGTGCACAGGTGTTTTCACATTTCCTTCAGACTATTCTGCCGCTGACCAAAAAAAATCACGAAGTTCACGAAATGCAATTTGATTTGAACGCCCAATTTGGTAGCAACCTTAAAGCGCTGCACAATAACGTTGTCAAAGTCCCTTTTTGCAAAATTTGTTCTTTTGCAGATAACCGTTAACATTCCTCTCTTATACTGTTGAAACCTCAAATCATCCAAAACTATGCATCTTCAAAATGACATACAAAGAGTCAACTAGTGGAAGAACGTTGTAAGTTTCTTACAAAATGATACAAAGTAAATGGTTTTGAAGCATGGAATAACGTCTTAAACGCCGCTTGCGTAGTATAAGATCGTTTAAAATGACATCGCGATTGTGGATATGCACCGTTTTTCCAATAAAAATGGTTGGTCATACATAATATCCCACTAGAGGCGACTCCTGGGCATTTATGGGACTTTTTCTTCAATATATTTCTAGTCTGCATTGAACATTTTGTATGGAAGCCACCTTTAGGAATGGAGATAGCGGGTAGGTATGTTAGAAATAAATTATTGAGATGAAAAATAAAGTGGGGTTGGTCAAACATTTGACCCATCTAGGGGCATCCCAGGCGCTGCAGGAGTCAAATTTAAGAATTTAATTAAACGGCGATATTTGTATGGCTGAAATTCTTAAATGTGACTGCTGCTGTTCCAAGGATGTCACTAGGAGTGTCAAACGTATGACCAAACCAACTTTATTTTTCGTCTCAATTATTTATTTCTAACATTTTTATGAATTTTTAGAAAACATTCACCTTTATGTAAAGGTAATTTTATTGCGGAATTTCGGGGTTTTTTTAGTAATTTCAATAAACTAAACCGTTTTTCTAAAGCTCCCATATAGAAAGAGCTTAAACTACCTTTTAAATGTTAACAATAATAAACATTTAAGCGACCGTCCCTAAAATCCCAATAAGGCAAACAATATCATAAGGATGTTAATATATGGATAATATTCGGCTCAAATAACTCTTATATGAATTTTAACATCTTAACATAACTATGTTTTTGTGAGCTGACGACTGCCCATTGTTTCCACATAGAGAAAATCATAAAAATTCGTCTGCAAATACTTTGGTGTTTTTTTAATGGAACTCTTATTAAATTGTAAATTTGCATGTAATTTAAATTTTAAATTTCTTAATATTTTACATAAAAGTTTTTATTATTGCCTGCTAAAAACGTTTTATTTTACACCCCGGAAAAATAATTATTTTGTAACTTAAAACGTTATTCGTGGCAGTTCTTCAATTGTAAACCTCTCCATGGGTAAAATTGTCAAACACTGAAGCAATAAAATGTCAACACAATTACCATCGTGCATTATGGTTGAACCACCCTTTACTTAAATTATATCACTTAACTGACTAGCTTAAGAGATAAAAACACTAACTACACTTGATGTTCGTTACCGCTAAACAAGTTGAACTTGGTGTTATTTTCAACTTTTTTATCTCCTACTGCATTAGATGGGACTTCTTAGAATTCACCAATCAATAGAGGAACCAACTCTGATTCAAATAATATAAAAAAGTATTTTGAAAAAACTGTGACTTTTTGTAGTTTTACTCCCACCTACAGACATGTGAACTCATTTTTTATTCAGCACAAATTTTTAAAATCTTTTGCATTTTTTATTAAGTTTTATAAAACAGTTCCACTTTTGCAAATTTAAACGCATTTTATTTATTTTCTATTTATTAAATTTCTCTTTAGGATATGCATGCATATCCTGCTGAGTAGGAAACTAAAAACAAATGTAAAATGAAGAAATAAAGTGTTTACGGCAGAAATAACTTCACTTTGTTAAACAGTGATACTCTAAAAGAAAATGATGCTTATGCAAACATATCAAAGCTTATTTCCTTTTCTACATTTCTGTTTGTTTTCTGTTTCTCTTCCACTCCCCTGCTTATTTTATTTATTTTTTTTTTTTATTGTTGTTATTATTTTCACATACTGACTAAACAAAGCAAGAAATCAAATAAACAAAATACAACTAAATTCCTATGCTCTACATTTTGTTTGATTGTTTGTTTGCTAATGTATGTGTGCACATATACAATATACAAAAACAAAAAAAAAAAAGATCAAAAAAAAAAAGGAAGGAAGAAAAAAGCTTTCTAAGCTAAACGTAACAAACTAAATCAATTGCTTTTAAAATGCCACGCAATTTTAACATACTGACGTTGATATCTAAAAACTTGCTGTGCACATGTTGAAATAAATAAAAACTACATTTTCCAGAAAAGGGAAGATTAACTTGCTGCAAATGTACATTTTTGGCAAGAAGTGCATTAAATACTTAAATGTTGGCTATAGAAGAATGTAAGTTAAAATAACTTTTTTCCTATAGACTTCATATGGAACGGAAGGTGATAAGATCGTCCATCCAATTAGCCCAAACTGAAGGCGTAGCATGATACATAAAAGTCGTTGACAATCAGTATTTTACATTTTGTAAATGTGCGTCTGCTTTCATTAAAGGATAAATATGAAAACTATTTCACAAGAATATTAAAAAACAAGTTAAAGTGCTAGATTCGGCTGTGTCGAATCTTATCTGCCCTTCACCAATGCATTAAAAATCGTGTTAAAACCATAAATTCCGAAGTGCACTAGTATTGGGGCCAGGTGAAATAATGTTCCCATTTTGTGCATATCCAATATTAAATACTTCTTGTGTATAAGAAATATCTGTGCCAATTTTAGTTTTTCTAGTTCTTATGATATAAGCGCTATTGTGCAAAACCATTATTTTGGGAAAGATAAAGAAGTTATTTGTCTTTAACTTGGGTATTTATGAACTGATTTTGTTAATTTTTACCACTAGTTTATTTAAGGTGCAAGTGAAAAATCCAGATCTTAAATTATAAGATCCCTTTATTGGAAAGGGTTAATGGTGCAAATTTAAGATTTTTGTGGAAAAATTACAGGCAGTGGTGGCATTTAGCTCATACCTCAGTCACTTATAGCCCATGGCTGAATTTTTGGGGCAAACTTTAGCGAAGTTTTTGTGACACAAATATTCTACAAGCTTGTCCTCCCCATATCTAGGGTATTTGGAAAACCCAGACAAACACTTTATAGGTACTTTATAGGGTATAAGACGAAATGATTAACAAACAACTTCTAGTAAATGATATTAATATATACAAAAAGAGTTTTTTGTGCTACCTGTCAAATTAAAATGAAAAATCGGCTGTTCGCATTTGCATGTTAAAGTGACGATATACTAATTATGAACACACAATAATTAACCAAATCTTATTCTTGTACATTATTTTATGTGCTGCTAGTGCCGTACGAAAATTATCCCCATCACGACTTCGTTCACATATGTAGGTGCTTAGTGTTCTTCAAATCGGACGAGTCCGGTAGTATAGTGCATATTTCCTTAAGCGAGTATGACCGCCATCATTTAAAATATTACAAGCCCGTGGTTTTAGGTGCAAGTCGAGCCTTTTTTAATATTTTGTTGCATATTTCGTGGTCATAGTTTTTATTGCTGGCCTATTGAGATCCTTGTTAATATTTAAGTTTTCAACATACATGGTGGAGGCTGTAATCATTCAAATCAGTTTATTTTGGAGCATGTGAATTTTTGAATATTCGCAGCCGAGGTAGTGCACCATAAGAAGTTTGCAATCGAGACTAAGAACAGAATTTCTTTAGATAAGCCAATTAATATTTTGTTTTGCTCTTAGTTTCATTTGAGTAAATTTTGCCTCTGTATGGCATTTCCACGTTAAACGTCGATCTTAATGTTTACCAAGATATTTTACAAGCGAATGTTGAGGTATTATTTGGTTATTTATTTTAACAGGCGGTATTATTCCGGACGCATAGTGAACAAGGGTGGTCCAGCCAAAACGCACAATGTTAATTGTAAAAAAGAAAACAGAAAGTCTTTCGAGAATTATCTTAATATTTTTTTATTACTAAAGAAGGATCTATGACAATTATGTGTGAAACAAAATATTTGCCAAATACTCGCCACAGCTTCGGTGGCATACCTCTATGCGATGGTCCAAATTTTCGATGACTGTGAGGCATAAGCGTGGTTTTATGTTTTCAATGCGCCGAATTATTTCATTCTTAAGCTCTTGAATTGTGCTTGGCTTATTGAAGTACGGGTTTTCTTTTAAATATCACCAAAGAAAATCACATGATCGTGGCAACCAATTAACATCGCCATGATGTGAGACAACACAGCCATTAAATTTCTCGCACAAGAGAGCCATTGTTTCGCTGGCATATAGTCCAGGTCCATATCCTTAATTTCTGACCAATAAACAGTCCGTTATCATCTCCCGGTAGCGAACACCATTCAAATTAAATGCTTGGCGTGTTGACAATTTCCATTCAAAATTCGCATTAGTGATGTTCATTAGAAGTGCAGGTATTGGGCACGACAACGAGTCGAGGTTGACTGCTCTTCAGCTACACTATCACGGTTTACTGAAATTTGCGAAGAATTCCCCCAATTGTGGACACAGTTGGCAGATTATGCTGACAAAAAAAATCACGAATTGCACGAAAAGCATTTTGATTTGAACTCCCATTTTCCTAAAAGCCATGGTTGAACAAACACTGCAACAAGGAAAGTTGGAAAAAAGCTTGACTCACAATAGACTTCGTGCATTAGTTGGACCCCCATTTACTTAAATATCTATATTAGAACATGAACTAACACAAAAAACAATCACAAAAAACTACTGCTGCTTTCAGAAGAATTTGTCTTAACCATATTAATTCCACTTTTCTCGAATAAGAATTTGAGAACTGGAAAAGTGATTTATAAACCAATTATAAATCACTATTACAATTTGGTGTCGAGCTAAAATTCTGGATAAATTACGATAAATTTTACAAAATCGTTAAAAAAAAACGAAAGATATTAGTTTTGGCTATTAAGAAGTAGCTTTAATTTTTTGCTTTTTATTTTTTTAAATACAGAAGATAAATGTTCTTTCCCATCCCTGATCTAAATGTTAGGTTGCGTGCATGAGTATGCGTTTGTTTTATTCCAGATACTCATCTCATATCACTGCAATTGCAAATGCTTTAAACCAGTATTAAAAATGCAATATTGAGTTCTTGTTGCTCATGTTGTTATTGTTACAACAAAGCAATTGTGAGTGTGTGCGTATTGGCGCTTGTTTCTGTCAACGTATACGAATGAGTTGGTTTTTAACAACGTTTTTGTTGTTGCTTTTCCATATAAAAACGGAAATTAGAACTCAATTCGTAAGTAACATTTACTGTTGATGATGATAAAATCGAGTAGAAGGAATGTTCTTCATTGAAATGCTTTAGTTTTTTTGAAGTTGCAGTTGTTGCCGGTTATTTTTTTCTTTCTAGTTTTGCTTTGTACAACATAAACTTGGTTGGGAAATTTTATATTCACTTACACATGACTAAGCATTTCTTTGAACATAAAAAAAAGAAAATAAGTTACAATAAAATTGCAAAAAAGGAACTCAAATAAGCGACTGTAGCTCATCTTTGTTGGAAATAAAATTGTTTAATTCAATTGTTAAAAAATAAAAAAAAAATGCACATGCACACACAAATTACAGCTCAAAAGAAATTGTTATGGGATAGAGGAAAGAGGAAAACAAGGAATTGCAATAGAAAAATACACAGAATAATTTAAAAACTTTAACTAAGAAAGTGAAAAAGTTTCTTTTTAGTTTTTTTAGCTTTAGCTTTACTTAGGAATTAACGATTACAATTTAAGTACTCAAATTTTATTGAGTTCAGATAAAAAACTTCAAAATTGAAATTGAGAGAAATATTCTAAAAACCTGAAATTTTAATACACGATTAAAAGAATTACAAACATTTGAGAATCATTTTCTTTATCTCTTTTATAAAGTAAAGACAAGATTTTTAATACTCAGCTGTACTATTACCTTATCTATATTTAACCCTAGGTTTACCCTCTAGACCAAATTTGTGTTTTGCTTGCAATATTTTTTCGAATATAGCAAAATATCAAAACTGAATCGAATGAAACTATTTTGGAATCGATCGGAGCAAATAAGTGGGGTTAAACCAAATTTTGCTCTTGCTTGCAATATTTTTCGAATACACTTCCCTGAGCACGGTCGGATTCATAGGATGCATATTTTCCGAAGTGGTAGGACTAGTTCGATCGTTACAACTGATCGCACATTCCGTACGGAATCAAATGTTTTTTTCAGTTTGCTTTTGTTTTTTTAAATACATTTGAGAGACTTTTTGTTAATTGTTGACAGTACGTAAAGCAAAGCTATGCATACTATGGTTGTGCCTTTGTTCTGCTTTATAACGACGAACATAACTCAATATAATATCATTACTTTCTTAAAAATACCCAAAAAACACGAAGTCAAACCATTGATATGAAATGAATTTGACATCAAACAAAGCTTACAAACATTTTTTAAATTGTTTATTTTTAACATTTGAATTAAAATTGATAATGATCTGAATAACAACATTTGGCATACAATGTTTTATCAATTTTATGTCAAATTGTTATCAACTGTTATTCCGAAATCAAAAAAATTACTTGGACGCACTGAAGAGAAAATTAATGTAAACACTAAAATATTGCGATTAAAGTTATATAAATGTGCTACACAATTAAAAAAAGCTGCATGTTACGTAAAATGAATTCGCCTTTAAAAATCCTTGAGTTCCTGTAAAAAAATATTAAAATTATTTGTGAGTAAAAAATCAATTACAAAATGAAAAAATGTGAATAACAATAAAACGGGAAATTGAAGAAAATATAAGTTTGTTATACGATTGCGGTGCTACGTCATGACAATCCTCAAAACAAAAAGCGGCACTATTTCATCTTTAAGATGTGGTTCCGAATTTTTATCTCACAGTTTATTTAAATAATTAATGAATTTAAATTAAAAAAAATATATATATTAGTGATCCACTTTGTATTAAAATCCACCTTTGAAAAACATTTGAGAATAACGTTTGAAGGCAAGTTGAAAATAAATTCATTTCTCAATTTGAAAATTATTTCCTTTTTTTGTTTAGAGTGCTATGATACGTTTGTAGTTTGAGAAAATTCCTTTCGATTTAAAATCAAACCTACGTGTTTGTTGGACAGGACTAGTCCAAGCACGCGTGTAAAGTGTAGCCCACAAGGGACTAGGACTACTCCAAAAGTAACCCAAACGTATGGGAAAAACATGGTCTATTTAACATTACTCCATTGTATACACAAGAGGGTTAGTTTTAACTTCGTTTAAAAACGAAAACATGTCGTTAAAATACGAAGACATGTCGTCTCACTACAAACACTTTTTAACAATGTGACATGGTCCATGCTTGCATTACATCGGACCAGTCAATGGAGTAGGCTATTTAATCAAATTGGATCAGGTGGTCCAATATTATTTGCAGGGTTACGAACGCTATTTAGGGGTTCGTTCGAAAAACTCAATACACTCACACTTTTTTACTAACACCATCACATTTTACGTACTTGCAGACAACTTGCACCTCAACTTGCAAGAAATTTCTGAAGACAGTGATATTTTGACACTTGCAGCAAGTTAATGTTAAAAACATAAACAGTGTTACCAAATTTACTTGATTGCGAAAATAATAATTATATATTTAAATTTTTTAAAGTAGATTTAAACATATTTCTTGATTTTTTTGCATATTTACATAAAGAAGAAAAATTAAGCTCTGTTTCGTACTTGGTAACTCTGATTTATAAGGAACTTTCACTTGACTGTGTAAACATTCATGCAACTTGTATGACATTCGAGTATTTCGTCGCCATTTTCGATGTTAATACGTATAGTCAACTTGCAAGTAATTACTTGCATGTGTAAAGGCTTATGGTTTATGGGTGTGTGAGCCGTACGTTAAATAATGTTCAGTATATTTTTGAACACTGCTATGAACTATATGTGCTGAATTAAATGAATGAAGTTTGAAAAAAATCTAAAAATTATGGCCCATTATGTGATTAGTTAAATTTAACTTAAAATCTAAACGCAAAACTCGGTCGAATAAAATAATAATATTATATAATAAATTCGTATAATTTAAAATAATAAGCAAAGGTTCAATAAAAAATATATTTATTATCTTTTTATTCAACTCGGGTTTTTTGGTTATTCTAATTGCAGTCTGGCCAGACCAAGAGGAAAACTAAGGGGTAACCCGCTTCCGACAGTGCTAGGGT
The DNA here is from genome assembly GCA_949318255.1 of Pollenia labialis. NCBI lineage: Eukaryota > Metazoa > Arthropoda > Insecta > Diptera > Polleniidae > Pollenia > Pollenia labialis. The sequence continues at coordinate 77,508,112 of OX439141.1, read as the reverse complement.
TAACCTATTTTTTTTAGTTTTTATGAGTGATCACATCAGATATCATATTAAGAGGACTTTAAGCCTAATTTTTGTTGTATTTTTTTAATATGAAATGATAAATAGGCGAAAATCTTTTTTTTTAAATTCTATTTCAAGATGTTTAAAAAGTTATGAATCGATTTTGCCAAATTGTAGCGAATCAGAATTTTTAATACATAATAATAAAAAAAAAAAAAAAAAAAAAAAAAAAAAAATTAGCTTTAAATTACATATTTATAACAAAATATAGTTAAACTAAAAGAGAAAATTATGTTTCAGCTCAAATTGAAATGTGTTAAAGGTACATTCAAATAAGCAAATTAAGGTATAGCGAATATACCTGTACACTATTATTGCCAGAGTGAACCTATTTGTGATACACACTCAATACACTCTACAACGTGTATTTCTTGCAAACAAATGCAATAATATACGCATTTTCATAAAAAAGGCTAAAGAAGCTTTAATAAAATAGTTAAAAAATGACCTGTATTTTGTTTTATTAATTTTTCTTCATACAAAGTCTTAGAAGGTACAATTGTACCAATAAATACTTCAAATGGATGTAAAATAGTTTAGGATCTGTATCAAGGGGAAGGAGTTGAGTTTTTGTCTTGAAATTTTTAAAAATATAGCGAAGGCTTATAATCAATACCCGCCATACACCAATTTTTGATGGAAAATTGTTCACTGATGCCAGCTTTAACTCTGACAAAAATTTCAGAAAAAACAAATTAATATAAGTCCTTTTTTTTTAAATATTTGTGATATTGCTATCAACCGCACTATTTTTTTTTAATGCAATACCCGCCATACGCCATACGCAACAACAATTAGCTTGCGACCGTTTTTGTGTTGCTTTTACTTTTTGTTGTGCGTTTGATTTTATTTTGCTTTCGTGTTAAAGAATGTTGGTTGCTGAACAAGAGTTGCAGATAAAAAAGAAGTGAAAAGATTAAAAATCTATAAATAAATAAAATAATTTATGAAAGTTTTTTTTTAAAACTTCAATGATGCCAAACTTATTCGCTTTTCGAGCATTAGACCTGGTCGAACCAAAAATTATCCAACAGTTTCTCAATTAAGATCACTTAAGTATTTGCCAAGTGGAGAAGTTAAATTTAAAGTAAACTTTAATAAAGAATACCACAGAATTAAAAATTACGCATGATATACTGAACCAAAGTCTTTGCATACTGCTCAGCTTCCAATCCAGCCTAGTAAATGGAAACATCTTCAAGATTTCAAACCGCTTATACCACTAGAATATCATTACTTTTACGATACTTTAGTTCAGATGGTGTCAAAGTAATAAGAAGCAATGTGACAATGTCCAATTTGAATAACCTTTTTTTTATTATGTTTATTTTTTTGTTATTGGATTCTTTTATGTGAGAAAAACGTTAAACAAATGACTAATTTATTAAAATATTAGAGCAAAAAAATATATTTTTATTACTGTGCAATAACCGCTATACGCCATGAAAATATTTGACGATTTCAATTGCAATACCCGACATCAACCATATCGCTACGAATATAGTAAAAAGTTCTATTTTTTTATAAGGGTGACTCAGTAGTCATATTTAAAAAATATTATAGAAGAAAGATTAATTCATACCTTAAGAATTTTCGAAAAAACAGTTTTTTTCTATCTCCTGAAAAATTGTATTTTTGGCGGATGGCGGGTATTGAATATAAGCCGTCAATAGTTAGAACTACAGTTTTAAGGTGTCATAAAATTTCAAGTATTTTTTTTTTATGAGAAAAAATGAAAAGGGTACAATTGTACCTTATCAGTTCGACGAGGGTTAAACAAAATTTTTAATCAGATATTTTGACTCGATATTTATTTTAGTAAACATTTCATTTTCGGTTTAGATTTTTAAATCAAAGGCAAGGCAAATTCATTTTATGATGGCGTTGAAAGCACAGCTGTGCTACTTTTTTTCTAAATTAGAGAGAGAAATGCAACACATAATATACAATGTTGTGTTGTTGGTGTTGTTACTTGTTGTAGTTTTGCCACCACTGTTTACATGATTTCGCCTTGATCAAAGTTGTTTTTGTCTATAATTTGATACTCATATTGATATAATAGACTTAGGCGCGTTTTCACAACTTACCGATAGCTAAAATTAGACTTTATCATGCCCTTTAAAAAGTGTTCCATTATTAAAACTTTATTTTAACCTAAAATTAGTAAAGTTGTAATAATGGAACACTTTTTATGCGGCCGATTAAATCCTACCTTTAGGAATCGGTAGGTTGTGAAGTTTTTTTCTTTTGAACATTTTGTATCATTTTGGTTAATTTTTTTCTATTTTCGCTTAGACTTCGGAACGGTTCAGCATGTCAACTTAAAAGATTAGCGCATGTTTTGATTTTTTTTTTAATTCTATAAAGAAATTTTAAGCTATCTATTATACTTATAAAGGAAAATAAAAAAAAGAAAAGCGTTGCAAATCTTACTTTAAGGACCAATTTTGTTTGCAAAAAGTGTAAACCTCGTTTAATTTTCTCAGTACAAGATGAACAATTTATTTATCTAATTTGCATATAAATTTGCAGCATATTATTTAAATTTGCAGTAGCTGCATGCCCCCTGTTTTCTAGCAAAACACTAGATCTGGAAAACGGCATTATGGGCCCCTTAGTCGGTACTGCAGCAACAAATAATAAGAAGATATCGTGAAAACTAGAGCAGTTGAAAAAACACTGACGGTAGATTCGCGTTCAGTGTTCCAAATAATTTAAGAAAAACTTTCAATTCTACCAAACTAAAAAGTTTATCAAAATTTGTAAACATGTGTTAGTAATTTAACATGATTAAAACTTATAAGAAAATATATTTTGTTTTTGTTTTTTTTTCGTACAAAACGAAATTTATTTTTTTGCGTGAAGGATGAATTCTTTTTTTTAATAAACATTATTAAAAATTAATATTTTTTGTTTGAAAATCTTTTTTTTTTGAATTGACTTCTCTGTTACATAAATAAATAAATGATACGAATTCAAGTATTTTTTTTAGATTTTGGTTGTTTTTTCTATATATGAATTGGATTTCGAAAGTAATCCTATTATGGATTATTTTCAGTACGTTTAAGTGTTATTCGTATTTACATTTTTAAGAACGACTCGTATTTAAAGTAAATTTTTATAATAAACTTTATTTAGCCCAAGTGTTTTTCTTTCGCTGTTTATATACTGTTCTTTAGATATATAAATCTTGTTTTGTGCCACGCCCACTTTTCCAACCCTGCTTATATTTTGTCGGATGCTGCCTACTGATAACCAAAATGTTTGTACATTAAAAAAAATTAAAAAAATACAACAACAAGGGATTCAAGGGTAACATTAAAGGCAGTCGCGATTTTTTGCTCATATTAGGCTGAATTTCAATAACAAACTATTCTGGACTCTATGAGACATATACATATATATAACTTCCTACTCCCCATTATAAATGGGGCCTTCGGAAAACTCATTTCAATGTGCATATCCATCTGGTTAAATCAACTTCGCTCATAAGGAACCGGAATATATGTATGTTTGTATGTATATATAATTTATAGAGTCTAAGATCACTATTGAAGAAATTGCAAACGGAATGACAAACATATATATACACACAAAACAAAAAATCAATGTAAAATCCCCGAAAACAAGGTTGATTTTATATTTTTCGGTAGTGATTTTGCTTCATAGTTATTTCATGTTTATTTAACATGATTTTACAACAACTTGCCAACACCATTGTTTTCTTTCAAAATAACTATAATTCATTTTAATTTAACATTCCCGTAAAGTTAGAGCAAAATGACAGTAATGTTGTAATAAAACTCCGAATCACGTTGAATTAAAGTTATTTCAAGTTGAAACAACGTGAATTTCATGTAGAATCAAATTGGTATTTATTTAAGAATAATTCAAAACACTTACCCCTGTAACACATGCTTCACTTGTTTTGTATTCTCCTTTGTTAACAGAAGCATCAGCAGAATCCCCGGAATAGTTTTAGTCATCATTCTAATTTGAAAACTTGATGTACTATTTAACTAAATAATTTTAATTAAAAGAATACGGGAAATGTCTTCTTTTTATAACATATTTTAAAAATGAAAATAAAAAAATTAACTTACTTAACTATGTATGCATGTTTATTTAACAAGATAAACTTTTGATTTTAATATAAAACAGGTTTTTTAATGGATTCAACATTGAATCCATATTTATTTATATTTAAATATTTTTTTTTATTTCTTTTAACAGTGAATAATATTAAATAAGCGTGATTTACGATTTTTTTTATATTTTTCATTTACAATTAATATGAGAAAATGATAAATAATGGGCATACTTTTGCAGAAATATATTATGATTCTCAATCAATTAATTTTATGTTGTAAAATTCCTTTCTTCATAAAAATAATTTAATGAAAATTAAATTTGATGAACTTGAGCCGAATTAAAATATTAAAAATTTGGATTAAAAAACCATAAATAGTTCAACAAAATAACCACAATACAAATTACTGTTAAAGCTAAGGCACGAGCTCTATGTGTACATTTGTCCTTCAAGTTGTGCTGAAAAAGGTCGACAAGAAAAAGAAAGACAAGAAAAATTCTTGACAAAAGTACGGAAAAACATGTAAAATCAATTAAAATGGATAATCATTCAAAAAAGCAGATTTCGATCTACCAAAGGTTAAAATACAATTTGGTTTAAGGATTGATGTTTGACTATTGACGTCAGCAGTCGTCGATGGCTGCGAGTGTAAGACGGAAAATTCATCTGAGGAGATCGAGTGGTTGCGATCGAAACATGTCATGGTAGCCTGCCGGCCATGGTTCGAGCCCCGGCCACGGTAAAAAATTAAAGATTATCAATAACAATTTTAATTAATTTTCATGTTGTAAAATTCCTTTCTTCATAAAAATAATTCAATGAAAATTAAATTTGATGAACTTGAAATAGTAACATCGGAAAAGAATTTGGGTATTACATTTAACAACACGCTCAGCTAGGCTAATCACGTTAATATAGAAGTAGATAAAACGTACTCATATTTATATAATCGGTTACACACAGAAAAAAATACCAATATAAAATTAACATGGAAAAATGTTGATTGAGAATCATGCATGTTAAATTTCTGCAAAAGTATGCCCTTTATTTAAATATATCATTATTTCATATTAATTTTAAATGAAAAATATTAAAATAATCTTTAATCACGCTTATTAAATATTATTCACTGATAAAAAAAATTAAAAAAAAATATTAAAATATAAATAAATATGGATTCAATATTGAATCCATAAAAACCTGCTTTATATTAAAATCAAAAGTTTATCTTGTTAAATTAACATGCATACATAGTTAAGTATGTTAATGTTTTTATTTTCATTCCTAAAATGTGTTATAAAAAGAAGAAAATTCTCGTATTCTTTTAATTGAAATTATTTAGTTAAATAGTACATCAAGTTTTCAAAGTAGAATGATGACGAAAACCATATCGGGCCATTCTGCTGATTGATCTGTTAACAAAGGAGACTACAAAATAAGTGAAACATGTGTTACAGGGGTAAGTGTTTTGAATTATTCTTAAATAAATGCATATGTTGTCTCCGAAGCTTCTTCACACCAATTAGTTTCTACATGAAATTCACGTTGTTTCAACATGAAATAACTTTCATTCAACGTGATTCGATTGTTATTTCAATGTAATTGACATTTTGCTCTAACTTTACTGCAATGTTAAATTAGCATGAATTATAGTTATTTTAAAAGAAAAAAAATGTTGTTCGCAAGCAAATATAAAATCAGGTTGAATTAACATGAAACACGTATGAAGCAAAATCACCACCGAAAAATTTTAAATCAACCTTGCTTTCGACGTTTTTAACTTGATTTTTTTCTGTGTGTAGCTTCGAATAGGGGGAAAAAGGTTATACCTATTGCACACAGAAGAAAGATAACGGAATGGCAATTTTATTATAACGCAATCCATCTGTGGAACAGACTTCCGAATAGGATACAAACAAACAGCAACGTAATTACATACTTTTTAGACGGAAATAACAAAACATTCGAACAATAATATAACGTTACTTGACACTTTAAAGTAAATATTGTTTTTACTATAAGTATTTTTGATAATTTATAATATGTAAGTTTGTATTATTGTTAAATTTTGTTATTTTTTATTTAATTTTATTTAATTTTTTTTTCTTTTCTAATTTTTTGATCCTTAAAATGTTTGAATTTTGCATACTTCTTTTTAAATTAAATTGTTTCAAGATGTATTACCATAACTTCTTCTAGTTGCATACTATAATTATGAGATGTATGTCTTGTTGTATGGAAATACAGATAAATAAAATAAATAAAAATGTTTATTTTAAATATACTTTTGCAGTAATTTACTATGATTTTTAATCAATATTGCGCAATGTTAATTTAACATTGATATTTTTCTGTGTGTAGCATATATCATTTGGTGAAGGGTATTATTAGCACTTAATCCATTTTTGTACATTATAGAGTTTTACAAAAATCACATTCTTTGATTTTTCAGAAAGAAAAATATTTATTACTTTTTTTTTTTTTTTTTTTTTTTTTTTCAAAAGATTTTGTTATTCGTGCTAAATTCCCAGTTTTTATTATTGATAAAAACACTTGAAATTTATTGTTGATGGGATAAGCTATTCCTATGATGGGATAAGCATCAACAATAAATTTCAAGTGTTTTTATCAATAATAAAAACTGGGAATTTAGCACGAATAACAAAATCTTTTGAAATTTAAATTTTGTATTCCCAAAAATTGAAATTACTTTTTGATAATAAACAGGCGGGTGCACGGCCTAAAAAACACTTAATTGACAACATCTTTTGTAAGCTGTTGTTGTTTTTTATTTTGTTTTTCTTAACCTACTTACAACTACAATTAATGTTGAGAGAATTTCAACTAATTGTAGCGGGGAATGTAAGACGAGATGAACGCACTGTTTATTGTTGATGTTGTTTTGTTTAAGCTTTGATATTATTACAAGTAGAACTGTTGCTATAAGTCTTATACGTTTAACATTTTTACTTGGTTTAATATCTTTAGTTTTTCTAAAATCTTTATGGATGAAGTTTCCTGATGATCTGGCCTAAGCAGCCAGTGAAATGCGCATAGGAATAGCTTATCCCATCAACAATAAATTTCAAGTGTTTTTATCAATAATAAAAACTGGGAATTTAGCACGAATAACAAAATCTTTTGAAATTTAAATTTTGTATTCCCAAAAATTGAAATTACTTTTTTTTTTTTTGTAGAATTTTTGAACGACAAAACTGAGTTGGGAACACCAATTTCGTGAAAAAATTTAGGTGACATTTTTAAAAAAATTTCTCAAAAGTCTGTGGTGTAGGGTATCATATGGTCGGGCTTGGCCGACTGTACCTTCCTACTTGTTTTGATTACAAAATGTATTCATCTGTTTACCATTATGACGTTTTCCACAAGTATCCTTTTAGAATAATGATTTTCTTTTTTTTAATTGTATGCATATCAATTATTAAAACAAATGTTTACGTATAGTCAAAGCTGTTAAAAATGTGTCAACCTGCATTTAAATCATAATTACAATATTTTATTTTATTTATGGTTTCTCCGTTACTATAAAATTCCCAGAAAAAATATGGAAAATATCAAACAAAAACACTGAATCTTGTATCGATTGTATTGCAATATGTATATTTATTTTTTCGAACATGTCCATGTCATTTTGAGTTTGACGTGTGTAATGGGTGGGTATGTGAGAAATGTGTATGCACGATTGCTACATGCAAGGCAATAATAAAATATACGGGTGCATACACATACAGCAAATAAAGGATGTTCGAAGAAGAAATTTTCTTGCAGTTTTACGTAAAATGAATAATATACTGTAAGACCAATGTAATCCGGGAAAGTAATATTTCACACCTGTAACACAATCCATACGAAACTAATTTTAAAACAAGTTTATATTCAGTCTAGCATCGGATATGGAAAAGTTTGATTTTAGATCCATGTAAATCTTTTTGAAAAGTCTGATGAGAGTTAAATTAATTTTTGTCTGTTAATACTGCCATATGTTAAAGGGTGGCATGTCATAACGTCCAGTGTCATAGTGTCCATGGACACTATGTGGGTAAAGAAAAAACAAATTACTTTATTTTATTTTGCCGGTTCAGTTTTATTTACACTCCGGGATGCATTTTAGTTATTAAAGTTTTCTTGGGATTCAAAAAATTAATTAACAAGGTTTCGTTTAAATTTGCTAAATTATCATTTGATACTTTTGATAAACTGAAATTTATTGTTGATGGAATAAGCTATTCCTATGCGCGTTTCACTGGTTGCTTATTAAAAATGTATGTGTTTTGTTGTGTTCTATTCCATTGCATTTGTATGAAAATTAAGCGAAAAACAAGACTGAAAATTTATCAAATAAATCACATGATCGTGGCGGCCAATTAACATTCCCACGACGTGGAATAACACGGCCAATAAATTTCTCAAGCATCTGAGCCATTGTTTCATTGTGGGGCAAGTAGCAACATCTTGTTGAAACCACATATCGTTCAGGTCCAAATCCTCGATTTCATACACAAGAAGTCCGTTATCATTCCCAAATAGCGAACACCATTCACGGTACTGCTTGGCCAACCTTATTTTGGAAGAGGTACGAGCCGGAGAACCCGCTAGCCCATAAATCAACTGGACGTGCATGCACAGGTGTCTTCGCATTTCCTACAGACCCGGTTTGCCAAAATTTGCTCACAATTCTTCCGATTGTGGACACATTTGGTCGTTTATGCTGAAAAAAATATCACAAAGTTTACGAAATGTATTTTGATTTGATAGCCCATTTTTGTAAAAGGCTTCTACAATCTTAACACGCTGCTCAATTGTATTCCTCTCAATGAATGAATTTGTCAAACACTGAAACAAAGAAATGTTAAATTAACTTGGTTTGGGACCGCTCTTTATTTTAATGTTAACAAATAGCGAAAGCGGGAGTTAGAGAAAAGAGAGATTATAATCTTTAATCAATGATACTATTAATTAAATTCCGTACTGATTTTCCGCCTGCAAACAAATTGATCATATCAATTAACATATTTGTAAGTTTGAGCATTTCTTGCTGTTGAGTTTCATTCAATAAGTTTAAATGGAATGTGACCAGCCGCAAAAGAGGCTATATAAAACGTAAAACCGAATCAAAATATTTTTTTCAAGCAACACAGTTAATTGAAACAATTAAAAAATTGTTTGAAACTTTACAATATTTTGATGTTTGTGTGTATGTTTTCATATTTGCAAATACACACACAATCATTATAATTTTTATTTCAATTAAGGCAATATAATTAAAACAATTAAAAAAATTGTATAAAACAGCATTAATATTTAATGGAATGAAATTTTTGGTGAACATTTTTTCTGTGTGTAATGTAAACTAAATGCATGTCTCTAGACATATGCTTTGAGGGCGTCCCAAATCTGGTATCTCAAAACTTCTTACGTTGAGTGTTGTAGGGTTCACTTAACTTACTAATTCCCGAAGCTTGCTTGGTGGCCCGAAGAAGCTCAGAGGTATTTTGCACCCGACTCAGTATAGTATGGGTTTATTAGAGCTTAGAGGCCAAAAAACCTCTAAGATACAAAATTTTTTTTCGAAAGAAGAATGCGATACAAATTGCCTGATTTCTGGTGTCATTTATATAAATTACCTTTCCGAGCAATGTTAACGTAACCCTTAGAACTGTTGTATGTAAACATACCAGAGTCGCTGGGGGAAATCGAATCACTACAGGACTATCGGGACACCCAGGAACTTTTATAAAACTACTGCATATTGATGGCAAGAGGGTATTTTAAATTTAATTTCTGCATAGTTTTCCAAGACTTCATGTCCTGAATGCCCTGGAAATTTTATTTATTTTAGCATTTATTATATTAATAGAAAATATTCAATTAAAAATGATAGGCTGGTAGCTCTGCGCGTTCACTTACTTTACTTTTAAAAATTATTTCATCTTTGTTTTTTCTTTGTTGCAATAAACCGATGTCAGATGATACATTTACATACGAAAGTGTGTAATATAAATAGTTAAAATTCCATTACACACCATTCACGTTCTGGCAATGTTGCGCTGCTGATTCTGTAATTCATATAAAAAGCCCTGTGCTTGTCTGCATTGCTTTAGGCGGTTCTTATCCTGGAGAGATAGTAAATGAATATGGGATGACATTAAAGGCACGAATAGTGGATTCAAATCGATGAAAGAATAAATTATTATTGGATGCAATGAATACTTGTGAAAGTGTGCACCTTGTCCACGTACAAGCACAATAGATAAATATATGCGTTTTTTGCATTTAGTTCTGGCAATATGTATTATTATGACATATTTGTGTGAATTCTGTGGTTAAGCTTTAAGGCATCGGAATATGTATGTGTACGTAAACATTTACATTTTAAATATTTGTGGAAATATTTTTGGTTTACTTGAAAAAAATATTGCAAAAATAAATTGAAGTTTCTTTAGTGGACCTTTTTCGGTTGTCGAATATAATCGACATTTACCTTAAGAGGTTGTATTTTTTTTATTAGTAAGCACTACAAAATAGTGTTTTTATTTAGAATTCATAACATTTTCTCTACGGATTTCCATAGACAATGGAAAAATTAAATAATGATCAGGTAATGGCCATGTTAGAAGCTTATTCGGATGTTGAGGACGTAATTGAAGATGATGATGATGACGTCATATTTGAAATCCCACAAGTGTAATCAAAGGATATTGTGCCTGGCGAGCAGAACTTTATGTCAGAAGAAAATATTGATGATTTATATATATGCCAAGTCAATACGTCCACTGAGTTCCGAAGTTTCCACTTTTATTGACTCTTAAAAGCAATATAAGTTGGTGAACAGTCCGAATAGCCGAAAACCATGGAGGCATTCATTGTGTGCCACTGTCAGAAAACAACAGCAGGTGTGAAATTGCAAAAAAAAATTCCTTATTTCTATAAATATTTAATGGATAAATCGTAAAAATCAATTTTTTTTCTTTTATTTCCGTACAAAAGAGAAGCATATATACGAAACAATAGGTATCCTTGAAGGTCAATGTCGAATATATTCGACATTCCCTAAAATCCAGGGGAGGTGCTTGAGACGAAAACTACTATTTTTCCCGCGTTTATTAAGGAAAATTTTCATAGAAAATTTTAGGGCGGATAGATTTTTTTTAACGTATAGCAAAAACGTAAACTACTTGAAATTCTAAGAAAATTCTCCAAAGAAACCATGTATCTAAAATAAAATCCTAATCCGCGCCTCTCAACTTGAAATTTTTTTAATTAGATGGTGTCAAAATTCCCCTTTATGCAGATGTTACATATTCTTGTGCATCAAGTTCTAAGTCTGAATAAGTATGTTGAAATATATATTAACGATGTTTGTGATTAAGCTTTTAATTTATTTTGAGAAATTTCCAATTCGAATTTGTATAAACATACATAATTGTTAACAAATATTTTATTCAATATTACAACATCGTTTTTAAAATATTTTTTGAATATCAACAATTTATTAAAAAATGTATTTTTAAAATTAACAAATTTGGTTGTGATTGCCTTTTTAATTAAAAAATTAATTATATTGACGAATATGGTATTCAATATGACAATTCACGTGTCGTAATTTTTTCTGTGTACCCAGTAGAAGCTTCGCCTAATTTTTCATTCTTGTTTCATTCAGTATTTAGTTGTTTTCTTCTATATACCAACTATAACTACTTCTATAACTACTTATTTTGTAGGCGTATGTAGGTAAAATATAATGGCTTGCATTAAAATGCATTCATTTTGGGACATCCCTTGTAAAATTCATTGGTTCTTTCAGTAGAATTGGAAGTAGTATTTTTACTTGTTTCTGATTACTTTACAGATTATTGTGTAGGCGTAGTTTTTATTGGGTATTTAATATAATTTGTAAAAAATACTTTATTTAAAATATTTATTATCGATAAATGGTTTTTTCGCAGATTAATACACCTGCGGGTTCATAACTTGTAACAATAGAGAATGTAAGAAGAAATAAACTCACTGTTTATCGTTGATGTTTTTGTTTAAACTTTGATATTGTCACAAGTACACCTGTTGCTTATAATTCTTATGCGCTTGACGGTTTTATTCGGTTATATGTATATCTTTAGTTTTTCTAAAATCTTTTTGGATGAAGTTTCCTGATGATCTGGCCTAAGCAACCAGTGAAATGCGCATAGGAATAGCTTATCCCATCAACAATAAATTTCAGTGTTTTTATTAAGAATAAAAATTGGGAATTAAGCACGAATAACATAATCATTTAAATTAACTAATAATTTTAAAAAATGTTTTACTACGTTACATTTCGATGATATTTGGCTTTTTCGGAAATGCACTACTCCGCTACATCTATGATTAGTGTTTGGTGCTCATGCAAATTTGCTGATATCAATGCTTGATTGTTGCGCCGCTTGGTTACATTTCTGAACAAAATATGCATCAGCTAATTTTGTGATAAGTATTTTAGATTTATCTTTTGTTATGTGTTTTCGAACAGTTGACATTTAGGATTTATTCCACGCCCACTCTTCCAATCCCGCCCAAATTTTGTCGGCTGTTGTTTATGCTTGTACCTTATTTGAAAACTTTAGCTCTTGGCTGCCTCCAGATGTACATAAATAAAACAATAACAAGGGACATATAGGAAAACATGTTTAAATATAGTCACCTCTAACAAAACTATTTATAAAGAAAAGTATAAATATAGTGTGTTTAATATAACCATATTATTGTCACAGATAACCATATTATTGTTAAGTAAGTCCTCCATCAAGAAGCCACCACCAATATGTGTAAAATTTTCTTTAAAAATTGATTTGTTGGAGGTGACCATAATAAAACATGTTTTTTCTCTGGGTGTAAAATTAGAGGCACGCGTGGTTTTTTGCTCATTACTCAGCCATTTGTAGGCCGATCATTTTGGCAAGAATTATTCATGAATGGTGGAATTTCTGAATTTATAGATGAATATATGTTAACCCTGCTCCAAGCTACAAAATCTTATATCAAGGGAATATTTTAAAATTGTTTTTTAATATAATACATATAATTCCCGCAAAATAAAAAAATTTAATTTTTTAGTTTATAAAGGGTATTATATTAGTAATTCGACTAAGCAGATTATCATTCTAACTTATTATGTATACCCTCCACCATTATTGGTCAATAAGGATATATAAAGTTTACCATTTCCTTAAAAATGCCAAGAAATGTGCATCTGAAACCCTATAAAGTATATGTAGCATCGGTTCTTCTAAAGAGAATGAACTAAAAACTAACAAAATGTTAAAAATTTAAGTACGAATAACACTAAAAAGAAGGTTAACAACGATTTAATTGTTTTGAATTAATCGAGCATTCCATACACAAAAAATTTAAAATTTTCTCTAATCACCAATTTTATTCTGAATTCATAGAATCAAGCAACCCATTTGTTGATTTTGCACCAATTACCAAAATGATTATATTCATTACTAAAAATTGTAAAAATTTAATATTTTGAATATTTTTTTTTCAATAAATTATATTTTGAATTTTAATTAACAAAATGATCAAAAAACTATGCCATTTCAATCAATGTGTTGATTGATTTTGACAATTTCCAACAACAATTTCACAAGTTTAAATTATTTTATTTTAAACGAAATAATTTGATTATTATTTTAATTCAAAATTTATTTCAAAACAAAATGTTAATTAAATATAAATTATATTTTTAATTTTCGTTCAACAAAAAAAAAATAATTGATTCAATTATTACATTAATTAAGTATAAATACTTTTTAAATCATATTAATTGATAAAAAACTACTAATAATTTTTTCTGTGTACTTAAAGTACTTTTGACACAGCTTTGGCTTGATTTAAGTACGTATGGATTAATTTTTCTTTTCAGCGGTTGGACCCAAAGAGTTGTGGACTAACATAAAATATTTACTAGTCAACATTTATTATTTATTCTTATAAAAATAAAAAAAACTATTTGTTACCGCCTGCTAAGGTAGACGGAAATATGGCCCCAAAAGGAAAGTTAAGAATGGCCCCAAAATTTTACATGAGACACAAAAACACGCGATTTTGGGACATTTTTTTGGGTTATTTTTAATTTTTTCGTTAGGGTGTTTTTGCATTTTAAGTGCAATAAAAAATTACCCCAATATCAAGGAATGAAAAATGGCCCCAAATAAAAGTACAATTTTTACTTTGGGGCTATTTTTCGTTTACTAATAAAATATGCAAATTTTAAAAAATCAAAAATAACCCCATACATTTTTACACAAATTTTATGCAAAAGTTTCTAGGGATGGTATAAAATACCCGAATTCGTATGCCAAAGTGGAGAAAATCCTTGCGACCGGTCGTAGGCCTGCTATTTAAAGAAGCTTTACTGAGCGAAGCCAGTATAAGTTAAACCATGGAAAAGAAAATCATCGCGCAAAGCCAGTGTTTGTTATACCATAGAGAAAAAATCCTTTCGCATTGCCGAAAGCCAAACCACGCTATTAATCGTATGATTTTTAAAACCAAAACTGTAACATTATTCGGATTTTGAAATTGGGATTTTAAATTTAGTTTCGGGCATATGAACTTCATCATAAATGTTTAATATAACTTTTTTTGTGTTCTTTTTTTGGGTTAATTTTCAGTATAAATTTTGAGGTGATTTTTCATAATGAAGAATTTCTCCAAATTCAGGGTCTTATTTAATTTTATTTTTATGGTTATTTTTCATTATGTTAGGTAATTTCTTATAAAAAAAAATGGGGTCATATTGCATTATGAAATATAGCCACAAATCTGAGGTCAAGTTTCATTTATTTTTTGGGGCCATATTTCGAAGCGCCAAGGTGGACGTTACATAACAAAAAACTATAATTCACGGCAAAGTTTAAAATTGTTGAATTTTAATGAACAAATAGTCCTGCAGTTTTTTTTTTTTTGTAAATAGTACGGATAAGGGTAGTGGAACTTCCTTTAGTATCAAAGGGTAGGCCCGACCATTTATCCTTATTTGGCATTACATATCATTTAGATTCGTAACAATAAGACGCTCAAAGCAGTCGAACTCTGCAGAATTAAAAAGTTCTGTAATTGTGTTAGTAAACTCTCCTACATACAAGAAACTTTTAGGTAACTATTTAAGTGTTAAAGCTTTACTTATGTCACTTTGAAGTTATCGATTAATTGATAAACTTTCTTTTCTATAAATCACTATATAATTTAATTTTGTTTTGTACATTTTTTTTTGTTGCCAACACTTTTAAAACTTTTAAACACAGTGATGTAATTAAAATTGTTGAATTGAGAAAAGGAAGGTTACAAAAAAAAAAAAAACTTTTAGCTGTACCCTTTTTTGCGAACATTGATTAAATTGTTTTATGTTTTAAATGTGTACATTGGAAACTAAACAAAAGTTTTAGTTCAACTACAGTATTAAGCAAAAGAAAGCTTTCGATAAATTTTAATTTGGATATTTTCCTGAATTTTTAATATCCTGGAAAAGTGGGAAACAATTTTTTTGGTATGTTTTAATCAATTAATTGTTGCTTTCAGTATTGCCGTTCTCTGAGGCGAAAGACTTAACAAAATAACAAATGAATAATTTGGGATAGTATCACAATACCAAAAAGTCAGAATCCCGAATTGTTTTTATACCGAATCGCAGAATTCTGAATCTCAAAATCCCGAACTTTATAATACCAAATTTGTAAATCCTTAATTTTTAAGCCCTCGACATCAAATTCCGTATATAGAAGCCAAACATAGCGAAGACGTTATTTGTTAAACGAGTACAATGGAGAAGAAGTGCCTTGTATAGCAAACTAAAGCTTTTCTGCATAGTCGGCCTTTAGCTGAGTGCAAGAATTTTCTTCTCATTGGCATTAAAAATATCGGCTTCGCTAACGAAAACATCTCTGGCTGTGCAAGGGTTTTCTCCCTTAAGGCATAACAAACACCGGCTTTGCGAACTAAAGCCGGCCTTCAGCCGAGCACAGGAGTTTTCTTCTCTTTGGCATAATAAACACCGGCTTCGCTAACGAAAGCTTCTCTGCATTACCGGCTTCGGCCTTTCAGTTTCGGTAACTTAAGCTTCCAAATTCTGGATATCAAAATTTGGAATAATAAAGTTACGCTTATTTAGACGATGTAATAATTGCATCACCTAGAATATGAGGGGAGTATACGCTAAGGTTGTGCTGGGTGCCGGGTCACTGCGACATAGGTGGCAATGAAGTTGCTGACGAGTTAGCAAGACAGGGCTCAGAGATGGAGGATCCTGACTGTATAGAGGCGGTTAGACCTCCAATAGGCTTCTATTTTGGAAGGATCAGGGAGTGGATTCTGCACTCACAATATTATTACAGTAACAGACTGTAGTTTATTTAAGAAACATTTCGTTCAGTCATTTTTAAATAAATAAACATTTAAAATTCCAAGCAAATTTATTTTTAACTGATTCTAACAGTTATTCAAAAAACTAAGTGCATATTAATACGGATTTTCAGTTGCAGTTATTATTGTCCGTTGATTGAGTTAAATTCTTCTTTATGTTAAAGTAAATAAAAATGTAATTTAAAGCAACGAAAACTTCATTTAATTTTTACTATCAAAAATTCAACACCATATTCAGTAAAAACGATTAAATATTCAGTTATTTATTAAAATTTTACTGTCAATTTGTTACTGTCAAATTGACCCCATATTCGGTAAAAACAATTAAATATTCAGTTATTTTATATAATTTTACTACCAAAAATTAATTTTTACTTATCTATAAAAAATGAATTGCTTGTTTTGTGTTAGCAATTCCCATTTTCTATTTGTTAAAATAATTTAGTTAAATACATCAAATTTTAAAAGTAAAATAATTCCGAAGCCATATCGGTCATGCTGCTGGTGTCTTATAATTGAGAGTTCTTCTGTAAACAACGTGGTCAGTACAACAAAAGAAAAACAAACGTGTGTAACTGGGTAAGTAAATAAAAAT
This sequence comes from Pollenia labialis, assembly GCA_949318255.1. Lineage (NCBI taxonomy): Eukaryota > Metazoa > Arthropoda > Insecta > Diptera > Polleniidae > Pollenia > Pollenia labialis. The sequence continues at coordinate 77,490,947 of OX439141.1, read as the reverse complement.
ATTCTCCCTCTCTCGCTTATAAGAAAAACAAGCGGACAGGTGTCTGTCTGGAATTTTTTAGAAATTCGGCTCTTTTGTAGAGTAAACGAAAATTTAATAAAATAACTGAATATTTAATTGTTGTTACTGAATATGGGGTCAATTTGACAGTAAAATTTTAATAAATAACTGAATATTTATTTGATTTTACGGAATATGGTTTTGAATTTTTGACAGTAAAAATTAAATGAACTTTTTGTTAAAAATAAATGAAAAATAGGTAGACCGGTTTTTAATTGAACTTTCATATATTTTATATTACAATTTCAGTTAATTTTACGCACAGAATATTGTGAGTGTGGGCGCGACCAATCGGGCCTGGGAGAACCGGACGGAATGCCGGGTATCACGGACGCTGTGGCCGGTGCTTAGGAAGTCCGATTCGGGGTTGCTGCTGGGCAGGAGTAGGGTCAGCGTTAGTAACATGATAGGAATGATCACGGGCCACTGTATGGTAGGCAGGATGGCGGTGAGGATAGGATCCGAATTATCGGATATGTGCAGGTTGTGTGAGGACCCTGAGGAGTTAGAGACAGTTGAGCACTTTTTGTGCCACTGTCCCAGGTTGCAGTTCAGCAGGCTGAGGTGGCTGGGCAGTAGATTCCTGAACGAATTAGGAAATGTCTCGGGTTGTGGGCTTGAGAATCTGATAGGATTCGTAATGGGGATGGCCTGGCTGCGCGAAAGGAGGCTGGGTGCTGGCCACACGTAGGGCGAATTTGGTTGGTCAGGATTTCTTTCGAGGCTGGTCCGAAACCGTCTTTTCTATCCATCTTTCTTTTCTGACTTGTGCTTTCGCTGTTTATTTCACCTACTTTCCATCTCTACATATCTTTCTCTAATAAAGGCGTCACAATGGGCCATACTGGTCTCTGGGTGAAGGTGTGAGGGAGACTTCACACCAGCCTTTCTACCTACCTACCTACCTACCTAGTTTAGAATTTCATGTGAAATATTATCAAACTCAAAAAAAAAAAAATTTCTGTGAAATATAAACGAAAAAATATTGATAAAGTTGTGCTCTGTTTATATGCAAAAAACATGCGAAATGTTTCTAGCAACAGTTTTTTTTCCATGCGAAACAAGTCCAGCTCATTTTGTTTCGCACAGTATTTTAAGGTTTTTATACCAAGCGTTACAAGAAGAAAACATTGTCGTTAATTTGAGTGTGAAAGTCTAAATAGAGAGAATATATGACCTTAAATTAATTATATTATCTCTTCTTTGGCTACCGTATTTTTTACGAGGACTAGTAAGAAAAAGAGTTACTACTCAGCAAATTTGCAAAAAAAAACTTTATATATGAAAATTATTTAATTCGAATTTGGGCACCCTTATTCTTTATTTGTGCTTTTAATCCTGCCAAGACTCTTACGCTAGGAGCACATTTGCGCTTAGTAAAATAAGAAGTTGATTCGGTCGATTTTTGATATCAAACAAACTTTATATATTAAGAATAGTCAAATAACAAAAACCTTAATACAGAAGGACCTATGAAATTGTGGACCGATAGAACAAATTGAAGCATTGAATTTGGTATGGGCGGCAGCGTTGCCAAGCTATTCATTGAGTCTTCAACTTCAGAGAAAAATCCTGACGCACATTATTTAACCATGGCTAGTAAAAATCCTTTTCTTTGTTTTTCTTTGGCTCTAAATTTTCATTTTTTATAAAATGTATGAAAGTATGGTAGCATTGTTAAGAGATTAAGACTAGGTTTTATAGATCTCAGTTATACTAGGTTTAGTTAATCTGTAACCAGATTTGTGCCGTCATTGCCAAGTTTGTATACAAAATTTTGACGAATTAGCTTAGGTTTGCTAAAAATGTTGGGTTAAAATTAAATACTAAAACAATTACCTGCCAGTTCAACGATTTCGAACGTTATCGTTCGCATAGAAAATTTGTATGAAAAACACTCAGTTTTAAAAATATTTTCTATATAAAATTCTATGCGAACGTCTACGTTCGAAATCGTTGAACAGGCAGTAGATATCTTTGGAAAATCCGAGTTTCAGACTAGGTTAAATCTAGTTCAAACTTAATCCACTTCTCAAATCACTGCCTAAGTGTCTATTTATATGTGAGAGCATAAGAAAAAACGCTCTTAAAATTTAATGTATTTTATTTCACTGCGGCTTTCTACGACAATCTTTTATGTCAAAATTTATGAAATATGCGGTGTCGTCGCAGTTATTTTTAACACATACACAGAAAAAATTATTGCCGAATTATTTTCAAACAAACGATTGTTTGAAATTTTTTTTAATTTCTACAAATTTTTTTACTGATTCAATTAATATTTTTGTTTGATTTTTATTTAACCAACAAAAATGTTGACAACTTTTCAATAATATAATATACGCGCTATTGGTTTCAATTTTTCATAATTTTGTATGAAATATTTAACACTCTTTAATGTTGTCGTTTTTTGCATAATTTATTTGATCGTAAGCAACACTTCTTTATGTGAAATACAAGAACAACAACACAAAACACATACAGTTTATTTTTGGACGCTTTAAAAAAGTACAACAAGAAGAAAGATGATAAAATAGCGCGACGAGGTTATTAGTAAAAAAACAAAAAAAAAATAGCAGGTAAAAAAAGGTTTCATTCTTTTTTAAACAACAGAAACAACAACAACATTATAAGAAACAAAATAAATTTTTGGTTGGTTTCAAAGTTGGAAAAAAAGAATGAAAAACAAAATCCCGTATTCAATTTTTGAAAACTGTTTACTTAAATACCTACATCAAATACAAAAATAAAATGATGACGAAAAACATATCGAGTCGGTCTGCTGCCGTTGTTTGTTACATTTCTTCTTCTTTAGCCAAGGAAAGGATACAGCAACAGTGAGTGATGAAGAAAAACATTGTGTGTATAAACAAGACTTCGTTCAAAAATTATTCCAACAAAACAAAACATGTGTCTCAAAGCCAGTCTGCCTTCATCTTCTCCTTCAGTGATAGCTTGGGTGCGCGTCATTGATTGTGCAAAAAATTTTTGTTTGATTCAGCAAAATTATTTGTTTGAAATTTATATGAATTTCAGTAAACTTTTTGTTTGATTCTGTAAATTATTTGTTTGAAAAAATCAGTGTTTTTTTTCAGTAAACAAAATGCAAATAAATTGTTTGAATATGCGAATTTGTTTGTAGGACCGATTTCAGACAAAAAATGTTTTGATACTACAAATTTTTTGTTTGAATTCGAAAAATAATTTTTTCTGTGTACTCGATATTTTATGGTTACAAATTGCGTAAAGTAATAAAAGAAAATATTTATGTTACTAAGATATCGATTAAGTATTTTTTGTCTAAATGTTTAAGTAAAAAAAAGTTATTTTTCTTCTTGTGATATTTATTTTTACTTAAAACAAATATGCACTTTTACAACACACTGTATAAAAATTTATTTACTATGACAATAAACCCAAGTTGAACGTACAACAATAAATAACTTAGCAACAAGCTTTTATTATTTTATTCACTTTTCTCAATTTTTATTAAAGCGAAAAGTAAAAAAGTAGTGAAGCATTCGCTTTAGCACGAAAAGAATAAGGAAAAAACTAAAAGAAGTTTCTTTTAACGCTTTTCCGTAGAAACAACAAATCTTAAGCAGAACCAGAACAAATAAAAAATTAAAAAAGAAAAGTCTCATGTAAAAGTAAAATGTAATTCTACATAAATATTTTTGTTTATCATAAAATACCATACACATTCACACACCATACTTGATCTCATCTTAAAAGAGAGTGTGTTTGTCCTGTCAAGGTTTTAAATGCAATCAGGGTTGGGAACATTGGTGGAATTGTATTTTTGATGAGCTCCTCTCAATTGAAAAAATTACACGTTTTACGTATTTTTGTTACGCTTGCAACTACGTAAAATTTCCTTTTGTTTTTTTTTAATTCTATGCTCTTTTTCACAGTGCAATATGACACTATTTTTTAATGAAAAATTATCTAAAAAAATAAAATTTGCACTAAAAATAAAAAATTTGGGTAATTTGGTGTAATTCTAGATTATAAAAAAAATAACCTCAAAATTTTTAATGAATTTTAAAAAGTTAACATTAAAAAACACAAGGAAAATTATATAAAAAATTTGCGTTGGGTTTATAACGAAACTTAAAATCCCAAATTTAGGATCTCAAATTTTAAAATGCCAAGTTTAAAAATCCGGAACGGACGGAAGGACGGGGATTCAAAACATACGGCCAAGATCGCGAAGACCAGGGCTTCCATTGAATTCTTCAAACAATTCTCAAAGAAAAATATTTCGTTATATTTTGTTAGAAAAATGTGTTATAACGTCGTTTTGCATTTATTAAATAAATAGTTACGTCCCTTTGTTTTTTGTTAAATCAAGACAACTACATGGCATTTAAAATTATCAGTCGAAACCTTAATTTTAAATTTTTTTTAGTTACGCCTTTTTGCATTTTAGTTAACAAAATTTAGTTTTTGTATAAAATTTTTGGTTTTCTTTACCAGCCAAAAAGGGCGCTAAGCACAACTGAAACGAACGAACATAAATATGGTGAAACTTTTACAACAAAGTCTGTGGTTAAAAAAAAATCAGAACAAAATAAAAGGTTCTCATCGTTTTGTTGAGTTAGATTAGTACAGAGTATTATTTTTATGTTCGAAGATCACAAACAGAGAAAAACTTTTTTTAATCACTTAAGCTACTTATCAAATATTTAACGGAAAAACGTGACCAACAAGAAAACTAAATAATGATTTCTATTTCCTTTAATTCCAATATTTATTTTGATAATAATACCACGTCTTTCAAACAACAATTTATTGCTATTTCTAGTAGTATAATTAGTTTATTTTGTGATATTAAGATCATGGTAAATCTCATAAACCAAAAGTAGGGGTTACGCTTATTTGGTCAAATATTTAATAAGTCTGACCGTAGCTTTACTACAAAAACACTATTAGCGTTTGTGTTTTACACATATTCATCGACCCGAACACTAAAGACCAGTATAGTATAATGTTTATTTTCGAACACAGCTTATGTTTAACATGTATGTAAACTTGACAAAAAGAACTCAGGTAATCAAACGAATAAAATTTGGGGGACATTTTATTTTGGAAGTTTAATTTTTTAGATAATTACCCGAATTGAGTAATTAAGGGTATGCCAATTAGACGTGGGTTATTGTTTGAAAAATGGTGGGAAAAAGACCCTTAAAAACTTAAGGCAAATAAGCGTAAAACGCATTTAAGCGCGAGGTAATTAAATGAGTTATATGAAGAAACAAAATTATATTAATCGTGACAATAGCGATGTAACCATAGTTTGTTTGTAGCCATTGTGGAGACCATTATCTGTTTTTTTTACTATGTTTTTTCTGCGTGTTTGTCAAGATTCCGCACAAGCAAATATGGCACTTTAACTTGTTCTGCTTTAGTATTAAAGCACTCTCACTACGGCAAAATATATTGATCTTATTTTGGATAAAAGGCTGTGCTTTAGACAAAATTATGTGAGGAGACAAAAGGGTCTAAAAATCATCCAATGAATTTGCATTATTGTTGCGAAATTAACACAAAATGTGTCTGTGGTATAAGAAGTTCTGAAAAAAATGAAAAGGTGCAAAGTTCTTCTAACAGTGCTTAGGTTATTTGATGAGATAGTTTTGTGTTAATTTTTTTGAAAGAGAATTAAAATATACTCAGCTATCTGGGTAAACCTTGTATGTTTCTTAGTCGAATTCGCCGCAATATTTTGTTTAGTCAAAGATCGTAAGATCAAGAAGATCATGTCTCGAACAATAGCTAAAAGTGTGATTATTGACCTTAAGCTTAAATAATAATAAAAAGTTGTAAAAGGCATTTTGTGTATTTTCAAAAGCTGCTTTACCAACCCTGATTTAAAAAAAATACTAAAGGAGAAAAATGTGTTTACTACTTACATCGTAAGGATATTAAATATAAGAACAGACAAGAGCAAACGCAATAAGTTTTCTTAAAGTTTTTTTAATAGTTCAAGCGTAAATTTAATTTTCATTTCACACCTTCTTTTTGGTTGCTGTAAACATGTACACATACATACATACATATATTTATGTGTATAGAAATTCTTAAATAAACTGCAGCTCGTATTATAAAAGTTTACATGCGTGTATGAATTTCGCGGGGAATGAGTGAAGTGAAAGAAGGTCGAACATAATAATTTCAAGTTATTTGTGCAGATAAGTGGTTACTGTTAAAACTATAGTAAAAACCCCACACAAGCGCGATAACAAATACTTTTTGGCAAATTTAATTTTGTTAACTGATGATGTACAAGGGTAGACTGTACTTGTTCTGGTACAATTCGCATATGATATTGAAATATTTTCGAAAAGTTTGGTACTATTGTTCGGATAAAATGTATTTGCAGTTACTTCTTTTTTGGTCGGACTTATATTTTAATTATCAATTCATATGCAATGTGTATATCGGATACTGTATGTTCTTATACGATATAACCTCTGGGTATTTGTAAAATTATATTCTTTTAGTTGCATAAAAGAGCATGCATGATGTTTTTGTATATTATTGCTCTACATGGTTCTTTTCACAGAATATTTGTTTAGATACACATTTTCATTGTCTTTGGTACAATTTTTATTTTTTACTTTGTACTTGTGTTATAAACAGCACCTCTTAATTCCACTGCACTAACTTATACTCATGCATCTACGAGGTTTGATTTATTATCGAAAATGGCTTTTTTATTTTTCCAAGTATTCTCCATGACGATCTAAACAATTTTTTATGAGTTGGAACCAATTTGTTTAACACTTTAATCACTTGAATTGACGATTCTCTTACATTTAGCTCTTAATTAATAAAAGCCATCCATCCAATGCATTTCTGTTTTGTTCCAAGTAAATTTGCATAGCCCTCAATTTCATTACCAGTGCAGATAATGACCAAGGATATCTTAATTTCGCAGTATATCATAAGTCGATCTTGCTTTATTAGTTCACGCACAGTATCAATGTTTTCTAGTGAAGCACCTAATTTTGGACAATATTCTCAACCTTTTCACAAGTAAGTGCGACATGCTACCATTTAATAGTGGCCTTGGCTGGCGCTTCATATTGAAAATAAA